>JANZLQ010000078.1:3161347-3216063 GCA_026212715.1 Elanus axillaris | reverse complement strand
TATCATTATAATTACTTTCTTCTTTTCTGTTCTATTAAACTGTTCTTATCTCAACCCACGAGTTTTACTTTTTTTTTCCTGATTTTCTCCCCCATCCCACTTGGGCGGCAGAAGGGGTGAGCGGCTGCGTGGTGTTAGTTGCTGGCTGGCGTTAAACCACGACGTGCCGCTGGTTGGGTGGCTCTGATCCGAAGTTAAAATTTCCCTCTTCGCCAGCTGCCCCGACTTCCCAAACAAAGCAGTTGTGCCTTCTGATGGTTTTACGGCTTCACAGGAACTGCTAAAATAAGCCAGCTCTTCAAACACCTGTTGAAGAGTCCTTGTTAAGTCCTCATAAATAACAACATGTAATGGCCACACACCTCCAGACCCTCTGACAGGGATGTGAAATAGCTGGGTCTCTCTGGCAATAACTAGTTTTCTATTTCTTCAGTTTGGAGTCTCAAATGAGCAAGTGGTTTTGCCAAACTATGGGTTTGTTCTTTTATTCGATATCGTTATAACCCATAAAACGTATAGCCAGATTGCAAAGGACAATGTTATTCCTGTTATTACCAAGAGCACCTTTTAGTAGCGGCAGCTCGGCAGCTGGCTGCGGGGGCAGCTGGTCCGGCTCCTACTACCGCAGGCAAGGACCTCTCTTTGCTTCAGCAGTCCTGCTTCGCACAGGCAGACACCAATGGAGGGAGGCAGTGGTTTGAGGGAAGCACCCCGAGATGATAGTTGATTCACAGGTCACTCTCTCAGTGGGCGTTTACACACCGACGGCAAAAGCTATGTAGACCTCAGACATCTTGCTGGCTGTCACCTCCACTCTTTCCCCAACTGCCAAACAAAATACTGCAAAGACAAAGGCTTGGACGTATGGAAAAATAAACAGCCCAGTTCCCTTACACTACTGGGCTTCAACAGATTTCCCCACTTCCTAATCAAGAATTCCTCTCACTAATTCCCCCACCCCAAAAGAAAGTAGATACCCTCCTGTGCTGGGACGAGGTGAGAGGAAGAGCTTGTACCTTCCAAATCCTTCCAAAGGTGGATGTTGTTGAAATAATTCCTTGCTCCCAAAAGGAGATACAAATGGAAACCCACACTAGGAAACCAAACATGGTAGTCCGTCATCCAGGATTGGGGATGATGATATGATCCTCAGTACCCTCTCAGTATATCAAGGAAATTGATTTACAGCTCTCAATGTGAAAGACACGCTTTCACAGAAACATTCATCCCACACATAAAAGACTTTCAGATTTGAACTGGGTAAACCTTTACTACGGCACATCACTTTTCACTGACTCACATAAGGTTTTATAAAGGTCTTAGCAGCAGCACTTTAAATACGCACTAAACCTCATTAAGCACTTGCTGCCTTCCAGATGATAATGCCATGGTATTCTTGCAACCCGTCACAGCCAGATGCCTCAGAGGCCAAACCCCACCTTCCTCAACAGCATGAAAACCAGCACATTCATCAAATTTTTCTCCAAGGATTCCTTCCAAGTTCAGCCCTTAGTCTCCATTTCTCCATGGGTCTGTGAAAGTGTTTCTTCGCACAGTGGTGTTGGATCCAAGGAGGGTGTGGGAATTCACAGCAGTGCTGTCAGCCTGAGCTACATAACACTATGACAAGGTTCCCTTGTGGCTACTCCCTAAATTTTTTGCTGAGAGACATTTTGCCCTTTCCCATTCCCCAAGTTCCCCGTTTACCCTGCAGTGCTTCTCAAACCTCATTCCAGCCTTGAACAACTTAAACGCTGCTTAAACACCCAGAGACTGTTAGCCTCCTATTTGCACAGAACAAAATCCTTCTGGTAATCCCCTGTATAGTTCTTCTCCTTGGCTGAGGAGTTAAAGGTGATATACTTTCTAGTCTGAAACTTTTTAAATGGATCTTAGATCAGATATGCTTCTTTGACACTCATGCATGTAAAAATAGCAAAGTCCAGGCCTCGGTGACCTCCTCTGGATACATTAAGATATTGAAGCTAAGCATATGCAGTAAGTGTTTGCAGGACTGAGACTATGGGGACTTAGTACACCACAGTCATAGGTGATAACTTGCCTTACTAATTTAGAAGGTGCAAAATTGAGATTCAAATCACAGGCTCTTTCTGAAAATGCAGGGTATACTTTCAAAGCAAAAGATTTTTTCATTAGATGTTATTCACTAATATTCAGTAATGTTGGCAGTAAGCCAACCAACTGATTTTTGGCTAAACCAATGTATTTCTCCTACCATAAACTCTTGTCAACAAACAAACAAAAAAGCCCAGGTTTACTCTGTTTTGTGGCAAGCCTGACATCTAATCCCAGGAATTTCAGTGGTTAATAATGCAAATGCCACACTGAGATTAGGACTGTACTGGGGAAGCCGAGATTCATCTTGTTCAATGGCACCATCTTCAGTCAACTACAAAGCTGATTATTAACTGTCTTTCAGAAGAATTCATGTTCCTAGGTCCAAAGTCAGGAAAAAGCATTGTATGAGTGCTTCTGGACTAGCATGGTACAACCTCAGGAAATTCACTGTTACAGCAGAAATATCAAGCGTATGGGTTTCCCCAAAAAAGGGAAAAATCTCTGTACATTTTGTCTGCATTAAATTGAGGAGAGAAATCTTGTCTCAGTGAGAAAAATGTTGCTTACATAGTCACTTCTGGGAAAGCCTTGTCTTGGTTTGTTTTTCTTAGAGGGCTGATTGTTTTTGATTAATTATTTGTGAAGTAATTTGTACATTCAGACCAAATCATGGAGCATTCTGGTCATATGAATGCTCAGAAAGATCTCAAATTAAATGCCAATTCCCAAAGTTTGGAATTAACTTTTGTTGCTTTGAAAATAGTATTTACTGTCCTAATTCCATATTTTTTTTATGCTTTAAAACTAAAAGTATTTAAAAAAAAAAAAAAGAACCTGATAAAACTTAGAGCCCATCCTCTTCTGAGGTGATAGTACAGATATTTGTGGGAGTCTAATACCATAAATAAATGGCATAGTATGTTTATTCTTATCACCTGAAAGCATCTTTTAACTCAAAAAACAGTTATCGGAACATGTTTGTGATGCAGAATTTTAGAAAATGGTTTTCGTTATATGTTTACCAGAAATGTATAGCAAATTGCTGGCCAACTCCTCCCCATCTTTTTCTTCCTTTCTTCCTCTATGCATGCGTGCTTTCAAAATGGGACTAGTATATGTAGGCACCTTGTTCTTACAGTTAAACCTAAGAGAACTGAATGAAGGTGGATCTAAGATTAGCTTTTTCATCCTTCCAAGGCTGATGAGTATTTCACGGTTTGTGTTTCCTTTCCAGCTGACCCCCTGGTTGGAAGTATTGCCACTCAGTATATGACTAACAGAGCAGAACACGACAGAATGGCCAGACAGTGGACCAAGCGATATGCCACATAGGAACCTACTCTAGGATTTGCTGGACCTGTGCAAGCACATTCACTAAGTGCATCAATAGCCCTTCCCTTCATTCTTATTTTTTATTAAATTTTGAACCATTTTGTGACAAAAGGTTGTCCTTTCCTTTTGTTTTTATTTTTATTTGTTTTGGGTTTTTTTGTTCTGTTAACTTGAAAGTTGTTTCCCTCAAATGTAGGCAGGGAATTTTGGTTATCAGTGCAAAGAATGTTGGATCTGTAATAGTATAGAGCTTTGTCACAAAGCTTTGTATTAATGTGTGGGTTATTTTTTTTCTTTCATGTGGTTTTGGGGAAAACAAATGAATTCAGAATTATATCTCGTTTCTACTTAAATGTAGTGTTTAGGGTTATTTTTTTGTACTGAAGTCTTTAATGGTGGGTGCATGCTACTGGGAACAAGTTTTGTATAAAAGCTTAAAATCAAGAATCACTGTGCATTACTAAGACTGTGTTTATCACTAGCCTTCTGTTTCCCACACAAAAGGCTATTGCATTGAACAAATTAATATGTATTTTGATTTACTTAAAAGAAAAAAAGTGCTTGTAAATTTCTTAGGGACCTGCCACTTTTGACTGTGGATCAGTTGATGTACACTTGTATTATTAAAGCACTCAATAAAACACTGTGGCTGATAAATGCACTTCTTGCAAGACGGTGCTTTTTGCAGTATAGGCTGCATAGTCCTCACATAATACAACTCCAGGTTAAGCAACTATTTTTAGACCTAAACTATTCATTTCTTCTCAACAATGCATTTCTTAACTTAGAATTCTTCATTGTGCATATCCTTCATATACAAACATCTTCCAAATTTTAAGGCCTTTCTTTCACATGCCGGTGCTCAGGTCAGCTATTCAGAAGTCTCTTGCTACATCTTCTGTACTATGGCTTCACTGTATCAATCTTGTTACATGTAAAATAGTTGGCTATAAAAATAGCCTTGCAGTGAAAGCAGAATATTGATGATGATTTTATACAGCCGGCCTCATTTTGCCTTTCTCCAAGCTCTTTAATTGTAAAAGCAACTGTTTGTTATTTAAAAAGGTAAATGAAGGTTTTCAATGGGAAAATTGAGCCCACTGCACCAATCATTCCCAGCGTGTTCAATGGCAAGAGTATTACTATTCAGATTTGACCTTCAGGCTAATTTTAGATATGCAGCCATAGGAGGAAAACTTCTACTTGGCAAAGGAAATGTGTGGGTGTTGTGATTTAGAAAACATATACTGTGATGCTGATATCTGAATGTTCCATGTGTTGCAATGCATATTGGAAAATCCCTGTCTCATATAATTAAACGTTACAGATGCTATATACAGTGCTTGCCTGCCCTCTCCCCTCTCTCCTTGCCTCTTATGTTTAAAGAAGATCTTATCTTAAAGATACATTACAATAGGGACAGTATAAACATACAGGGAGACCCAAGCCCATTACGCTCCAACCCAATCCAACCATCCTAAAAACTAAAGCAGCCAAGGTGACACCGTAGGGCCTCTACACCAACCGCTGCGCTGCTCAGCATTTCTAGGCTGTTTTGTTTTTCTCTCAGCTATTTGCTAATAACTGAACACACATACAGCTTGAATTTACTGGTGAGTTGTCCTCTGTGTGTGAAGAGAAGCTGAATGTTGACTTTGCTGTAGGTGGTATATAACTACTGCCCCAGGAACCACAGGGATCTCAAAGAAATAATCAGTCTCTTTCGATCAAAGCAAACAGTCTTCTGGTGTCTGCAGAAGCCAACTGTTTACAAGCCTGGCCTTACAACATTTTGAGGCCAACAGATCCTAAATGCCAATGTGAAAGAACAATAACAGTTCAAAAATAAAACAAAACAAAACCCCAAAACCAGATTTCTCTGAGCCAGAACACCTTCTCAGGAGAACTGTTACACATGCTTCTCTTGGAAGTTGCTTTCACCATACAACTTGCCACTACATCCCGCCACATCTGAAGAGAACCTTCCTGATGTAAAAATATAACAACAAAAGGGTAAAAGGACTAAAAAGAACAACTGCATCTTGCCCAGTGCAGTAACTGCATTACTTCTCCTCTTACCCCATCTGCTGAAGAGATTCCTGCCGTAAAATACCCATATCCCGAGACAGCAATTAATAGGCAATTTCAGATTTCTTATGAATTACTTTAAGTGTCTGCCACTCTACAGCCTTTATTTACACTCATCTGAGCATAATGTGGTAATTTCCCAGGTACATTTTAAGCCTGCTTGGAAAAGAAGTCTTTAATTCCTACTTTTTTTTTTTTTTTCCAAAATCTAAAGCAGACATTGTAAACAGAAGAGGCTATGGTATCTCTAATGAAGACGTAACTGAAAGACAGCTGAGGTACCTTGGAGGGGGAATCACAGAATTCTTAATAAATGTCTATTCTCAGTTCGTCAGCTCTCACTTGCCTTTCTTACCAATCAAAAGCTGCGCAGTTTGAATTTGCAGGTAAGTTGCCCTCTGTGTGAAGCTGAACAGTCGTTTTGTCCTAGATAATATAAAACTACTGCCTTAAGAACCATGGGGATCTCAAAGAAATAATCAGAAAGGATCAACCCATGTTGATTAAAGCAGATGCAGAGTCTTCTGGCATCTGCAGGAGCCAAATGTTTGCAAGTCTCGCCATAAAACATTCTCCTCTATTTGCAAATCTGCTCTATTTGCCTCCCAAGTAATTATTTTTCTTCATCTGCTAAACCCGGGAAATATGAAGCGTTATTTGAAACCTGCTGTTGTCGCTGAGGAGAAATGAGCCATCCCCAAGAGAATTCAGTTTGCCCGCAGAGCCCCACTGAACAACAATATATTGGCATCATGTCTTTTTCTCCTTTTCTTTTTCCTACATCTAGAAAATACTGCATGTTACCCTGTCTCACTTTTGCTCTTCAGATCCAATGCAAATTTAGCTGATTCCTGCTTCCTCTTTTATGAAGCAAACCATCTTTCTAACTTCTTCTAGATGGTGAAGCCCACATGCTGCGCTCATACAAGTGGGTATGAAGGTCTTGCAAATTACTCGCACCCAGTAAAACAGTCAATAGCATACAGTTGTCCCAAAACAGCATATAAAGGCCATCACTTCAGCAAATCTCAGTATTTTCTCAGGGACACACAAATGCTAAAACTGGGTTTTGTTCTTTAAAGGCATCTTGCAGCTTTTCTGGATTCAACTGCAATATCAAGTAAACAATATTTAATTTCCAGTAGCCCCAGCTATATGTCACTGTCCTATACTCTTTGAGTTCATCTCAGATGAAACCAAAATCAGGGAACTCTCCCAACTGTATTTACCCATTCATGAATTATTGAAGTGTCCTTCATATCCCCCTGTCCAACTGACCAGCTGATTTCCCTCTCCAGAAAACTGCAGAACAACATAGCTTAAATTAAGGTATGCAAACCCATCCTGTATTTCCAGAGACAGCATTTCCAGACTGCTCCAGGAGTGAGTTTTAGCAGCTCATAACCCTTTTGATTGCATGCATTGTGAGTGATTGCAGCCAAACAGTTAAACTCCATTAAAACCAGCTGCTGTGTCAGGAATAAGGCAGGAATAATTCCTCTTGAAAGATCTTTCTTCAGGTTTTCATATTGTGAGGTGCAAGGGGATACATAGTCATATCCCATGCCCAGGCGATGGGCAGCAGCTCACAGCCCCTCTGCCCTGTTACCCTGTGCAACCATGCCATGTAAGTATGAAACCCCAGAGGTGTCGGGCCCCACGAACCCCAAAATTGGGCCTCTCTTCAGGGCCCTCTCAACCTTTTAAATTCTGGCCCAACGCAGGCTCCGGGTGCGGTGCATGCTCTGAGCTGCTGTTACAGCACGCTCCCTCTCGCTGGCTGTCTTATCTCCAGCATTAATCCCTCTGATTTAGTCCTCCTTCTCATTCACCCTTTCCTTCTCTCTGGCTGCTTTCTTCTGCTTGACTGATTCAGTACTCGCAGCTGAGAGGTCACCCCAGACGCTGGTCCCAGTTCAAATAGCTCTTCCTCAAGTTGCCTGAGCATAGTAATCTCTGTCCCCCCAAGTACATGCCCAGAATGGGCCCCCAGGCCCCTCTCTGCTCCCCCTTGCCTAAAGCAGTGCCCACTGCAGCCGGAAAAGCAGCAGAAAAGCAGCGGTGGGTCCGCTGGAGTAGGAAGATGCCAGGCAACGATTCACAGCACAGTAACTCCCCGTTACTCCAGCCCCAGCGTTATCCTGGGGTCTCTCTTCTCCTTGCCGGTTCTCAGAAACTTCTCTTGTCTCTGGAGCTGGACATCTTGCCCCAGGCCCAGTGCGCTTGCCTGCATTCTGAGTTGGGCAGACTAAAGCAAGGACTCAGAGTAAAACTTCTGGCGATTCCAAAGTCCAGCCTTGGCAGCCATGCTTCCTGCAGAGCCGGAGCTGCCTGCTGGTTTTCCATCCTCAGTTACTCTTTCTTCTCTTCTCCTTTTCATTCCCTTTCATTTCTCCTCCTGTCCTTTCCTCCACGACATCAATGCTAAATCCTGAAGCTTCCTTCTCCCCCTTTCCCTCACGGCAGTCAGGACTCTGTTCCTCCCTTGGTGCTAACGAGACCGTGGCACATAACACTGGGGTTCCCGGAGCTTCCTGAAATCCCCTGATTTCTAGATCTTAGAAGCAAGAAAGAGCTTTGTATGAATTAAGTACTTCCTCATTGTGCCACGCCTGGCACTGGCTATAAACTAAATCACTTCTCCCACACACGTCATTAGCAGTAATGAAATCCGGGCTGGCCTGCCTCCTTAGCATGACATCCATATGCAAATGCATTTCCTCAGCTCAAACGATCTGCAGAGCCAACACATGGCTGCTTGGGACTCCTCCAGCAGCCTCTCTCAGGTCACAACTGGAATACATTTAGGGACTACTATTTACCAGGAAGAGTTTTATGATACCTTTAAATCCATCATTCCGAACCCTAATTCCATCATGAACTTTAATAGGGACCTGCAGCACTTCGGGATAATGAAAAGGGCAAAGCAAAACATCCCTTTCATGTCTACTTTGATTCTGAAAGAAAGTAGTCACGGGCTAATGGAAGGTTGAAATAAAGACAAGGCTACTAAGCCATCCTAATCCCTTGCCAGTCCTGCAGTAGAAAAATCCCACTTCACGTAATGGCTAAATAAAAGCTGTATTGACTTCTATAGATTTTGCAGAACTGAATCCAAAAAAACCCACTATCCAGGTGTCCCAACAGTAAACGTGGATGGTCAGATCATGCATTTCAGGAGAGGTTTTCTAGGGAAATCCTTCCAATAGGAAGAGCTTCCTGGCACCCTCATCTCCACCTCCGTGTTGGGCTGCACGCAGGACTCCCCCCTTGGCAGTCCCTTGGGAAACAAGGGCTGGAAACAAGGACCTCGGGTCATTCCTTATTGTCACTGCTCCTCAAATACACTCACTCACAACAGGCATTTGTTGCTGCAGAATCGGTGCTGGGGTCCCCTTTTGTGTCACTGAGGACCTTGGGGTCAGGAAAAACAAAGGGTCACACTTCAGTTTCTGTGAAATGCCTCCTTTCTTTGCAGTTGACTCATACCCTTTGTAAGGCCCTGAATGGAGTCTCTTCATATGAATGGAGCTCCTACCACACAGATTTCAATACAGCCCTGCTCCTTTCTTCACTTGTCATAAACCAGGCCAAGAAAGTGCTTTTGCCCATTGCACTTTGGAAACACCTTGCTCCTAGCAAAGCTTAACTGTGCTCTTGCCCATCTTCAAACTCTTCCCATATACATTTCTCGGACACCTCTCAATTATAAGAGCCTTTCTCTAGCAGTCACTTCCTCAACACCAAGGACCTGCAAAAATCCTGCTTCCTTCTTCCTTTGGACCACATGTGACCTTCATCCTTGCTCCTTCTCTGCTGCTCTCCAGTTCCTAAATACACTTCTTCACTCAGGCTTCAGGAACCCAAACCCCTTCCTAAGCCCACCGACACGCCAAACGCCAAAGTCACCTCTGCTGCAGGCTCCTCGCAGCCCATCGCGGTCTCACCACGGTGTGCTGACATCTCACTGAGGAAAGGAAAGCCCACCCCAGCGCCTGAGATTGCTGCCATCTTTGCAAAGAGAGGGATGAAAACCTGCTTTATTCTCCTTTATGTGAAAGAGCACGTAAAGCTCCCGGTGCTCAGCACTTACAGTAAGGCATAAATACTCTCTGCAGGTCTCCCAATATCAAAGTTCACAACAGCACTCTCCACTGGTCTTCGAAGAGGAATATTGTAAGTAGTAGCAAAATGGTTTGTAGTAAATGCCCTGAATGTTACATGTCTAATAAATAGAATGAAACTTTCCGAAAAATCTGTGTGCAGTGGGAACTTCATCATCTTTTACACAGGAAAATAATTGTGTGAGTTAAAAAGTCTCTCCTATTTCCTGTTCTGCTTCATTATGTATTGTCCACCCACTGCCTCTTGCTGCAGTTTTAAAAGAAAATCTTCCTGAAATCTACTTAGAATTTAAATCCTTATTGCAAAGCATCAAAGAATAGTCAAAACATGGTCTGTCATATGAAGGTAATCTAATCAGAAAGGCTCATGGAATTATTTATGTACATACATTTTATGATAATTTAATAATTGATAGGCTTAAAGAAATAATTGCATTCTCTTCTATTTCATAATATACATCATTAAATACTATATTTCATTACTGGGTACATTTGCCATTTTATCTATTTAAAATAAATGCAGATTTGAATATCTTTAATCGATAGTTTTCTAGTGGGAGAAGACTGTTAATTGAGTAGTGTGGACTTGTGTTAAAAAACATAATCCTATTGGTAACTCTTTTCTTTCAATTTGTAAAAAAGATAGAGCAAAGTCTGCAAATAAAAAATGACAGCAGTCACTCAAGCTCTGCTAAGGTGCGGGCTGGAGCTGTTAGGCGTAATAATTCTGTCTAATTTTCAAAGAGTGGCACTGACACTCTGGAGGCAGAAGGACAAGAGATGCAGTCAAACCCCAAGAAGAAATGAAAAGAAAAATAATTACAGAAATAAACACTGCACTTACGCACTACAGTTTTCCTGCAGCGATGTGTACATGCTGCAGCATCTCCCTTGGGTCAAAGCGCACTCTGCTAGCTGCAGGGTGCTGAACTGTTGGAGCAAACATTCCTCTGCACCTCATCCAGATCCGACAGCCTCATGCTGTTCTCGCTGGGTACCAGGCTCCCGGTTGTGAATGGGAACATGTAACCCCGGGAAGTCAGCATGTTAAATGGCAAGGCCAAGGGACTCGTGCCTTCTCCCTTGCTCCTGGTCCCATGAGGGCAACTCCCTAGCAAGGGGGATTCCCTCTTCTCCTCCTGGTCCCACTCATCAGATGTGGCTCATTGGGCCTGAGCCTGCGCAGCCAAATTTGGCGGCAGCGGTTCTGCTGGTGCTGCAATGACGCAAAACTAGCAGGAGGAGGACATGGGGTTGCGTCTAGCCGGGTGATGCTGTTTTACCTCTGCAGCTGAGGCACCCGGCACCTCCTTTAAATCCAGCTTGCAGCTCGCTCAGGGCAGAGCCCCTGGCTTCTCCCCCCTGCAGAAACCCCTTCTCCCAAGGGCTGAGGGGACCAGCCCTCCGTCCCCTCCTGCCCCGCTTGCATCTAGCCCCCCAGCTGCCGCTCAGACCCCTGAGGGGTACCACCATGCCTCTGGTGTGCTCAACTTCAACCCAATGCAGAACCAAAAGGGTTTTTCCAGGATTCAGAAGCCACACGTAAAGCCAAAAGTGCCAGCAGGTACTGCACTCCCATCGGACAGATCTCCACACAAGGACAGGACTCTCACCCCTCCGCCCTGGCAGCACCACTTAATGCTCATGGCACAGCTTCAGCAATCACGAGCCTTGAGATGCAACGTTAGGAAACTCATTGTGGGTTTTTTGGTGCAAAGGGTTCTCTTTTCTTTAAAAAAAAAAAATCCATGTTGCACACTGTCTCTGTGCATAGCTCCTTTCCTATCCTCTTCCCACCCACCCTGCCTCCTCCCTGCCATGCCCGCAGGAGCCTGGCAGGTTGAGCCTGGGAGCCTCCATGTGGATCTAGAAGTGATTTTTTTGGAGAAGTGGGGAAAGATGTAATCAGTAGGAAGAAAAAAATTGAGAAGGAGGAAGTTTCTCCCCTCCAGAGCCTGCCAAATGTGTGCAGAGCTGAGGCAACACAACGCTTACCCAGATGGCTGGACCGTATTTGCGGAGGACGTACCCTGCCTTTTCTTAGGTTATATCAAGCCAATGGATTAATGCATTTTGAAGGGTAACACTGCATGTGTTCTTATTTATAAATCCTTCTCCTATATCATTTTAAGCCAGGCTCAGGATGGCCGGAGAGGGGACAGCTGCTGGCCACAGCCCTGTGACCCTCACCCAGGCCCTTCTTCATCCCACCACTGCCTCCAGGACACATACGCAGAGCAACACAGGGCTGGAGGAGAGGCAATACAGAGGCCCAGGGGGCAGAGGTGCCGAGGAGAAGAAAGCTCACAACTGGGAGACCCAGCTTAAAATCAGGTACCGGCCTGGTGCTTCCCCAGCCCACCTGAGAGTATAAATATATGTATATTATATATATGTGTAATATATGTCTATTGATGCATGTTTTATATACATATACCCATGCCTGTGTTGGACACACTCTTGGCACCTCCAGGATCAAAGAGGGTTTGGTTCAACCCCCAAGTGGCCCCAACAAGGTGATGGTGGGTAGAAGCACAACGACCTGCAGTGCTGCCTGTGAGGGTGGTTCCAGCACTGCACAGGGCAAAATAAAGAAAATAACATGAACAGGAAGTGATGGTGAGGCACTTAGTAATTAAAAAAAGGGGAAAATGTCACTGGAAACCTTCTGTAGACCTAGCAGACATAAACTTGTCCAAATGGGTGAATTAAGGATCAAAATGTCACCTTCCAGGCATAAATGAAGATCCCTAAGTACAGGGCAGCATTCCCCTGTCTAGTATTGCACTACACATTGACAAAACAGGGATGAGCCACTTCCACTAGTACACAGCCTGAAATTTATGGACTTGCCTTGTTCCAGTAGCGGGGGGGGAGACCTATTAAAATGTTAGTTGCCTATGGGCACCTAATTCATACATGTTATTACACAGCCTAATTAGAATTATTAAAATTATTAGAAATATTTAAAACTGCTAAATGAAAATCACTCCCCATGCTGAACTCCTTTAACACTAAATACTTGTCTTTTAAAGGCCTGTTCCTCCAAAGAAGCATTTCTGCTCCCAGAAATCAGCAAAGCCCATCAGCAAGGGGAAGAAAAAAATATCTCCAAATCTTTATTAAATCCTTTGGGAAAAGTAAAATATATTAACGTCAATAATTCTCCAGGGAAGTGGTAAGGTGCTAGCTCATGGTTCAGATGTCTCCCTTTACTCCCTACAGCAGCTGTCACACCACTCCACCTTGCCTGAGCCGGAGGGACAGTCCACAAGACTCATGCAGAGTCTCAGTCGGCCTGTCCCATGGTTAAATTCATGCACTGTGAGTTATACACAGTTTGTAGATCTGCATGACTGCCCTTGATCCACAAAGCTGAGCATGTGAAGACTTTTTTCAGAATCGAAGACCTTTTATATGGTAGGTAGTTTTGCCCAGGGCGAATATTTCACCAGTATCTTGTATCAAATCTAATTTAAAACTCAGCAGAAAAAAGAATGATTAAATAACTATTTATCTGTATCATCAATCCTCCAAATATTTATATATGTAACTGTATTTCTTGCACGTATATGGGATCTCTCTAATGAATCTGCTTCAGTTGGCCAAATAACTTTTCTCCAGGATATTGTTTTTCCTTCATACTTATTTGTTTTTAAAGTATTTTGCTTGTTAAAGTGCCTACCCTCAGTATGGGTCTGCTTTAATTTCATAGAAGTACTTAAAAAATAGTCCTCCACGGATTTGCCACTCGAATGTTGCAGCACTGAAAATCTGAATACAAAACACCATATAAACCTAAATGAAATTGCCCTACAGGAATTGATTTTTATTGTCTCAGCTGATAGAAAAACAAAACATAAAAAGGATACTGAAAAGTAAATTCAATTAAGTGCTAGTAATCTGAGGTGTCATTAGCAGCATAAGCAAAGAGAGGTTTTGATTTACTACGTGCTGAGTTCAACCTGGCTCTGGTGCTCCTGCTCTGCCAGGAGGAAAGAACCTGGCAGCAGGGGAGTGAGCTGCAGAGATTCCCAGTGGCCTGTCCTGGGGGGCTGATGGCCACCACAAGCAGCCCCCGCCCGAGGTGGGAGCTGGAGGGGGGCGGGTAGATGGATGAAGGCATCGTGTGCTGACCTGGTCAGGCATAGGAGACTACCAAAAAAAGCTGGGTGCTGGAGCAACGGTCAGAGCCAGGGTAAGTAGGACTTTTACTTGGGGTTAAGGAGAGCTGCCTAATGGCATGAATCCCTTTCTATTTATTGAAATAGAATTTTTTTGGGGGGGGTCTCTTTAGACTGGCTCTCGGAGCTTAAAGGTGTGCTTGTTCTTCCCGAGCAAGCTCCAATTAAAACCGTGTGTTCTTGCTGCGTGGGGCTTCTGCCACTCGGGAGGTGCTGGGTCTGCTGGGGACGGCTCCCTGCCCAGAGGTGGCCACGGGAGGGGCAGCCAGGTTTGCCCACGCCTGGCTGGTCTGGGGGGAGACCTGACTTCTCACTGGGCAGGGGGGGGGAGAAAGGCTTACGAGTATTTCTGTGAATGAGCCTTTTTTTTGCAAAATAAAAAGCTGTTGTGTTGCAGCAGCTGAAGCCTCAGGAGGTGCCTCAGCCGATAAAACCATAGGATTTTTTTTTTCTGTTTCAGGTGAAAGCTGATGGTAAATGGGGGGGATTTATATGCAGCTTAAAAGACACTCTCAGAAAGTGTGAGAGACCTGTAAAGTACCGCAGCTTTTGAATCGGAATTAAAAGAGAGATGACCCTTGGGAGATAATGGTGGCCTTGAATCAAATTCGGTTCTTGTGTAAATGATCCTCTGCCTTGGTACTTCCCACTCAATTATGGTGAGCTCATTAACAGATGGGCTACCCTGTCAGTTGTGTAACAACTTTAGGTTTTTGATCTCTTTCATATAGGTCATACTTAATTGTTTTAGCGACTCTGAAAATAAAGTATACCATCACAGCTGTGGAGGTGTATATATTGTTAATATTAAAGATATTTTTTCTTTTTTTTTTCCTGAGAAGTCTAAAAAAACCTGAAATACTTTGCATAAAAATAGAAAAAGTATCTTCTCAATGAACTTGTGGCATGCAGTGAGAGCTTTCAGACCAAGCGGCAAAAGCTGACAAAGTCAAGCAAGTGATGATACAGTATTAAGATGAAAAGTGTTGCACAACTTCAATAAGGGTTGCTGCCTACCTGGCCTTGAAATGCCTATATGTGCTATTTCTATCTTGGAGGAACTGATTCATTACCGTTCTTTCTCTCTTCATATGCTGCTTCCACAATGAATCAGGCATTGCTCAAAACTATACTACTTTCAAACCTGGTGAGGATTGACTGAAGTTGATTAAAACAGCGAACTTGGAGGCTTTAACTTTACTCTTAGTAAAGTCAAAGCAAATTTTGCTATTTGTTTGAGCCTTAACAGGTTGAGAGGGGAACTGTTTTTATAAATCTTGTGGTTTTCAGTGTAACCCTGGCTAACTCAAATCTAGCTTGGCCTTTTCATGACTGACCTCTGAGTTTTACTGTTAAATGAAGTTGTGGGAAGAACCAGGAATTGGCTCTGATGCTAAGCAGTGCAGAGCCTCCCTCAGGCTCTGCTTGGCCGTCCCTAGCAAAAATAGCCAGGAAGTTCCCAAGGACGCTGAGACTGAATTGTCCATGTCTTCCAAAAGACAAGTCAAAAAATGCTCTTGGCCCAAAGTAATGGGCCCTGTTGGAAATCTGCTAGAGCCAAGAAGTAAACCTCAGTTTCCCTGTCCCTTAGAAGTGCCACCAATTTTTCTTATCAAAAGGCTTACTTTTTTCTATCCATATGGGCTCCTGGCTTACTCTGTGATAAACAACAGTTTTCTTTCAGTTTAATTAAAACACTTTTGTCTGCTAGGATGCCATTGAATCTATCTTTAATTGTGTTGCCAGTCACAGCTCATCAGCCCCATAGGCACCATGGTCAGTCTGAAATACTAAACAAGAAAAAAATGATGAGAACTAGTCATGAAGATATTTCATCAACTCATAAAATGTGTGAGAATGAAGAAGAATGTTCTTCTATTTTGAAGAAAAAAGAAAAGGAAAAAAAAACATCCAAACAATCCAAAGGTGATACATTTTGAAAAAGGGAAGAGATCAGCAGTTCTAGCCCCAACCTCCCATCTCTTGCAGATCTGGGGCTCGACTCTGGCTTTGGCCTCAGCATTGCAGGATTCCCCTGTCTGTCATCTTCCTCCCAGCACTGCCCAGCAGACCTGCTCTGACCTGTTTATTCTGCTTCTCCCGGCTTTCGCCATGCCACTTTGTGCAATACTCCAGTTTTAAGCATGCAAGGATTCTTTTTGGTCTTTTAGCCTCTCCACAGGATTACTTGGTCTTTTGTTCTGTCATGCAACAAACCCATCGGTTTACTGTCTCTTCAATCATCATTTTGCTTTTCCACATGTTTTTGGGCTATTTCACAGCTGGTTTGCCCGAAGCTGACTTACCAAGGCCCTGCAAAGTTTGTATGCTCTGGTGGAGCACACCACTTCCTTTGCTCATTTCCTCTCCTTTACCACATCGTCAGAGGTTGTAATATATGATAATGCACATGAGGCATCATTTCTATTTATAGGTACAGACAGCTATATATGAAGTGTGGAGGAGACAGTACTACATAATGCATGCAGAAAACTTCATTGCAGATGAGCACTTATCCTCATATTTAAAATTCTGTCTACGTCACAAAACACTGGTAAATCAACACTGAGTGAAGGGTATCCTGTCGGAAGTTTCAGCTGCCTTCCTGCTGTAGGTCTTTGCTTCTTTTTTTTCCCCCATTTCCATTCATTTTTATTAGGTTCTGGCTACTTCAGTGTCTTTGAATTTCCTTTAAATTGACCTACATCTCTTCCTGAAAGATCTTAGTCCCTGGTAGCCTTATCTTAAAGCAGGGCTATTAGAATGACCAGGTAGGACTGCTGCTGCATGGAGGAGTAGCCACGGTTGCTGCAGCGTGGTTATTGCTCAGCTCCCCACTTCAGCGGGTGCCTTGCCCTCTTCAGTGTAAAGCTTTGTCTCCAAATTCTGTAGCCCGGGCCTTCGGGTAACAGGGACTCAAATGCATGGAGAAGCCTGAGGGGGCGGCTTGACAGCACCACTTTGCTGATCTAATGACTCCATGGTGTTGAAAGGGAGCAGCCCTTCTCACCTCCAGCCATGCATTTCCATGCTGGCAAGGACTCTTGCTGAGCTGATTCAATTTACTGACCTTGCAGAAACCAATTTGAATTTGGATAATTCAGCAAGGGATGGGATTAAATGGCATAGGCGGAGGTGGAGGGAGCAGGACCACAGCCATGAGCTGCCAGATGGTCCCACCCTGCCTCAACTGAGCGGTTCCACCCCTTTCTTTACACTGGCTCTAGTGTGCATCTGACCTGGTGATGAGTCACTCCAGCATGCTAAACTGGTAGAAAAGAATGGGGTTTGGGGTGTCGCGGGTGTGTGTCTGGCTTGCATTTACAAATGGCTCAGAGCAGGGTTAGAGGAGCACCAAGAGCTGGTGTAAAGGAAGGAGACGGGGAACGTGCAACCAGGGGTGGGAAGGCGGGTGGGATTGGAGCAGACAGCAAATAAATTGGTTTAAGCTGTTGTTTTGTGGCAGCCTGAGCCAATTTTAGGGGCGGCTTAAGCCCAAGTGTAAGGATACAGTTAAGTACTCTACCAAATGAAAGCATTTTCCTCAGTAAGTCTAAACACAAGCATTGCATAATCTGGTTTTCTTGATTTCACAAATACATGAAACATTTTTCAATGTCGGATGTATGTATGTATAGCCAAGGAGGCAGCTTTTTAAGAACTATCCCATTATCTGCTAGTCACTCCTGTGGCTGCAGGAGCAGTACCTCCTGCTAATGGGTTTCTGCTAAAAGCCCTTTGATTGCCTCCCCATTTGGAGCAGGGTAATGGCAGAAAGAAGACTGTGTCTTCTGGAGAGCTGGCAATGGAAGCAGAGTTTTCTCTTACAAATATGTATCGGTAATATTTTTTGGCACTAGCCTTGCTCTGCGTGTTGCTTTGTATGTTCCCAGTTGCTGTGGAAAGGAGGAATCGCTCCCTAACCGCATCTGAGTGCTGGTGTCCATTGGGTCTCTGCAGAGCCTGGAGCAGGTCGACAGTGATAGAGTTTCTGGGCTGCGTGTACCAAGGGATGCTGAAAAATACAGTACCCTTCTGTGGCTCTGCACTGGCCCTTGGAGCATGCCTGGCTGCTGTAATCTCTGAAACCCAGCATCAGGGTCCCCTCTTATCTCTCGTGCCAGTGTGGATTGATCTCTGGGCAGATCTGCAAATGAATGGCCGCAGATGGGAAAAGGGACTGGGGATAAGTGCTTCCTTTGTGCCTGTAACTATGACAAGTGCGATTAAGGAACATGCCAAGACCTTAATGAAATAGTGCTGGGTACTTTCTCCCTGATGCTGGGCAAGCCAAAGAGGATGGGAGCATGATGCCTTGTCTTGTTTCATCCAGGGTCTCCATCCAAATAACAGTCATCCTCTCCTTACGCAGCGCTCCAAAACCAGTGGAAATGGCTTCAGCAGCCTGCCAGGTCATTTTGCCTAGGAATCTGCTGGCCCACAAAAGCTGCTAAACATAATTATAAAGTCCCCAAACCAAACATTAATAAAGGAAGCAGCAGTATCTGAGGCACTTCATTTAGGGGCTGATTGAAAAACAAAATCCAAAAATGTCAGTGGGAATGTTTTGCTGCTTTCAGTAGGTTTTGCATCAGGCCATGGGCCCAGGTGTTACCACGTCTTGTGGAAACGATGCACATGACTTCGGAGCTGCATGCAGCAGCAGTGCACAGAGAAATTTGAGAGTATTTGTTACAGCAGGAGGAAAGCTGTGGTGCAGGAATGAAAGCAATCCTTCTTCTGACTGCTCACAAATATATGCCATACATTTCTCCTTTTGGTACCCTATAGCTGATCACATCAAGCTATAATGAAGGACGGAATGGACAGACAGGTAAGTAATGCAGTCGCATGAGATCTCGCTCTGCAGCTCATTATATCGAGCTTGTGCAGAATGTGATGTGTTGGCACCATGGGGATACTTGGGTCTGGATTCACTCTTTACCCTGTCTTCCCAATGGCAGCTGCAGATAGGCTATTGATCTTTCTCCTCATTAATCAGGATAATTTTGAAGAAAAAATAAGGGGCTCATTTCCTATCCATTCTTCCCCTTAGTTCTTTAATTTACGAACAGCTTTATTTTGAGCTTTTCCTGTTTCCTGCCTCCTTTATGAGGCACCATTCAATGACTGCTACTTATTTGGTAGTGATATGTGACTCACAAAGTGTTTGGAGTTTTGCTTTGTAAAGCCGTAAGATGAGAGTAAAAAGGGAAGAGGAGGGCCCTGTTTTTAAACAGGATTTGCTGTGCTGTAACTTGATCAAACTCCAGGTAAATGGATTCAGTTGTTTGGGGTGGAGGAGGGAAACATGCACTGTTACAGTCATCTTTGGTGTTTACATTTTTAAATGAAAATAAATGCATCTATCTAGGGAACAGGTACTTTTACTCCAGCCTCAGAATCTTTAATTACCTTTGCAGCCCTGCTGTGCAGCAATAAAATGCTATTATTCTCACTTCGATTCTTATCCTCAGATAAGGAAAGAAGGCAAGGGAGGCAAAGGACTAGCAGAACCCAGACCCAAGGCAAGAGGTTTACGACCCTGACAGAGCAGATGGAGGCTTGGTCTCTAAGCAAACTGCAGCAAATCTGCCTGTTGAGTGGAGAATTTCCTACTTTGCCAGCAAAAAATATGAAACGGAGAGGCCTGCCTTCTCCTTAGGTTTTCACTGCCTGAATCAGACACATGGAAGAACCCCCCGTCCTCTTTGGATCCAGAGTTTGTATTTATTTTGTAAGGAGAGGAGTCATATCCAGTTATTCAACTGAACGATTTGGGCTCAGGGTGACCTTGCAGAGGACCCCCACATTGGTGGAGTCATGACTGAAGCACAGGAGGGGGTTTGAGTGTAAGGAAGACACTGAGCAGCCTGGCATTCTAAGCACTGAGGGGCTCTTAAGGGTCTGTGGAACTCTAATAGCTAAATAACTGTTTAAACCAATTGAAAAAGCAGTTAAACTCAAAAAAACTTAAAGCTCCTTCAGATTTTAAACTCCCCTGGAGCTGACACCTGAACATGTGTGCTCTGGCTTAGGTGCTGAGACCCTGGTTCTGAATTTGGACTTGCATTTCAAGCCCACCACCCAAGGCTGGTGACTACCCAGCAGGCTGGCATTATTTGGATTTGTTTCATTTTTTCCCTAAGTTCTGGGGTTTTTCCCCTCCCCTTTTCAATGAACCTTTATGAAATAAAAATAATTGTTTCCTTTTAATGCAAATCAAGCAAGAGATTTGAATCGATTGCTGCTTTTGATGCTGCAGTAGGCTAGGTATGTGCAAGGACCAGTTACTAAACTCCATAATATGATACGGTAGGTTTTTTGGGTTTTGCATTTTTTTAATTTACATATATATATACACGCACACAATACGAAGGGAAGAGTAATAGTACCCATTTCAGTTTGTTTGGAGCCTTCTCTGGGTTGTTTCCTTATTAAGCAGTGACTCACAAGGTGCTAGGAGTAAGCAACCTGCACTTTGACTCTTCACGGGCACAACATTTATCTTATTACTACAGGCTTTCAACTAGATTCCCGGTATTTCTAAAATATCCAGTATGGTATTAAATGCAGAGCCCAAAGTAGAGTGGGAGTGTGTTATTTATGAGGCAGTTGTCAAGCTATTTGCTGCTGTAATATTGATGAGGCTTCTTGGACAGGTCACGTTAGGATAGCATGATAGGAAATGAAAACTCTCTTGCGGCTCTGAAGCCAGCACTTGGGGAACTTGATTTGGAATTGCTAAGCACCTATCCAGAGGAAAACAAAATCCTGCTGCCAGGAAGCAGGTGTTGCATCCAGTTCTCAACCTATGTAGCAGATTTGTAAGGCACCATTGAGGTCATGGGCATTATTAGGAGGTGGTGGGGAGCTGTGTGCTTTTGATTCCCCTTATCAAAAGGGATTTGGGTTTATTGCAGAAGTTCTGACAGCTCAGCTGTATTCGCTGCCTTATTGTGCCTTCTGCAAAAGGTCAGTCCATTCTGGCTCAGGCAAATGCTTTTCAGCCAGAGTCCTCCTGACAATAAACTATAAATGTTTTGTCTATCAGAAGGTGATGATAGCTTGGTATTGCACAGTTTTCCTGTGCTACTGGAAATCTTTTTGTTTATATATACTCCTCTGCCTTCAGGATTTATCAGCCTGGCAGCAATTACAAACAAAACCCATGGGTTTGGGACTTTCTCCGAATGTTTTCAGAGAAATGTTAAAATGCGTTGGTTTTCCTGCTGAAGAGTCACAGCTTGTTATCCTGAGCTCGTGAGGAAAAAGTGGCCAGGGAATTAAAACTGAAGTCTCCCTCTACCATTAAAAGTGAAGGGTGTTCCCCAGAGGGTGATCCCGTGGGACGGATGCCTGTCTCCACAGGGCTGCTGCATGGAGCCCTCGAGCAGAGAGGTGCCTGTGCACCCCGCTGGAGCGGAGCCCGGGACACCGGAGAGGGGACCATCACACCCAGCACTTCTCCCTGGACAACTTCTTCACCAATTTTTCTTTGGCAGTGGCAGGGAGGGGGAAATCTTCTATTCCCAGAGCCTTAGCCTATTTATATATCCAAGACTGAAGACTGTAAATATGGGGTCTGTTAACTGAACTAGCACCAGAGCTTTGTTAGACACTGTCACCAGGGTATCCAGTAGCTCTAGTATCTAATAAAAGGATATTTGCATTGTGTGGGAGTGAGAAATTCCCACTGTTAATATCCTGGAGCCTGTGCAAAATACTGTTTAAAAAAAAAAGATTGTTCAAAAAGTGGTCTCCAAGGGGCTTGAGGAGACGGTGGAAAGTGTGCAGTGTTGCCACCTGAGGGGGTGGTGTCGTGGAACCAGAGTACTGTAATGATGATTTCATTGTGGAACGGGCTTAAAGTACTCTAACAAAGACATTACTAGGTAAAAGCATGCCAGTGTTAAGTGTTTTGCTAGCACCAAAGTGCCAAATGCATGAAATCCATGATGCTCTGAAGAGGTGAGCAGACCAAGGTGCTGATCTTGGTTGTGGAGAAGAGCTGAAGAGCAGAGTTACACTCATCCTCACTGCCCTAAGAAGTGACCTAGGAGAGGAGAGGGGGATTAATGCTCTCCTCTGCTTAGCTGTAACCCTGTCAGTATGCGTTCATTGCCACACACCGCTAGACTATCAAGAGGAGGATTCCCTGTCCTCACGCCCACCTATTCCTTAAATTTCTAGGAGGTGTGGGTCTAACTAGAAGGGAGTTGAGCTCAAGTCTCCACATGTCTTGAATCAATGCCTTGAATGGAAGGATACCATGTTAAAGGCTGCAGGAGAGTTTCTATGTCCTTCAGGAGTTGGCTTGGGGCTGTGAAACTCAAACAAGCAGAAGTGAACCTTCCTGC
Source organism: Elanus axillaris (assembly GCA_026212715.1). Lineage (NCBI taxonomy): Eukaryota > Metazoa > Chordata > Aves > Accipitriformes > Accipitridae > Elanus > Elanus axillaris. The sequence goes on along the minus strand of JANZLQ010000078.1, from coordinate 3,193,896 downwards.
AGCCCTCATCCACTGCTGAAGTTTGGGAGCGGGGAAGGATTTTGGAGACCACCTCTGTTGTTCACGTTTTCTGTGGGATCTTTCTGGCAGCTCCATGGTGTACTGGCAGGAGGCCTGGATTTCTTGAGGGGTGTTTTGGATCACATTTTAGACATGTGGCCTCATGTTACACCTATGTAGGCTGCTGCTGGAAGAGGTGATCCAGCCCTTCCCTCTGCCTCAGCCACAGATTCCAGTTCATCTCTTTTTGCCTCAAATCTCACCCTTGTACAGCCGTAGGCAAACTGGCACAGCTTGCCAAGCTGATGTCAAGAGGTTTCTGAGGTGTGTGTGGAAAGAGCAGTTTGCTGAGAAATGAACCTGGGCAGACTTGAAATGGAGCAGCACTGTTTGCAGGATCACAAAACCCAAAATAAAGCAGAGGGGACACCTCACTGCTGACAGACCAGCTTAGAGAGGAATTTGGGACTGACCCTTCTGGCAGCAGCCTACAGTGGTGCTGGATGAGGAGAGGCAGCAAACGCCAGCTCCAGCAGTGCCCCTTACCCACTAGTTTCAGGCAGTTCCAAAGATGGAGCATGTACCTCCAAGCACAGGCTGATCATAGCCATGTAGTTCCTGACCCCAAAAAGTGCAAATTATCCCATGTGTGATGGAAAGTGCCTTCAATTAATCTTGCAGGCAGCAAAGTGTTTTCAAGATCTGGTCCTGATATACTGGAGGGGTTTTGCTGCATCTTAAGTGCATGATTTCAATGAACTGGATGCTGGTGAGTGTATTTTATGTATTTCTAACAATTCCTTCCGTGTGCTTGTAGAGAATGATTATTCTTCTCCATCTACTTAAATTCCATTTCTCTTTCCATATGTTTCTGTTTCTAGTTTAGACAAAAAGATACAATTTTTTTTTCCTTAACACTTTTCTGAAAAGGTAGAAAATAAAATGGTCCAGTCCTTCATAAATGCTTTTTTTCTGCCCTCCTTTCCCCAGCTCATTCGGTTGCGAGTGGAATGGCATGTGTTGTCAGATACCCAGCAAAAGGAGAAGTACGTAACCCAGAACCTAATAAAACAACAAATCTAGTGTGCTCTCCTGGTCTGCAATCCTTCAACAGGCTCCCTTCATTAAACATAAAGCCATGTGTTTCTTAAAACAGATCACATCCCTGGTGCCACGGTGTGGTATGTGTTGCTCTCACTGCATTTCATGAGGGTTTTTTAATTTACAGCAACACAGTTTTTATTCTTGCAAGGATTCTTGAAAAAGTACAAAAGAAAAAACAACAACAACAAAATAATAATATGGGCAATGCTGATATCTGTGAGAGCTGTAAACTACCTAAAATTGATCTGAGCAGCAGCACTTGCAACTAACCTTGACAGCTCACCTTTATTCCTGGCAGCGTCTGCAGCAGCCCAGCTATGCCTTACTTCTTCAGGCATTTTGGTTGCCCAGGTGAAAATCCCAATTAAGTCCGGTGGCTCTGGTGGCATTGTTCTGGATTTACACCAGGGTACCCATGAGCAGAATTTAACTGTGGGCTTCCTGCGTGCTCCCGCCGCCTGGGCTGCGTTTCCATGGCACAAGCAGTGACGAGCACCCAGGAGGACTGATGAGTCGCAGAAATCTTCTATTTGTATTCTGCCAGCTCACTCCAGCTCCGGTGTTTCTATTTCACTACTGTTTTAAAGCAAAGGCTAATGAGGTTATAGCCATAAGCCTCTAGCTGGTATTCAGGCGGCTTTGGGTAACTAACAGAGCTGGCGAGTAGAGGACACCGATGGAGTTTCTTTAGATTTGATTAAAGAATGAATTGCTGCAAACGGGGAGAAAACCAAGCTCTCTTATAGAACAGGTTTGTACCTTGCCATTTGGATATTTTTAACAATAAAAGCGGCTCTTTGGAAACAAGTATGGTGGATTGTACCTACTAAAATCGCTTTTTTTATTTTAAGGCAAAAACACCATATAAAGCCACACATGTAATTCAGGGAGGGGTGGAAGGTAAAATATGTTGCACTTCATTAGAAATGTCGCTTTTCATTTACAAGCACTGAGAATGGTTTTTCACTAACTGAACCCTGGTTTTCTACGCACTGCTCTCCTAATAGTATCTCAGTGGGCCAAAATTTCCACTGAATTAAATGATCGCAGTCAGATTGACTCAAATGGTGCCTTGGTCTTTCACACAAATGGAACATTTGCCCCACTGTTATAAAAATATCTGCAGTGTTTATTAATCTAATAAATTTTTGAATTAAAAAAAGCGCCATAAACTAAAAGGGTTGCTAATTAACCACAGAGCTGAAAAATTAGAGTAGTTACAGCAGACCTAGTCTCAGTTATGCTGACACGAGCGTGAAGTAATCTTCCTGAAGTCTGTGCTGTTACCTCAGACTTTTCCCACTCCATCCACTACCAGAATTCGGTAGATTCTGCCTGAATATCTTTTATCTGGGCTTAGTTTCAGCTCAGTGACACATCTCCACCTTGCAACCAATCCTTTGGCTTCTGTGAAAGTCTTTTTTATTGAGAACAGTGCCATTTTGGTTTCCATTTAAAAAGAATTAAAGATCCAATTATGCAAATTAATTTTTAAAGCTTTATCACCAATCTTCTGGGAGAAAGGTTATAGCACAAAGCTTGCGACAGACTTAAAACAAGGGTTCTTTGGCTTTGAAATGCATCCTGGCGTGACACCCGCCTCTGCCTCCTGTTGCGCGGCGGGCAGCTGAGCAGGAGATTTTGGGCCACTCAGGGACCTGACCTGGAGGTGCTCCGGGAGGCTGCCAGCCCCAGGCAGGGGACTCCTGTTCTCCAGGAAAAGAGCTGGGCTTGACTGGTGTCAACAGGGTGGAGAGGGACGGAGGAAGGAAGAGGGATGGATTGGGGTGTGATACAGGAGCCCCCAGACGCGTGGGGGTGACCACTGGGCTTTGTGGTTTGGCTGTGAGACTCAGAAGTCGAACTTCTCTGTCCCGTTCTCCTGAGGATTTAACAAGGGGCACTGAGAGGAAGCAATTACTTTGGAACAGGGTGGAGTTTAGCTCAGGAAAAGCACGTTCAATCATGAGTTTATGTTATTTAGGCTTTAGAAATTATCCACTGCAAATATTAGGCTGAGACGGGGAAGAGCAGGACACGCTAAAATAATATTTGCAAGTAGCATGTGCTCTCCGTGATGAGCAGGGCCAGCTCCCCTTCCACTCATTTCTATCTGACAGGGAAAAATGTTCACACGGTGATGCAAAACTCAGAAACTGGCTGGAAGAAGCCTCAGCGGCTGTGAAAACAGCTCCCACCCTTCCTCATGCCCCTCCTTCCCTGTATTCCAGCCTCTTCCTAACAGTACATGAAAGCCGCTCAAGTAGCAGTCAGTAGTTGCTTCTCTCTCGTTCTAGCAGAGTGTGGAAAATCATAGGTCACAGAGGACAAAAGGATGTTGGCATTAAGCATCTATATCATGGAAACTACAAAACCATCTCCACACTGCTGCTGAGGCAAGGAAAACAGGGATGGGCAGGCCTGGCTGTGGGGACCTCTCTGGTCAGAGCACGCGGGTAAGATTGCCCGGCAAGACCTGCGCTGCAAAACTCGGAGTGGGAATGAAACTTCTGGGAGTTCAAGTGTCTTCTATACTTAGCCCAGGAGAGAGGGGGCGAGGGGAGCGATGCCTCCGTGGTGCCAGGAGCAGGAGCAGCTTCAAGCAAAATCTGCCCTCAGTATCTGCAGAAAACCTTCGCTGCACTTCAGCTCTCTGTGATCTCAGCAGTCGTAAAAGGGCTCTCGCTTTCTCGTGGCATTTGGTGTCCCTGTCACACACTCATCAGGAAACTATTTGTCAGCTTTCGGACATGAGCCTGAGCTGCTCAGGGCAATGGCTATCTGCAGCAGCTCAATACAGGACTAACATGTTGAGCTACGTGAGAGAAGAGAGAGTGATCCTGACTGGTGTGATGAGGACCACGCTGACAGCGCCTTTGCCAAATCTCTACACCCACACATTAACAAGCCAGTGGCCAGCGAGTGCTAGAGGAAGAGGAGCTTAGAGAGAGGACTGGAAGACATGGCTTGTGGGCTTGTTCTGCTCACAGAAGTCTTCCCTTGTAGTTATATATATTAAAGGGTGAAAAATGCAGCACAATTTGGCAAATGCACTCCTGCTGAGAACACCGCACTGGAAATGCTTGTCAAAAACAGGCCAGCTCTTACCCTTCCATCTCTGGATGTTGAGTGGGGTAAACCTATGGAGCTGCTCTGGTTATTTTATACAGGTGCAAGTGAGAAGATGTTGAGGTCACCACACCACTGTGTGTGTTTGAAGTAAGCTGAGGATTTTAGAACGGAAAGTCCCTTGAATTTTACCCTTTTAGTTCTGTCGTTTGCTATAAAAGCATTGCAAAGAAAAGAAGAAAAAGATGTATTTACATGGACCGGTAACACTCAAGCGGAAAAGATTTAGCAGTATTTTCAGAAAGAATGACTCTGAACATCCTTTCAGTATGTTGCTTTATATACACTAGCATGCTCAGTAGGCCACTGTTGATAGACAACTACAACTTCAACTGTTGTAGTAATAGCCCTCAAGACCCTACAGCATAAGGTAATGTCATGCATTTGAACAAGAGGGGTCTCAGGAGCACCTTCTACTGGGATCATTGAATGCACTACTCCAGGAGAAAATCCATCCAGCCATGGTGATGCAGGAAGGTTTGGGGTAGAGGCTGTACAAATATTTTGGAATTTATTCCCCTCCTTTTGGAAAGGGAAAAGAGGAGTTTGCAGTAAGCAAGAGATGTTGTGGGGGGAACAGGAAGCTTTACATGACAAATTTTACTTCATCAGTCTAGTAGCAATGTCACAGAGGCTGTTGCTTCAATGAGCATCCCCACTGACAGAGCTGTCTAATATACCCAGTATTCTGCTTAGCTGACTGAAGACGGGGAAGGTAGGGTCTCTGATGGGCTGCAGTGTCTCTGATGGGCAGCAGCTCTGCCTGGGTCTGGAGGTGACACAGTCGTGCCCCAGGGTCCTGAGTGCAAAGGTAGCATTGCTTAGGCTCCTCTATGACTTGCATTATTTACACTCCTGAAGGACATTGTTAAATGTCTTTCCTGTTGTTCATTCACAGAACTCAAAAATTGCCTAGATTATAATTAATTATATTCCAGCATGAATTAAGAATCAAGACTTAAGAATTTACAGTGTTATAAGGTACACGAGAAGGTCTCTTATTTGCAAATCCCTGCTTCTGTTGGTCGAGTTCATGCAGAATCCCTATTACAGCTGATGGCAGGTAGCTCCCAGTGTAGTTCCAGTTCCATCCAGAAGTCGTCCATCTGACGCCAGTACACTAGCCACTCCCTTGGGACACCTTGCTAAATATTTCTTACCATGAAACAACCAAATGGCCTAAAGCAGGAAGACAGACATCAACACTCTGTAAATACTGGCCCATACAGAGCTGCAACTTAAGGCAGCAGAGAAAAAAGAATATCCAAGATATCACATGGAGATCTGGGCTTTCTCAGAGTTGATGGAGGCCAGAGACTGAAGTTGAAGAATTAAGCAGCAGCCATTTGATTCACCTGAAAGACCTGATGCTCCTTGCTCTTGTCCTTGTTCCGACTTCGCTGAAGTTGATGCTACATAGTAATAGCCAGAGCACAAGGGTGAGTCAGGATCCACTTTGTTCAGAACAAGAAGAGTGAGCAGAGAAGAGGGACTCTGGGCAAACCAAAGTGGGACATCAGAAGTCCAGAAAATGAAGAGCAGATCCAGCACATAGGGAGTCAAGTTTCTTTCTAACATTGTTGGCTCAAGACAGTAAGGGCTTCAAACAGATGGGAGCTTTCATTCTCTTGCTTTCCTTTCCGGATGAACTGTAGATGAGCAAATCAGTCTTTCACCAGCGCTTCCACTCCTGGTGTTGATGGCTTTTGCTGATTTTTTGGAGTGCTGGGTTTTGTTTTGCTTTTCTTTTTTTTTTCTTTTTTTTTTTTTTTGCATTTGTGCCCAAACAACCCAAGCACTAAAACAAACTCTAGCACAGCATGTTCAGAAGTGGTTTGAATATGCTGAAGATCAAAGGGAGATGCTGCTCAGTGTTTGATGTACACTTGTTTTTAATTCAAGGTTAAAGAAACAGCAAACGTAAGGATGTGCAGAATGGCCTCTATTGAGAATGCATCTGGGAGGTGAAGGGAGAGACATTCCTCCCTAGAACCCCATAAAACTATGCACATATGCTTCTCCCTATTGTTAATCCCTTTTGCTGATGGGATGTGGAGGAGATTTTATACAGTGGTGCAAAATGGAAATCTATTGCAGGAGGAAAGAGTGCTGCAATCCCAGAGGGACTCTTATGTTCAAAACAAAATACAACAATGGAGTTAATTAGCATTGCATGGTTCACAAAATCCCCTCGAGGGGATCTTTCTCTGTTCTAAATCATCACTTGTATGTGAGATGGAAAAGCTCCCACTGAGCAGGCCCCTTCCACAAACTTTTAATAGATATTACCACGGTTTTTCATCATTTGCCATTGGCTTTGAGAAAGGTAACAGCTGAGCCAGGGCTATTCAGCTGCATTAACCAGCTGCATGTTAATACAGAAATACTCTCCTGCTCCTCCAATCTGCCTGCAAACCTCCCCCGCCCCCCCAAATTAACCCTTTCCTGCCACACTCTTCTCTGCCACTGTGACACAGATACACAGGCAGAGGGTTCAGCAAAGGTAGCCAATTAAGCAAGGGAGGACCTCACTATGATTGTTTGAACTTTGCTTGTGTGTGGATAAAGGTACCTAAACCAGATCTTCAACCCATTGTGCCTGCACCCATTTGAAGGGACAGCCCCGGCTCCAAAGGACTCACCACTTCCCAGTGGCAGGGAGGGGGGCAAAAAGCCAAGAGGAAGGACCTTGCCCCAGGAACCCCACAGAAATTAAACCCATGCCTCCCAACTCCCACGCCTGCTATTACTCTCAGAGCCTGTTGGCACAAGACTCCCAGCCAACCCAGCTATATTCTCACTGAAACGCCCTGCACCCACACAGCGCAATTTCCAGTGGGTATTAACGCTGGAGACAATCTGTGCTCTGCTCACTAATAGCACCCGGTGAGTGAAGATTAACGCTTCTCTGCTGGTTTGACTGGCCTCCAGTCGCCCTCCCACTCCGTTTCATGTCATGCCAGAACTGATCAGTACCTGCATGTCCCTCCACCCATTTGCAATCATGCTGGCCAGATGGCCAAGTCTGTGCTTCAGAGCAGGCTTGCACTCAACTGCAGCTCGCTCACGACTGCAAACTGCTGGAATCAGCAGCAAAGCTCCGCTGTGGACATGACTGCACTGCCTGATGTACCACCCCGCCGCTGATCCTGCATCTCCTTGTCTCCTGGGGAGAGCCAGGAAGCCCTGAAGAAATACTGCAATACAGCAGTCATTGCAAAAAGCCACAGCTAACGAATTGTTGGAGCGGGAACATATCAGGGCACCTTGTAGCTCTCAATCAAGAGCTTGGAGCTGAAGTGCTTTGTAAGGAAAGAAGTTGGACTCTGGCAGGGCTTGTGCTACCCGCCAAATTCTGATGGGTGAGAGGGGGTTTTGTCATGGGTCATTCCTACTAAACTATGCTTCATTGTGATTGCCTCAGGTTAGTCAAGACTGCTGAATACTTTGGAACTGGCGGGGTATCTGGTGAGGAAGACCTACCCATAGAATTCTAGTATGCCGGGGAAAGCTAGGAGGTAAGCCCCTTTCTTTTTCCCTTTCAGCATTGAATGTGTTTACTGCTTTCTACCTTAGCTAAGTATATTGCCCTCCTCCTCTACCTGTCCAGGGTCCCAGGGAGCTGCCACAGTGGCTGGGCACCAAGGACATCTCTGCTTGTAAGCAAGGATCTCTCTGTAACACCGGAGGGAAGGACGCATGGAGAGGGCAGGCTGTGTGTGAGCATGGACATGCAGACTGCCAGTCCAGGGCAAGGGACCTCAGTAGAAAGTATCTGTCCTTCTTTACATTTTATTAGCATTTTAATTTAAATGGTGGTGAGACGGATGTGAAAGGGACGGTGAAGGGTGGTGATCAGTTCAAACAAGCCATAGGCTAACAAAACCCACCTTCCTCCAGCTGTGGCTAAACTACCACCCACACCCAGCCCCCTCTCCTCCCCCCTTCCTGGCTCTCCCCTGGCACACCACAGTGGCACACCACCATCTTCCCCTTCCACATGCCAAAAGCGAGCGACCAACCCAGGGCGAGAGGAAATGGTTAAGCACATCGCTGCCTTGGGAGCCTTCTGTTGGCCTCCCACCACCCTGCCACCACGGCTCTCACCTGCTTCTCACCCTTTCCTTCCTTTGTGCCCATTATGTAATTTCCTCCCTTCTCCCACTGCACTAACCTGCACATTTTGGCCAACCACCTCCTTACCACCCTTGGCACGCCGGGTTGAAAAGTACCACCATCTAATGGTGACACAGTCCTTGAATGCTGGGTGCCATTTAGATTTGTTACTCTCCTACTTTGGCTGATAGCCTGCTCTGAGATTAAAACTTTGCAGTGCTCGTAGCACTGATGACATAACGTTTCATGACTTTGCAGACGTACTCATAGCTCTATATAGTATGTCCCCAAGCATTTTATCACGGCACGTGAGGAGATGCTTCACAGTATTCTATCTAGGCATTGTTCCTGGCCCAGAGCCTAGGCATTTGAACAGTAAACTCCTTTTAGGACTCATGTGAATGTGCACAGAGATAGAGAGGGAAGAAACAGAGGATATAATTAACCACTAAAGTTCCTCATAATCATTGCAAAATGCCAACAGACTCTGTTCATCTCTACAGAGAACATAAAGTGGAATTTGAGCACAAGCAGGTCTCTGTTCTTGCTCTAGCAGCCTTACTCTCAGATGTTAGGGGCAGAGGCGGTTTCCTCGATCTTTCTGTGTGCCCTTTCTTTCTTACATCTTCTTTGGGAATCTGTTGTGGAGTAGCTGCTGATGCACACCCTGCCCTGGTGCAAACCAGCAAAGCCATTTGAAGATGTGACCTGTGTTGTTAAAACTCAGCCTAGTTTCTAGGAGCAATTTGTGGAAGTGGCTCGATTCTTAGGGACCTGACTGCTCAGAGGACATTCTGCTGTACGGTAGAGTGTAACTGCAATGCGCTGCAGCTATCCCACAACAATGCTGCATGCAGGCTTCCTTTTTCCATGATTTTAATGCATTTTTCCCAGTTCACTGTAACCCAAATCCAGATTGTTCACCCAGGGAGCTTTTCACAACAACTCTTTCTGTTGACTCGGTTTCCCTGGGAGGAAGTCTGGGGAAACCCGCAGTGTAGGCAAGCCTGAAGTGACTACCTCCACTGCTGGATATGCTTCATTACAGAATAAGCCGAAATAAACAGCGAAAAGAAATCTGAATGTAATGACCTGCAGCAAGAGCTGCTAGGAACCTACGTAGGGCCAGGCCCATGAAATGCACCGAGATGCTGAAAGGTTCAGATAGATAGGTGCCTAACCACCTTGAATTGCTTCCAGAGGAAAGTTAAAGCCCTATTGTTTGAAATTCTTAAAACTGTCAACTGGGAAATTCCCTGTCGAAAACAGGCCTGTATTGACTAGTCCTCCAGTGGCCTTTCCCATCTTCAGCTCCTATGATTTATGTGCTCATAAATTCCTTTGTGTTCTGTGCTTACCTGAAAGACTTGCCTGTGGCTGGCATCCAAGAACACCATCGTGGAGTTGAGTTAGGCTGTTCTTTCTGGTTTCCCATTGTCTCTTCCCTGCCTGAATTTGGATCCAAGAGCAAATACGGACCAGATGCAACATGTCCTCTTCAGACTGGAAGGCCATCTTTTCCCATAGAGATATCCATCCCGTTTGATTCTGCCAGGTGATGGTCGAGAAATGAAGTGCCCTGTCCTTGCCAGCTGCTGCCAGAACGCCTTCCCTCGCTGCACCTTGCTCAGGCTCCTTGGCTTTAACCCTGCTTTATTCTATTTAAAGGTGACTGTACTGGGAGCAACAGAACTAGCCTGGGGCAGAACTGGCCTGAATTCAGAACCAGTCCCCTACCAGCACAGGCTTTTTGGAATACTTACTTCACATCATTTTTCAGGACGAAGTTTTATTACAAAATAGCATATAAGGGAACTGTTTGTTAACGCAGCTCTGTTTCATGTAAGCGTGCCCAAAGCTCTTCTTTGCCATGTATACAGCAGTATATTTGCATATCAGAAGATTTCACATAGCTTCTCAAGTAACTGTACATGCCTAACTGCTTCCAATTGCCTCAGTAACATTGGGGGAGAAAGCTTTTACAAATGCTTTGCCAGACAAATCACATTTTTAGCACAAGCACAACAATTCCTTTCTCTTAGAAAGATGTTTTCAATGAGGGCAAAATCAGTACAGTACTTAGTTACAATACTGGAGTGTCAGATGTTTATTGAGTCAGCAAAGGAGATATAAAAAGAACTGGCAGGGCTCTGCAAATCACTTTGATTTTTAGTAGTGACTCTACTACAGTAAACAGTAAATAATGTAAATAGCAAAGGTGTTCTCATTCACAGAGAAATGAAATGGGAAGTCAAAATCCTTTTTTTCCCCTTGTGATAAGAAATCTTTTGAAACCCTCTGATGCCATTTCTTATTCCATCAGTATTACATTAACTTGATATGTTGCTGTTAAACAGCCGCACTTAGATACATCAAACGGATTAATGCTGGCACTTTATCAGGTATAGTTTCTGTTTCTGTAAGACATCTCTAGACATATAGAAACCACTTAAAATGAGAAAGGAAGTTTCTCCTCTTCACTGGTTCAGAGGACTGTGTGTAACTGGCTGATATTTCTTGAACACCCTGATTAGTGCCAGGCTGGTCACAGCTATGACAGGGCCGATAAGTTAAGTGGGCTTTGAAAATGGCTCTAAGTGACATGAGTTAGCACAGCTTCGAAGTGCTCTCAGCTGTGCGGGAAAGCAAGCAGAGGCACAGTGAAGAAGAGCCTACAGACACATTCAAGCTAGATGCAGTTTTGCCAGGCATAACTCAACCGAAGCTGAAGTATGAACTCAGTGAGCTGTCTTGCACTGTCTTCACTCATCTGGTATCGCCGTATGTAAATCCTCAGGCTGAAGGAAAAGGAAAGAAAGAAGCTGCTCACAAGAGAGAGTAATTTCATCATGGATAAAGGAAAGCACTAAAAGGAGTGAGTCACTGGGCACCGTTTACAGAGGAGTAAATAAATACAGTGTAGTCACTTGTTATTCACTTCTTTAGTATCAGAAGTAAGAATGGAAGCTCTTCTCTGTCCCAGTCTCACTGCTGGTTTCTCCCTTGAGCATCCAGTAGTTCACCTCTGCAAGACCAGGTACCTCGCAGGCAGGCAGGCTCTCCTTCTGTTCCTACCACTCTGGGACTGGCATGACTGCTGCCTTAAATATATGACTCTCTGCACAAATAACCTTCAGCTCGTGGGCCAGGGCCTGCCTCCCCCTGCTCTCTAGGAACACCACTAAATCACTGCCAGCCCTGGCGCAAAGCCTGGCTCCGATTGTGTCATCTTGGTCTTGTGTCACGAGCTGCTGGGGCCGCGGCAAGGTCGGGGACTTTCTGATGAAACAGGAAAGGTTTTCCCAAAAGGAAAACTGAACGCAAGAAAAGGAGATCCTTCCTTCTCCGGCTGGATTTTCAGAGCCCTGCCTCCTTGCACGGGACAGTTAGCAATTTCCTCCCCTTTCAGCTGCTGCTGACACATGGCTGGGTGCTTTCCAGCCTCCTCTGTGCACATTGTTCTGCAAGTGTTTGTCTTAGCAAAGTGCAGAGCCAGCCGCACCTTGCAATTAATAAATATGTGTCAACACTCGGTGCAAGCCTGATTATTATCATTACCCCAGAATTAGAGGGCTGGCACAGCCATTGAACCGCCTGAGGGCCTGATCCTGCCAGGTGCTCAGTGCTCTTCATTTCCATTGGCAGCAAAGACAGTGGAGGCCAGGAGGGAATTACAGGATTCAGCTATCCAAGGGGTGATTTTTTTATTTAGTCTCAAATTCTAAAAGAGATTATTCCTGTCAAGAGAGAGGAGCAATGCAAAATTAATAGCTAGGGGCCTTCCCCTCAACTGCTGTAAAATAATGCCACTCACTTAACAGCAATGGATCACTGCTGATTTACATCGGCTGAGAATCTGGTGCTGTGTTGGTAAATGTGAAAAGGAGATTATAAAAGGAAATTAATAACAGTGAAAGCTAACCTAAAAGCTGAACACGTATGCAGGAATTCCTCTGTTGGTTACAGTGCAGCTGTGTGGGGCTTAAGTTGAATTTCTAATCCATCTTGACCCTGACAGGTCAGAGAACTCCCCATTTTACGCTTGGAGAGGTGCCCCCTTGGAGCCAGGGTCACACTGACGTACCTGGAGGGAGGATTTGAATCCTCAGGCCTGATTATGATTTGCACTAATGCCTCTTTTCACTGGAAACGCTGTGACATTTACCTAACACCCTGAGCACTGCGATAGAACGATAAAGAAACCATGGAGGCAGATCTTGAAAGGTGGTTAGTCTCCTGAAAAGGCAGACAGGGCATATTTTTAAGATATCTCCACTCTAAAAATATCTCTTCAGGCTAAGTCCTTAGCTCTCCTTGATTTCATCAGGAGTTCAGCATTGCTCCTGCAGTGATACTTTGCAGGTTTTGTAGAAGCACCTAACTGGTCTTCAGGTACCTTCATAACCTGAGAAATCCTGCTGCCCTAGCAAGCAGGGGATCGGGACGGCCAGCAGGATTTGGCTGCATCCTAAGGGATAGGTGGCTCTTGTCGAAGCTGCTGCATCAGGAGGTTGAGTATCGAGCTAGAATGATGGAAATGAGAAGGTGCCTGACAGAGAGTGGTAGCCTGGAGTACCGTCAGGTGTAGTGGTGCTTCCACAGGAGAGCAGGAAAAGGTGCTCACTGCCATTTCATCTTTTCAGCCGCTGTTGGTCTGAGCATCTTTGCATCATTTAGAGCAAGAGAAAAGCTGGAGTGAGTACCGGTGTGCTGACTTGAACGGAGAGCAATCTAAGAAATCTGCAAGGATTTCTGAAACAGTTGCCTTGAAGGAGACCTGCTGCTGAAACCCAGTACAGCCCTAGGCCTGGGCACTGCTACATGAATAAGACAGAAATGGCAGGTCCTCCAAGAACTACCATTAGTAGAGCAGTTGTTACGCCAACTGCCTCTGCCCCTTTCTAATCTATACTGCAAACACTGCTATAATATCAAGGCCCATTGCTACGCGCTAAACACCAGAACAGGCAAACTGTGCGCTGTAGTGAGTTAAGGCGAAACGTGTTCAGGTGCAGCAGTCAATGCTGAAGGGTCATATTGTGGTTAGAAGAAGGACTCTCACTTGCATCATGTAATGCTGCAGTCCTTATCCAAAGAGTTTCTACAGTCCAGACCTGTTTGAGGAGCATGGAGAAGCACCAGACCTCTCTGCCAGCTGTGGACCTAACTCTTTGCCTCCGTTCGTATCTCCAGCTTGTTGGACATAGCTTTGGGAAAGTTAATCCATGAGTTTGACTCACCATAGCTATTACTATCATCTTGGTCCTCTGTGTCTACTGTCTTGATTATTGTGGAAATCAGCTCCTACATTAGACGTCGTTAATCCATCTCCTCATTGTCCAATGAAGACATACACATAACTTAGTATCAGTGGTGCCTTCTGTGTAATAGTACCAAACAATGGCTTTTCCTAGCTCACCTCACAGTGAAAATTATCATCATGGTCCAGCACTCTTTTAAGGTATGGACTCACAGTTTTCCAGCCCTACACCACTGTTAAAAAAGGTTCCTGAGATCCATCAGCCAATCCAGAGGCAGTGAAATGTTCTGAATAATATAAAATTTCCATTTCTTATATGATCAAATCCCACATCCTCTGTGAAAGGCATAGAGGACTATCTCATACTTTTATAACACCTGTTTGCATTTCAACACAGCAACCCAAGCACAAATCATACGTCTACGGTTGTGTCAGACCTCCCAGGCAGGGTAGCAGATAAGGGAGTTGCTGGAGAGGCTGGGTGCTGCCGCGCATGGCTGTGTCCTTGTCTTCAGCTGCCATCTGCTCAGGACAGCAGAGCCCTCACTGAGCCCCGGGGCTGGCACTGCCATAATTCATAGCATAGCACGGTTTAGCCCTCATCACCTACATCTTCATATCTGCAGGTTGCCCATAAACTACCGGAAAAGCAGTCTTACCATTTTTCTCCTAAAATTGCTCCCTGAAAGGGCTCTTCTTATGACACTTTCCCAAAAAACACAGTCCAAACTCCTTTATGGTTGAGCTGCTGCAGCACCGATACTGCTCTTTGCTGCTTATGACACCATCTATTCTTCTTTTAAACTTCTTCAGCCAAAAGGCACCCTTTTCTTCCTCTTCTTCCTTTTGTTTTCTGTTCATATATTACCTAGCAGAGTTATATTCTGTAGTAGAGTGGGACTGGCATGCAAGCTTTGTGGTAATGAGAATAGCATTATTATTTTTTAGATGGAGCTTCTTTTTCATTCTGTGGTAAGGCAGCAAGAGCAACCACAGCTATGAGTTCCTTCATGTCTCTATGCCAAGTTGCTTGTAACTGAAGTTAGTTGATCTGTTACTGGTGCCCTTTAACAGGAAGAAGTATTCTCCCCAAAACTGTGTTGGCATAACTGAAATTCTCTGTGGTGCCTCCTTGCTTTTGGATCACCTGGCTTTCAGCAAGAAATCAGGTTCCTTCAGAAAACAGGAGCAGGAGGGACTGTCTTACATGGAATGCAGAAAGCAAGTCTGCTGCAAATTCTGCATAGCTCTTTTTTGCTCGCTACTACACCACCTGATGCAGACACAGCATTGCTGCTGGGGTTATGCGATACCTGTCTCCATCTCATTACTGCTTTCTGGGACTTTCCCTGACCCTTTGCCTCAGTACCTGCATTTGGAGGGCCTGTTCTCCACTGGATCTCAGAGCCACTGGCTTTAAGACCTTGTTTGTGCATTTTGACTGTAGGAGCTCATTAAATGAGCTGATTAAAGTCTAGATCCTCCAAGGTATTTAGGCACCTAAATCTGGTTAAGCCTATTTGATTCCGAGTGGTGTTAGATATCCCCATGTTTTTAGGCAGCTGGGTGTAGCATCCTGGTTTTGGGGGAGGAGGAAGAGGGGCCAAGGAGCAAGAGGCATTTTTATGCAAAATATTCATAAAAGAACTGAATACTGGAAACAAAGGATGTTAGACCCGGAATTACAGACCTGAAGGTATAGAACTAATAAAGACTACATAGTGGCAAGAAAATGAATGTTTTCCACATTTCTTCCAGCTTCTCAGAATATACTGGGGCAAACCACACACTTTCCAACACTCACATGCATTTTTCTTCTGTCTTATTTGTTCCTTTTCCTCACTGCTAGTCTGCCACTGACCATCAGCCCCTTCGGGCAAGGACTATGCTGTCCTTCATGTCCGGGAAGTGTTTGGCAGAGCCTGGGCAGTAAGAACGTGCCTTTCAAAACCGGCCAGGCGGTGCAAGGATTTACGCTGCCCTGGAGCCCCACACAATAGGAAGAGCACAGTGTGTTGACTCTTTGGTATTTGTTATTGTTGGTCTTATGTGCTGGTAAGCTGGTCTCAGCTCGTTTTCCTGACGACTGCTGTGGAATAATCCAGCTTCAGTTGTGATAGGCCCTGATGAATATCTGAATTTCAGGGGGACTGCTGTGGCTGTGCCTGGGCATGACTCCTACCCCAGAGTTAATTTCTTCCTCTGTGAAGCAGGCTACTTCCCAGGCACAATCACACGTTAGAAAACCACTTCTCTTGCCGGGAAGGAGCTGAGCCGCTAACGGTGGTGGTTTGTCCCCGGGACCCCCTTTGCGGCAGGTGAGACCTGACCTGGCCTGGCCGCTGAAGGACGCAGCGCGGGGCGGGTTTGTGTTGGGAGCCGTCTCTCACCTGCACGGCTGGACGCCTACACAGTCTGCCCGTGCAATCGTTCTGACAAAGCTCAGCGGTTAAGAGGGTGCGTAGTATACCTCTGGCAGCCATAAATATGTGCTGGTGCTTATCTTTTATGAAAACAAATGAAGAGAGATATCTGTTGCTGCAGCCTCTGAGTGTGCATGGAAGTGAAGTCTGCAGGCAGAAACAACAGCTTCCAGCTCCCCGCAGACAAGTTTCCTCCCTTTGCCAGGCCATGTCCGGCCAAAACCAGCCTCTCGCCCTCCACTATGAGGAGGCAAGGCAGCGCCCATGGAGCCCGTTGAAGAGGAGCTGGAGGAAGGGGCGATTAAGCTGTAAGCGAGGAAGCTCCGCTCAGGAGGCATTCCCGGCAGGGGTGCCGGTGGGATGTCTGCCTGCGAACCCCGCGGCAGCAGCCACCTTCCCTGGACCTCCGGAGACACTGGGAGAATTTCCTCTTCAGCTATTTTCAGGCGGCATCTGCGTCTCTCACCAGCCATGGATGCCACAAGGCATGGTGCCAAAAAATCAGCAGCTTGGCAGCTTCTCTACATGGACTCAAGAAATATATTCTGGATTATCTGTGCCATCTGCCTCTCACAGGTGTTCATCTGGGAGGAGGGGGGAGGAGAAGGGCACCTGAGGGCACCAGAATTGAACAGAAAGTGTTTTATAGGGCAATACGCATTGTAGCAGCTGGTGCTGATGGAGGAGGAAGAAGGAGGAAGAACAGATACTAATTCTTACTTTGGAAGGATTACTAAAGTTTACTGTGCAGTTTCACTGAAACCGGGCAAACCTCGGAGTCCTCACCCTTTGGTCTGCCAGGGGGACAGGGGAGGTTCAGGGTAAGAATCCCCAGGCTTATGTACTTGAGGGAGGAGGCAATTTTCTGAATAAGTTTGGAGAGGAACTATGTGGTATGTGGGTAAGCAGAAGTTTGGAGTGAGCACCCACAGGCCATGGGCTTCAGGTTTTTGTCAGCTATGGCAAAATACTGCTGTCTCTCAGCAGACACAACAAAGGTCTCATCCTCCTTTACTTATTCATGGTTAATCATTAATATTTTCCTGAAAGTGAAACTTTACCGGTTCTCACAGAACTACAAAGCCACATTTATAAACAAAGCTCTTATTTGTGAGGAGATGAAACCCTGACTGGCAGTGAATGCTTTGCTTTCCACTGCGCTACAGAAATGCCGTTTCCTGCCCCTCCCATGAAAAGAATTTGCTGCGGCGGTCCCAGCACAGACTGCACACCTACAGAAACCACGAGCTGCCCATGCCGGCAGCGCCGGCACCTGCCACTCGCCCCATCTCTGGCGATTGCCACCGGTCAGCAGAACCTGGATCCCCATGTACTGCCGCTGAAGGAGGGCGACTGGCCTGTGTTACATCGGGTTTTTTAATCTGTCACAAGGAATTGGTTTGTCTCCACGCTAAAGCAGGGAAACTGAGGCAGGAGGGTATTTCTGCCGTTTGGAGACAGCTGTGGACCAACGCTAGGTAGACCTGGCCCACATCTTGCCTGGTAGGTGCTCCTGCTGTCATCCCTGCTGTGGGTCTTGGAGAAGTCATGACATAACTGGGGAAGGTTGTCACCACTCCTTTCTCTGCCCCTTATGAAACCGTTGGTCCAACATCTCCTTTAAAGCCTGCAGAATGACAGCTGGGCACCTCAGCTCCCACTGCCTTCAGAAGTGTTCGTGGGAATGAACCAACTTTGCAGCTACTTTTCAAGACATAAGGCACTGCAAGTTGTGAAAGAGTTGCACGAAGGGGAAGAAAAATAAAACCACTCTCAGCTCCTCATCTGCAAGCTGTTGCTACACAAGAAGGCAGTGCAGAGCTGGTGTGAGGAAAGAGATTGTTGTTTTATGTGGTTTCCAGATAACCACTGATAACATATACGATTGTAGCTGACCTTGTGATACCATATTACTATTTGTATTTTGTTTAAAAGTACAAAGAGCTGTGTTGCCTAATGCAAATGAGACTGATGGTGAAGAAACAAGCTCACAGCACCCCTGGTAGCAAGGCTGATGACTTGAGTATCACCTTTCAGCCACAGCTCTCCTTTTGTCTTCCTGCTGTGTCCGTCATCATCTGGAGCACATACTGTCTATGACAATTGGCTGTCAAATACGGCCCTTCGTCATTAGCCACATAGTTTTCTAATCCCCTGGCCTGAACCACTGGGCTTTCTTTTGCT
Source organism: Elanus axillaris (assembly GCA_026212715.1). Classification (NCBI taxonomy): domain Eukaryota; kingdom Metazoa; phylum Chordata; class Aves; order Accipitriformes; family Accipitridae; genus Elanus; species Elanus axillaris. The sequence goes on along the minus strand of JANZLQ010000078.1, from coordinate 3,175,680 downwards.
TCATCTGTGGAGCTACGTACAGTACTTTGCAACACTCCTGCTACCACACAGGCTCTCAGAAGGTGTAGAGTGCACACCTTTTTGGCAGTTCCCTACCACCATGCTTCAGGCCTAATCACAAGTTAGAGCTTCTCCATCAGTGGCACTGCAAACAAACCAGAGTGCTGGTCCAAGCAATTTTAATTGGATACTTGTGGCAATAAAGAGAAGTAATAAGAGAAAAGGAAGCTTTGCTCTTTCCAACTAGACCAGAAAAACCCTGAGCTCATGGAGGCTCACAATGTATTCTGGGTACATCAGCTATCCATATTGTATAGGGCTCCAATGAGTTCTGGTTTTATTCAATATACTAAACAACATCAGTGCTTATTTCCTAGTGTGGATTTTCTATTTTTATCACTACATTTTTGTTCTCAAGCGCAGAATAAAAATACCCTAGTTGCTAATGGCTGTTTATCAGGAATGGAGAAAGTGGGCAAATTGAGACTCAGAAATAAAATTGCAATCACTTATAGATAGGACAAGGCAACAGATATTGTCAGTTGCCTATGAGTACTGCTCATATGTCTTATGATGTGTATAAAGTTTTATAAAGGCATTGATGTCTTTGGGCACCTTGTCACTTTTAATGTTAAATTTTTGTGTCACTTGTTGGGGGGATGAAGGAGAGAGGGAGAGCAAACTTTATATTAGTCCTTGTGAAAAGTGCCAGACTGACAGCCTGGAAAACAAGTACTTAATACCTCTCTGTGTCACGCAGTACAGAGGCAGAAAAACCCACCCAAGGTGTACTGAGAGGAGCTGCACAAGACTTCTCGCCTATGGGAAGAGAGAGCTACCTGGTCTTGCCTGCTTCAGATGCTGGAGAGGGTCCTAGTGTAGCATAAGAGATTCTGACTCAGTTGCAGTATGGGCCGGTGCTAGCTACTGCAAGCATCCCAAGACCATATAAGCCACAGTCCTGGCTGACTCCCCAAACGTTGGTATCAGTACCTCGTGTCCTCAGGTATTTTAAGGTAAGCTGTGCCTGATCTTCAGGAGCACCTGTAAGTTCAGTTACTACAGAGCTGAATGTTGCAGAGGTTTTATGAATATGTTTTATAAATGAGATTTGCCCTTTATTACGTTTGCACATGTATCAGACAATAAATTGCATAGCTGCTGTGCTGGGCATTAGCAGATGTCTCCCCAAGGTTCCTGGGTCACCACATGATGTACAGACTGGTTGGGCTGATTTCAATCCCAGGGGAAAAAAACAAAAGAGAAAAAGAAAGTGATGACACAAGGTTCAATTAATAATGAATTGGAGGACCGAAATATAATTATTGCCAGTCAGCAGATGTTGTGGAAAACAGGTCAAACAAACTGAATGTATTACATCTACGTAGTTATTTTTACCAGCTGATCTCTCTGACATAGTACTTCATGCTGTTTTGTTTGAATTTAGCACTATACAATTTACACAGGGTATGCCTACAGTGGACTGGAAAACACACTAGCAAGCTTTCAAAAAGTAGTAGTAGCTGTATGACATGGTACTGGGGGGCTCCTATTGGGTTTCTGTAAGCATCAACAGTAGGATCAAGGGCATTCTACATCTCAAATGAATGCCCTGGAAATGAATATAAAATCACTGCTAATAGAATTAGCAGATGACATAAAGACAATGATGAGGACACAGCACCCATACAAACCGACCAGGAGCTCAGCAATCCTGGATCATTCTAACAAAATGTGGGTTTATGCAGTGAAATGTAAAGTAATTAATTTAGCAGCAGGGAATCAAGCCAAAGTTACAGACTTCATCCTGTTGAAGAATGGATCTGAAAAAAATTATAGCAGAAAAGCAATTCAACATGGAGTCCAAAGGCGATTCTGTGCTAAAACATGAGCAGTCTTACCCTGGGACTTCTAAACTGATGATTAGTAAGTAGGAGTAAGGAAGTGATTTACTGGGTAGAACACTGGGGCAAGTTATATTGGAATACAACATCTGGTCTCGGTGTCCACATGTTTAAAGGATATTTGAAACAGGAAAGAGACTCCAAAAGGAGACAAGTCTTTGCAGCAAGACATGCAAGAGCTTAGTACTTGCACCTATCAAAAAGTATACTGAAGGAACTGAGTTATAGCACAGAAGTACCTTTGTTGTAGGCAGAAAATAGAAGGGTTCCCCAGCCTAGCGGAGAAAACTGTAATAAGGACCAATGGCTGGAAACTAAGGCCAGGCGAATTCAAATTATAAAATTGAGGATTTTTTTAATTTATTTTTTTTATTTTTTATAGTGAAGGTGATCAGCCACTGGAACACATGACCAAAGGAACAAGTCATTCTCCATCTCATGGCATCTTCATTTCAGGCTGTGTCTTAGCCAAATGCAAATTACTGGCTTCATTACAGACATAACTGCAAGGAATTATTGGCCTGTGATGCACAGGAGGCTATACCAGATGATCTAACCTTCCCTTTTCACCTTAATCTCTGTGCATCAATGCATAAAAGGAATGAATTCTGGTACTACAGAGAGATATTGTCAACTGGAGAAGGATGAACTGGTGCTTTTGGCATCCAGAGAGGAGTGAAGGGTGCTTCTAACAACCAGAAGCTCGTTACTTTAGTTTACTCTTTAGTAACATTGTTAGAGGCCAAGAAATTAATTTATTTCTGTGGGGATTCCCATTGCTAAATTCTTTCTTACTAGCAGGCTTGGAAAACAAAATTTCTTTATTTCCTTCCCCCAATTTATGCTTTCAATACATTCATTTAAGAAAATGCATGTCTTCATTTGCTAAGCAAATGAAGCAAATCATGTGGAGGTTCCTATTATCTGTGACAAATAGTTAATACTAAGCCCAGGCCAAAGACCATTGAAAATTAAAGAGTCTCCACAGAGTTTTTCCAGTGGAAGTTTTATCAGGTTCACTGACTTTCAGACGGTCATTATGCAGTTTTCTGGTATCCACATCCAGTCAGTAGAATAGACTTCAGCTACATTGGCGTAGATCTGGATGCACACCTGTGAAGCCCATCTGCATTGGGTCAAACTCTGCACTCTCTAGGCTTCCCCCCCTCCCCACCATAAACCACCCAGACGATTCTTAAAATGACATAAAAGATTCTGTTACTCATTTCTGGAGCAAATTATATTTATATATTTATATATAATATATACACATTATAAACATTTATTTATATATAAATTATATTTATATGTTTTTATATTTATATTATAAAAATATAACCAACATTATATTTCGCCAATTCAGGTTATTCTGTAGATGTAGTACCTTTTCCACAAGTAGGAGACTGTTGATTTCCATCATAAGGTTCAGTTTCAAAGTACCAGTAATAATAATAATTCGGTTTCTGAACTTCCCTATTTCCCCCAAAAGCAAGGGACAATATTCTGGAAGACCTGAATGGAATTCACCCTAATAGTTTTCATTTAGTTCCTACAATAAAAGCACCCATTTCTGAAACATTCATTTTTATCTGTCATACTTGCCTCTCTGCTTCATGAAACCTCCTTGAAAGCTTGGTCTTTAGATGTATTTGAAAAAAATGTGTTTAAGCAAAGATCTTGGATGTGGAATGTTAGAGTCAGCTCTTCTGATTTCACTAGGAACTGTCAGTCAAATTTTCTATTAATATCAGTAAGAATTTTTATCGATGTAAGTAGCAGCAATAGTGAATACTGTACATTAAATGAGTTAGAAAACATATAATAAGGCCCTATTCTTCAGCAGTTGTTTTCTATTACCTGGCTGGTTTTATTATGATGTTCTTGCCTATAACTTATGCGTAAAGAGATGTATCTACTGTTCTACGTACATTACTCCAGCATAGTGCAGGTTCATACTTATGTCTCCTAGCCAGCACAGCATTATTATTATTATTATTGTTGTTGTTGTTGTTATTAAATACAATCACATTAGCAATAATACTTTATATACTCCACAGGCAGAAGAATATGTACCAGTGTTAAGATGAAGAAGGGATTTTCCTAACAGGAGGTTAACTGGGTGAAAAGACAAGAGAATAAGATGGGAACAGGTGGATCCAGGGTACTTGGAGACTGTATATTACAATAAAGTCTCTAGATAAAACTGTTTTATAAATTTAACTGGTTTATGAAATTATACAAACCTATATATATATTTTAATACACATGGAAACTTTGCTTATTCAGAAAGCCTGACACTACTTATTTTATTCTGCGCTTAGGAAAACCCTGTAATATTGCTATGTTCAGGTCCACTCTAAGTAGACCAGCTATGCTTTTGTCCTCTCTTTCTTTCTCAAAAAAATAAATGATGGGCCTATAGAAATGTATCACTGATGCACTAACTCCTACTGGAAATATTTTCTCAGCTGGGAATGACAAAATGTCAGTAGAGAGTAGATACGTCGGTGGGGGGTGGGGGCGAAATGCAGCAGAAAGGAAGGAGAGCCCACCAGGTGGGAAGCTCCTCATGGACTAGAAAACCTGTGATGAGCTCCCTGTCCCACCACTGATACCTCTGCGCATTGAGGCCCGGCAGCGTACGTCTCCTTAGTGTCTCGGGTCCCTCTCTGGTAGTTGTTCGCCACACAGCCATGTTGTGAGTCTCTCAGATCTGACTGTAATGAGGAACCACATCGAGAGTGAGCTGAGTTCGCTATGAGAGGCAGCAGAATATTATCTGCCTTTATTAGGGGATAGAGACTGCCTTGAAAAGCCAGCACATGGATCCCTGCCGTTAGGATATGAACACAAGGATTATTAAATGAATGGGTGTCATAACAGAAATAATAACACTGACCTCTAGTTTTCATCAGTCTTAATGCTGTTCCCTCATTATAACAAACTATTTACCCTTTGGCTTTATTTTATGCACATGGGAATCAGATTATTGCCTCATAAAACAAAGGAGCAGTGAGATTATCACTTAAGTAATGGCCCCAAACATACTGTTAGCTCAGTGTCACGGGCTGGGGCTGCACAGCAGAGGAGCCAACTCCTTTTTTTAGGGCACCGTCCCGGAGACAGGGGCAGGGGAGCAAGTGGGTAGAAATGTCACGGGCCAAGCGAGCACAGCTTCCCGATCAGCCCCCGAGCCAGCGATCCCCAGAATTTTATCCCTGCGACGGGTTAAACCTCAGAAAGCTCATCCCCATTTCGAAGTGATAGCTGCTGCCTCCCTGCCAAATTGCTTTATCAGTTTCAGATAGCTGATCTTCCCCCCCCCCCCTTCTCCTGCTATTTGCTGATAAAATGTTTGCACACTGTTAGATAGGGAAATACAGAGCACTGGGGAGGGGGAGGGGGGTGAGGAAAAAAAAAAGGCCTTGATAATTTAAGAGCTGGCATTTCAGAACGAGAATGTCAAGCAGTTTAGATCTTGTTGACGTTGAACCTTGGGGCTCTTCCTCCCTCCTCCTTTTTCGTCGCGTTTAAAGCAGGCAGAGTGATCCCGCGTTAAGGACTGGTAGTGGGATACCTCTGCTGGGGATTCTTCCGACCCGCCTCAAGCACGCAGCGGTGACTGAAGTCTGGGGAGACAAGGATCTGTGGATATAATGCCGGCATTGTCTACACTTTCATTTCTGCGGCACGTTGGCCTCTCTCCTCCTTGGCATTCATTGTTGCTATTTCATTTATCTTGGGAGAGAGGCCATCGTAGGCTGCATATTTATTAATCATTCTTACCTGCTTCTCTTTTTGTTCTTTGCTCTTGTTCTTTCCTGTACAGGGAGACAGAGAGGCAGTAGCGTATCGTAGCAGAAGTACTTAGACAGCACTTTTTCTATCCACGGATCTGAAAGTGCTCTACAAAGGTAAGTGCTAATAAAACAATTATCATCCCTGTTTGTCAAATCCGAGAAGCGAGGCTAAGAGACAAACCCAAGGGCACGCAGCAGGCCAGTGATACAGGGTGGAAGAGACCTTGGAGCTTCCATACAGCGTTGGGTTTTATGCTATGTGCTTCTTAAGCCAAGTAGCCTGGTGGAAAGGCCTCTCTTGTCCATAATCAGAGACATTTTGACCAGCAGAAGACGTCCTTTTAAACAGCAATTCTGAGAGCTGCAGCACTGCATGGTTTAGTGGACAAGCCGGTGCAGTGTAATACTATCTGCGCTGTAGCAATAGAGTTACTTTCATCTCAAGACTCTGCAAAACTCCTTCCCAACCTCTGCTTCCCATAGAGATTACTAGGCTGGCTGGGTAAGCAGGCTGCAAAGGGTGCGTAGGGATCAGGAAGTGAATATATGCATCAGGAGATTTAGAAGAGGTGGCTAAACCCCTGATTATTAGCAGCTACCTCTAAACAGCCCTCCCTCCCAGAGCCGGGGTCCGACCACCCTGGGTAGGCAGAGCTTTCCCCGATTTACACAGACACAGCAGCAAAATTTTGATTTCCCTGAAAGCAGTGGTGTCTGCATAATATCACACTGCTGATTTTTATATCTCAATTTCAGCTTTGTTTATCTTCTGAGAACAGTTATAAAAATAAAATCCAGATTTATTTTTTTTAAGTGCTGATGAGGATGGGAGTCTGGATGTCTCAGGGATTAGGTAATGGGAGAGACTGTCTTTGGCTTGAAGTCACCCATTCAGCTGTGGTCAGGTCAGCCGTGTGTTAGCATTTATATTGTCCGCTATCCCAAGTACTGAGAAGTTGGTGGTCTTATTCTGATGTGTAGCTCAAAAGGAACATTTTACTTGCAATGTGAAGAGGATTTATTAGCAACAAGGCTGAGGAGTACATGAGCATGGAAAATTAAGCTGACCTGAAACTTCTGGCCTGTGTCAGGATTTCAGTACACTGGGAGATGCTGTGGATAATGCTGACCATGCTGCACATCTCTTGCAGGTAATAGACCTAGGGAAAAGCCTTCAGTGCAATCAATCCAGCACCTTCTCTAAGGTGGTATCACCACTTTAAAAGAGGCTGAACATTAGTATTTTTTTCCTTCGATAATTGAAAGTTTCAGCAGATTCAAGATTTAACTGACCCCTTTTTGGCTCATACCAGCATATGAACTCCATGTAATTTTGTATATTATTATCTCCACTGAAATATTCTGTGGTTTCTTTTTCCCTCCTGGTATAAGTACAATATCTATAATGCAGTACTTGCAGCCGCTGCCAGGGCCTTGGACAGTTGTGGGGGGAAACGTGAATTACAAGTGGATTTGAAAAAAAAAAATCCCTTCCTTAATGGTACCTTTGTAACTGATTAGATTTGGTAATGGACTTGCAAATGAAGTTTAAACATTAATCTAAGAGCTCAATTAGGTGAGGTATTATGGAGCAGCAGAGATTTCCTCCATTCCCCAAGCAAGTGAAAAAAACCTTGGAAATTAAGACAAAAATCAGCTTCTTTTCTTTCTTGTCTTTTGAGAGGTTTAGCAGAGGTTGTTACAGAATTAATGAAATACTATTGATTCATATATCCTTTCTAATAAGTGAAATGGAAAGGGCTATCACTTACGTTTCCTGCAGCAGTTTCATATGGCAACTGGCAACACCACTGAACACCCATAGACCCGAAAATCCCCAAGGAAATCAGACCTCTCTGGACGTCACCTGCTGACTGGAGATAGACTAGCAAGCCGTCTGACTTTTTTGAATAAACTCTTCAGATTTCATTTTGCACTGGGAGTCATAAAGTACACTTTTCAGTATGACCAAGTTACTGGACCCCATAGCGTTTGCTCACAAAGGTTCGAACTCAAAGTCGCACTTAACTGCATGTTTACATGGGAATTAAGCATATTATTGCAGTTAAGTGTGTGCTTAAGTACTGCTCTAAATAGAAATGCTTTCCTGAATCCAGAATAGCGGCAAAGAGTAATGCCCTCCGCTGCAGGCCTTACAGAGTGGAATGCCATAAGCTACATTATGCAGGAGGTCAGGCAGGATGGTTGGCTGTAGTCGTCCTGTTTGGACCTCCAGCCTGTGAATAGGACACATCGTTGATCAAATACCAACTTTCCAACTGGACTATGTCCAGCACGAGTGAACAGTGTTTAGAATTATAAGAAGGAAATAAAGACAGGCTGGGGTAATTAAACACAGGGGAGATATTTTCCATTCACAAGCCCCAGCCATCGGTGTTTTGGATAACTTGTTCTATTAAAAAGCTATCTTGCTACAATGTATTTGAACAATCCTTTATTCTGCTCATTCTATTAAGGTTGCTCTAAAATTATTCCACTGAGTATTGCCAGCAGCGTTGAGACCTTTAGCACACAGCATTAACTAGAAATGAATAAAGACTTGGCTAAAATAACACATGGCGACTCACTTAAAAGGCACTGTCAAGACATTTTATACACTTTTCCTTTTACTCTGCTTTGTTTATAATATTCCTCCGAGAAGCCTGAAAATATTTGAATCTTCCCACTGGCATTTGGTCCCTTACACTGCGCAAATAGAGGTTGTCTTCAATGGCTCTGTGAGTGAGCCTGGCTCTTTCCTCTTACGAGCCTCAGCTTGCATAGTCCGCTGCGCTGCTGGACCATCTTCCTTGTGAATCCACAGTAGAGGTGTCCCAATAATTGCTCCTATGCAGCCATGTGAGGAAGGGAGCATCTGAAATGCAGAACTGGTAGTCCATATAAACTAATGACTGTGAGACTTAAATACACACTCTTGGCAAGTAATACCTAATATTTGCATTCAGGAATAATAATGTCCTCACAGTACACGAACCCAGGAGACGCTGAATTTGTTAAAGAACTCAGCAGTCCACTGCAGTTTCCCACCCCAAGAGCCATGTTCAGTGAGGGACACTGACCCCACGGGTACCTAGTGATGCCTTACAACAACAGACGTCCCTTCAGCTACTGCGGGGAGGACAGCCTGAGCAGGAGAACCATTCTGCTGCCTGGCACCCTTCGTCAGTGGGATGACAGCACTGACGATGCCTCGGGTATTATAAGCCTCGTAGTGTCAGCTGGGCTCATGTCGTGGGGTGAGCACTGAGCAACTCCGTGTAGCCATCCAAACTACCTCCTTCAGAGGTGGGCTGCCAGCCTCAGCTGCACCACTTTGTGTGGTGCCTTCTCGTGGTGGTGCTTTGAAGCAGGGAATTGCTTGCCTCTTTCCCCATCTTCTTGTACTCCGGTGCTTTTGCAACACACTCATCACATTTCCTCCCTTCCCCTCTCACCGTCATTTGGCTGCCTCAGGAGCAGCAGGAATGTGGAGCCAAGTACCAATTCAGTTCTCTCTGAGGCAGCACCAGTGCTCTGCCAGCTTTAATTACATAAAAAAATTTGTTCAGAATTGTGGGGGCTTTTTATAAGCCCTAAGGTCAGATTCTTTTCTCATCTATGCTGGCGTCAGTCAGGAGGATGTCAACAAGAGCCAGTGAGATCTGATTTAAAGTACAGTCTTAATTCCTTCCCAAGTCTCCTAACAGAGTGTAGATGCCACTACGGAACTGTTGCCTGTTGGCAGCCAAACAAAACCATGCTGGAAGTAGTTGCTAGGACCAGCTATAAAAAAACTGCTTCCACTAGTCCAAGGGCTATCTCCTCCCCCACCGTCCTCGTTCCTGTTTCTCCACCACCTCCTCACCCAGACCTGGAACCATCCAAAGTGACAGTTGTTGGTGATGGCACCCACCTCTGTGAGAAAAATGCTAAAAAGCAGTCCAGGAACATCCCAGGGAACAAAACTGGAATTTCCTGAATTCAGGAAGAAAAACCATCCAGGGCAACTAAGATTTCACACTATTGTGAGGTGGGGGTTAGGGGGATTTCCATCACACTTCACAGTTCTACTGAGAGCAAGGCTTTCTACCAGCGTTACTTCATCTGTCTTTGAGGAGGAAGGCAACAGCTGTTTAATAGCACTATGTAACACTTCCTGACAGCTTATGACAAAATGGGAAGTGGAAATTGGACCTTTTTTTCAAAGATCATTGCCACTACTTCACCCACGAATTCCCTCTAATGAATTGTGTGATACAGCCCCAAGAGACCTTGCCTGATGAACAGTTCTCCCAAAGCTACTGCGAAAGCCCTTTTTGACAGTATTTTCCAGATTTGACAATTTCCTTGGCATAAGACCCCCCTCCCTCACCCTCTCACAAACCCATGCGTGAGTATTGCTCACTCTCTACTTTTCTTTCACCCTCTTTATATGAGAAGAATTAAAATCCTCCCTGCAAAGATTTTTCTGGAAGTTTTCTACCTCAAACACAGTCCTACTAAGATGAATATTCAGGGGAAGCCTGACTTTTGCAATCTTTATCCCATAGTTGCATTTTGAAGTACTCATTGAATCTGACCTGTAACAGGTAACAGACATTTAAAGAGAGAAGAACCCGTGTTTCTCTAAGGCTCTGCGTTCTCAAAGTACATCAGCCCTTGTCCTGAGCTGGTGCAAATTTCTACTTTGATATACTTACAGTGACTCGGCCCCACATGGGTCTTGTTCTTTATGTTCCCTTTGAATTAGATAGACGTGACAGCTCTTTCCCTTAGAAGTAGAGCTCAGACGCCTGCCTGCCTGCAATACGGGGCCCAAGAAATAGCCACCCATGAGATGGGAGATTGTGCCCATCCCTTGGCCCATGGTAAAAGGGAGGTAGCATGTCTGACAAGTCAGATACTTCAAGGGAGGTATTACAGAGCAGCTGATGCATGGCACGTTGCTAGCGGGGTCAAACGTGTCTGAGCACTTTTCTATTTATGGGGTGCTTTTGTCACAATGTAGTTGAGATTTATTTTAGCATATTTGATTCAGGGCACACTTACAGAGTTGAATTTTGTCTCCATACCTGTATTGTTTATGTGCCTGTGCGCCTGTATATTTTTATACGTGTATATATATTGTAGTCACATTGCTTTGGTTGGCTGCTCCTCAGATTCAGGACAGAAAAAAATCAACAGTTTCCTAATTGACTACTAACATTCACAGACCCTTCCAGCCTCCTAAACCGTAACTGCTCTCTGTTTTGTAAGATCAGATGACAAGGACCACTGCCTCGTAATGGTGCCTCATAACAGTGAGTATTGAAGTCGGACATCGCATTACACTGCAAAATTGCAGCCAATAATCATGGCTCAAAGCATATCTCCGACATAAGCGTAAATATTGCTCATTAAATATTATGGGAGAGGAATATAAAAATCTTACTTGGTCTCTCATTGAAGCAGTAAACAGCACAGCCAAAGCACCTGCTACAAACAGCTCTGTAAATCTTCCTATAAGGTACGGCATCCAGCTTTGAAGAATTAGTTTGTCACCATGCTCATCTACACTTTGAGGAAAGAAATAGGTTTCTGGGGAACCACGTCTAAACCTTGCTGGAGGTGCTCAGCCATGGGAACCTCAGCACCCTGTTTGAGACCTCAGTAATTCTCCGTATGACTGGAAAGCACAGCTGCTTCCAGTAGCCAACTCGGTGATATAAAACATGACACCTCCGTCCTTTCCAAGGCAAATCAACTGCTAAAGACAATGAGAATTTGGCATTTGTATCAACAGCCAGTTCGGCCCTTCAAAATAAGGTATTGATATGCAGTTTTCAAGTCAGTCGCCAGCAGAGATTTGCTTCTGTGGGAGAAGTCCTTGGATTAAAAAAATAAATAAACCATGCTAGAACTTTTGTTAGTTATATCAGTACAAAAACTGTGTATAGACCAAGCGAAAGCTTTAGGATTCAAAATATTCCTATTGGATGGTGTTAGTTTGCTGGAAGCAAATTAATATATTAAAAACTCTAGTCCAGGCAAGATAAACTGTACTTTAGCACTTACTAAGCTGATGAAACTGAAGCCTTGCAGGCACAGCTAGGCTTCAGTTCAGCATTCGCCTCCATGAAAGAGGGCAGACAGTCATGTGCAGCTCTGCCTGCGCTCCAAGCCAGCCAGATGTGAGGCAGCCAAGAAGTCCTAGTGAAGCATGTGTATTGGATCCAGTGTGTCATATGTACTCTTGATTAGTTTTCCATTTCCAGTCTTGGAAGACACCTTATCCATATGTGGATTAACTGTGTGTCACATGCTCCTTTTGCAATCGAGAAGTAATATCAGCATTCTCCTGCAGCTACAGAAACACCTTTACATTGGAGGTCTTGTAGGTTGGCATCTTTTCCCACAGCGACGTTGGAAAGGTAGGGGAAAGGGCGGGGAGAAATAAACTTACTAGAAATGTTTCTTAGATTTTATTTTCTTACTGTGAGCTATGGACCTACATTTAAAATAATTAAATAATTAAACCAAAAATACACCATAGGTAGCTCACGGGGGCTCCTAAATTTATACTGACCACATGAAAGTGACCAGGTAGTAAGAGATGCTAAGTATCTACTACAGCTCAGTACTCAGCACTTTTGAAAATCAGGCCACTTGATTTAGGCAGCTAAACAGGCACATTGGAAATGGTTTGCCTTAATTAGTTCCCCAAAGTTACAGAGATTATTAGAAAAATAACTAAAGAAGCATTTTTATTCAGGAGGCAAAATATAATGCAGTGTTAAACTATTAAGCGTAATTTGCATGAAACGTGGTGTGCACACACAACTCCCTCTGTTTGAACTTTACAGCCTTTCTATATAATATACTAGTAATAATTTTCCCCTTGTAATACTTGGTAGGTTTCTCTTGCTTTGGGGGATATTAGCTGAACTCTTTTGTAGGTAAAATGACAACTGCAAATGAATGGTAAGATTGTGTAGCTGAGTGGATAAAATACTTTAAATTATGGCACTATGATAAAGACACCTCTGCAAAGGTTGCAAATCATTTTTCATTTTAAGGTCAGTGTTCATGCTTCCACTAACATTTTTAGATGGGTTTCAGAACGAGGTTCATTCTGTTTAAATGTATCACAGGGCTGTATCTGTAGAAAGCTTTCTGTGCCTGCAGAGAACCCTGCTCCTATTCCATAGCAAGGGAAGATACAACTCTCTATCTGGGAGAGCTCCTCGAGAAATTCTTCAATTTGGCACTAAATACTTTGAATCTAATCTAGATTCTTTCTCCTCCAGCTCAAGCGGTAGGTTCTTTTTTCCTAATCATAGGCCCAGCTTGCACTAATAATGAGGGTCACGAGCTTACACATAGGGAGGAGGATACTTTACTTTAGAAAGATATCTCGTGAGAGATTGCTGGATTTCAAATTTGGTCATTTTCATGGAGTTTATAGAGAAGAGTTATGCAAGCACTTAGGGGACTGTAAACTAATCTCTCTCAAATGTATCACTACAATATTAGGAGATTAGCTTTCTACAGGGCTGTCCGCACTAGGAAAAATAATGTCCATTTTGAAGACTAGCTCAGCTGTCGTACTGCACCGGTAGGCTGTGCACGAGGGTAAGCAAGACTGGGCCTCATCATTCTGTCATGAAAACCTGCTTTCACTACTGCTGTGAAACCAATACAAGTTTTCCTTATGGCTTAGCTCCATACAAGCTGATGTTAGTTTTGTCTTGACAAACGCAATCTGAAAGCTGCGATTTCCTCTGCATCCTTAGGGAGAAATTACTTCAGGAAGGTGTTTTGCCGGGTTGGGAATTTTTCCCAGATTCTGTACTCCATTGACTTCTCAGAGAAAAGATTAAAAAAAGCAAAAGCAAAAAAAAACAAACAAAAAAAAAGCACGGTGCCTCCAAGTTCAGGAGGAATTTTTCAGGCAAGCATGAAGCTTGATGTTAACGTGGGGCTGAGTCTTGTGTCAGACCTAAAGTTGCGGCAGAAAGTTTGTGCATGAGGCCGAATTCTGCCCCTACTGCTCCGTCTAACAGCACAGACTTGAATATCCTTCTCCTGAACTTGCACTGAAGAAGACAGCTCGGTCCTTCGGTCTTGTGGTTTTATGATGAGACTGGTCGCTGATGCTTTTCTGTCTCAATTTTGGAAACAAAGACTTTTCCTCTGGCATGCCATGGGTCTGCCGGCAGATCTGCAGCTAGATTCAGCGCCAGCATAAGCAGGCACAACCCTTTATACCTCAGCTGGATTGAGGAGCCTACACCAGGACTCAACCTGCCCCGGTCTATCAGAGCAAAGGTGTTATTTATTACTGGAAGCATCTTACTCATCGCTGCTAGAGCCGCAAACAGGTATTAAGATCTACCCGCTCCATCGCTCCCCCCACCGCTCCCCTCTAATTTACTTTAATTCTCCAGCCTAACCTCAACCCGCAAATAAAACCCCCCTTTGAGGGAAGGAGGGAGGACCCGAGGAGGGCCCTATGGGCACTTCAGCCGCAGCAGTGATTTTGTAGCCTTGCTAAATTAAATCCCCGATTCAAGCCTGTGCGCTGCGAGCTCCCCCTCCTGTCGCCGAGCCGGAGCCGAGCCGCGCCGAGCCGAGCCGTATGGCTCGGCTC
>JANZLQ010000078.1:3148939-3161247 GCA_026212715.1 Elanus axillaris | reverse complement strand
CTCGGCGCGGCTCGGCTCCGGCTCGGCATCCGTGGTACCCTTGTGGGAAGGCAGAAGGATGCCAAAAGCCTATGTGGGGAGAGCTAATTTTGAACGAAGAAAAACTCCGGAGAGGTACGGGTCAGTGCCAAGAGAGGTCTGGCGTTGAACAACTGGCGCGTCGGAAAGCAAAGCGGCTTTATGTTGTGCGCTAGAGCCTTCGTGGGCTGGGATGATAAAATTGTCTGGCGCGGTATAAGGCTAGGCTTTGCCAGGATATCACTTATTTTAACCGACTGCATCTTTGAGAAGGAAATAAATGCTAAAATTACAAGAAAATCCCTTGTTCCTTTGCTATCGCTTGTAATGGTTTCACTCAAAGGGCTCGGGATCTAAGGAGAAAATAGAATTTTTCAGAGTCTGTAAGCCTGGCCCTGAGGCGCAGAGGAAACGGGAATACAGAGTAGTGTTGAGAGAGGGCACCACAGACATTGTTGTCAGAACAATTTTGTTCAGGCTCTCCCCGCCTATGTTTTATAGATGCAGCCTGTATTTATACAGCAGGAGGATGGGCAGAACCTTGCACAGCATACGCCAGGCGTGAGGGATGGGAAAGCCACTTGCAGAAGCACATTTGCTGTGGGTGCTACAGAAGCTCATCTTCACGCACGGCGTCTTGAGAGCATTTTAAGAAGGAATGGGTTTTCCTCAGCTCTGCTGAGAAATCATCACCCGCTAGTGTTGCCCGACAACAGGCAATCACTGTAGGTCTACCCTTGGGTCTGATGTGGTTTAGAGCCCAATCACATGGTGAAGCTGAGCAGAACAAGTCCAGGAGTTTCCTCTCACTCTTCTTTCTCAGAGGCAGGGTATACTCCGGAGCAACTGTGAACCAGCTGCTCGAGGTGTGTGGCTGTTCCCTTCTTTACAAACACTTATTCGGAGGGAGGGGGAAAAGGGAGAAATTGGATTCAGCCCCTTCTTGAATGTGGGCTAAGAGCTGTAGCTATAATGGAACAAGAGGAGCATCATTTGGGGTGAAAGTGCAGCCAAGCGCAGGACAATTTCACCTGTGTCCTTCCGCCACTTCCCACTCCCGGCAGGCCCTGGAAGTGCCTGGAGGATGCTCTAAGGTAGGGTGGAGAGGAGGCAGGGGTGTTGACACACAGGGAAGGAGGCTGGGGAGAGTGGCTCATCCCTGGAGCTGAAGTCATTCATTAAAGCGGCGCGTAGGGTACAATGAGTCAAGAAGCTATTCATTTAAGACTGGAGGTGGGAGTAAAGAATTTAGTACCTTACTTGTGGGCTTCCAGCAAAGCCTAAGCAAAAGTCTGAGAGAAAGCAATGTGTGTTTGCACAGTTTGCAGCCCAGCCAGGGAAATCTGGCACAGCTCAGGTACCACGGGGTAGAAGTTTTCCAAAAAATCCTACTTCCATCCTTTCCCCTCCCGTCTCTAAAATCCATCAAGGCCATTCATAGGGCCCTATAGACTGTGGAGCACAGTTCGACCACAGGACAAAACACATTTGCTCTTCTGAGCAGAGACTGCCTATGTGTCTGGATGCAAAGTACTGTGGGCTGGAGCTGCGAGCTGAGAAAGGCATATATGAAGCGGGGCAGGAGACCACCATACAGGCAGAGAAGAATGGAGCTTTACACCTGATGGGTGTAAAGGCTTTAACCCTTCCCAGACCAGGGGACCAGGCGGTGCAGTTTAGAACAGCCGTAGCCTCTATCGGGCAGCTGTGGGTGGAGGTGCTTGTGAATATCCCATACACCTTCTCCCCTCCTCCTCCTCCCCAGTCTTACCACCCATGATGCAAGCATATCCCATACGCCAGGAGGGACCGACAGATTAAAATCTCACCCGTGAGCTGCTTCAAAACACCTTGATGCCACAAGGCCATTGAGAAGCATTAACTGTGAGGGCCAGAGCCTTCCTCTTAGTCCGAACTCTACGCGAGGTACGTTTGTTGGCTTCAGTCGGACGCTTGTTTTACCCGCTGTACTTTCCAAAAGTAAATTGGAGTTTTAATCTTAGAAATAAGCGATGGGGAAACCTTCCAGCCGTCAAAGCGAGGTTTGACTCAAAAGGGAAGAAAGAACCCGGTTGTTCATAGGCAGCCTCAGAAATCAAAGAAGCCAGAATCTCCACTTCCCCAGTCACCACCTTCGCCAGCGCTGCCTTGGCATCAGGCTCCTCTCCTGAAAATGTGAGGGGGTGGAGTTGTATTTGCAGGCTGGAGGGAGTTCCCGAGCTGACACGCTGCCAGGTTCGGGCTTTGTTAACTATTGCTTTCGCTGTCAGCTGCTGAGATTGTAACGGGAGTATTTTTAATAAGGGGGGGGGCAAAAATTAAGAAGAGGCCATTAGATTGAGCAGCAACCCTGGGACAATTTGTAAGTCACAGTTAAGAGAGAGAGATCTGGAAGATTTGCCAAGTTCAAAGGTCTTCATTATTAATGATCCAGTAGCTGACTTGATGGATTGTCTCTCGTCTGCGTCGCCTTATTCCTTCCACCTTCTCTCCTAAAGACAAATGCTTAAGACTAATCTCTAGATGGAGGGATGGACTCTGTAATAGATTATTTCTTATTACTTAGAAATTGGTTAATAATTTACTAATTCAATTTCAGTGTTTCATCCCCCACTTCAATTAATCTTTAGAATATAAAGTAAATGCTGTTCTTTGTTCTTCCAATGCTAATGAAGAAAGAAACTAATGAGGAGACCTGGCCTTGATACCTTTCTAAAGATGATTTAGCTGCATAGGAGTTAATTTTTTTTTTCTCCTTTTATTTACTTCTACTTCCTAAACACAAAATCCACCCGTAAAACTGAAAGCTGTACAAGCTGGTTATGAGCCCAATTTTAAATGTGTTACACAACTCTTACTCTAGTAAAATTCCATTTCTTGGCAGAGTGTAACAAAAATCATGCATACCTATGCTCTTCCATTCTGTAGATAAATATTTTATACAGGTACTTTACACACACTCAAATAAAGCAAGATATAGGAACTTTAGTAGAGTGATTCAAACTGCTGTCTACCACTCTGGAATGGTGCTTTAAGATTTAGCAGATGTAGAGAGTGATTTGTTCCTAACAAATTGTATCTGTGGCTCTGTGGCCGTAATGCGTTTCAAAGAGATTTTTTTTAATCGCATCTGTCAGGAATTACACAAGTATGGTCAATCCAGCCTCCTGATATCTCTTCCAGCCCTGTTTCCTGTAGTTTTATTGCCTTTTGTTTCTTACTTTTCTTCGCTTGTTTTTTCTTACCCTATCTCTCCCATCAGCACTCTGAGAAATGCTTTCAGCCCTGCCTGTAGCATTGTACCCAGGACGCATGGGAGTCCGGGATTGATGGCTGCTTGTCTGCCAATGCACAGGTGCAAATTAGGAAACCAGTTCTGATTCCAGCCAACAGACTTTTGTTCTTGCGGCACGTTGTGTCATCAGTGGCAGGGGTTTGGACGTAAACACTTAGGGCACTAAATGACACATTCTAGTCTTCAGATGCTTTTTGCCAAGTGTGATTTCACACCTTGGGGAGCACAAAAAAAATCTGTCAACAAAGCTCCAAACAGCAACATTTCTGTATTTTCACTTCCCAGAGAGTCCTTTTTTTAGAAGAAAAATTACGGTAGTAGCGTGTGGTCAAAGATGATAAGCTTACTTCATGTAATTGCCACTGATACAGGAAGAAAACAGCCTTTTCCCCTGCACCTACAAGCTTGCTTAAGCCTGTCTCATTACAGAATGAGGGTAGTACGTTAAGCCGTTTAATAGCAGGACCAGAATCCTGTCCGTGTAATGAAGGGGAGCGAAGACAGTGCTGTTCAGCGTGGGCTCTGCTATGAGAAATCCTATCAGTCAGGACAGGACGCCTCACAGCAGGCTGTTGGCATCCCTTTACCCCCGTGAACGAGAGCACCCAGATCACGTCTAGCTAGAGTTTGCTCCCAAGGGCTGGGTAATCGATCGCTGGCTGGAAGGCTATATCCAGGTCTGCTACAGGCCCGCACTCATGAGCTTTTTGTCTTTGTACAGGGGCAGGAAATTCCCTGTGCGTCTTATTCTCTACTTTGCCCTCGAGCACAAGAGAGGGCAGGGCTTGCTGTAAGAAGTTTACTTTACAGATTCCTAATTCTATTAAGCAAACACAACTACACACCACAGACCAGACCCCCAAATATATTAGAACTGTGAATTTTCCCAGATCTTTGGCAGTAGGGGAGTGAGATTTTCCAAGTGACTGAGTAAATTGATGCCTCCAAAAGCATTGTAAACTGATCCATTGGGCTTGACTCTGAACCCCCTTTAGTCCAGCATAAATCTGGAGTAAGCCTGCTGAACTCAGTAGAGTTATGCCAAGGTAAAATCAGAATTCTCCTCTTTGCTTTTTTTCCTTCTACTGTGCTAGCTAATCCCATAGCTGCAACGAAACCGAAAAATCTATATATACAAACTCCATTGGCCAGGCTATCTTATTGTGAAACCTACAGTATATCCCAACCTTATAAAAAATCATTCAAGTGTGACACTGTCCTCTCTCTTGCTTTTCTGATAAGCAGAGAGGAAGGGCTGCCAATAGCACAGAAACTAGAAGACAGGAAAATAGTATTTCATAGCAGGGGAAAAAACATAACTGAATGGAGATCAAGGCAGCTACATTAAAGAAACCCACAATACCTGGGTAACATGGCCACGACACAGCACACGGCTGCAGCGGAGACGTTAAGGCAACTAAAGGATTCTCCCGGTGGCAGTCTTGGAGTTGCAGAAAGCAGCAGCATCTCCACTAATGAGTTCCTTCCAAAAATCAGCTCCTACCCATTGCCTTGGTTTGAAACAAATTAAACTAGTGAAAAGAATCTTGCTGACTTTATCGGTTGGTGTTGTGGGGCCTGATGAGTTTAAATAAAAGGTAAACTGGTGAAATAGTGTCACGATAAATGAACCGACAGTTTCCCAGACTGCAGATGATTGTACGGCATTGTTTGCCCTGTGTGACACTGTATGTTTAGAAGGGTGTCATCTTTCTATGACATCAACAAAAAATAGATGGGCATCTTTTGAGGTGAGCAGATGTTTAAAACAAAAATAATGGCAGAATTTAGAAGTGGCATCAGAAAGGTGTTAGTCCTGTCTCTGCTTTTTGAAAAATCTCCAAATTCCTTGCCAACAAATTCCTAGGAAAAAAGGCAATATTCCATTTCATTATTAGCTATTTTAAAAAAAATCTTATGAATGTGCCTTTCAGATCAGCCCATCCTGTAAAAAACTGCCGATAGTTTGTAGTTTCAGTACATACATTCTAAGACTTGAAATGCAAATCTCATTTTTGAGAATACAGCAATTTGTGTGCAAATCTTCAAAGAGCAACTGAAAAGATTTTTCTCTGTCTTCCTGACTGTACCTGGTGGAGGAAGTACTCTTGACATCCGTTGTTCAGTGTCCTTTTTTTGAAATCTCAGTTTTGCAAACAAACCCTTCCAGGGTGTGGTACGATTGCCACCCAAAATGCCACAGAGCTGTGCAGTTTTACTGACACCTTGAACGTCGTGTTCTGTACAGGAGGCATGTCCTTCTGATTTGCTTTACAGAGACAGACACACGTGGCTGGATTCTTACCAGCCACATGTCTCTGTCATTCTAAATCAAGTTCTATAATTTTTATTTTTTTTTTACTTGGGGTATTGTTCAAAAAAAAAGAAGTTAAAACTCTCAAAACAGGAATTAGATTTCTGCTTTTATGTCATTGTGTCCTGTTCATGTTGTGGTAATGCCTAAAGCCCAGTTATGCTACAAGCTCATGTCCAGAGAGGACATCCTATTTTTATCATGCCATCCAATGCAATAGGTAGTGGCTCTCAAACTACAGGCCGCTGTGGGCCAGTGAGGCTATAGAGCATTTGCTGTGTTACTGGTCTATTGAGAGGAAGCTGCTTTCATAGCCATTTGCAAGGCACTTCAAGGAGCAGGCTGTAAGCCTGGAAGAAGTAGGAGATAAGGAGAAGGAATGAATGTAGTGGCATTTGCTTGCAAAGTAGTCACCATACCACCTGCAAGGAAGGGGGAGAAGTCCATGTTGTATTCTCAGAGGAGAAAAAAAACTTGGCTGACTGGACACACTGGCCAGAATTCAGGGAATCACTTGCAGGGTGTTAAGAAAAGCCAGAAACAAGGAAGGGTGTAAAGAAAAAGTGGAAAAGGCTAAAAAGAATCAGAGAATCACGGCCAGACAACTATGGAGAAAGACAGTGCTTCGGGCTATGGGGAGAGGGAAAGAAAAGAAAAAGCCAATGGGGGAGAAAAAGTGCAACGAATTCTTCGAGAAGGCTTGCAAACCCAGCATCAAAGCAAGGCCCTCCTGTTTCGGTTTTAACTCAAGGGAAATGTTGAATGAAAAGATTGGCAGAGCAACTTTGTTACACCATGGATAAAATTTCCCAAGGCATGTCTGTGCCACAGAAGAGGTGGTTATATTACATAATGTTATATAATTATCCTGGTATCGCTCCTCATGTGAACACTCTAGAAGTGAGTCTTTTTCCAATTTTGACGTACATTGCTCTGGAAAGGGTTTTAATTGAACTGCAGACAGTATTTTTATGTTGGGACAGGAGTCCACAGGTAGGGTTAAGCTTGTTTAACTACAACTATACCGTTGTATTGACGTGAAGGGTGAAATTGTGCCTGTGTGGACAAAGCCTGAAATATCTAGCTGTCCTTCAGGCCATAGACATGACATTCTTTAGCTTAGCAAGAAGCCACATTTCAAAGACAACTTTCATGACTGTGTGGGAACAGAGGAGAGCAACACAAGGTTATTTAATATAAAGAAGCCTTTTACAGGTATGCAGAACTGTTTAGGTTTCCTAAGCTTATATTTTCATGTAACCAGTTGCTGAAGATGCTACGTGCAAGTTTTGTGATGGTGAATGTGAGAACAGATAAGGAGAAAATATTACGTGTGAAATTTCAGTCCATGCTGTGAACACTTCTACAACCTTTGGCATAATCTGAGAGCTACCATGGCCTATATCAGGAAGACAAAAATAGACAATGGCGTTTAAGAAGGCTTGAAATGAAGGGCTCTCTAATGCTGGAGTTTTTAAGAGCATACACCTTTTTGTTTTAACTATGGACTTTAAGTGGGAAATGAAGAATGCTTTATCCCTCGATAAATACGAAGAATCTATGGTTCAAGTGTTAAATATAAGTAATGGTTAACACTCAGATGCATGTTCTATTCTTCGCTTCCATGTGCTGGTCAGACAAAAAAGAAGAAAAGAAGTGCTATACACTGGTTTCTCAAGAATGCAGCATCAGGGATCTGTAAAAGTCTGAGTGATTCTATTGCTTCCTTTTGAAGGGCTCTAATAATAAGGAGGCCTAGGGAGAAAAATTGCAGTTGAAGACCATTGAAGTTTTGAACTGTAGTCAAGCCACAGAGTGAAATTACTGAGCCCTGAACACCTCTCCTGATCCTTCTCTGTTGAGAAGAACCTTTGTTAGATGAGGAGGCAGAGGTTGAAAGACTCAATTGAAATCCTCACTAAATACATTTTCTGAGAAGTTAGGACATGTGGATTTTTTCCCCACATGGATTTACAAATCCACAGAATTGGAACAGAGGGGGAATCACTCATTTTTTTAGTAGAAAGAATAAACTCGAATAAGAATATTAGCAATTCAGCGTATGAGCAAGCAAAGCAGATTTTCTTGTACTAACCCTTCTGAGCCAGAGTGACACATACTGTGACACTGGGAAATATTTGAAAGGGCAGAAAGAAAGGACTGTAGGTGTAAGTATTATTTATATGGTGAGAAACCCTTTTGTCTCGGATACTAGGAAAATTACTTTGTCTGCTCATTGCTGAGTTCTTAAATAGCCCATTCAGTACAATTGACTGATATTTTATATGTCTTATCGCAGATCTGCCTCTCCACAATGAGTGGTTTTTCCAGGGTACATCTTCGGAGTCTGTGGTCAACCTGTAACATTCTGGTGACTGTATGAAAAATACTGTCCTTTTCATCTGAATTTATCAAAGCACCCTACAAAGGCAGAGGCATAAACTGTGAGTGTACACTATTAATAAGCCATCCCCAGCGGTTTTCCTCTCTGACTATTCTGTTGCAAGTCAGAGACACTGTGAGGTTAAGTTTACACCAGAAAAAGATCTCTTGGGATAGCTGTGCAGGCAAGACAGCTGTACAGGCAAAACGCAGCATCAGGAGGTACAGCTTGTGCTGGCAAAATGGTCTTTTAGACTGGCTTTTCCTGGGCCACACCTGGTGTTATGCCAGCATAGGAATGTCACAACCTAACCATTTATTACTGTAGCAGAAATCTTCAACTACGGATTTGGTCCAGCAGTGGCCATTACCATTGGCCGTTCAGTGGTGACAAATAAAAAGCAAACACACGTTTAAATGTCAAGTTGGAATTTCCTGGAAGTTAGCAGGAGAAGAGTGGCAAAAATAGCACATTTGCTGCCGTCTGACCCATCACCTCCAGGAGTCCTTTTGTCTGGGTCATGTTGGCCAACACCTTTCACCTCTCCCAGGGCTCTTGCCAACAGGAATGCCATTGCCCTGGGAGCTTTCCTAGGGCAGGACTGACTGATGATGGTCCATCCACTGCTTAATCTAGTATAATCACTCCATTTTCTGAGTTTCTTCAGGACCCGAGTACTGCTGCCAAGGAAAAGCGGTATGTAGAAATGGAGAGCTGATGATGATCAATAAAGCAGCAGTTTCTGTAAACTGAAAAAGGCAGAAACAGGAAAACCATCTGAACTAGGGGAGTGTGCAGTGCCAGAAGAGGAAAAGGAGTCTGGAAAACTGCAATTCAGGGAGCCTGTGTGCTGCAAAGATGGAGAAGAAAAGCAGAGCCAGCTACTGCAAAGCCTGAAGGAAGCACAGAGACCACTGGGGAGGCAGCATTCTGCAGAAAAGCAGATCCATCAGGCACAAAAAGGAAGTGACAGGGAAGTCTAATGAGCAGCTAGGGGTGAAGTCTGTATGTGCACCTCTATTTACATTTTCAGTCTAACTCCTGATGAACATCATTCTCTTCTTTTACAGGGGGGAAATGAGGATCAGAAATATGGAGTGACGGCTAGAGACATAAAGAGGGAGAGCATCACGTATCTCTCAATCCCGACCGCTGAGTACCAGCTATAAGCTACAGACAGGGCAAACCGAGAAAGCAGTGAATCATTGCACCTTCAAGGTAAAGCAATTTTAAGACTCAATCTCATCACCTGGAAGCAAGGCCGAAAACCCTGGAAATATATCTCATGAAACTTCTTAGGATGCTGTGAAACTCAGTTGATCTAAGCATCTTCAGTTTTTCAGTTACCAAAATGAACCAGACCATACACCAGGAGAGGCATAACAGAAGCACGGTAGAGGTAGAAGATATGTATACGTCCATGCAGCTATACTTCTCTGCTTAAGCTTTTGGAATTAATTGCCAGCCACTCTTCACGTCTGCGGGGGTTCGGCCAGGACTTTAAGAAGGCCAAAACACGTAACAGATCTCAAGTCTTTCTGCCCACACGTCAGTCTCTCAGCAAGGCCTTCAGAGAGCTCCCAGGACTAGTCTCAAACAAAACCAAAACCAAGCAGCAAATAGCAGGGGTCTGACAATGACACCTAAACTTTTCCTTCCACAACTAAGTCCTCTTTGGCACTGGAATAAAAGGAGAGGAAACAAGTCTTTTTCTGCTTGTGGACCCCTTCATTCTTCTGTAAGGAATTGGAAAAGATATAACTCTAACGACTAAGAGCTCTATTGTGTGAGAAAATTACAGCAAGGGAAGCTGGACTGCATCATTAAGTTATGGCAAGATAGCTGTGAGCAGGAAACCGAAGGGTAAGCTTGTAAATTCACTACCCTTATGTCACAAAAATGAGCCATGAGTGTTTTCTCTCTTACATTTTTCTCTCATTTGAATGCAGTTCCTTCCTCTTTTGGCCCAATTCAGAGCTTCTGCCGAGCTGTCTCACAAGTCCTGAGCTTATTGTAGCTTTTCCTTGCTACCACACCTTGTATCACAGGGTCACACAAAAAGGACAAAGTGTGTCATCACAGGACTGTGTGAGCTATCAGCGTGTTTCTGGCTTTGCCGCTGTCACTTGCAAGCGTGACATTACCAGCAAGCTGACATTAGGAGAGCCAAACAGACGATCATTTCTTTTCTGCTCCCCACAAAAGGCCTGACGCAAAACTCACTGGAATTGGTGGAAATATAAGGGGCTTTGGCTCAGACCCAAACAGACCAGCCAGGAATAATGCTGAAAACGTATCTGGAGCTGAGATGGTACAAAGGGACTAATCCCAGTCACCTTCCTTTAGTGGGAGGCTCAGAGTGATTTGAATTGGCTAGCTTCTGTTGTGAATTAAGCTCAAAGCCCCAAAGGCAACTCGGTTCTAGTCATCTAGCTTTGCAGCCTCCTCCAAACTTGATCCAGAGGGAAAAGTGACTAATCCTATTCAGTTGCTACACTGAGCTAGTGCCATCGATTAAAAAAGCTTGGGACAGAGGAAAAACGAATAATCTGGGTCAGTTTTCCCCTGCAAGTCCTTTGCACAACTCAGCCAAAAAAAAAAAAAAAAAGACAAGGAAGGAGACAGTGAGAGGAAGCACTGATAAGAAGGAAACCTCGCCCAATAAAGCACAAACAGAAGAGAAATAGAAGCAGATCAGTGAGGTTTTGTCAAAATTTACAAGATGGGAAGAGTTTGGATTAGAGGAGCTAGTTCTCCTATTTGCTGGAAAAAGGACCGTGTTCTACACTCTTTCCCCGTTCTTCGGTGTCCATGCAGGGCTGAAAGGACAAGCACAGGTGGGAGCAAGGCAAGCTGCAAAAACGTTTCTGGGCATAGAAGTCAGCTTCTTGGCTCCTTCTCTCTCCAGGGCTATGGGTATGTTATGGCCAGCACAGGAGAACAGCCCTTGCCTGGTCCTAGCCATGACCTAGGAAGTGAGTCATCAAATGGGAGCTGCCACTGTAACAGCCACTAAAGCTATAACATTGGTAGGTGCTTTCAGCAAATGCATTTTTGGGTAGGCTTCAAAGTAAATAACTGCTGCTGGTGGCTATCATATTATTACTTTGAACAGGGTTACCAAGGATTGTGTGCTGCAGAAGAGGTTAGTCTACAGATAACCCCCTACCAAGGTTATTAACATAATAAAGGAAAAGGGCATGTGTGATTTTGTAACAATCTTTACCTTTTCCCTGCCCCTTATTACAGAAGAGGAGGGCTTTCATTCTTAATATCAGTTGTCTCATTTGACTTTGGCGCAGGTTTCCCATGATGACAGGAAAGGGCTGGAGGTTTGCTTGTGGTGAAAGTGAAGATTTTCTGTTTTAAAAAAGTTGTTCCACAAGCAGTGAAATTTGTGAAGCCTGGTCACCTCGCCTTGTGTCCTCTCATCTCTGGCATTTTCCACCTGGCCTGTACCACCACACTGGCAGCCCCATCCTCCGCAGCCCCCCCGGCTCAGCCTGGAGAATGCTGACAGAGCGACTGGTTGCTAAGTACATAGGAGCAGAATTCTGTCCCCCTTTCCTCAATGAGGGGCACGAAATGGTCGGATCACCCACCGTTACCTAAATACCAGTTTTCATGAAATTTATTGTGTGTCTTCGAGGCTGTTGTCAACGGTGGAGATGCCAGAGCTCCACAGATACCGGAGGGAAGGATGACCGTGGCTTCCCAAGTGTCATTCCCATAGGTCAAACTAGGCAGGTCGGCTGTGCTAGCGAGCTGCTTTTGGAGGACAGTTCACCGAGGAAGGCCTAATACACGGTACCGTAGGTGGTAAAGACTGAAGAGGAGGGTTAGCAAAAAAAACCCCACCCCAAAACCCAGTCCCCCACCCAAAGACCAGGAAGCATGACGCTGCGGTGGAATTCCTCCTTTTGTCGGGGTGACTCTCGCAGCGTCACTGGTGTAGCCATCTAACACGCTGCACGGCTCAACCACACGGGAGGCTGGGCAGCAAGTTTGTGGGCAGCATAGGTAGTTTTGGGGCTGACCTAGGTGAGATGAGGTGCTGCTGAGAGGCGTGCAGAAAACGGGGAAGGAGAAAGGGAGAGGGTGAGGGGAGATGCGCAGCAGATGCAGAGGTCCAAGGAAACAGCGGAGGGGGTGACAAAGGGGAGGGCTACCCCTGCGTGGGTGTGCCCTCGGGGATACCTCTGGCTCCGGGGTTCCTGGATAGAGATGCTGAAAGGTCACCGCCGTGACCAGACCCTGGTGGAAGAGCCACAAAAGCGTGAAGCTGCTGTCTGTCCCAC
>JANZLQ010000078.1:3103088-3145659 GCA_026212715.1 Elanus axillaris | reverse complement strand
CATTCCCCTGTCCCTTCCCGCCTCCCCCACGTGCCTCCCGGGAACCCAAGGGACCGGAGCTGTTCCATTTTTATCTCCTACACCCCTAGGCTAGATAGTGGTGGGTGGTGATGGCTTCTCTTGTGTGTGCAGTTTGGGGGAGATTAGAAGGATTTGCTTTGAGCTTCCCCCATCCTCCTCCTTGCAGTCGTCCTCTTTCCAGTCTCTTCTCTCGTTTCGCATTTGCTTTCCGAGAGGAAGCTTTAAAAGTCCCTTTCCCCCTGCTCCTTGGGTGTTAGGAGTGCAGGGGAGGCTACTGCTCCTCCTGCTTCGAGTGTAGGGCCCGAAGAGGAGAGGGAGACACGAGGACCCTTTAAAAGGAGCATGACCCAAACACAGAACGAGATTGTCAGCAGCCTTTCTCTGTGTGTGTTTGTGTTCACTGTTTGTTCCCCACGCCCCGTGGTGTCTCCTCTCCAGGTTGGGGTGTGTGGTGGGGGGGTCGCTATGTCGGATGACGATTCGAGGGCCAGCACCAGCTCCTCCTCATCTTCATCCTCCAACCAACAGACAGAGAAAGAGTCAAGCACGCCTAAGAAGAAGGAAAGCAAAGTCAGCATGAGTAAAAACTCTAAGCTGCTATCTACCAGTGCCAAGAGGTGAGGTTGCAGTCAGTTTTCTCTCTGATTTGCTGCATCTTCTCTCCTTCCTCATTTTACTTTGCTCCATTCCCCCACTGCTCCCTTGCTGCTTCCATTCTTCATCTCTAGCCCTTACGCTCAACCTTTCCACACGAAGCTGCCATTGTCTTACTTTTCTCAGTGTCTCGGTGCAGTGAGCGTCTGCCCAACTTCACTGCTCTGTGGTCTCTCTCCTGCTTCTTCCTCTGTTCCATCCCAAATGTTTTCCTGTCTTTTCTTCCTCTGGGCTGTTATTCTGTCCCTCAATTATTTCCACTGTCTTTGCCTTTTTGCCTTATTAACATCAGCTGTAGGGATGGTATAGGACTGGCATGTAGGACCTTAATTCCTTGTCTGCTACTGGAAGCTATGTGGTCCTGACAAAGGCATTGCATTTCAACGTCAGTTTCCCTCTCTGCAGGTTGGGATTGATCTAGACTGGCTTTTTTTTCTTTCCAGGACTGCTTTGGGGATCAGTTTAATGTTTGTGAAGAGTCTTGACTGTGCTTGCGCTGGGGGAGTGCGCTCCAGTGCAAGTGGTGTAATATAGCCCCGAACCTTTTCCACCAAATACATTACTGTTTTTCTGTCTGCTCATCACTTATATTGAATTTTCTGTGTATGGTTGGATGTTGACTAGAATAAGTAATCTACAGCAGGTCCACTTGTGGACATCCTGCTCTAAAATAGTCTTTGCTCACAGCACAGACAGCACAGGGTTGGGTGGGTTTTTTTGAGAATGAAATAATTTTTATTCCAGAATAACGCCTATATGGGGGAGAGAAGCCTGCATAGAATAGTAATTCCAGAACAGCTCTGTCAGTCACTGGACAGATGTTTGGAGCCACTCAGTTTAAAAAAAAACACCTTATTTATTCTTATTTATTCTGTGTTTCACCTGAATTCAGCGCCATCCTGCTCCAGGGAGCTAAGCTGACAAATGGAAGTTTTCAAGCAAACTTGCAGTACTTCAGTAAGAATAATAAACCATCTCACTGAACAGCTTTGCCAGGCAGCACAGAGAGGTTGTATCTGTAGGTGTCAAAAGTGACTGGGGCTTTATGCAAATACCCTGTCGTCGCAACTAAGTTCTCTGTGGCTTTGTAGAATTTAGGCAGTTTGGTTATTCCAGATCTCCACTCAGCAGGTTTCCATGGCGAACTGACATAGATAGTGGCAAGCGGTGTTTACGTGTGGTGCCCTTAACTGTTTTAAAAAGAAGATCGTAAACTGCCTAATATGAAAAGGCTGTGGTTCTCACGTATGACAAGTGGAAGAGAGGCAGAAGATGCTGGCTGAGTTTAAAGGAGAAGGGAGACAGACTGTGTGCTGGGTGGGGAAATCTGGAAGAGAAGCCTGAGTGACAGCAGTGGGACTCCAGGGAAGGGGATGAGAGCTGGTCGGGCGTTTTGTGGCAAAAGCAGTGTGAGCCCAGAATAGTCTGGGCAGGGAGGACAGGGTGTTGTCCGAACGTGGTGAAGAGAGGGAGCGTCTGGAGTCCTAAGGGAGGGGACGTGGGGATGTTGTGTGGCTCTTGAGGGTGAAGAGAGGGGAGAATTGAAGGTGGCAGGAATGCGCAGGAGCCTCGGAAATAGTCACCTTCCTTTAAGTGTCCTTGGGAATGGCGCAGTTATTTGCTCCCTTGGGCCGGTGTTTTTTTTCTTAGGATGGTGATGGGAAGCTGGGGCAGAGAGGGGGGGAGCCAATTTGGCAATGACTGTTTCTCTCAATCCAGGAAGAGAGAATTCCTTTTCAGACTGCAGTTTCCTCCTAGCACTTGGTGCATCACATTTGCAGAGGTTTTCCCTCGTTTACAGGCTGGTTGGCAGAGTCGAGCAGACAGTCTTTCCCACTGCCCCTGTGTGGTGGGCATCTTTATGGGAGCACAGGACAGTGCACCTGTCTGGGCTCAGTGCACGCTGCCCGTCTGCTTTTCTGGCCATCTCTGTAACAGGGCGCCTGTCCTGCTTGGTGTGTTTGGGCTGGTGGGAGGCTGCAGCTGAGACTGCCTCTCTCTTACGTAGTGTTGCAAACTCACGGTGACAGTATGTCTCTACGGCGTATGTGCTAACTGCTATCCCGCACAGTGACTTACCTTTATTCCTTCTCTCTTTTATTGCCACAGGATTCAGAAGGAATTGGCTGACATCACCTTAGATCCACCTCCCAACTGCAGGTTGGTGTCCATTCCCTACCTGAGGAGGGTGGGGGAAGGTGAGGGGCTGAAGTGTGCCTGTGTGTGACTGTCCCCAGAGGCTCTGGATAGAGCAGAGAAACGGCTCTTTAGGTGGCCGGCAGTACTTTTGTGAATGCTTGGGTACCATTAAATAGTTTCCAGGTGGGGGGACCTCCAGAGATGGTATGTGCTTTGATACAAGTTTTCTGTTTGTTTTGGGGGTTGTTTTGTTGTTGTTTTGGTTTTTTTTAACAATTGCATTTCAGTCTGTTATACTGCTTTGTGTGTATGTTTCTAAAACTGGCCTATAAAGAGGAGTGTGAAAACTTTCTCCTTGTTTTTTCTGGTTTATAAATCTTAATGCCTGACTGCACTAATCTTACATAAATAAGAGTCCTGCCAAGGAAGCAGAGAATAGTAAAACGCTATGAGCTTTTTAGCTCAGAGTTCTGTTGCGAACAGTAACTTACAGTGGAAAAGAAGCACGAATTTGTCACTCAGTGGGTGCCCTACAGGAGCACACATGTTAGCTGATGAAATAAAAAGCAGGGATAGTCTGTTGCCCTTCATAGAGCAGCTTGTTTTTAAGTATGTTTTAGAAACTTGTACCGTTTGTTTAAAACATCTAGCAGGTTGATTTGGTTGATTGCGTGGTGGCCTGAGCCTCTTTGCGTTTGGAGAGGAGACAGTAGTAGTGTAACATCTTTGGTTGTGCTTGTTCATTCGAGGGGAAAGTGGCTTTCGATCTGGTCTGTGTTCACTGTAGTTGCCAAAGCACAACCCTGTTGCTGTCTTCTTGCTGTGGCTGAGGTTCGAGGCCTTTTGATATTGGTGATGGCAAACATCAGAGAAAATTCTGCTTATAAATGTTTAAGTTGGTGTTTTTAGAATTGTGAGTTGTCATCCACAAATGCACATGAACCTTTTTATTGAAGCTTTTTATTGCTGTTAGTCTGCAGGGAGGCATTAGCAAAGGAGTTAGCCTGACAGGTCCAGAACAACTCTTTCGGTACCAGTCCCAAGGATCATAATTAATTAAATGAGGGATGGGATGAGGCATGTGAGTAGAGGTCTAGGCTGATACCAAGATTTTTGGGCTGTTTGGGTGATAACCAATGAGCTCTGAAATCTTTAGCTGTGACAATATCGTTTTAGCGACAATAACAACTACCTGAATATTACAAGAGCTTCCAGCTCTTGGGCTGGAGTTGTCTGGTCTGTCTGCATCCTGGCTCTGTGTCAGGATGAAGTCCACATGTTTTCCCCTCCTCCTCCCACCAGAATCTGATGTTTGTGGGAAAGAAACACAGAAGCATAGCTTAGCAAGGCACTGTGGCTTGCTCTCTAGGTAACTGAGTCTGGATGATGAAGGTGCTGGGGCTGCAGTCTGAAGTTTGCAAATCTATCCAAAAGTAGTAATAGTATACAAGTATGTCAGATTGCAGGTTTCATCTGAAGGTTTGTGCAAATTATGTTAGAGCCCTAGTTTGTCCTTGTTTCAGTTGGCATCATTTACAGGTGAAGGTGAGCTAGCAGAGCACCTGTCAAAGTAGCATACGCTTTTGTTTTTTCTTGTTTTAATTACGTAGACCACTGAGGATAAGGCACTTCAAGACCCACATAGTAAATTTGTGCTGTTTCAGCCTTTATAAATGTTTCTAATAGTAACAATTAGTTCATACTACAAGTAGTGATGATTAATCTTTGCCCGTAATGCACTTACAGGTATTCTGCATTCCTTCTGACCTTCAAAGGAATGACAGTGAAGGCTGGCAACTCTTGCAAATAATATATGAAACTGTTGTAATTGTTACTGTCTCTTAATATGTTGATAGGTAGGAAAATGTGAATGGAGGGGTTTGTGTGTGTGTGACCAAAGGAGTTTTGGTATTGCTCATCTTGGGGTGAAGTCATCCTACTGCAGGAAAGACAGTGCTGAGAGTGAAGGAGAGCAGCTCTCCTTATGGCTAACAAGGTTCCAACTGCACAGTCAAGCACTGGGAGTTTGCTTCTGTAGCAGCTGGTTTGTAAAAGGATAGGCAGGTACCGATTGCCACAAGAGTGAGATGAGTTTCAGCTATTGCAGTTATGGGGA
The DNA here is from genome assembly GCA_026212715.1 of Elanus axillaris. NCBI lineage: Eukaryota > Metazoa > Chordata > Aves > Accipitriformes > Accipitridae > Elanus > Elanus axillaris. The sequence continues at coordinate 3,140,729 of JANZLQ010000078.1, read as the reverse complement.
AAGTTCACCTCTTATGGAAAAAGAAATAGTTGATTTGTGAGTGTGAAGAGATTAAGCAAGTGAGAGACTCTGGTTGCTGCGTGATGTTTAAGGTTGCCAAAATTTGTTCTGGGGAAGACTGCTAACAGTGTCACTGCTTTCCCTTTTCTTTTTTTTCTTTTTTTTTTTTTTCCTTCATGTGAACATTATTAGCATGCTGAGAAGGAGTTATTAAATACATAGTTCCAGAACTTAGTTTCAATTTCCTGCCTTCGTGACTTTGCCTGTCCTTACCTTTCCTCTGACTTCCAGCCCCTCATATCTCTGCTGCCTTTGTGCCTCTACAGACTTTTTTCAGGTGTAACTGAAGGGGAGAGCAGGGCAGTCCTCTCCTTTTAGGCATCTCACTCTCTCCTGGAAGACTAATCTCAAAACTTACATATTCAGGGAGCTGTATATAATACCAGGTACTACCTATTCTGCCGTCAACTTCAGGGGTGCCAAAGTGTCAGAAGTCACATTTGAAAATGTGCATCCAAAACTGTATCCTGTGTTACGTTGGAAATGCCATATTTCTTTTTTCTGCTGAATGTTTGTTCTTACACCCCTCACCACCATCTTTGTATTTTCCCCTGTTTGTGCTGTGCCTGGTGTTTGATAGCAGTTCACTGTTGGCCATGCTTTAATTTTTGGCCTCATGGCAAAGTGCTGTTCTTCTTCTAGTCTTATTACAGTAATGGGAGTTCAAGATATTTAACACATCCCAGAGCAGCTCTGCATATTGAAAGAAAAAAGCTTTAGATTGTAAATGATTTTTAGTAAGAACCATTTTATTTTTCTTCTTATAAAACACCACATATAAGATGCAATTACAAATAATGAAAACCACTTGATATTTCAAAAAAATAGCTTAAAAACAAATGAGTTTCATTTTTATTTCTGTAGCTTGCAGTGACCGTATTTTCATGTGTGTAACCCACAGATCGTCTGTTTAGAAAAAACCAACAACAACAAAAAACCAAACAAAAACCCCCGAAACCCCAAGCACACTCAACACCCAGTGACTGAGCAGCTGTGTGGGTTTTGCACATATGTGGGTAATATGAGGGGAAGTTTATGCCAGAACTTCCTCTGCCCTCAGTAGTTTCCTTGCTTCTGGTTTTCCGTAGTTTGCCTGTGTCCCCCAAATGCTTACCTGTGCTTGTCTCTTGCTGGCTGCTTCATCATCTCTTGTAGTCCCTTTGTCCCTCATGTCTCCCTCCCCAGGCTGTGATTTTGATTTTATGCAGGCTAGTAAAAGTTACTTGTACAGAGGTGCAGAATATGTGCATGGAAATGCAATCTGTGTTTGGCCTGCATTCAAAGAGCACATTTTTGCACTTGAAGACATTTTCTAAAAAGATATATTTAGTTCATGTCACAAATCTGCGGGTTCATGATGGAGGCAATGCTGTCCTCATAAGTGTCCTAGTGGAGTCTATGTGTGGTGTTCGGCTACTTCTGAATGGTTCTCACTCCTTTTCATCACTTTTGGTAGGCTGTCGCTCTAGAGGTCTTCAATTTCTGTTGTCTGCAAGACGATTTGACTTCTGATATTAATACTGAGTTATGAAAGTCAAATGTGGCTTTCAAGTTCAAAAGGTGGTTAGTGGTTAGTGTGAACTGGATAATAACTGGTTGGACCTAAAGTGGCTTAAATCTTTTAAGAGCGTACCTGGTGATTTCTTCTCCTACTTTGTATTATATCAGAAAGTTACAGCTCTTGTTTTAGAACCCAAAGGAGGTACCTAGAGACTCTTGGCTTGTGGTCTTCTGTATATGTTGGTGACAGAGGACTATGTCGCGTTTTTGCTTTGGGTCATGGAAGTCTGTGTCCGCGACTGTCTGCCGATGTCAAAACAGAGTTCCATCTTGCTACGTAGGCAGACCTGATCTTTGTTTGTAGATAGCACTTGTGAGTATTGTGCCAAAACTTTCCTTCTCTCATTGTGATGAAGTTGCCAAAGCTTTAACAGAAGTTAATTGAAGTTAATTTACGTACTGTTTATTCTCTTTGTGTCATTTATTTGACCTCTCTGTCTAAGCATCTCCTGATAGTAAATCTGCTTATTGCTGTGAGGTTGTGAAATAAATGGTTTTCCCCATTTTAGGGATGGGGAATTGCAGCACACAAAAACCAAGTGACTTGTCCAAGGTCACACAGGAAGTCTGTGGCAAGGTGGAGAAACTAATGTAAATCTCCTTTGTTTCAGGCTAACTTGCAGCTGAGCTGTTCTGCTGGAACTGTGTGCATCAGTTGCGTTATGACCAGGGCATTGAATCTGTGCTTTATGGGGTGTCTGGTATTGACTGTATGTAAGCATGGTAATTTAATGTTTCTTTTCCCATCTGTGTAGAGGGACCAAAATGGATGTTAACTATAATTAACATTTTTTAATCTTTCTTACCCAAACTGAAACAAGTTCGTCTCCACATGGCTCATTTAAGCCCATATAAGCAAGACCAGCTGTGATTTAAACAAAAATAATTTTCAAACCTTTACTGAAGGAGGCATTTGTCTTCCAGGCTTACCATTGCTTCAGAGTAAAATGCTATCACAAATTAATTATTTAAATAATAATAAAATACAGTTGTGTTTCCTGGCTCCTTCAGCCCCGTTTATGTAAATTCACAGAATAAGGACCAGATCTCCCTGAGAGTCTTGTGAAAGTTAACTGTCAGCACTTAATAAATATACGTCTCAGTATAGATGGTGTGGAGAAGTGCTCTCCATTGTAATGTGTGGAATATTAATAGTTTCCAAAACTTTGCAATGTAAAATTAAAATTTCTTGGCTAGAGAGAAGTCTGCAGAAAATGTGTGGCTCAAAGGCAGTTTTGAACTCAATAGTTTCATATTATAATTAATATATTTCATCTACATACCATGAAAGTCTGGCGCTTGTTTTGATTGCATCTGGTTTTATGGTGCTTGTAATTTTTTGCAAATGTATTTTCTCGATACCTCCAACTCCAATAATGCTTTAAGTGTTCTTGCTTTTAGATCTAGCATACTATCTAAGGATGGATTGTCACTGTTAAACTAATATCAGTGTTGTTTTTATTAATTTCATGCTTGGAGTAGTTCTTCCCGAACATAGCCATATTCTAGCATAAACATTCTGGTCTTACGTTTTGTATTTAAAAAGCTTAATTTCGGTATGACCTTTTTTTTTTTTTTAATGTGCACACTGAAATTATTAGATCAAGAATGACATGAATGCTGGATTTTACTTCTTTGTAGAAATAAGAAATGCAGATCATGTTTAATGAAAATTACCAGCTTACAAAAGTGGGTTTAGCACTTCTTTTTTTTTCTTTTTTCTTTTTTTGCCCTCATGTTGTTTCTCTGAAATGGGAGTGTTTTCTGTGAGAAGTTTCCAGCTGTAGGATAGGAAGGACCTTCGTAATTAGTGCTGTGTGTAGTTGAAAAATATCTTTTGTCATATAAACTACCAGTGGTTCAGCGTTCCCTCCCCGCTTTGTTTGGCACATGATCCCTGGAGAAATAACTCTTCCTTTTGAAACGGTGTATTAACTAATTTAGAGATTCTCTGCAGCTGTGTATGGTCTCGCTTGCAAACCATAAAAATAATACCATTTCTACACTCTGTGAATTTGAAGTACGTGTAGGTAGCAGCTCCTGCAGGCAAAGTCTTCTGCCTGACGTACTCAGACAATAGCTGCACAGGAACAGCTTCTTTACTGTGGATTGATTAGTTAATATTACAAGAATTCACCTTTCTGAAGATATTCTTGTTTGGTTTTTATTGGCTCCCTTTAAAAATCAAATGTTTTGATGGCCGGGCTTCTCGGACACTGTGGCAGGAGCTGGCTGATGCTGTGGTAGATTTTGTTTGGCACATCCTGGCTCCGTAATTCCCCAATGAACTGCATTCTGTGCTCTTGCATGCCAAACATCAGAACGCTGAATCTTAAGAGCGGCTGTGAAATTGTATCATGGCTAAGAACAAAGAGGATTGAAATCCCTTCTGTGCACACTCTCTTGTACACCACTTAATTTTATTATTTGACTTTCAGCTTTGCTGCCCTTGGAGGGCACTGTGCAACTGTGTTTATGATGCTGCGTATATGTTTTATCTGACAAATTCTAATATTTCCTCTTGGTTATGCCGTCTGTAATTTGGTTTCGTTTCTGTTGTATTCCAGCTCTGCTTGTCCAGATTTTTATATTGGATATGTGAATAGCAGCGGGTTATATGTCTGGTTTTGTTTTAAGAAATATTCATGATATGTGTATGGTACTTTATAGACATAAATGGGAAACGCTGTGTGTGGAGTATTTATACTTTAAGGGCTTGAATCTGTCTTGTCTTTTTATATGAAGACAAAATTATCCACGGGGAATGGGCGAGTCTAGGGGATTGAGAAAGTGATAGGGGACGGTTTTGTGTTTGAGGATTTCAACAAGGGCAGGCAGGTTGCTAGCGACCGAGAGCTTTGCGGTTTCTGAAGAATGGGTTGGTCTTGAGAGCTGATAAGATGCCGTCTGACAAGACGTTAACTTTGGCCCCTCTCTCGAAGGGGTTTGTTCTGGGAACGGAGACAGAGCTCACCTGCACCAGGACAAGTTCAGTCAGTGGATTAAGGTTATGGTTAGTGCATAGCAAAACTTCTGCAGCCTGTCCCTGCACTCATCTGTAATCGTACATGACAGACCGGCCTTCAATGCAGCACCTCTCTAAAAGTATTTAATGTACTAAACAAAAAGAAGATATCGTTTTATTGTGAGTGGGTTAAGAGATTATTGCACATCTGTGCAGACTTGCACACCACATACAAATTTAAGGCTATGCTTTCTCCAGCAAAGAAAGTGCTTTAAACTAAGTTAAATTAATGATGTAATTTAGTCATTATAGTAGAATCTTGCCAATCTGTACACTTATTTGAATGAAATAAGTTTATACTTATTTTTCCCTCTGAGGCTTAACAGTGGAGGTCGAAATACTAACTTGGTTATTTTACAAGAGGAACTAGAGAACGTGTATCATCAAGTACTATAAATAAACTACAACTGTCAAAATAAACACTGTACACTCTGGAATTCAGAGAGGTTTTCTTGATTCTCTTGCCAATTTGCAAATTTCAGCAATGTGCAATTGGTCTTCTAAGGCATTTGTGGAAAATGTAATGGTTACTACAGCGCATTTAATACATATTTTCTGTGCATGAGGGGCTCACTGACGTAACCAGGAGAACCTATCACAGATCTGTATGCTTAACTGCAACATCCAAAATTCAGTGTTCTTTTCTTTATTAGCCTGGACTCCCTGGGATGGGAGGTGGGGGAGAAAAGGAGAGTGGGGCATGCAGATTGTAGCTCAGGGCAGATGTGGTGTTTGATTCCCCACTCTCTCTCCAATCTCTTCCATGATTTCACAACTGAAAATATAGATCAGGTAAGTTGAAGTTGAGCTGTTTTGAGAACTGGGTCCAGGCCAAGTCCTGGCAGTTCATTTGTTTAAGAGAAAATGGAAAGTAATTGGATTAAAGAAGCTGTATGATTAATGATGTAGAGTCCTGTTAAATTTCTTCTGTATTTCTGTGAAACGGTGCAGAATGCAGGGTTTGATTCCTCCAGGGGTTTCAACTTTTAGAGTCAAAAGTGAGTGTAAACCAAATCAGCATGTTAGATATATTTTGCACTTTCTTCGTATCAGTGTAAATGATTATTTAAGAGATTAGAGAACTGTGTTTCTCATCTTTCCCTCTGGAACTGCTGGACTTGCTGGAAATCGAGAATCTTGAACTGGTACTGAGAATTGTAAAGGCAGTAGTAAATGCTGAGGGCTGGAGGGGAGGTGCTTCCCGGGGCAGGTGGGCTGCTAATAATTAATGCTATTTCTGCTATGGGTGTCTGAGCAATAGATTTTTGCCATTGAAGCTAATTCTAGTGTCTGTTAAGGAGAAACCAGGAGAGGGGTCTTAGGGTCTTTTTTTGTTTGTTTCTTTCTTTTGATGCCAAGGATCCTACAGAGTATTGCACACAGGAGTGAAAAGGCCCGCAAACATTAAAAATTAATTCTGAAGTCAAAGGTGTCTTTTCACAATAGATGAATTGATGAAAAGAAGAAAGATACCTCTAGTTTGGCCTGAAAACATTGTCAGAGATTTTGGAGACAACAGCAAAGCTTCAGGGCAGTAGCTGTTGTTATATAAGGAAGCCTGTCACAGTAACTGTCTCAAAGGTTTTACCTGCAGCTTGAATATCTTCGCTGAAATTTTAAGGTGCTAATTTAGGTGATGAGTGTTACAGATCTGTCATATGTGCGAAATTTTCAAGTGGACAACTTCTAGAAAGTTTCAGTGTGTTATTTTGTATTCTGAACAAGTGTAGACTGCTCTGAGAAGTGGCCTATAAATGCTGGAGAAAATGCAATATATTTAATTAAAGCAGTGTTTAACTGTTGCAGATGGTTTTGAAAGATTGCTAAAATGCACACTGTTGTAACATAGTTTTAAAGCAATTATATCAATACTGTAGTACACCATAAAAGGTCATTTCATCAGAAGTTTCTGATCAATCAAACTTGATTGTTGTAATATTTGCGCATTAATTCCTGTATGTCTTGGTAACCTTTTTAAAGGAGATAAATTAGGTGATGCATGCAAGCATTTATAGCTGGTGTCCTCCTTGACTTCGTCGTAAGTAGTTTATCAATGAGAATTGTCTGGTTTTGTTTTTGATGGGGTAATTCTCAGTTTGAGAATCTCATATTTTGTAGTGCTCCGGCTTCTGATAAAAGTGTTTGTGCTTACTCACACTTGGGGCTCTGTGGGAGAGGGGAAAAAGACTAAAGGCTTTAAATAGCTGTGCCAAATAAAATCTCAAGATATCATTAAACTGGCTAGAGTTCTCCATTGCATTAAAGCTGTGGTGATGCTTTCCTTATTACTTCAAATCGAACTTGAACAGCACTCTCACGATCTTGGAAATCAGGCAAGATGTATAGTAGCGGCAAGAGTGACCTAGGAGATCTATGTTTTGAATGTAACTAGAGTCAGGCCTTCAGCGGCCCTACTGCTTGTCTTTTAGTTTCATCCCAGAATTGAAGTCTCTAGTGAAATTTGAATACTTTCTTTGGAATAGCATTTTTCCAATTTTTTTCATCTCCTCACTCCCCTTATGAGGTTAATCAGATTGCAGGCATTGGTAAGACTGAGAGAATGAATGAGTTGCAGGTGAGGAATGGAAAACTACATACAAAACCACTTGAGGCAGAAGGGTGTTACTCGAGGACAGCAAGATTGTGCAAGGCATTAGTGGTGACTGTAAGAGGTAGCAGAGAGAGAGATGGCCCATCAGGATAACAGGCGATTTTGTACTGGTTGCTGAAATGGTTGCAGCAAAGGTGGAAGTGGAGACAGACTGATTATTTGTCTGCTCCAGCAATATAGGTCCACTTTCTTATTGCCTCCTCTAAGGAGCAGAAGATGTGGGACATACTCCTCTTGAACGAGTGGGGAGGGCCATCCATGGGCCAACCTCTTCTTGGGCATGAGTGAATTTTTAAAACAGGCAAGAATGCAAGTTGCAATAATAGTTTTTGCTGTGCTGCTTGTATTACACCCCACCTGGGAGGCAAAATATTCATATAGCAATACAGTCAATGTGTTCATACAGTCTTACACTGTTTACAGTGCTCTGTAAATCAGGAAGGCACAACCTACTATACCTTGAAGAATACATGTAACAGGTGCCCAAAGGTATCTTTGCAGGCCTACTTGAATGGCTGATTGAGCTACACATGGCTCTTGACCCATGGATTGTCCTCCCATATCTTTAGAAGTACATGAGCAAGATGTGAGGAGTGGGAGAAGAGAATTGGGGGAGTGATAGCAAGAAAGGAGCAGAGGAGAGAAAGGCAGAGGTAGAAATGGAGGGAGGAGGCAGAAGGGGGAGAAACAAGTAAGCAAACAAAAAAGGGGAGGAAAGTTCAAAAATCACTTGAAACTCCAACAATCCCAATCAAGTAGACTATTATTAAAGATAGGAAGTTGCAAATTTAATTTGCTGAATGCCCTGTGAACCTGCATCTCCCAGAGGAGCATGCCTTGCTTTTATAGCTGCTAGGAGAGAAGTATGACAAGAACTGTTATTCAGTAAATTCCATAGTACTAGGTACAGAGATGTTCACTGAAACTGTTAAGAGGTCATTTTAGAACAGATTAAGTCCTTCTACCCAGGAGGCCGTGGAGTTCTGGAAGCTGTTCCTGCGGGAGGTCATGGAGGCAGATAGTATCAGCACACTCAAAAGCGGGCTGAACAAGTTCACGGGCAACAGGTCCATAAACAGACTCAAAAAGACAGGGCTGTACCCTTCGGCACCCCTAACCCCGTGGCGTGGATGCTGTGGGAGTACAAGGGGAATGGACTGCAGACAGTGGCCACAGTCACCTATTCTGAGGAGTATCTGCTCTTACCACTGCTGGGAGTAGGGTACTGAATTAGATGACCCCAAACGCTCTTTTTGCATTCTGTGTGGAGTACCCACAAAATGACCTCCTTCCCTGACACTGTTTTCTCTCATTTCAGTCCACTAGCTACAGTCTCTTTTCTGTTTCCTTGTTCCACTTGACATCGCTTTTAGCCGCATAAAATGCTCAACATCTGCCCTTTATGGAACTGTTCTTGCCTCTCTTCTTTTTATGCTTTGCATAAAATCCTGTCACTTAGCCACTTCTTGCTTTTGTGAAGGGTTAACCTTCCTGCATTTGTCTTGCTGGATTTAGACTGTAAAATTTTGAGGGCAAAGGACTTTTCCATTTTTGTCTGTGTTTGCAAAGTGGTATGTAAATTTCCGGCTATGTTTAAATCTTCTTTAATAATAAAGTAGGTTTAGTCCTTGGGCTTGTAGACATCTCCCTATCCCCCCTTCCCAAAAAAAGAAGTTCTGCTTATGTTGCAGCATTGCATTTTTTTTCCCCCTTATCTGATTGAGGTAAATAAGTGAGTTGTTTTATTCAGCAGCTATTGCATTATCTTGAATATGTGATTTGGTTATTTTCCGGTTTTATGCACATCAAGGTTATCACAGCTGTTACTTTGTGATACTACTACATTGTAATAGGATAATGTGTTCTGAGATGTTAGTGTTGGGGTTTTTTTTCTTCCTGGATAGTGGCAGAGAAATAATAAAGGTGTCCAACAGCTAATCTCTTTCTTTGCTGCCTTTGTGCTCCTATTTCACCTTCCACCTCAATAACTAGGAGGACTGTAACTATTTGTTAGGGAAATATTAGTTAAATTGCAGAGCTATTACATGTGCTGAGACATCCCAATTTAAAGTTACTTAGTATTCAGTGTGTGTACTCCTAATGACTATAAATATTATGTTACATTTGAGGTTTTGTAATGTATCGGGTATGTCTTGTACATTGTTTTTTCCACAGAAAATGCAATTTTTCTAACCTATAGACTTTCTACATCGCTTTACAAGGGGTTTTGCTTTGCTTTTTATAGTAGAGTCTTATCTATGAGGAGGTGTAAAGTTCAGACAAGTAATTTAGTGTTGACATTGTTCAGGTGCATGTTTCACTGCAGTGCTAAGTAGCACAGAACTAGCCCTTTAGGACATATTAAATAACTAGTACTGAATTTTGTTGGGAAAGACTGAAAAATAGGGATTGAATAGTGGAGCCTTTGTATGGTAATACTTTGCAGCAGGGATGCGATGAACTGGCAGGGTCCAGCCGTAAGCTGTAGCAGCAGAGTGAAAGGCTGAGGGTAAGTGGGGATGTGCTGTAACCTCTCTCATGGCTGGCTGAACAGCTGGATGGGATTTGTTAGTGATTCATGGCTTGGCTTAAAGAGAGATAAGGAAGGAGTGCTGATTGGGGTCTGGATCTGGGAAGGAGGCTTGTCTGTTACCTAGTGAAGTCTGTTCTGTTTGCACTGGTCTTCATTGGTTCAGAATGAATAGGGGAAAAAAAAGATGGAGCTAAAGTTGATGGCTGATCTATGACACACTAGGAAAGAGTGAAAATACAGGGTAGGGTTAGATATGACCCTTAAAAGAAGAGACAACGGGGGGGGGGGGGGAAATGTATTTTGCCAGAATCCTTTCCAGCAGTAAACCTGCCAGTCCCCTGCACAGACTGTCAGCTCTCTCTGTACTTCTTTCCTAGCTTCTGTCTTCATTACAATCCAATGTGTCCCAAGTCACTGGTGTGGTTTAAGTTCTGCAAAGGAGAGTTAGTGTGCCTGTTCTGGCCCACAGAGCTGGGCCTCTTTCTGCAAACCATCACAGGCTTGTAAGGAATGATGCTAGTGTCTTCGGCCTCCTTGTCCTGCCGTGCTGAGCGGGTTCTGGCCCCTTCTCTTCCTGATGGCTGCACTGATCCTTCAGCAGTAGGCCATTACATCTGTCAAAGTCTGCAGCCCGTGCCTACAGGGAACTGAAGAGGCAAGGTTGTCCTGTTGACAGCAATAAAATGTTTGTGAGGAATTAAAAAATAAACAGACAAACCCACTCTTGTTTTATTCATTTAATTGCAAATGAAGTAGCAGTGATTGGCCAAACCACTGAATGTGTATATAGATTGTTTTATTTTATTGTTTTTAAATGGTTTAAGTATTTGGGTCACAAATCAGAGAAGCTTGATGAAAGAGGAAAGTGTTCTTAGAGTACTTAAATGGGCAATTGGGATAATCCTGAGTGCAAGGTAACATAAGAATTTACATTTGTCATCTTTCCTTATGTAGTACTCTTTGGCCATTGGAAAAGTGTATTTCATTATCTTGAAAGGTTTCTAGTCAAAAGGATGCAGCTTCACTTTGCAAACTTCACTGTGGGGTTATAAGGACATTTGACATGCAGTAGGTGAGCCTGTATGAGCGTTTACACAGCTGTATGCCAGGCAAATGAAAGATTCTTTGGTCAGTATTTTTACTAATCTTTTACTCGTGTACGCATTGAATGACGCATCTGGAAAGTCATCTAGTTGCTGTTTTAGCAAATGGTTTCTTCTCAGAGGGAGAATATAATTTTCTGGATATTAAAATAGTAATGGAACTGTGATGTTTGCTTAGGTTGGCTTTCCTGGAAGATAATGTGTCACATCCTAATGACACACTAGGTCAAGTGCGAAATTTCAGTCCTTGCTGGAGACAGTGTATGAACTGTGTCCAGCAACAAGTGGGTTTGTATGTCCCTGTTCATATTACTAGAGCTTAAGGTCACTAGAAGAGTTGTGGGGTTTAACGTACAATATGTGTGACTTACACATTCATTCTTAAAAAGTGCCAGACTCTTTACTGAACTATGTGAGCACCTTACTGTTTCATGTATAGCCAGTGATTTTCTTTTTCTCAGCTGGTTATACACAAAGAGGGTAAGCATTTCTTTTTTTCTTCCTTTTTAATTTATTAATATGCTGAGACAGCTGGATGGAAGACTGCATCTTGCTTTGAGCTTCTGAAGGAAAGATCTGTCTTTTTTTTGTTTGGTGTGCTGGGTTTTATAGGGGGTTATTCTTTATTAGGGATTATATAATATGAATATGAAGTTACCCTGTCATCCAAAGGCTTGTATATATGATCTCTGGTCAGTAGAGGAACTCATGCTTTTGACCTTTCTCTTTGGACCCATTAGTTGTTGGACATAGCGGTGCTTCTACAATTGGTTAATTGTTCCAAAGAGATCATTTCTGCTTACTTCGTTATGGCCATTTGATGCTGTCTCTCTACACACTGCCAAAAACCCACGGTATATTACATTTTTATTGTTACATAAAGCAGCTGTAAAACAAACAGTGTGGTTGTGTAAGTGTATTTGAAATCTTTGCTATTGGCTACTTCATTTTTTTCTCTTTATGTCTCTAACTTTTACATTTATAGTTTTGCCACCACAGGGAGCTAATGAAAAGCAAACATACAGAGTGCTTGTTTTAAAAATAATAATAATGCTGTGCACAGATTCATGTTGTTTCCTTATTCATATTTATTATCCTGTTTCACAGTGTAAGAAAAGCTAGGGCATGCTGTGCTGGGGTAGTTTTTTGGTGGGAGGATTGGGTTTTTTTTGTCGTCTTAGTGCGTTGGTTTGAATGTTAGGGTCCTCTGATTTTAGGCAACTTCAACAACTGCAGAGCAAGTGAGCGTATAGCAAACAAAGAAAGGAAAAAGATGAATGCATGTGCAGTAAGACATTGATCTAGATGAGGGGAGGTCTGTTGAACTGTTTTGGTTTTTTTAATACTTGCATGCCTGTATTGAATCAGTCCCGTGTGCATCCTTAGCATGCTCACAGGATTACACAAGGTGATTTATTTTGTGTTCAAGTTTCTCTTTACAAGTAGTACTGAAGAAAACAAGGGCTTAAATTATCCTATTTTTTTGATTCTTTCTGTACCTCTTTTGGTATGTAGTAGAACTGAACGTCTCAAGAGTAAAATTATGAAATGCATATATATATATTAGAGGGGCTGACTTTCAACACTAGCTGTTTACAGTAAGAGAACTTGTTGAGATGATGGGTCTCTTGATCATTCTTTGCCCTAGTGGGAAAAGTGTGTAAAACCAGCACGACAGCCACTGGGCAGCCTCTCTCACAACTTGTCATCCATGTTGGTCGCAGCTGCTAAGACATTTTTAATAGATAGACTTTTTCTTAGTTTAAGCTGGTTTTCTGCTTTAATTTGAGCTTGCATAGCTTAGATCCCTCTTTCCACTCTATTCAGAAAGATACCTGCGCTCAGTCACCACTGAGCCAGAGCTGCCTTCTTCCTGCAGCCTATGCTGGGCAGGCGTACCTACTTGTTGGGGGTCTGCTCTACTTGGATTTAAGGAACAAACTATAAAGGATGCTCAGGAGGGGAATGTGTACTTGCATTTTGCTGCCAGTTAAAGGTAAATCCCTTACAGTAAGGAAGGCTCTAAATAGTGCCTCTTGATATATGTTTTGCAGTAGGTGTATTGCTCAAGAAGAATGAGAATATAATACAGCTGCCAGACTTCAACTTTGAAATAAATGACATAGATTTCAACTTGGTTTTTATTTGGCCAACCATTTCATTTTGCAAATTATGAGGTAATTAATAATAACGTACAAATTTAAAAACCTCTAGATATTATCTGTACAACAGCTCCAAGGGAACATCAGATCTGCTTTTTGTTGGTGGGGCGTTTAGAGCGTGCATGTGTGTGCAAACGCCCCTTTTGTACTCACTCACCAGAGTGCAGTTGTATTTCTGAGAAAGTAAAGGGATATTTTTTCTTTACTCTTCCCATCCCAAATGCTCAAAAATAACTGTATGGAAAAGAATTCTTGTAAGATGAACTTTCCTTTTCTTCAGCACTTAACTTGACTTGCAGAAGTTGACAGAATACACATTTTCCTAAACTCTGAACATTGCATCACCCAGGAGAAGCACACATGGGGAAGTCTCTTTAAGTGCGGGTGAAACAGACTCCAGTGATAATGGTGACTTGCCACAGTTAATCCCAGTGGTATAAAGGGTAAGGGCAAACTTCTTGTTGTGACTGAGAGCAAAAGGTGTTTGCTGGGATCAGTGCTGCAATAATGTATATTCTTGTCATCATTTTGTAGCAAAAATGATAATCGAATTCTAGATTTGCCATTATGGAAGACTATATATGAGTGTGTGTGTTCTGAAAAATATCTAAGCAAAGGGCATGAAGTGGGCTAATTCTCTTTTATCAATCCTGGATGGTCTTTCTGCACTTCTACAGTATTATTACAGTAGCAGTAGTTGTTCATTTTAACTGCCGCTGAACTGAGTTAGTTCAACTGTGGAGGTGTAGAGATCTTGTGTGTGTTTATGTGTATGCACCTGTGCATGTTTATACACACATGCCTATATACTCAGATTTTAGATACGAAACAGTGTACGTATGATCAGAACTGGGTATGACTGTACCTTTATCACCCAAGTTTGTTAAAAGATGTATGACATTTTCAGAAAACTCAATCTTGATGTCATCACACTCAATTAGGACACCTCATTTTCTATTTCACCCACCTGGGTTTTCTTTTTCCATCCAGTCCTTCTGTCAGCAAGTAAGAGCTAATTGTGCTTTTGTGCTCTTGGCTAATCATAGCGGACTGGTGGCTTTCCCCCAGTCTTTGCAGAGTTTTGACTTGGAAAAATGAACTTTGTAACTGTGTAAGAACACTTCATTTGTTTCATAAACTGTTTCATTGTTGAAAATATACCTTTAAAAATCTGGTCCAAATGACATGTATTGTCAACAAGAGTTTCTCTGCTCCAGAAATTTGTTTTCAACTCCTCAAAGCTGGTCACATATAGCTGATGCCTTTTCATGTGTAACTAATGTATATTAATGATGCTGGTGTAAAGATCAAGGATCTCATGATACTGCAAAATTAAGCATTGCGATGTAAGCGTATTTTTCCTCGAGTACAGTGTCGTTTCCATTAAACATAAGAACAACCAGATTATTCAAAATAAAGAGGCTGTAGTTCTCATTTAAAGAGCACAACATAAAAGGACTGTGATCTTGGACTTCTCAGATCTGTTGTGTTTTTATTTGTCCTTCTGAATTACTATCTTCTTGTGATTTTCAGTGCCTAGCCTGGGAGAGAGGTTGAGCCAAAGTCACACAATATCCTTCAAGCATGCTCTATGCATACGTGACAGGTGGCTAAGATTTCATACAAAAACTGCCAGAATTCTGAAGTCAAATTTTTCCTGCATTCTGTGGTTTTATTTGGATGATTTGATGCTAGTTTGGATGCAGATAACTGCAGCAGTGTCTCAGTCTTTTGAAGGTGAGGGAGGTTGGAACTGGGCTCCATAAGCCACAATGCAGCCTGGTACTGGATCTGAGGGTAGGTAACCTTTGCATTTAGGGATCAGTCCTATAGCTGAGGTAATACAAAGGCTCTGCAGTTTCTCTGAATTGTCCTTTTCTGACCTGCAGCAACTAAATCAAGCAAGGTTTCCACTGAAATTGTAACACCAATGTCATCAGCCTGTAATCTGGTGAAGTCCCTCTGAAATCTATTTCCACTGCTTTTATAAATGTAATGCCTTTATATAGAGATACTTATTTTATGAAATGTTTTTGTTCAAGTCATGCTTGTCTTTGGTGCAGCTTTCACACAGATAATGGTAGTTAAGTACAAATATAGAGGTACACCCTTCCTGCAAGTGCCCAGAAATGTCATTGCAAAACTGTGGCATCGATCTCTTTTTAAGCCATTCATCCGTGACACTGATGATGGCACCTGAGAACTTGCTTATGCTCACAAAGTAAGCTGGAACTGTCGGCTGTAACTTCTTCTGCAGTAAGGTTTAAAATAGCATGCTGAGTATGTGTGATATCAGATGTTTGGGTGACATTATATGATAGGTCCTTTTCTGCTTTTTTATTGTTCCTCTCCCTCACTAGCATCTTCAGCCATATGTGCTATATTTCACTTGGTTAGAGTTTGTGGTTTGTTGGGTCTTTTTCTTCTTCAAATACAGGTGTACCAGCATCAAATGGGACCATTTTTTAATACTTGTAGTATTTGTTTTAGAATCATGGAATCATAGAATGGTTTGGGTTGGAAAGGACATTAAAGATCATCTAGTTCCAACCCCCCTGCCATGAGCAGGGACACCTTCCACTAGCCCAGGTTGCTCAAAGCCCCATCCAACCTGGCCTTGAACACTGCCAGGGATGGGGCATCCACAGCCTCTCTCGGCAACCTGTTCCAGTGTCTTGCCACCCTCACAGTAAAGGATTTTTTCCTAATATCTAATCTAACTTTACCCTGGTTCAGTTTAAAACCGTTAGCTCTCCTCTTATCACTACACTCCCTTTTTAAAGAGTCCCTCCCCATCTTTCCTGGAGGCCCCCTTTAAGTACTGGAAGGCTGCTATGAGGTCTCCCTGGAGCCTTCTCTCCTCCAGGCTAAGCAACCTCAGCACTCTCAGCCTGTCCTCATAGGGGAGGTACTCCAGCCCTCAGATCATCTTCGTGGCCCTCCTCTAGACCTGTTCAAGCAGGTCCATGTCCTCCTTATGTTGGGGCCTCAGAGCTGGAGGCAGTCCTGCAGGTGGGGTCTCACCAGAGCGGAGCAGAGGGGCAGGACCACCTCCCTCGACCTGCTGGCCACGCTGCTTTTGATGCAGCCCAGAATGAGATTGGCTTTCTGGGCTGTGAGCGCACGTGGCTGGCTCATACTCAGTTTTTCATCCGCTAGTACCCCCAAGTCCTCTGCAGGGCTGGTCTCAATCCACTCATGGCCCAGCCTGTATTTGTGCTTGGGGTAGCCCCGACCCATGGGCAGGACCCCACACTTGGCCTTCTTGAACTTCCTGAGGTTCACACAGGCCCACCTCTCAAGCCTGTCAAGGTCCCTCTGGATGGCATCCCTTTCCTCCAGCGTGTCGACTGCACCACACAGCTTGGTGTGTGTGGTTTTCTCATGTTCTCTCATAAGCCTCTTGCTCAGAGTTCCTGAGTTTGAGCTTCTTTACTTCCTTTACTTGTTCATCTTTCTCTGATTTTCCCAGTAGGCAGGCAAGTTTATTCTGTTTGGAAGAACACAGTCAGAATGAAATATTTCAGTCATTTATTTAACTGTTAGCTTCATGCTGCACTGAATACTAGTGTAAAAGAAAATAAATTGGAAACATCTGTTTTCTTTTTCTCATGGCAGAAGAACAAAGAGATATGTTCTATTGAAATCAAAGGTGGCAAATATAAGAGTAATAAAAGGAAGGTATTATATGTGTCTTTCACACATATAATTAGTCTATGGAACTTACTGTCACAGGAAATTATTGAGGCCAAGAACATAACAGAATTTGAAATAGAATTGGGCAGGCATATGGCTATCATGAATGTTCAAAGCCTGTCTTATTAATTATGGTGATTTTGGAGCAATATTAAACCCATACTCCTAGGCTTAAGCATGTTTATCTTGAGATGTTGTATCAGAAGAGTGTGCTTTTTTGTGTTCCTTTGAATTAAACTTGCTTATAGACTAAAATTTACTTGAATTCTGAGCATTGCATGGAAATCTTTTTGACCAATCCCAGCTTGTACATACGCAAGCATTTTTCTCCCTCCCTTCTTCCACATACACATGTACACACTTGTCTCGTATCTCTTTGGGAGTGGATATCCTCCTTACCTATTTTCTTTGTCTCTTTCCATGCCCTTTTTCCACATCCCTTTCCATATCAGCTCATCCCAGGAATTACCATTATGCATCGTGTCTGATCAGGTTGCAAGGGAATGCCTGTGGAAATGACCTACAAAGGGAGCAATAGAATCCGAAGACTTATGAATGATTAATACCTACACAGAGCAAGAACCACAACGTTGATTAAACTTGAGTACGCTGTGATGAGTGAAATCACTATATTTCTGTAAAGGAAGTGATGAAGGTAGCAGGCTCTTTACCATGTCTTGGCTTTTTAGTAAGTGGCACTTCAAGTTATGGAATTAATTCCACAGAGTGGAAAAATATCAGGAGTGAAGTAATAAATATGTTAAAAGGTTTGACTATTGTAGTTGACATTTATGCCTACAAATCTCGGCAGGGCTTTAAATGACACAGTTCCTACACATTGGGGCCAGGGAGGAGAAATATCACCTCGATATGCTAAAGCTTATTTAAAAAGCCACTGCAACAACAAAAGCCAACCAAAAACCCAATCAAAAAACAACAAACCCACATCTGCAGTATCAAAAAGAAAAGAAAAAAGTAGCTTAGCAAAAGCGTAATAGAAACAATAATTAGAAATCTCTGGGCATTAGCCAAAATAGTTCTGGTCTTCGGATTCTCTTACTGGGAGTTTATGAAAGACAACTTGAATAAAACATGTGGCTTCAAAGAAAAGACCCTTAAAATGTCTCCTGTAGAGGAGTTCAGCTCTCCACAGAGCTGTATGCATTCCTTTGTAAGGTTCTGCTCTTCTGTAATTATCTAAAAACTAGTGAGATTAATGACAGAAGCAAAGCTTGTTGCTTGTTTCTAAGATGCTCAGCAGCAGCACTGATTGATAACAAACACTTAGAGATTATTCTTCCATAAAGAATACAATATCCTGTCTTTTTACAGGATGCAGAAGTGACAAGGATGCTTTCAAAAGTGTTCTTTGCTGACAGTAAGTGTGAGAATGAGGAATGCCATAATTACTGACTGGGAGAAGTGTGATGAAGCAAACCCCCAATCAAAGTGCTTTGCAGCAATCTGGCTTTTGCAGTCACTGCTGGTTTTTTCCAGGTTCCCAAAAGAGATTTCTCTGTCCTGCATTGCATATGAATTTGTTCTGCTGAATTTGATGGAAGTTTTGTCATTGACTTCAACAAGCTCAGACTGATACAGAAGTACTGGCTTCTAGAAAGACACTTGACAAATGTATTTGCTAACATGACGGATCTTTAACAACGCATGGTCTGCTGCAAAGTTCTTACTCTGAAAGTAGAGAAGAAACTTACTCTTTACTGGCTTAGTGCTCATTAAGGGCATACCTATGGTGCTAAGTCTTCCCATTTTGAAAAAGGAAGGGCAGTAGGTTCTTCTGGCATGTGAATGAGAAAAAGGCTTAATATAGATACATATAAAGTAATGCCATGTCCATCAACTTCTATGTAATGCTGTCCACTTTATTTCAAAAAGAGTATTGGAGAAGTAGGTGGATTTTGGAGAGGAGAGATTGAAATTATTAAAAAAGAAACTGGAGGAGTTCTCATGTGAAGACACAGGGATTGTTTCCTTCAGAAAATAGCCCAAATGTTTATTTTCCTTATTTTTATTCTCTAGAGAAAATAGACTGGAAGTTATTTTCCTCTGTGATGCACAATAACATAGGCATATGGAATGAAATTAAAAGAGAGAGAAATTTAATTTTTACAGAATGAAATTAGACACAGGCATTCCATGCTGTATTACATTGCTGAAGCCAGGAACTTAGCAAGTTTCAAAAAGACTCAGACTTCTGTGGAGGGCAAAATCAGACAGAATTACTGCAGCTTATTGGTAATGCTGATTTCAGAAGGGAAACATAGATGCCTGGTTTTGACACTCAACCAGTTAGCGTTGACGTTGCTAAGGTAGGAGAAAGCAGAAGAGTGGGCAGGAGCCTTCCGATGCCCATCTCTGCCCCATTTGACACTGGAAACCGGTGAAGGACGGGGCCTTGGAATAGGTGGACTTCAGATCAGATCCAGCCTGGTGATTTCTTATATTTCTTTTGATAAGCTAGCAGAGGAACAAAGTTCTGTGGCAAAATTTGCATTTGGCCTGTGAACAAAGTCTTTGCAGTAATACTACTTCTATTATAGTGATGGGTGGACTGAGCTTTATTTTAACATTGTTTTATAGGCGAAAACTGTTTAGAAAAAATCTTTGCAAGTCGTGTTATAAAAAGGTTTGTGCATTATGAAACACCCACACACATATGCATCTATATATATGTGCGACAAAAGCACCTTTAAGAGTAATTTCCAAAACTATTTCCCGTAATGTTTTTGTCAAATTAGTATCTCTCTCAGAGAACTGAGTCTTAAAGCTGAAAACAAGTGCACACATACTTTGGTGTCTCCAGTGCTTAATCTTAAGGTTGACTTTGCCTGATCAAATTTCAAGTTTGTAGTATCATGATCTCATGGCTTGAAAGTTACATGTGTGACATGTAGTTTTACTTAAGTTTATACAGAGTAAATTAAAAATCATTTCAATCTTAGTTAGTTTGCTACTCTGTTGCTGATATTACCACTGGGATGATTTTTTGTGTGTGTGATCTGTTTTGTTCTTCTGTGACAGGCACAAGCTCAGCAGAAGAGAACTATTTTTGGTTAGTTTGCCTTAATTGGAAAAAAAGGAGTTGTCTCATCATAACTTTTAATTACATTTGATTAAAAGCCCAATATAAAATAAAAAATTATTAGAAGTCGGTTTTAATGATGGGAGTGTCAGCTGTCTTTGGAATTTGTCTGTTCTTACTGATTTAAGAAGGCTATTTGTGTATACTCCAAGGGGTTTATTTACTGGCCTTTCTGAACCGAGTTCTTGACATAGAAACTTAAAGGAAGAAATATCTCTTCATTATTTTATCTCAAAAGTTCAGGTGGGATTGCCTAGACTGGCTGAGGAATTTTCTAACATAGTGTAAATAGTGTAAATATATTTATATTGTATTGCTGTTTGAACATCTTTATTTCACTGAAAGGAATATTTGAAACGCCTTTTAGTGAGAAAATCAAAGTGAATGAAGCTGTAGTGACTGGAAACAAGTAATTTCCTTTGTTCTTACAGTGCTTTTCCCTACCTTCATACCCCAAATCCCTGTGATTTGTAGCTAATGATAGATTTATTTCTTCTTCTTATGTTGTTATGTATGTAAAATTACATCAAGCATGGGTATTAAGGCTGTCAGTTCTTCTATGTGTTTTGCCATACTACTGTATGCTATTATCCCGGTTTAGTATTTGTGCCTAATTAGAAGTAATGTGTTCAGTTTTCCTTCAAAAAATTGATAGTGTAAAATTAGTGGCAAACTGTATATCTATCTCTGTGTCAGTTTTACAGTTTTGTAGGCATGCCTCTATTTCTGTTGCCATATGTATGGAAGTAGTTACAGAATAGCAAAAGTGATGAACAACTCTCAAAACATACCTCCTAATCTTGCCACTCCTCCTTTAAGGTGTTACTTGTAACAATGCTCAGGTTAAAAGGTTAGAAAATGTAAACTGCTGTCCCTAAAACACCTGCATGTCTGTGTGAGGTGTGCTGTCCTCCGTCTGTCTCTATGAAATGTAATAGAAAATCTCACGCTAGGACTACTACCAATTAAAATGTTTTCACCATCTAATAAAGAAATGCAAATTTTTACTGAATGCCACTAAAGATCCTTCTCTGTGAACTTCATGGGTTGTGCAGGAAGTTTGAGGAGAGCATTTATTTTCTTTAATGACTAGAAAAGCCTCCAGACCATGGGAACATACCTGAAGTATTATTTAACATCAGTGTCTTCAGCCAACTACAGTGTAAACTTAGCATGATGGGTTTTTTTTTTTTCATGACAATGAAAGGCTGAACCATAGTTTAAGCTGAGAATGCCAGTGACCAGCTGGAAGAGCAAAGTTTCCAGACGGTGTGGGACCAGGACTCATGCCGAGGAGGATGCTTGGGCTTCTCGTGCTCCCTGGCAGGTCCCTTTTACCTGCCTGCTGCAGACCTCGCTCAGCAGAACAGAACTGCCACCCCCAGCTGTCGCCTTTCCAGCTTATTAAACTGTGGCTAAGTCCTCTCTCTTTGGTGGAGCTCGGGGAGGAGCAGACACCCGCGTTTGCTTTTATGTGTGTCGATGTGGCGTGCTTTTTATAAAAGGCGTGAGTGACGTAATGCCCTGAGCTGAGACTCTTGTTGCCTGGCGCTTCATTGTCTTTAATGTTCTCTTACATTCAGGAGATAATTCCAGGCAAAAATGTCACGAATTGAAGTCATTGGGAAGTTTGAAAGTCAGTGATGTGGGGTTTTTTTTGCTTTGGGGGAAGTTGCTTAACGTCAATTGCCAAATAGGGTTCTGGAGAAAAAAGGTAATTTGTGAGGGACTGTATCTGTCCTTCAAGTTAAGGCATGCATGTTGGCCCCAAACCTGTATATATTATTTAAGAGCACTGCTTAATCCTCTGGTGGCTCCTTATGTGGATTAAATTTAATGTTCATAATACTTTGAAAACAAAAAAATAAACAAAACTTTAGAAAGCCACTACAAACACCTATTCAGGCTATCCTTATGCATGTGAATATGCTGTCAAAAAATCAAAAGCCCGTTTTTGTTTTTAAATCCCTTGACAGATTTTTTTGTTTTTCAAGCTTTTGCCCTCATGTCAGCTTCACAATAGTATTTGTGTATGTATCTGCTACAATAAATGCTGATCAGCTATTGTGACTGGCTCATGTTTGCAACTGTTATTAATGAGAACAACTTGCAGTGGTATATAAACAATTTTTAGTGACTGCTATGTAGTCAGCTGGCAGCTGTGCTGTATTAAAGTGTAGGTAATCTTGTTTTACGTAAAAAATAGTAAACTCTCAGATCTCTCAGATAAAATTTCTAGTCTGTGCATGTCACTGTTTCAAAACTGAATGGAAGTGTTTTCAAATTACTTTTCTCCTAGGCAACTTTAATAGTATCTCAGAATTGTGAAAATCAGGAAAGAGATGCTCTGGGTAGTGCAACATAACAGAATAATTTCTTGTTGTTTGGAAAAGAGTAACCAATTTTTGTTTTGGTATTGGGTGGTTTGTGTAATTTTGCTGTTATCGCCTGCAGTAAAATAGGTTAATCCAAATGCAGTTATCTTGATTTATTTAGTGAATGGCAAGGAAAGGAAGTTAATATAAAAAGTAATGTTGGTAAAGAAGGGGAAGACATCCAGATTAGATTTTCTTTATTTTTTTTTCTTTCTAGGTTTCATGTATTATTAAGATATGTTCTTCAAACATAACATTATGTTGCTAATCAAAATATGTTATCAGTATCAGCATTGGTATGCTGATGGAAAGCAATATAATGATGTGAAGACAAGATAATGGGATGACCTGGCTCCCTAGTTAAGTGGTATTGACTCTACCTATCCTTGATCTAATAGGAAAGGGAGTCTGTTGGTGTTGACTGGCTGATGGATTTGTTTTAATTTGTAGCATGTTTTTAGGGTAAGTTGGTTGGTAGGTTGGTAGGTGGTGGGACAGGCGGATCAGTTTCAGAGCATGTGGTACATAAGCATTTTTTTTTTTCCTTAGGTTATGTTCTCTTGAAAACTTTAAGTTGCATATAAACTAGCAATCTTAAAATACTGCATCATCTGTTCTGAGTACAGACTTTAAAACAGAATTCCTGTAGTTCAGTACAAGAGAGATGATAGCTACCAGTCTGGCAATTTATTGTCTGCCCTCTTTAAAATCGCCCTTTTCCTCCACATGCTTCGCAGTAAGAAAGCTAGCTCGAGGAGACAGTTGAGTGAAGCCGCAAGAACCATGTCCTTATTAGTTTGAGGAAGTTCGAGAGTCTTGTCTGCTTTCAATTTTCAGCATAGCAGGGGCGACTTGCCAAGTGTTACACAGCATCTTTAACTTTCTGGGGCCAGTTTTTCCAAGCTGGTTTGTAGCTGCTGTTGCCCTTTCAGTCCAAGTTACTTAGCATATGCATTTCTTGATCTACAGATTTACTAGTTATAATGAAAACAATGGGACAAACTGGTGATAAAGTCCAAGATAACCAGTCCACTGTGTTATCTCAAAGCTGGATAGGTAGACTTATGAAATAGGTGGGATCTTTCTCCACCCCCCCACCCCCCAAAACAGGGCAAGTGACTTTTGAAGAGATTGAAGCCTCCAGATCATGTGGGTCCAAACTTAGCAGATTTACAGTTGATGTACTACAGGGTGCCTAAATATTTATGACACGCTGGGCTTTTTTATCCATTTGTTGAGACCGCCTTTCGTATTCCCACACTGATAGGAAGAGGACAGGAGATGGGCAAGGTGGACAGAAACACAGATGTAGATCCCAGCTTGATTCTGGAATGGCAGGTTATTTGTGGTGAATTTCTATTTCCCTAATGGGTAAAGCATGGTATTTAGGGTGGAGCACTCTCATCATTTAATGTAGCACAGTTAAGTCTGCTTATGGGCAGCAAGGGGGCATTATTGAACTGTTTTGTTGTTGGAGGGGGTAGTTTCTTTTCCATGTGTGTCCCAGTAAGCGCCAGGAAGAAGTAGAACTTTTGTTCTCTTTTGAGGGGTACGCCACGTTTGAGATCAGTGACACAAGAACTTTTGTATTTATTAACAGTATTGATTCTCTTTTATTGTCTTTAAATACAGGACTGTCAATTTGATGCTCGGCAGCCACTTTAAGGGTATGTTTACCTTATGAAAGCATTACAGTTACAGAAACATATAGGTTTACTGGATATATTTCTATACCAACTTCTAAAAACCTGTTGGAATGTGAAAAGGCCCCAAGCAAATGGTGTAGTTGTGAAAATGGTGCATTTGTGAAACCGCCTAGTTTTGCTTACCAAATGTAAATTACCTATCTGTGTCATAAATACTGAATTTGGAAATGAGGTCTGATGATGTGAAGGAATTTCTGTCTCCATGTTGGCAGCTAATAGTCCAGTTGACAAATGGCAGGAAGGAAACTGATGTAAAAATAACACAAGGTTAAGCTGGCAGAGCACAGTTTCTACCATCACATCTTCTTGTCATTTCAAATAAGCCGTTGCTAATTGTTAGGCGAGTCAGATTCTCTTCTACTCTTTCCCAATTTGTTTTATTGTTTCTTGTGCAGGGTATTATTTAATGGGAGATGCAAGGTCAAATATAAGCCAGTACCTTTTAATTTATTTAATTTTTGGTCACTGTGTCAAGCTATAACTCTGAGGAGAAAAGGAAAACAGATGTACATACAATGAAAATAATTTCATTGACTACTTCATTTAACATTTTCTGTATTTTCATACTGTATATACTAAAGCCTCAGACTTGCTGCAACAGCCTCTCTGCAGTCATGTTGGACACCGAAAATGTTCCTACATGTGGTGGGACAAACTTTCAGTGCTTTGAGGTGGAGAAGGCTAGGAAGAAGCCACTGCAAAGGAAAACGGGAGCCCTTGAGAACTGAGCAGGCTGGATTTATTTTCAATTTTGGAACCAATGCTAAATGGATTAATTTCTCTTGAACGTTTTTATGAGGACTTGCTCCTAAATTGAAGTGGTTATTGTTAAACTAAATAGAGCTGCAGCACACTCCTGAGAATATCATAAGTCTCCTTCTGACCTCCCTGTTAACTGAGATTTTATTTTAAATCTTTGAAGCCTGGTTTAAAAATCAGACTCTGCAGTGAAATTATTCAAGAGGGTTGGCCTTTTCACCAAGTAGTTTAGTAGTCACTTCACAGTAATATTTTGCAGAGGCTGAAATATTTCAGGTGAAGGTCCTAAATTTGCAAGTACTCCTGGGCATTTCTCTTCCTGTTGTAATTTTAGAGTGAGATCTTGGCAACAGTAAGGCTCTTGGTTGTTGTGTGATCTTATTGCCAAGTATTTTTTATATAATCTGGAAAACCTAGTCTTTTTTTTCCCCCTTCCCACAAAGAAATCCTCCTGAAACAGTTTTCCTTGAAGTCCCATAAATCCCTGCATAACACCTTATCAGCTCCATTATCAGAGCTATTTAGTTATTTAGTTCCTTTTTTAACCTAGTAAGAATGTAATTCGCTGCACCATTTATCCTCCAGTTTAAGCTTTGTGCAATTTACGTGCAATTCATCAAACCTCCCCTCCCCAATTTTACATTAGTCTGATACTTAAAGGAAAAGCTTTCCCAGATGCTAAAACAGAAATTTAGTGCATGCTCTTCTCTCTTAGAAATGTGGTGGGATTTGTAAGGTACTTACCATTGTGCAATAATATTGTGACTGCCATTTTAAATTTAAGACAGAAAATACAGTACCCTCAATGAGTTAGAAGAAAAATAATAATATTTACTGCTTTGTACTTGAAAACCATGCCCCTGAACATGCATTAGAAGGAGAATTAAGTTCTGTTTTCGTAATTTTATAGTTTGGATTGCTGTAGCAATATAATGTTCCATCTTTGCTTACATACCTCTAGTTTCCCTCCTTTGCTGTCTTCTTATGTTTTAATTAAAGCCAGCTGCAACTTCTTCTCTTGCTGTCTTTTCCCTGTGTCTCTCCTTGAGCTTGTAGGCATTTCACCTATGGTCAATCCATCATTTTTAACTAGTGTTAACACAGAGGAGCAGCTTGGCTGTGTATAATGACAGTGGGCAAAAAATACCACTCTGATTCACGTAGTCGCATGGTAATTCAGTATATTACCTTTAACTTTACATGGTTGCCCAGGAGGGGTTTTGTTGTGTTGTGATTTTTTTTTTTCCTTTTCCTTTCATTTTCATTCTTTGACTAAACATGGGAGGCAAAAAATATTATATCCCACTCTTAAACTACTTGGCTGGAAAATGGCAATTAAATGAATGGCCCAGGGTATCCTTTTAACTACTTCTGTCTTGTCTGGTTGAATTTCTTCCTAATATTTGTGTAATGTTTTAATGCTTATTTGATAATTGAAAAACCTGGGTAAGTTGTGTACATGAGTTTTTTGATTGCATTGTAGCATGCTTAGCATAGTGGGGTTCTGTCTATGAATGGAGTGTCTCAGTGCTATAGTAATAAAAATAATAATAATATATGTGGTAGCTAAAGCGTGTGCAGGAGATGACAATTTATTTCTAAAATTAGAGCTGTGCATTAATACGAAGTTTTGGAAGTGACATGGTGGCCAAAGAATTAGCTGGTATTTTTTGGTTGGTTTTAACTCTTCTTTGACATTCCCATTTTTAACACAGCTTGCTTAGAGATCTGTAGAACAAAATTTCTTTGAATGAGGGATTTTGCAATTGTGTGTGTGTAGCTAAGCTAGATGAGCTGTCCTGCTTCATTGTAGACCCTGCACCTGCCTCCCCCAGTCATCTAGGACTTCTGGGGTACTTTTGCAATCTCTGCATGAGATTCAGTCTGACAATGCAGGTGGGTAAGCTTAGCATGGACCCACTTGGTTGACTACCAGGAAGGAAAGCATATTTACCCTGAGGTTAGGAGTGGGGTGGATTAGGAGGGAAAATCAAGATGCACCAGAACTTTATGCTGCCTCCCTGCCAGTCAAAATGTCTAATGCATTTTGGGCTTGCATCTTTAAAAAAAAAAAAAAAAAAAAAAAAAAAATAGGGGGAAAAGAGGCGGGGGGGGGAGGAGAAAGGAGAAAAGAGACTTCATAACAGTCAACTAAATATTTCCTAAAGCTGCCTAGTAAGATGAGGTATACATGGCCAAGATGCAATTCCATGTTCAGTCATTCACTGTTTCTTACTACAAAACAACAATAAAAAAAAGATGATGTTGCTATCCATTTGTAACAGTTCAGTTTTACACTGGAGTTCATTATAATCTCTGCCACCTCGGAATTCCCATGCACCGTCAGTATGTTGCTTGCTTTCTGATTTGAGCTATGTCCCTTGGAAAAGGTCATGTCTGCAGTGTTTTGGGAAATTATTTTCCACAAGTGTGCAGCTTCAAAACAGCTTAGGTAGTTGCATCAGAGTCTTCCTGTTCAGGGCAAAATAGCCCCAAAAGTAGAATCTAGGGGTATGGAGTAGTCAGAGTATGAGTTTGTCATTTTGTTACTTGTGGTTTTAAGTGAAACATATTGTAGTTTTTCATTAACTGTTATTTACTTCAACATACCATGAAATTGCCATCCTTCTCACCACCCTGGCAGAAAGTCTGGCATTTTTAAACTACTCTGCTAAATTAGTTAGCTTTTAAAAGGAATATATGCCTCTTTGGTATAGCAGGATATTAACCTAGTGTCTGTAGCATTGACTAATTTTTGATTCATTTATCACTACTGTGACCTGCTCTTGCGTGCTTTCCGTATCTCAAAGAAGAACAGAAGTATTCACAGGACTGTATTTTCACTAGAGAAAAAGCTTATGTTACCATTTGGTCAACTCCTAGAGAGGACGAGGTAGTTTCCAAATGTACTAGCAGTTGACATAAACAGTGGGCTCTTTCTGAGTCATTCTCCTGGAAAGTACCAGCAGTGTGTTCCCAGGGATTTTCATGCATTAGCTGCATGTGGTGAACACCAGAAAATCCTGCCTCCCCTCCATGGCATAGGCATACTTTGAGTGATTTCCCAAGGGATGCACAGGCAGAGGAGGGAGCTGAGTTTGCGCACCAAAAATACAAGAGTGGTATCACGTAATGTGTGCCTGGGGTGGAGGTTGTATCTGGCTGGCTTAACACGAAAAAGCAACAGGCTGGCTGTTCTTGCAGAATATCTGTCGTTTCAGCCTTTCAGTACACGAAAAGGTGTATGTGCATCTTCCCGATGAACACTTCATCTCTGTGACAGTCCTATGTTTACAACTGCTCAGTACTGCAAGGCGTCTGAGCATGCAGCCAGTTTACCTAGGCATCGTTCTGGTCCCCAGCCTCTGTTGTGGGCATTTCTGATTTACCTGTTTGGTTCTTAAGTTGAGAAAGAACATGGCGCCTGCCAGCAACGCGAGGCAAAGGCGAGGTTTTTCTAAAGCAGCACAAGATTGGTTGGGACTTGGTCCAGGCAGAACTTTTGAGTCTTACCTGTGCCAAGACTTTCTCTCTGTATTACGTTTACCAAGAGGATTCAGACCACTGCTTCTGGACTTGGAAAGTTAGATAGTCCTCAAACAAAAACTACCTTAGCACTGGGCACTTTCCGAAGGGTGTTACTGTCGTAACATCTGTCCAGAGGATAAGCCAGCAGCAACCTGGAAATGATCAGAATCAGTTGTTACAGTGGGTGCAGGGCATCTTTGCTGAGTATATCACTGTTTTTCCAGGCAAGAAAGATCTCAGTTGCACTGCTGTGTAACATATGCTGCCTAATATGGTAATGATGAGTTGGGATTTTTTCAGTTTTCTTTTGGATGTCATCTTTTGCTCTGCATTACTGGTCTTTGTCTCATTTCTTTTTTTTTTGGAAGTGAAGAGGTTGTGGGCTATTGAGCTCAATATGGAAGGTTTTTGCTCTCATACTCTTGTCTTGCAATGAAAACAGTTCTATTCTAACTGGTTAAAATTGTCTTCCCAGTGGTCATATGTTGGACAGCTTCAAAATGTTATGTTAGTAGATCTAGACACTTAATTTGAGCAGTGGTGACACACATCAGGCAAGGTGGCAGCTGTGCCTGTGAGCCCTGTATCTATGCATCAGTGAATTTCTTTTTGAAGCAGATAATTGCAAGGATTTTAAACAAAGAATGTAATCTTTAACCTTTGACAGTTTTTATGTATCCACCAGAAGTTAATGCCACTGCACTTATGCTGTGGTCCAGTATCATCACTTTTCTATTAAGCACTAGGTCTTCTTGATCTGCTTGATATTACCTAATCCTAATTTAAATCCGAGCAATATTGCACTGTGAAGCTGACTTGCATCTTCCTCTTTCAGTCTTTCCTTTGTAAGAAATCAATGTTAATATGTAAAATTGGGCATCTACAGCTATTTCACTCTGTTAATTGAATTATGAAAAGCTTAAAAGGTAAGCTTAGTACATCACTGTTAAAGCCTACTGATGTCTTACACAGATGTTGCACTCTTTTAATACAGAGGTCTAGCAGTATATTACTTGCATGCAGCGATAGCTCTAATTGGAAACCTGATAGGATACAAGAGATTTCTAAGACTATTACAAATAATAATATATTATTTTTTAAGTCTGTGGGATTTTTTTTATTGGCAGTCCTTTGGGTTGAAGCTGGAAATAAAATGCAAAATGTTGAAATATTTCTCGTTGGTTCAGAGGGCTGTATTCAGTGCTAATCGCACATCACATTTCTTGAGTGCTGAAGTGCTCCCAGTTGGCAGTTCTCGTGATATAAATTCCAACAGTAAATCGGTGCTAACAAAGCTCAAGTACCTGTTCCATTCAGTAGCTCCATCTTTAAGGGGAGGGAGGGGAGGATGATCACCGGTGAAACTCGCAGTAATGACAGTGTGTCAGTAGGTTGCTAATATGTACATAAAGAGGTGATTCCTTGGAGTGGTGGCTAAGGGTGCCCCAGAGTCCTTTTCAGTAAGTCTGCACAGTTAAGCTCGTGTCTTTCAAGAGGTAGAGCTTCCTGTCGAAATACAACGCTCTTCCAGTCTAATGCACAAGTGGTAGCTGGAGAGTACTGAGTGCCCAAATATATAGACCTGCATAGGACAGGGACAAGTCATTAAGGTGGAGCAGGATGCCAGGAGTGTTCAGGATGGAATGGCTTTTACTTTAATTTAGTACCGATCTTAAGCTGCGTGAGATTTTGTGTTCTGTGGAGAAAAATCTTTCCCTAGTGGCTGGTGCATCACTTTGCAGAGAACCTGTCTTCCTTTACTGCTTTCTTACATGCTTTCCTTCCCCTGGAAGCATGCTTTTAGTCATGGCTTTGCTATTGTTGAACTATTTAGCACCAGAGTATTGTGAACTTTTATTTTTAGCTTAATCTGAAACTAAAATTTTAGGTTTGATAACAGAATTAACTCCCTTTGTGAATCCCTCCTCTGATTCCCCTGCTGTCAGGAACATGTTCACTGGTACTGCAAGAGCAGGGGAAAAAAGACTGTCTCTTATCACTGCTGTTACATTGAGAATTTATGTTTTTGTAGTCGTATTTCTATTTGTAACACTTACTAACACCTAGCAATTACTCTGGTTCCCTTCGCATTACTCAAACACATATTGTCATTTATATATTGAATTTATTGGATTGCCTTCCCTCAAGTAATACTGCTCCATGATTGTTATAATATGAAAAGAGCCTTTTTTTATCCTTCTGTCTTACATTAGCCTTATTAGAAGAATGGGGGAAGAAGAGCAAGGCTATTTTTCCTTGTATTGGGGATGTTTAAAATCCAGCCCCTTACAGAACAAGGGGAGAAGAGATTCCCAAAGTCGTAGCACATCCATGATGGGAAAAGCTGTGTCAGCATCTCCCCTTATGCAAAGGGAGTTTTCAGCTCTGGCATCTTACAGATAAAATACTACCATAGCAGCACAGAAAGGAAGAGGTAGCAATGGAGTCCTAAACCATTAATGGCTTTATAGGTTGAGCTGTACTTAGAAATACTCAGTGACATATGGCACGCTACAGAATACAAGTGTCTGAGGATCTCAGTAGAAGTAATTTTCAACAAGCAGACGTTTGTGTTCTGCAACACCTTTAGTTTGTACGGCTCTTGGTGAGCTGCTGGCAGGTTAGGGAGAATCTAGAATTTAGACAAAGCTGATTTGAGAAAGTGCTGTTTTAATTTGACACAGTGATTTTAATTCCCCTTACAAAAGCGGTTCCACAATACAAACAATATCAGTGGGATGAGTTCTTGTGGCCTCGTTTTAGGAATCAGTGTAGCAAAATGGTAAAAGTATAGAAAATTTTGACATTTAAGAGTATCATGATGTATTTGGGTTCCTTCAGTTATACCATGAGCCTTGGTTTAGCAAAATATGGGAATATATTTCAATTTTAAAGATCACACAAGATTAATAAAATCATCATAAGTCCTTTATTTAGCATGGTCTTTGATGTAGTACAGTATTATTAAGGTTGAGCTGGAAGAGCCATTTCTGAACTACAGTAGGAAATTTTTCTTTGAACCTTAACTTTTCTGTTGTTTTGAGATTGTGTAGCATGTTTAGGAGTAGCTCTGGGCAGTGCTGCTCTTATAAATGTCAGGTGAGAGAAGCTGAAAACCATACCCTACCTCTAGTTTCTCAGCTTCGCTAAGTAGCCTGCAACACTGGTAAGTCCAGGTAAGATCTCTGAGATTTTTAGGAGCATTCAATCTATGTTTAATCCCTGCCTTTACTTCACGTGATGTATGAAGTGTAACACTGACAACTTTCTTCCATCTCATACTTGAAGAATGTAAGAGGTCATATTTATTTGTACTGTGGTAATATTCCTAAACCATTTGGTTTTTTTATGTCGTAGCGCTGGCCCCAAAGGTGATAACATCTACGAATGGAGATCAACCATTCTAGGACCTCCAGGTTCAGTCTATGAGGGAGGTGTTTTCTTCCTTGACATCACATTCACACCAGAATATCCCTTCAAGCCTCCAAAGGTAAGAGACCTGTAGCCGGTGTCTTAAGTCATGAATGCTCAACAGACCATCAGATAGCAAGAAGCAGTGTTAATGGAATGCAGCCCATTTGAAAGCTACTCTCTTTAAAAACAAGCTTAAGCTCATTTCAGACATTACATTGGTGTCTATTAGCTAAATGTGAACAGCTTTTCAAGTCCTCTTGATTGCTGTTTTAGAGCTTATTTTCTTTTTCTCTGCTTCTAAGTGGTCCTAAGCAATTAGTGCAAGCATCGGGACAGGACTGAGAAACTGAAAAGCAAATAATCTTGGGGAGAGGAGAAAGGATTCAAGTATTCTTTTCTCAAACCACTCGGTTACCACATGCATAACAGTTACGTGTGTTTTGGCCACTAAAGTAGTATATAATTTTTCAGTTTCCTTGGGTACTTGTTTGTTGCTTGTACAGTAACAAACTTTTTCTGTAGGTGTATTATATCCATGAAGCTCTTATATTCCAGTCTTCTTGTGTTCCAGTGCCACAAGGCAAATACCAGTGCAGGTGAATGTTATCTTGTGGTTCACATACTTGGCTGGAGAAAGAGTGTTGGGTTACAAGAAAAGGTGGTTGTGTGTACACTTCATGTTTGCCTTGTATCTGAAAGCATTTATGCGCGTGTTTAACTTTCTTCTTAAAAGTTGTTCCATTGATGAGATAAACACCAATGACTGCCCCATCTTCAGACTCTGGTCTAGTCTGCAGTAGGAAGGACTTGCCATAGTTCAGGCCATCAGTCCAGCTCAGTGGAGACAATGCTAATTGGTCATACCAGACAAATTAATACAAGCTTCCCAAACTAAAGAAACTGACTGTCCTTGCTAGCCTAACTTCAGGGTTTCTGGTAGTATCAACAGGACCTTACATTCTACCCCGAAGCTAGGGCTCCAGTTCACGAGCAGCATGGTCTACCTTGGGACATCTCCAGTGATTTCCTGCTGGCACCTATCCATCCTTGTTTGGAGGTTCTCTTGCAGCACAGATGGTTCTCTTGTGTCTTGTGGTAGAGTTTAATTCAGTTCAGAATAGTTTTTCATTATTTTTGTTAATTTGCATTGGAAAATTTATTCTCTGACTATATGCAGTATCTTCTGTTGTGAGCCTAGTAAGCATTTAAAGAGGGAGCTCTTACCTTCTCACGTGTGCTTTGCTGCACCTTTGCTTTCTATGCTACAAGTCAGAAGCATTTATTGTCCCAGGCTTATCCAGCATGATGCCTTACAAGACAATACTATAACCACCAATGGTATTGAGACAGCCCTATATGCCAAGTTCACCTGATGCAGAACCAAAGATACGGTTTTGTCATTCCAGCTCAGCCCTGCTTTCTGCTCTGTGCTTCTGACAGGGATCTCTCTGCCTTTATCTTTGGATGTAAACCCTCACCCAGATGAAAAGAAAGATGGGATTAAAAAAAAAAAATAACCAGGCACCACTTACTGAGGCCTTAAAAGACTAGTTTAGTGGAGATTCACTGTGTTGTAGCAGAGTTGCATTTAAATGGAGTCTTCCATCTAGCAGAGTCCAAGCTGGTTTACAAACCATATATATGTATGGAAAAAACCCACATATAGCTTCAGTCACGTTGAGATGGGATATAGGAGAAAGCATAGCAGTGCTCTAATAGAACGTACTTGTGCTATTTGGGTACTTCAGGTTTAAATGAAGAACCTTTCTTTTGCTGAGAATCCAAGACTCTTATAGCAGCTCCTTTGTTAACACCTACACTAGTGTTAGTCAGTGATAATGTGGAAAATACAATTATAATATCTCTCCTGCTTTATTCCCACTAATTTGTTGATCTCAGATTGCCCAACTGCTTGCAGTGACTGATAAACACTGTTTGTGGGTCATCTGGAAGTGGTGGGACTAATGTAATTACCATAGCCTTCCTATATTTGTCTTTTAGGGCAAGAAATAAAGAAGCAGCTAGTTGAAACAAAACCTGGTGTATCATTTTGATAATAAGCACTAGTAGAGGAGTAGAGTGGTTGAGGGTCATTTCAAAAGCCTTGACCTCTGAAAAGATTAAGCTCTCTAGAGTGAAAGGACTGGTTTCCCTTGACTTTTCCTTCGTAAGCCTTGCAAGATCAGTGGAAGAAAACCCCTACTGCCTCTTTGAGTCCTCGGTAATTCTTACGAGGACAGTCTCTGCTGTGGGCTGCCCTGTGGTGAAGTGCCTATAGTAGAACACATTTCATAAGTTGAAAATGAAATGTCATTAAAGGATTTACCTTCTTAAATAAAGTGAGGTGAAACTGGTCATCCTGGCAGGCTTCCAAGCCCTTAGGAATATGTGTGAGAGAAAGTACTGAGGCATAGCCACTACTGACAAATGCTGTGTTTGACACATTGACAAGCATCCTAGAGGTGTGTGATGAAGGATATACAAGTGCAGCCTTTGAGGACTGGGTCTAGCTCCAGCTGAGGGAGGGTCTGATTCAGTATGTTGGAGCAAGCTTCTGGGTGGAGGATATTGCTCTAGGAGAGCCAGCAGACTGTGCTGGAAGTGATAGTAACAGATTCCTGGAAGGATGTAAAGAGGGACTTCAGTACTGTTCTTGAGGCTGGAGAAATTGAAGGTCTTAAAATTTGACTTGGAAATGCATTGCACAGTACAAGGAACTTTAGTGGGAGAAATCTGGTACAGGGACAGATACTCTCTCTCCTGTCCTAAATATGTATAATGGAGTTCTTTTGCATTTATTTATTGGGCATTCCATACAATACTTTGAAGATATTAGTGTTAATCTGTTCTCTGCTTTTATGTTTTCTAATTTTGTGTGGTATTCTGGTTTTGCCTTTGTTTCAAATAGCAATTGAGTTGGCACATGCTGGGTGGGCCTGGATTCAGGAGAATCCAATAAACAAGTATAATTAGAATTTAAGAGTTCAGTACTTAGTGCTCAAGATGATTGCTATTCTTTTGTGCTATTACTATGGACGTTTTCCCAAGAGTTACATTATAGTTGGGTTGGATTTCATTTATTGAGGTGAAAACAGTAGCTTGTGTTGACCTGGTGTGTGCTTTGATCATTTGTATTAATAACCTCTAACCACTTCCTTCCCCCCACTCCCATTTTGCTGCTTGTGTAAATTAACCTCTTCTATCACTTCAGGGTAAGGTTGAGATTAGCTTCTTTTATGTCTTTTCAAAAGCTGTGCTTAACTCTGTGTAGTTACTGCATTAAAGTAATCTCAGGTGGGACATTTCCAAAGGATTGTTCAGTTACACTCTGTTTTTCCGCTATTCTGCGTGCTGTTCTCTTTACCCTGAATACATTGTACTACCTTTGAAATAACTCTGTTTCTCTTGGTTTTGGTCTGAATCTGCTAGGTTTATGTGAATTATTTTCTTTTTTTTTTTCCTCTTTAAGTTGTAATGAACATTTACTTTAAGTACTTTTGTTTGGTTTTAAGTGGGCCTCCAATTCCTCCCCCTCTCCCAGGTTTATTTGGATTCCCTGCACAGCTGGCTTTTGTACCATCAGCAAAAATTGTAAATGGCAAACACCTGGACTACATGTGTCTAACACCATCCCAGTTCTGACTTGCTGCTTAAGTGAAAACAAATTTAGATTTTTCCCACAGTGCTTTGGTTAGGTAGAGCTCCTTTAACTGGAGAAAACTGCTTTTGGTGTCATGGATATGACCCTTAAGGATTGTATCTTAAGGTTTCTTAAGGAATCAGGCTGTGCAAATGTATGAGAGTCTTCTTTCTTTCTCTCTTTCCCTTCCTTCACAACTAATAATTAAAAAGTAAGTCTTATTCTTAAAGGCAAACAGGATTCATGCTTTGTTACCAGTATTAGTCAACTGGACTGAGAGACTGCCTACAGAGTACTTAGCCTTTGTGCTCAGAATCAGGATTACCAACTTTCTATCTTTACAAATTAGAACTCTTGACCTCTCTGTTAATTTGGTCCTTATTGTATCAACTTGGAAATACTCTACACTTCCCCTTCTGGAAGTGTTTAATCTGGTAAAATTATTACCTCACCTACATTTAGAAGCCTTCTTGGAAGGAGACCAAAGCTGCAGGTCAAATAGAGAAATACTGAGCAAGCTGAGGGC
Source organism: Elanus axillaris (assembly GCA_026212715.1). Lineage (NCBI taxonomy): Eukaryota > Metazoa > Chordata > Aves > Accipitriformes > Accipitridae > Elanus > Elanus axillaris. The sequence goes on along the minus strand of JANZLQ010000078.1, from coordinate 3,104,931 downwards.
TGCTTGGGAACCCAAGCCATTGCCAGCAACTGCAAATGCCCCAAACTTCTGTTTTGCCCTAAACAGTATGGGTTGGGGCAGGTGCCACTGAGTCAGACCCACCTTCTGCTCAGGCTGATGTATGTGGACTTCCACGTGACTGTAGGGAGTCATCGCGGCTTTTCCTCTGAGGATTAGATGACCAGGGAAACAAAGGTCATTTCGTTTCTTAACTGCTATATCTCTAAGGTTCCCTAGGTAGAAAGCAGCAGGGGTCCTCGGTTTTGGAGTTGCAGCTTATTGCAGAAGGTGTGCGAGGGGAACACATCTCTGCTCTCTTGCAGGCACTTTGCTATTCCCACCCATAATGTGCAAAAGTGTGGGGATTTGGGGGGGTGGGGGTTATTGTTTGGTTTTTTTGCTTGCTTCCTGTTTTAATCTAAAATCCAAGCAGTTTACAAGGAACAAAGCAGAAAGTCCCCCCAAGCGTGCAGTGTGGGTGTCTCCTGTGTGACAAGTAGCTGCTTTTGCGAGTCCAAAAATGGCCCGTGTGCTTCGTCCATCAGGCGTGTTCTTGGGAACACCGCACAGATGCAGTGCACGGGGACACGGCAGGCACTGGGCTTTTGTAGCTGTGTCACCCTACCCCGGGCCTGTGAGAGGGAGGGTCACAGGCAAAATTTTTGCATCAGAACGACAGTAGAAAAAAATGAGGGTTGGCTGGCGAGTTTTGTGTGTAGGCTGGTCTCATCTTGAGAGAAAGCTCAAGTGTGTTCTTGTCGCACTGCACGCTTACCGAGCGCGTTTCGCAAATACCCCTGTGACCTATAAACAGACAATAAAATTTGTGGGTGTGGATAGCTGACAAATTCTGAGGATTTAGGGCATGAACCCGCCAACCTTTATTCATGCAGATAATCCTAATCCATTCAAGTTCCACCAAATTTTTTGTCGCTGTTCATCCAGTGAGTCAGAGCGAGGCCTTTCTGCAGGTCACATTGTATTCTCCTGAAAATGGCTCGTGGAGCTTTTGTTTCCCTTTTGGATAACTTCTGTGGCAAGCTGCTCAGCTCATTCACATCTCCCAAATTTGAAAATAATAAAATCCAACCAACTCCCCTGATTGCTGAGCTCTTAACAGTGATGGGAGCCGCGTTTCCAAGTACCCTGGCCTGTCTGGGAGATTTTTACAAGGCCGTGGGAGCCCAGTGGGAGAAAAATGCTGGTGTTAAAGCCCCGGGCCCTTTTGTTGCTGTGAGCAAAAAGACAAAAGGTAATTTAAAAAAAAAAATTTAAAAAAAAAAATTTAAAAAATTGAAATGCCCACAACCTGGGTTTCAACGGTGACCGTCAGCACCCAAGGTTGGCCGTTGTTTTGCAGGGAGACGGTGAATGTGTTGTCAGTCATGACCCCGTGTGAGGCCGCAGCGATTCTCTCGGATAAGTCGCCCACGTTCCGTGTGTCGGTTCCCTTTCCTTCGGAGGGCCAGCCCTGCGGCGTGTCTAACGCGGAGGGGCTCGGAACCGCACTGCCAGCCACGCACCCGTGAGACCTCCATTTATGGGGTTTTTTTTTTAGTTTCCATCAGGCTCTTTCCGATTTGCCTCTGGCCCCAGAAGGTGTAGGCGGGCCGCCTCTTTTATTTTACCCTGGAGCGACCGGCGGGCAGTGCCGTTCTTAGCGCAAGGTGGCTGCCGTCGGCTGAGGTGTGGGGCCTGCCGGGGACCCCGCCGGGGAGGAGGAGCCCGGCCGTTCCCTGCCCGCCGGAGAGCGGCCCGGCCCGGCCTGGCCCGGCCTGGCGTGAGGCGGCGGCCGCGGGGCGGGTGTGCGACCGCCAAGGGCCGCCAGAGGGCGGCGGCGGCC
>JANZLQ010000078.1:3089828-3102813 GCA_026212715.1 Elanus axillaris | reverse complement strand
ACTGGAGTCCAGCGTTAACCATTTCGAAAGTTCTCCTCTCCATCTGCTCCCTCCTCACAGACTGCAACCCGGGTAAGTCCCCTGCCTGCCCCCTTGCCCCCCACCCGGCACCCACCCGGCGTGGCCCCCACCTCGTCCCGTCGGCTCCGGCCTCCAGCGCGGCACGTTTCCCTCTCCAGGGCAGCCGGAGAGGGGCTGGAGGTGGTGGAGGTGATACACCCTACCTGCCTGCTGTTCACCGCTCCTCAGGCTGACCCGCCAGGAAAGCGGCTGGTCCTCCTCCTGCTGAGGAAAACTCCTTCCCCTTCCAAACCAGCTCTGGTTTTGGGTAAGGGTTACACGCTCTTCGCTGGTCTGTAGGGCTGTAGTCATTCCGTAACGGAGCTAGAAGAGCCACGAACACAGTTCTGGAAACCAGGGGATTAGCCTTTTGCTTTCCATCATCTGTTTAAAACCAGCGGCCAACTATGCCACAGGTAGTCTTCGCTGCTTCTCTAACCCACCCGTTATCCACACCAGTTAAGAGGAATATGTCTTGGCTTCCAAAGTCAATCTTACGGGTCGTATTTCTATAAGCATCTAAAGACGAGAGAAACGCTGGATTTCACGCTGTATTACGTATAATAAACTTGTTGAAAAAAATAAAACCTCTCCTTGAGATCTGATCTTTCCTAGAAGGCGGTTTATATTGATACAAGCACACTTAGCAGTGAGTATGTCCCAGCCACTTTTAGAAAGGGTAAAATAAACCTGAAACGCATAAATGGGTGAAAGTTCTCAGTAATGCAAAATACGACTGTCGCATTGTTCTCTTTTAAACCCCTTAAAACTTTAATTGGTATTTTGCTCTTTATTAAGTAATAGATTAGTGCATCACCATAAATACACACAAATCGGTGAAGATACAGACCATCAATTCAGTATATTTAGATTGTTGCAATGTACCTTTACCCGTGTGATTCCCTTGTATTAAATTCCCCCTTCCACTTTATTTTTAAGTTTTTATTCGGTTACTTGTCTGAAGTAAGTGGTTTGTTTTCTTTTCTTTCCAGCTGACCCCCTGGTTGGAAGTATTGCAACTCAGTATATGACTAACAGAGCAGAGCATGACAGAATGGCCAGACAATGGACCAAAAGATATGCTACATAAATTGGATTTTCGTCAAACTCTTACATTATTCGTCTGTGATGGAAAGAGCTGCTTATGATTTTGAAGGGGCGGGGGGAGGGAGGGTGCTGGTAAAGAGTAGGGTATTTCTATAACAGATTTTATTCAGTCTTTTATTTCCTAAGATTTTGTTGTTGTAACTTAAGGTATCTTGCTACAGTAGACAGCTAGGATTGGGAATAGCATATTTTAAGACTGTAATTAGTTCAGCAATATTAGCTCACATATAGTACCGAGAAGAATGTAAACTTCTTAGACTTCTTTGGTTTTCAGTTTGCTTGCAATATGTAAAAGATTAAAACAGCTTAATTTTGTACAGGTACATATGTTGACATTTATGTAAAAGTCCTTTCAAGACTCTACACACTGTTTTTGCTTTGTTTTGGGCTTGGGGGTTTATTTTGTTCTGGGTTATTTTTGTTTTGGTTTGGTTTTTGGTTTTTTGTTTTTTGTAAAAAGATGTTGGGATTGTTTTCCCCTATGGAGGGCACATTGGTATTTAACAAATCCTTTTTAAAGACTGTCATCTCATGATCTGTGATACGAAGAGGTGGTTATATGGCCTCATATATGAAATGAGAAGTAGTTAATGTATTATTTTATAAGCCAATCTATCTTTGTGAAAAGAATAAAGGGTTTAATCAGGACTGACGGTAACCTGTAGTGAAATACCTTAAGCTGTTTAACTGTAAGGCGTGGAATAGGAGTCACTCAGTGGATTGGTTGTATGTTGTGGGCTACTTAAGTCTGCATTTGTTACTGTGCTAATAAAAAGATGTTTAAAAAAAAGAAGAAGAGAAGATTTCTGCTTAGTGCCTTGCTTTGTCATTTTGCCAGAACAGTGTCTCCCAGTATGCTTTGAGGATTACAGTATGGATAAGGACAACGGAGATCTGCAGGTGAGTGCACTGACTGCTGCTGTTTTGGGAAGACACTTTTGGACAAGCATACAATGAATGACAGCATAAGACTTTTTCATCTGTTTACTGTGTAAGCGTTGCACAGGCCGGCAGGGTCCCAGGGGAGGTAACCTGCCACAGAGTCCGTGCTAGTTACTTTTTAGCTTAAGTTTTCACAGCATTGCCTTTCAGGACTGGCACGTAATTTGAAAGTGCAACCAGAACAGTGTAAGAGATCTGGAAGGGAAACAGGCAGGAGGTAAAAAGAAGAAGAGAGTATCTTCATGGTTTTTCTGATGGAATGGTCTGTTGCCACTCGGAAGAGGAGAAGGAATCGTGTCCTGGTAAGCTAGCAGAAGACACCTTAAAGGAGAGTAAAGGAGACTTAATCTGTAGATCCTTTAACTACCTACGAAGATTATCTCCTAGAGACATGGTGTTTACACTGAGGTGTGTAGCAACAGGGCAGTTAGTTGGGGATATGGCATTTTTGACCACTCCCTTAAGGTAAAGGCCGGAAGCACAGATTCATTTTCACATGGCAAGTACTTCACCTTGCGACATTCTTCTGAGTGCTATGTGGTCATCTGTGCTCTCAGATTTGTTCTGGTACTTTAAAATAAATTCTGTATATGTTTTATTTATATACTTCTCTTCCTATCTATATATAGATCAAATCGAACTTGGTCCAAAGTAATCTGTTGACTAGAAGTACCCTTCCTTTGCTGGGTGGTTGTGGGTAGTAGTACGTTGGCCTCATCTGCAGAACTGCCTTCTTTTGACACAACGTATGTTTTGGTGTATGAGCTCCCTCAGCTGTTTGGTTCAGCCTAGGAAAATTATTGGTATATAGCTACATCACACCAGGAGCATCTCTGGTAATCGTTTCCTCCTCTCCTTTACTAAGTGAGGAGGTAAACGGGTGTACCTATCAGTACATGAGTACTGGTATTTGTAAATAAATGACTTGGGACAGGTTTCGAGTCAGTGGAATAATAAGAAGAAATATGTGTTCTGCTCTTTAACTGCTACATTATACTCTGTACTTTTCTTATTAACCCTATGTAAAACTGTACTGCAGTGATTTTCATTTTTATTTAGTACCAGCCAGTGTGTAGACTGTTTGCAGAGGAGACACTACATTTTCCATCACTTGTCAATAAAATACCGAGGTATTTAGAAAAGACAGTTGATTTGAGTGCTTAAAAAGCATCAGAATAAGCTTATAAAAGAAAACAGTGGGTGGTGGTTGTTTATGTGAATGCCCCCAATGATCTAAACTAATTTCTAATTAATTTAACCAAATCAAAGATAACGTGTTTGCCTTTACGTAACCTGTTTGGAAAAATGGCCTTAGTCATTCAGAAGATTCCTTTTCCTCTTGCCTTCCTTAAAACCTTGTCAAGTCCTGAGTGTCCAGGGGAGCAAGTGAGCAAGCTGATCTTGCATGACATGGCTCTGGCAGCCTACAGGTGACATCAGCCTTGGCGGTGGAATTGGCACCAAGTCTGCGGGGTGCAGAACTGGACGGGAACCAGTCATCTCTGTTCCTTCCATCTCCACACATTTTACATTAATTCTGACTTGTTAACCTGCACTCTCTCAGCTCAAGGGTCAGCTTCAGTGACAGTGTGCGGTTAGCAAAGGTCTAGGCTTCTTTTGATTCATCCAAAGCAGAATCAAGTCTGTTCTAGAAGAAGTGTTCTGCAGAGCTGAAGAGGAGGAACATAACCAATTCCTTGGTGAGAGGTTGCAGCAAGGAGGTGAACTGCTGCTGCTCTGCAGTCACCCCCACTTTCCATGCTTGCAGGCAGATCCAGAGTCTTCTGGGTAGGGAGAAGCCTTGAGGACACGTGTGTTTGGTAGGAAATGAGTGAGGAGGGAGTGTTGTTCTGCAGCATCGCTGGGGACAATGACTGTTACTGGCCTGGTTGGGGGAGGTCACGCTATAGTGCTTACTCAGCTGCGGTGTTGCAATGGAAACAATTGTAAGTTTCTAGCAGGGCATTACAAGAGCTTGCTCATTCATAATTGCTCTCTTATCTTACTCCTTGGCCACAGCAATCCAAACTATATTGAGCAAAGCACACAAGCAGTTTCGTCTACCTTCATTATAAAGGTAGGAATACCTGCTTAGTTTTTAGTGAATTGTACTGGTCCTCTGACATTAGTAGTGCTGACAGACTTTATTTGTCAGTATTCAGGAAGAGCAATGCTATAAGCACACAGCTTAATTGTGATCATTAAGCACACTTACTATTTAGCAGTTATGACAGTGCAAATATTGCTTGTGGTTTTGCTGACTCGCAGTAAAATTCTCAATATTTGTTCAAAACAACATTAATTTAGTGGAAAATGAGGGAACTGAGTACTTCAGTTCACTCCCACTTCCCACTCTTGTCTTCAAATATAAAGAAAAGCTAGTGTCAATTATTAAGAGGTTGTCAGAGGCTGAAAGCTGGCCACTCTCTCTGGGAATGGTTGCTCATTCTGTCCCTCTATATCCAATATCTATATAGCCCCCTATATCCAATTTTGTTTAGTTTACTGACAGGCTGACCTAGGACAGCAGACTCCTACAGCACAGGTTTACCAGTGTGGAGAGTCAAATACAGCACGTACAGTTGTGCTCCTGCCACTGGACAATGTGTGGCGTATTAAGACCAAGGCCATTTGTACAGGTATTTCTGGGCCTTTGCCACGGGGGTGTTCCCAAAAGGCAGCCTCCTACACTCCCTAGCTGCCTCTCACAAAGTAGTGCAACACTTTGTACCGGTTATCTGGCCTGTAGCTTCATACCGAGGGGTGGATTACTGCAGCTTGGCTGAACAGCTGGGTAGGAGTATTACACAATGCACTGAGCAGAGGCCAGGCAGTACCTCCAGCATACAAAATTGCTGTGTATAATTTCTCAGTAAAATTATCACCTATGTGAATGTGACTGATTTGTACTGGACATGCTGGAACAGAACCATGTACAGCTATGTTGTCCTTCAGGTCGCAGTTAAATTAATAAGCGCTCTGAGAGCTTTTCTGGTTTGTACAAATAAATTCCTGAGCTGAAAGCACTACTTGCCAAACGCTGCTGACAAACTTCATGTCAGGGTAGATCTGTTGTAGTATATCCCACGATTTTTTTTTTCTTTTTTTAATTTTCTTCCAGACACTAGCAGAACTTCAGTGGCTAAATCTGCTGGTAGTTCCTCCTGCCCCAAACCCTTCTCCTGCAACAACACACTGACCTCAGCCTCCTGCAGCATCAAAAAGCCCTGTGGCCCTGTTTAAGGTCAAGGTAAAAGGACCGTTGCCATTTCAAGCATATCCTCTCTCCAAATTGAATGCTTTATTGCAGCTAGTACTATCTGTGGCTAGAGGCTATAGATCTGCAGGGGGATTGCTTAATGATAAGCTTATGATTTGTCCCTCAACATGGCTGTATGCAGGCACAGTCAAAGCCCCCGCTAGAGGGCTATCCACCTGTCCCTCCCTCCTCCATAACCCTTGTTGCAAGGTAACTCCTCTCATGAAGTGCTTTTCAAGGCTTTTACCACCAGCGACATTTTCAAGCCAAATCTGTGAGAAGGAAGGATACCTCTTAGCCATAAGCTTGCTGATTTTATTGCTGAATGAGATTATTGCTTTAAGTGAAACTGTGAGAAGCAAATGGCACAGAAAGGACTTAGGCTGTGGCCTGACAGCAGCAGACAATGCTAAGGTAGCTTAGTTATCACAGTTATTCCCTTTGCTCTTTCTTCCAGGCAAGGGAAATGTTGATTTGTTCTGGGACTGGGAGAGTTTGCTAGCTAAGAAGGTGAAGGGCTCAAGCAGTGTTTTCCGATCTGTCACAGTCACTTCCCACAGTCTCACTTTCTCGGCTCTTGCCCATTGCTGTGCTGCTTCTGTTTCCACTTGCCTTTGGTCCAGGAGGTCAGTTTTGTTGCCCAATACAATAACTGTTACCTACAAACAAAAGGAAAGGGTGAGCTTTATACAAAAAGCATCCACCACTCACCATGCTTTTAAACAGCAGGCAAGTAGCAACACAGTTCAGACCTGTTCTTGAACTTCGCAGTGGCATAAGGTAAGCCGCGTGTAGTTTGGAAGATCAGGGTCTAGGATATGAATTAGCCTCACCTACCTGTGGGCTGGGAGTTGGTTTTAACCATAGGATATGCAGGACTTCCCCTTCTCCCCCTGATTGCTTAAAGGGAGACAATACCCAAGAGACCTAAAGTTAAACAGCCCTCTTCTCCATTTACTTGGCAATTGAGCTGCCCTAGACAAATGACAGGAACGTGACATCTGAGTACGTCAGAGCAGCAGACGCTTGAGTGATGAAAAAATGCAGGCAGCAGAGAAAGCCTGGACCCCGCAGCTGTGGATTTTGCCCAGCTTGTTTTTTCCTGAGCCCCAACCTGCAGTATAAATAAAGCTAAACCTGCCAGAAGGCAGCCTGGGCAAACTGAGCTGCTGTGCCCCTCGCCCAGGCCAGCCGGCCGCTCGCTCCCACAGGCAGGGTAAGCCACGAGAGGGACGTCGGGGGACAGCCTGCTGTCGCCGACAGGGTCAGGTAAGCACTGGCACCAGCCTCTCGGAACCAGTTTCGAGAGCAGCACGGCTGTATCTGTTCAGACCCTTAGCTGTAAGGATCCGTCAAGCGACTTCTGTATCACCGAGACGGTACCCTGTGGCTGAGCTCAATGGCCTGCCTGGTACTTCAGTTCTAGAAGTGCTGAAGATAGTGCTGGCCACTTAAAGTTGCTGCTCCTGCTTATTTTAAGTTAACCATTTTCTAAAGAAGTTTTACCAGCATGAGCTCTTAGGGGAAACCATGCCTCTATAATTCAAGGTCCTTAGTCAAACTCTGGTCTCATCTCTACACTAGTGGTTTGACAAAGATCAAGCGATAAAGTCCTCTCTTGCTGATGGTTTGGGGTTTTTGCTGTGGCCACACCTGCTTGCTCTTTCCTGTTCATTAGGCTAACTCCAGGATGTCTTGTGTTTCTTTCCAGCTAGAGATGTTTGTCCTGTTCCTGGGAGGTCTGAGCCCTCCTTTCTTTTCTGTAGCAGCCCAGGGTGTTTGGAAAAATGTTATTTTCCCTCTGCAAAGGCTTTGAAAGAAGCTATAATCTTCATATGTATTTACCACATGCTCCAACTGAATTTTACCTACGGTTAAAACTCTGTCAGTATGAGAGAACACAACCTCTATTTAGTATAACTTTTGGCCAGGCTTTAAGGTATGTGCTGGAGGGCCCACACAGCCAGCAGAGGCAAGGAACCAGTCATCAGTGCTTTCTGTCATCTGCCATGCAACAGGGGACTGTGCCACTCAACAAGGTGAAGTTCTGCCAGCCCAGAAACACCATTTGTGGAGATACATCCCCAACTTGGTTAAGTATGCCTTCTAGCAGAGCCCAAACTTTAAGTCTGCTGATGCTATCTTAAGGTAGGGCTCCTGATCTCACCTTCTATGCTTCAAAGCCCGTTTTATGTGGACTAGAAATCACAGGAATAAAACTAATTTATCCAGCTTATTGTGGGCACCACTCTTTCAATTATGTTATCCTCAGTCAAGATCACAACTTTAACCTTTCCCAGAAGATAAGCAAATTGGCTGTTTTCTAAAATACCTGCATGCAACAAGCGTTCTGGCAGGTAATACAGAAGAGAGAGACACAGACCCTCTGGGGTCGCAACTCTCTCTCTGCATTACAACATGCTGTAAAGTAACAACTTGGGGCCCTCACAAAACACAGCGCCTGGGAAAAATTTCCTGCTTGTCCACCTTTCCTTGCCCTGCAGGGCAGTTATGATTGACTCCCATATCCCTGATATACGTGACACTCTGCAGCTCACACCGGCCCTACCAGCTAACATACCTCTCCTATGACTGCACGTTCAGCTGCTGTCAAACTTGGAGCCTGCTTTCTTCCACCACCCTATGTGCTGTCAGTACGAAACAAGTTAACATTTTTGAAAACTCTCTCCCTACCATTATCCAATTAATTCTTCATGTACGTGTTTTTTTTTTAACAGCACAAAACAGACATTTGGAAAGCTGTAGGCTAAAGACATTTAACAGGGAAAACTACTCGAGAATATAAAGATACTGTAGGAGAAGCCATAATGCTAATGCCACATGCAAGTTATATTTGTTTAGCTAAGCTGGAACACTGTCAGCTGAAAACACTAGCTGCTTTCTAAGGGAAAATAGAGCAGTCATTTCACACAATTGAATTGATTCAATATGGTTGTTAAAATACATTAAAGCTGCTTTGCCAATTGACTAATGTCTGGGAGACCCATTGTCAATTACACTAGTTTGTAAGCCATCAAGTACATGAATACAAAACAAACAAAGATAATGCCCTTCGTTATATTATTCTATGCACTTGATTTCCCGTGTACAATACCTAAAAAAACATATGAACTGCACTGCTGTAGACCATATGTTTTATTAGTCATAAGTGTCCTGGGTGGTACATTCAGCTAACTGAATTTTAGCTGTAGTAGAGGAAGTAAGGAGGAAAAAAAAAATAATGCATTCTTTTGCATGACCTGCATGGCATGTGAATTAGGCTTCCCCAGCATGAGAAAGCTTCCTTTTGCTGGATTGCCCAAGGCTGTGGGTACATTTGTTTTCCTTTGTGTGCGAGTTTTACAGAAACAAAATCTATGCTTTGCAACCTTAACTTCCCGTCACTGACACAGCAATGAGCCAAGCAGTTAAGGCACTATGCATTTACCTCCTTTTTGTCTCTAAAGACGTCGATCTCCTTTTTGAGCAGTTCAACTCTTTGGAAAGCTTCGAGGCTGGTCACAGCATACACGAGAACAAAGCCATCAGCGACAGAGAAATAGTGCTTTGGCAATTCTATGCCCTCCTGCAGACCCCTGGTGTCATAAAGCCTTAACTGTTCCTTCACGCCTCGCTCTGTCTCCACCGATGCCAAATACACATCTTCCATTGTGGCACCCTCATCTAAGCCTGTGTTAAAAGAAGCAGGAAAGTTCAGCTGGTGTAAGTACAGCACCGCTACAAGAAGTATTTGCAGTACAGCAGAATTTTACTCCATAATAGCTTTCAGTGCATGTGTTCCAGAGTGACTTGACCTGGACTCGACCTTGCCTGACATCGCCATGAAGGGCTGTATTCATAGGTCACCACACCAGCTATTTACAATAGCGACACTGTGTAAATACAGCCATCTAATATAGGAGCACATGGTTATGCTTGTAAAATTGATCTATACAATGTGCATATTCAGGACAGGATAAGATACACAGCTCTTCCCCCAGGTTTCGCAAACTCCAACCACCCAGTGTACCAGTTCTGTGCCAAACATGCTGCAAACGGGCCTGCCCAAACATACCCTTTTGGAAGAACAGCCAAGGAACACCAGATAGTCAAGTACTAACATCTTGAGCCTACTTCTTTGCTTCATACTGAGCGGGATCATATGGCAGAAGCAGGAGCCAAAGGAATAATTCTGGAAATGAATGTGTATTGGTGGTACAACTAACCAACAAGTGAAATCAAGCCAGAAAGGGAAGGGGATGTTTGCATGCAAGCAAAGTTGCATGCTATATTTACTCAAATACACAGTGAGCTTTTTCCATCCCTTAGGGATTTAAAATGACTCAGATTTGCTAATAGGAGCAAGCTCATTTACTGCAAGGTAAGAGCATGCATAAGGTAACAAGCTTTCATATATATATATATATATCTCACCTGTTCCATGGTAACTATCTGCACACTGGCTCTCCTTCCTTCCTCTCCCTGTGGTAAGTGTGAGGTAATTCAAGGCAGCTTACTTTGAACTAATTAAAATGATTTTTTCCAAGCCAAACCTGAGAACACATAGATCACCTTAGCTCTGTGTTCCCCCTGGATGCAGGTGCATAAGGTTACAGGTCCCAACAAGCTATGTATAGTGTAGCTGGGCCACTTTTGGACTTGGTTTTAAGTATTCATATAAACCCTCTGCAATCCACGTTTTTGCCTCCACTGCACTCCTATATACATGAATTGTTTGCTGTTGCAGGGCTACAATAATGACTCCTGCATTATTCTCTTTGTCTGCCAAAAAGGGACCATATTACAGCATTGTCTAAGAAAACACGAGGGATTATCTGGCCTGTGAAAATAAGGATTTTGCTATATTCAATGACACTATTCAAAATACTTCACATTGACAAACAAGCTAAAGCATTCCACCCACGCGGATGGTTTTCCATGATGTATGCAGCATTCCTGTGCAAGAAAGTGGCACAAGCTGTTCTTTTTGCCCCTCTCTGTGCAGTCTTCATAGATCAAACTCTTATTAGGTTTGCAGAGAATTAATTTATCTTGCCTCCAAATATAGCCATGCTAAAGTACGGGAGCAAAACTAAGAGTAGAAGGACAAAACAAAGGTTAATAAAAAGAGGAAGCACGAACGCATTCCATGTGGCTGGAGAATGTGTTACAAGGGCGTTTTTAAAGACTGAAGTAGGTAACAGCCCTTTCTGGATTTAGCACTGTATTTTTTCTTGCTCTGCCTTGTTGCATTGTACAGACAGGTCAAGGAAATATCTAGCATCAGTAAATACTACTTTGGCAAGAAGGAATGAACCGTAAGTACCTAAGCTTTCTTTTTAGAAAGCAATGAATAATGTTGCACAGGATTTTGCCATCTAAATGCTGCACTGTAGTTCAACAGTCTTTGATATATCCACACTCTCCTGTGACAATGTCTTCTTAATGGCATGAAAAGTAGCAGTGAAAATTATGTCTTTTAACATCCTACTTGAAAATGAAGAGGAAAAATTAAGACCTGGGACTTAAGTCAGCATAACAGAGCAACAAATTTTGATGTGAGATGGGGGGAGGGGCACTTTGGAGGCAGATGGAATTTATGCATCAGTATCAGATTCCAGAGGTGAAATTTCACCTATGTGCATTGGGGGAGGGAGGATATGCAAGCAGATTCCTAAGCAAACACAGATAATTTTTAGATATGCGTGTGTCACCTTATTCTTGGCCCTGCTTCTAAATCCCAGACCGCATGCTAGCCCTATCTTGCTGACAATGATATTTACACTTCTTGTTAGTACCGTCCCATTCAAACACTTTCCCAGTCTCCATTCAAACACGTGCCAGGCAAGTTGTTGTACCAGCGGCAAAACTAGTCAGGAAAGTCCAGTGTCCTGGGAAGGTGTCTGGCACCATCCCATCCTCCCTGCCATAATGACCCCAGTTCTCCTTTCCTTCACTGGCATCCCCAGGCATCCTCCCACCGTTGCATCCCGGGTGGGCAAGGGCAGCTTGTGCTGGGGGGGGGGAGTTACTGCCCTGCAAACTGCTGCCAGCTCCAGTAGGTTTTCCTTGGAGGAGAGCATTATCTTAGGCCTTTTCTCTCTTTCTTGCTACCAGGTTTTCTAAATTTACAGAAACATATTTTGAGCTATCTACTGCTGTGACACAGATGAATGGGCAGATGGAAGCAGCTTTCAGGTTCAGAAGCTATGGGGGGAAAGGGGAACTAACAAGACTGAACAATCTCCTGGTTTCTTTGGAAACTAAAGATGAAAAAAAAGTTGGGGAGGGAAAGGAGGAATAGACAGGAGATTGATGCCATTCTCTAATGCCTGCTTAGCTGGTGCAAGTCTTGGGAGAGGCAGAAAGGTCTTTGTCTAGGTTACCGACTGCTGCCACAGAGGAACTGCAAGGGGAAGCCTCAGTTGTAAATTGGGTGGTGTTTCAATCCTTGGTGGTTTCCCAATGAGGAAAAGAAAAGGCTCAATATACTAACGAATACTGCACACTCAGGCTAGGCAAGGCAGACATACTGCAAATACCAAACTAAAGCAAGATTTCAAAATGGATGGAATTTCAGAATTTCCCAAGTGACTCTTGAATATAAAGGCAGTGCAAATTTTGTGTCTTCTTAAGTACTTCTATGATCTATGTAATTGCTCTTTCCCTCTTTCCAGCAGGAATTTAGCAAAGACCTCCTAAAGCTTGCTATGCCTTCTGTTTGTAAACTGCGGGACAAAAGGCTTTGCTTACTTAGATCTCAAGTAACAGCGTATCAGAGGATCCCTGACTCAAAGAAGAGCTGGACAGGCCTCAACAGGAGCTGGTCTCTTTAGATGTAGCTGCTAGTTAAGCACTGGTCTCACCAACCAGTAGCCATGGTTGTGACCCTCAGTTGCATACATTCAGCTCCATTTTCATCTGTTTCTAAAATGCAAAGCTGACTGCAGCTCTATCAGGAGCTAGTTTTGATTTGAGAAACAAAGATGCATGAATGTGTAATTTGGTTAATTAGCTTCAACATCTTTGGAGCTGTGAAAGCCAAAACCCCAAATCCCTCCAGCTGAGACCAAGTGAGGCAAATTCTCTCATTATGAGTTCTACCACAGTAATATATGGAGTTTTCGTTTCTAGCTAGTGAAGTGATTTGAAGTAGCTGCTTATGAATAACCTGACCATACCAGGTATTTACACAGCCAGGAGGCAGAGATAAGGAAAATCGCGTTTTCTACAGGAAGAGCTCTCATCTCCTCCTGTTGAGCTGATAAGCTGTGCTGGGTTTGTGTGGCAAGGTTTTGGTAGCGGGGGGGGTTACAGGGGTGGTTTCTGTAAGAAGCTGCTGGAAGCTTCCCCTGTGTCCGACAGAGCCAGTGCCAGCCGGCTCCAAGACGGACCCAGCACTGGCCAAGACCAAGCCCATCAGTGACAGTGGTAGCGCCTCTGGGATAAGATGTTTAAGAAGGAAAAAAATAGTTGCTGGGGCACAGAAACTGCAGCTGGAGAGAGGAGTGACAACATGTAAGAGAAACAACCCTGCAGTCCCCCAGGTCAGTGCAGAAGGAGGGGGAGGAGATGCTCCAGGCACCGGAGCAGAGATTCCCCTGCAGCCCGTGGGGA
>JANZLQ010000078.1:3064695-3084329 GCA_026212715.1 Elanus axillaris | reverse complement strand
CCCGCCCCCCGCCCCAGCGCGAGCGCGCACCTGGGCAGAGGTTCCCACAGGACCCCATTGAGCCGCGCCGGCCTGGCGGGAAGAGCCCCGCCCCTTGCCGCCTATTGGTCGGCGCGGGGGCCGGGCAGGGCGGGGCGGGGCGAGGAGGCCGGCCCGCCTCCCCCGGGACTACATTACCCATGAGGCGTCGCTGCCGCCGCTGCCGGAAGCGCGATGTCGCCGCAAGGGGTTGTGGGAAATAGGCCTCTTCCTTTCCGGTGCTGGGCGCCATCAGGTGAGGGATCGTCTGTGCTCGGCCTTTCCCTCAATCTGGTTCCATCCCGAGCCCCAGGCGGCCATCCCTGAGCCCCGCTGCCTCATCCGCCCGCCGCCACCCTGGCGGGGCGGGACGGGGCTGCTCCCGCGGCGCGGGGCCTCTGCGGCCCGCGGGGAACCGGGCCTGGGCGGGCCGCGGGCCCTGGGAGGCCGGCGGAGGGCCGGTGGTCTGCGCCTCGTCGGGGCGGTCTGGGCACCCGGGGTGTGGGGCGGGGAGGAGAGGGGGACAGTCGGTCGCCGCCAGGGTTGCTCTGGTGTGAGCGGAGGGCCGCGCATCGCCGCGTAGCAGTTGCAGGGTGATTACAGGCCGCACGTCCTGGTTGAGCTCCGGGTTTGCATTTGGTTTGCGTTGTTTTATGCCACAGTGCGATCATAGAGAATGGGGAAGCTGGCGGTGGAAGGAGCTAGGCCATAGGTGGGCAAACTCGAAAAATCACATGTGAACTGGCGGGCGTGGGGGCGGTTGTGCAGATAAAACGAGCGACCTTTTTCCGGTCGTGATTTGGGTGGGGGGGTTGATGGCGTTCATTTGCATCAGCTAAAAATTGCTGCAGGTGTGTGAGATCTCATAGGTTTTTAGGGGTAATTAAACTGTGTTAAGAATGAATACCACACCAGTCACAGTCACATACTTTAGATTAATATTTACAACTTGTTTCAGATGCTAACTATCGATTTTGGTAGTATCTGACATACACGTCTAAAAATTTCTCAGCCGAGTTCAGCCCTTAAGAATACACGAAAAGGAAGAAAATTGCTGAGAATGGTAACTGCCATGTGTTCTGTGGGAGGCAGCTAAGTGTGAGCTGTGTTACCAGGTGTGGCAGTGGTATAAAGAAGCTCGAGAGCATCCTGTGTTTCAGTGGTGTCATGTGTATAGTTTTATGCAGTGTCTCTGTTGGAAGCTGTTCAAATTTGGAATCGCATTTGGTGCACTTTTTTCATTGACTTATCGATTCAGCAGGTAGACCAACATGGGTGCCTACAAGTACATCCAGGAGCTATGGAGGAAAAAGCAGTCGGATGTGATGCGATTCCTCCTCCGAGTCCGCTGTTGGCAGTATCGCCAGCTGTCTGCCTTGCACCGAGCTCCCCGGCCAACCAGACCAGACAAAGCTCGCAGGCTGGGATATAAAGCCAAGCAAGGTAATGAGACATAGAGGTCAAGTCCATGTGCTTCATGATGGTGTGGCTGAGTTTTTATGTCAGCTTCCTTCCTTCCTTCCTTACGTGATAGTAGAGCAGCAAAATCTGAAATTTAAATATTCCACAAGAAACTGAAGTGTCTTGCATGAAATGAACTTTAATATTATGTTAAATTGGTAGTAGTGCCCACCACCCAAAACCTTACTTCGTGTAGTTTTGAGTTCATGCCTTCTGTGGCTGTTTTTGCAGATGAAGATCAAGCGGGCTTTGGCTTTAATGCTTGTTCTTGTGCTGTGTTACTACTGCAGAGCTGACCAGTGCTTTTAGTATCCTAGGTTTGAGGGATGTCCTTCCTCTGCACGGATTTTGTCATGTGTTACTTTGACTGTATTGCAGCTGCGTGCACTTGAGTAAGCAACATGACATAGTTTGTACTGTCATTAGAAAACAGTTACTGGTCAGTGAAAGAAACTTGGGGAAAGTGGCCATCCATCTGTAACTTGAGCAAATCCTTGAAACAGTTTGTTCACTATGAAAATACAAAACTAAGAGTCTACGTTTCTGCTACTGTTTGTGAAGTTTGTCTAGCTTCCTTATTTTTCAGGGATCAAATTTCAGCAAGGTTTGTGGATGGTTGGCGCTTCAGTGCTTTATAAATGTTATGATCAGAATATGGGATTTTAGGTTTGGGGTGGTTTTGTTGGATGTTTCAGGGTGGGGTTTTTTCATGTTACAACATAGCTGTTCTTAGTGTATTTGGAGCTGCATAGTGGAAAGGTGCCATGAGCTCTGGTTTGCAACTAAGAAATAGTTGTGACAGGACATCACTTCCCTTGCTCAGTTGTAATGGAAATAACAAAACCATCTTCTGCTAGCCACCCCCAGTTGTAGATTTTGGTGAAGATTGGTATAGTGACCTAATTTTGCAGGATTTCCTGTAAGGTTTTGGGGTTTGGAAATGCAGTATGGGCATCTGTGTGGCTGTGATCTGCACTTGCTGCATGACAGAATTCTTCTAGTTCCTAAGTCACCATTTCTTTCAGGTTATGTTATCTACCGTGTCCGTGTTCGCCGTGGTGGTCGTAAACGCCCAGTCCCGAAAGGTGCAACCTATGGTAAACCTGTGCATCATGGTGTTAACCAGCTGAAGTTTGCCCGGAGTCTTCAGTCTGTAGCAGAGGTGACTGTTCTGATTATTGCTCAGAAACGTGGTGGTAGGAAGGTTTTAGTCTATAGACTAGAGAGAGGAAAAAAAAAATAGCCCCAAACTACTGTTTTTTTAATCTGTTGGGTAAGAGATCTGGAATACAGATGGCAGGAAAGCACCAGAATGTCTTGAAAAGCTGTATTGAGACAAATGAAAAGACTGTTCAGACTTAACAAATTGGGTCTGGGGGAAGTACTACTTAGGTGGTTTACTGAAGTTCATAGTGTATGCTTACTTCTAAAGTGTGTCGCAATATTTGTAATGAAAAATAGATGTACAGCTAGTATAAACCCCAGTAAAGTAAAGGTTTAGGCATGAGAAATAAAAGTTGAAATACGCTAAGGTGTCTGACTTCATTCATCACTAAATCCCACTGCTGTGTTCCTTGCCATGTTGTATGTATTACCAGCTTTAGGTGGTGGTCCTTTCACAAAGTATGGATGAGTTCCTGTCTTAAAGTCTGTAGCACCTGTTGATGTAGGAGTGCTGCACAGTGTACTTAGCTGTGTCATAGGATCTGAAAGTAGCATGCCAGAGACCTTCTGATTCCTGGTAAAATACTTTGGTACCTTACAAGCCCAAAGGTTCATGGTTGACTTGTTTTTAGGTGCAGTGTTGTTACCCGCTGAAATACTCAAAATGGAAACTTTGATGAGATCTTTTAAGTTTCATAATGTCACAGCAGTAGTGTTGAAGTGATGTAGTTTTCGCCTTTAGAAAAAACTTCCAGGGTGTTGGAATTAATACCTGTCTGCAGTCTCAAAAAAGAGACCTTGAAAAAATGGAGACTGCTCGTTGCCTTTCCATGTTGAAGCAGAAGGCTTTTTTTTGTATTCCCAGGACTTCGAAAATATACATAAGTGACTTGAGTATGTTGAATATGGTGAGGTTTTTTAAAAGGGGGGAAAAAAACCCTGTATACGGGACATGGTAATTTAAAAGAAACACAGATGACGAGTTTAAATTAGAAATACAATTCTGTGTTTTCAGTGCTTATGGCATGCTCTTTGTATATGCTATTCCCAGATATCTGATGGCTAATCATATGCTCACTTATGGTGACAGCTCATGAGCCCTCAGTTTTAGTTTGAAATTTTCTGATTCTAACACACTTTTTCCTGGAAGACTTACATTTTCCAGACAGAAATATTGTAGAAATGCAAAACCTTGATTGTAGCTACTGTCTGCACATAGAAGCTGGCTGGGGGTGGTTGATGTTTTAATGTTTAATATGTGTTGCTCTCACATGGTAGAATGAAACAAGGACCTGAAAGAATTTTATTACATATGCAGAAAATAGTCAAGTGCTGTTTAGTGGAAAACTAGCAATAGGTTGGGATTGCATTGGGATAAAAGATGGGTGGGCTCCATTGGTTCATACTTTCCCACGGTGATGATAAAGTCCTACGATTAAACAGACTTTTAGCTTTTTAAATAAAGAACATTCTTGATGGGAGAGGCAGATGGAGTTGCATAATTGTTATTTTCTGCTTTATTTTGTTTTCTAAACTAAGGCTGCTTCTTTCCAACCACAAGTAAGGATAGGAATAGCAAGCACTAATATGCCAGCAGTGGAACAAAGACTTGTTACATCAGTCAGCTCTTTCTTTTCTTCTATCAGTATGGGCTTATTCTCTGCAGAAATGTCTTTCTCCCCTGTAGCTTTGGATGTGCAAATTGATGAGTCTTTCATAACTTCCCACAAAAGATTGTTCTGTGGCCCCAAGTGCAGTTTATGCTCTTCAACTTCATGTTACAGTTGGTTTTAAACTCTGTATTTATTGATTGGGTGCTTCTGTGTACAAAGTAGTTTGTTCTTTAGTCAACCTAGCACCTTTCTCCTTATGGTCTTTAAAACCCATTTCATGTAGGAATCCAAACAGCAGCCTTTTGGTTTTTGTTTTTTTTTTTTATACAGCATTCTTTTCAGCTATTACTTTTTCTTGCATCTTTGCAACTGGAGGGGGAACAGTTCTTTTAGGAAGCAAGGGTCTCTCGGGGCAAATTGAAATTTCTAGCACCTACAAAATCTTGAGTTATTTATATCTCTCTGCATGAAGAGTGCCCTGCATCTATGGTTTTATAGCCTTTTGCATTTATTTTTTCCCACTAGGAACGTGCTGGCCGTCACTGTGGGGCTCTGAGAGTCTTGAACTCGTATTGGGTTGGTGAAGATTCCACTTACAAGTTTTTTGAAGTGATCCTGATTGATCCCTTCCATAAGACCATCAGGCGCAACCCTGATACTCAATGGATCACCAAGCCTGTCCACAAGCACAGAGAGATGCGTGGGCTGACATCGGCTGGGCGGAAGAGTCGTGGTCTTGGCAAGGGCCACAAATTCCACCACACCATTGGTGGCTCACGTCGTGCTGCCTGGAGAAGACGCAATACCCTGCAGCTGCACCGTTACCGCTAATTCTTGTAAATGTAACAATCTAATAAAGCTGTTGTGGGTTGTTGAATTTACCAAGTGCTTCTGCTGCTTCTTGGTTTATGTGGAGAAGTGTAGAATTCTCCAGGAGTTCAGTTATTTCCATATTTTGAAAGGCTTTTGAAAATGTAATTTGATACTTGTGAAGGTTGTAGGCCCTGAGTGTAGAGTTCTGTGATGGGTTTCACTTTTGATAAGACTGAAAAGACGTGTGCCCTGTGAATTGAAAGCCTAATGGCTAGTTCATGTTCTTTTTTCTGTTGGTCTGAGTATACTTCTTCACTGTCTATAGGTCGGGGTCTCTGTCTCCTGCGCTTAGACTGAAGGCCAGCTTTGATCTTGTGCAATGAGATGTAAACTGAAAGTGCTAGTTTATTTTTTTATAGGTGATTAAATACTAATGGCAATTTTATTTTTCAAGTTCTGTTTTTTTTTTGTACGTCTTCATTGTGAAACCAGCTCTTGAGCCTGTGCTATCTGCAAATGTTGGCTAAATCAACTAAGCACAGAATAGAAAGGTAAGGCTTGCTCTGGTCATTAAAGCGCACGATATTTTAAATACACTTCACAAAACTATACAGTGGTTTAGGTTGGATAATAAAATACTGACTATAGAGTAGGTATTAATTTGTGCAAGATTGCAGGCTGTTCATTTTGCAGTTGAAGACTGTTTCTTGGATCTGTCTTTTGATACTAGAACAGAGCATTTCTATAATGTTAAAGAGCTGCACTCTTGATTTACTCTGCATGGTTAAGTGGTAGAAAAAAAATCACATTTGGATGACAGTTGTAGATGCATGTATTTTAGGCTATGTTCAGTGAAATTACAGTGTGACCTTTCAGAATGAAGTCAGCTTGCATGTAAATGCTGAGAGGAGAATAGCTGCAGTTTCTGGTAAGTTAGCTGCATGGCTGTCCTAGCTTCCACAGATTTTGTACAACACCCTTTGGGTAGTGATGGGAAGAGGAATCAATAGAAGACCCAAGAAGTGGCTGTGTCTTTCTTCCTGGAGCCTCAAGGTGGGATGTGGAAAGATTAAAATCAAATAAAAAGCGCTGGGACTGAAATGTCGAAGATTGCCCTTCAACTGAGAAGTGAACTTACTTATTTTGCTGTTTTAAGTTCTTAGAGGAGGATGGTAGTCTGAAGAAGAAACTTTTTGGCGGTGTGTTCTTTAAGGCAGGACGAACAGCTCAAGGAAGCAATCCTTTCATGACTTGATTGGCTCAAACAAGAAAAAATTCAAAAGAAATCTTTGGAAAAGTACTATCTGCTCCTCTAAAGAAGGGAGATTTTATTTCTTTAATCTTCCCTGTGAAGTATCACTAGTATCCTTGAAAGCAGCCCCTGTGATGGTGTAGGACAGGAAGTTCCTAGGAGCAAATTGGTGAACGAGGCCTCCCTGGAGCATGGAGAGGGTTACTGTAGAGAAGGGGCTGATCTTTCCCTTTTGCAGATTTAAGGGCTTATGGTGGTGCCAGTATAGCCAATGTGTCCATTTCTTTTAAGGTAACAACTTTGATGATACTGTACTAGGAATTGTTAAGCTGTCTAGGACCCTTGCCACTGATGGGGGAATGTGATAGCAGGTGACTGGGCTGTCTGCACAAATACTGTGTCCTTTGCCAGGGTTCAAAACTTCTAGCATGTGGGGAGTGTCTTCAGGGAGACTTGCCTGAGGTTTCCCCTCATGGTCCTGCGTGTAGCTTTTTGAACTTTAAAATAGGGAGGGGGAAATGCTGTCCCCTCCAAACTTTATAGAAAGCTACTGATGAAAGTGTATCTAAGACGGCATGGAATGTATCAGACTAGCTAAGGAATTTGAAGCAGATGGTACTGTCTGCAAGGGAAGTTCTGGGCAGGTATGGCTACTCCCAAGTCTTGGGAAAATCAGATTGCCTTGGCATCTTCTCACACTGGAAGTGTCTTATGCTCTGCTGAAAAGTGTTTTGGGTTGGAAGGAGGGGAAATGGCAGTGCAGTATTTGTGTGAAGAGGAAAGGCAACTTATGTTTTTCTTTATTAAAATCTATTTTTAAAAGGCAAAACATTGAGGAAGAACTTCTTTCATTGAGGTTGTTAGCTTGGGAAACCAGGCTTAGAGAGAGGTGGTGTGACCTGCTTTTTGTACTTGATGATTTTTGAACCTGTTGTGCAAGTGCAACAGATTGCAAGTCTGTGTTCCTTATGAGTTTGAAGATCAGCCATCTGAGACTGTAGTCCTAGTGAGAGGCTGTTACTTGAATTCAACCCTTCTTATACGCCAAGAGTCTGCCTGAAACAGGGATGCTAAGCTATAGCTGAAGGAGGGCAGGGGGAGGGAAGAGGGAGTATCAGGAATTTCACTAGTGAAATTTATTAAGCGACGAAGGAATCCAATAATCTGTTTCCAAGGCACCTACTTGGCTCTGCTTGCAGGACTGATTATTCCTCAGTCTGAATGGGCACGTTTTAGATGTAATTAAGAGCTGTCTGGTTCCTAGGCAAGACGAAATGAGTACCACAGTTAAACTGCAGAGAAACGGGACTGTACAGTACCAGCCTATTTCAGCCTGATACAAGGTGCTAATGAAAATAGTTGATTATAAGCTTTTACTAGGCTGGACTTCACTTTTGTGTAAACTGCCTAGATTAACTAACCGCTTAGCCTTTGGTAGAAGATGAGGGCCTGGCAAGTAACTCGGCCCGTTAGAAATTAACTCTGTCCTCCTGGGGGGTGGGATGTGTAGAAACAGCATGTTCTTTAACTAAGCAAGTAGTAAACTCCCTGCCCACATAGCTAATAGAAGTGCTTGTTACTTGGCAGCACTAGCTAAGTTGAAAAGTACAGACTTGCTAATCAACAGCAACTGTAATTGTTTCCTTACACTGTCTCCAAAGTGTTGGGAGTTTCTGCAAGGCCGCAGTGTGCTGCTGGGCGAGGGATGCCGGTGTGCTGCCTGTGGTAGGCACGGATGCTGATGGAGGGGGCAGTTGGCTCCTTCCTTGCAGGAGAAGGTCATTGAATGTCACTGGTGATTTTGGGGGGGTGTCTTAGAGTGAAGTAATTGGCGGTGGAGGAGAGTAATAGTTCGTCTTGCTCACTTGTCTCTGTCCTTGTAATGCAGCAGTTGTTAGCTAGCCTTGACCTAGTGAGGAAAGTGACTGCACGTGAACAGCTCTGTCCGGCTAATGAATTAAAAAGCTAGTCTCTAAAAATAGAGCCTGATTCCTACTCTTTCATCTACTCACTCTCCAAGATGGGAAAAACCACCATCTTTTTTTGCCCTTGCATGGCTCTCTTCTTTTGCGGCACACAGAGGTCTAGTTCTGAGAGTATCAAGCCAAAATACTCGGAGTGATGGAAATGCTCCTTCAGCCACAAAAAAGCAATTTGGATTTGAATTGGACACTCTTTTTTTTCTGGGGCTTTGAGCAAGCACCAACTTTTTGATCCAGTCCTTTTCAAGTAATTGTTTGAAATGTGAAGCTGTATAAAAGGATGGAGAGCCTGTGGGTAGTTCTCTTCATGTGTCAAGGTTCTGAATCAGCCTCAATTTAATAATTGCACACAGAGTGTTTAGGTTGCAAAGTCTAGCTCCCTAAAGTTAGGAAGTACCTGAGCCTGCTTACACAACCTTTAATTCAGCGGCTATCCTGCTCTTACCTAACATGCCAGAAGAGGCCTGTGGCAAAGCCAGCATTGGAACCCAGTTCTTCTGCGCCCCTTGTCACTGCCTGACATTTAAGAAAGCACGCTTTTCTTTTGGTATCAAGTGATGTTCAATGATATCGTGTGATTAAAGGCTCTTACGTAATGAAGATGACAGTTAATCTCATTAAATACTGTCAAGTCTCCATCGTTCAGGGGAATGGAGAGCTGGGGTATCCTGGAGATCAGGGAGCTCAGTGGGAGCAGATGAATGATTAAATTAAGCCTGACTCTGTTAGGATCAGTGCTGACTCTCTCAGAGGCAAGGTAGCCCCCTTCCGAGCCTGCTCACACCTCCCTGTGCTGCCTCCCTGGTACCAGGCTTTAGAAAAACCCTTGCTCGTTTGTTTGTATGTTAGACCCTAGCTGGCTCCTTAGGGGTTATGCGGCCTGTGCCTTGTTGCGAAAGGGCTGTGGAGGCACATGTCTGGACCCGAGCTGACTGTCCAGGTGCAAGTTGAGAAGTTCTCTTGGAAACACAAGAATCGAGAGGCGCATTGAAGGAAAAAAGGAGAAGAGAAGAGGATGAGTCAACTGACTTCCAGAGGGGCTTGTTGGTACCCTGGTGCTGCCCGGTGACAGGAACGTGTTGCAGAGGAGGCTGCAGCTAGCCAGGTTTGCGTGGCACAGTCCCCATGGCATCAGCCTGGCTGGACCCGAGCCCCCTCAGCACACAGCTAGGCTCCGGAGTTGACCTGCAACCCCAGCAGACCGGGCTGCGGCCGCGCTTCCCCACACCCAGAGCAGAAGGGCCATTCTCAGTTGGTGCTGTGAACAGTAGGCTGTGAAAGGCTCCACGTCCAATGCTCAAGCCCTCTGTCTTGCAGGTCTCATCCCCAGCTGAGTGGCAATAGCCGGAACAGCAGGCAGAAACCAAGATCCTGTTACGCTCTGCGTCGTGTGCACAGTGTAACGAAAATGAGTCGCCATCCCCAGAGAGCTCGTATGCCAAGTGGAGGAAGTAGCTCATTAGTCTGGTGTTCGCTCATTCATTTATTCATACATTTTTCTTCCAGCATTGTTTTTCTGTGACTAACAAGCAATTATTTGAACCCTTTCCTTGTATGAGAATGGCTGCCCTTCAACTCATCTGCTGTTACGATCCACCTGCCTCTCATGGGTTTCGTGATTAGTCAGATGAGTTTAGATAGTAAGTTATGCAACCTTTATAAAGAACAAGTTCTGAGCTTTGTGTTTTCAGTTCATTCAGAGCTATGTATAAAAATGTCTTATAAGTTGCTATGTTGTTTGCAACTACTTGGAAAGCAGTTTGTCAATGCACAGTTAAGCAAAGTCATAGTAAAGCTTTGAAGTAAAACAGAAAATTTCATATTTTCACTTTGTTTACAAGTTATTGCTATAGGTGTTGATGGAGAACATGGAACAACTGCTTACAACCTTTCTAACAGAAGAAGACACAAAATAAGATTCAGCTACACAAGAAAAGTCAAAGACAGATATAAACCAGTTAATATTTATAAATTCAGAAAAAGGTGGGAATAAAAGGAATTCTTGATTTTTTAAAAATAGACTTATACATACATTATTTATACAAAATACACTATTCAGCTGGTTCTATTAAATCTGGAGAATCTAGTTCCCAATCTTAGTGCAGGTAGTTTTATTTCTGATAGATGCGTGGTTGTCCATTCTTAACAGAGGGAGACTAAAAACCCATATGAACTGATAGTGGGATACAAAGTTTTTCATGTTAATGCCAATGATTTGTACTGGGAAGATGATCACTGCCCTTCATGTGTGATACATGTTTTAGATTATACTTGCTGTTTAGGTTTTGGGCCCTGTTTTACCCAAACAGCAATTTTAAAGCAACGGTTATACCATATCCATAGGAAACACAAAATAAATTTATTTCTATAATGGGTTACACTGAAAACCCAATTCTTAGATTTATGATTTATATTGCTGAGAAGGAAAAAAGGAGAAAAGAAAACAACCCACTGTGAACAACTGAATCACTGTTCTGACTCCTGAGGCTAAGTAAAAAACCCCACTATAGGTACTATTTTCACTGGCTAGTTTAATAAAAAAATACAAGAATCGTAAAACTATGGAAACGTGGCAAACATGAGTTCTATTTTTCTCCAGTGATGGCCCCCTCTGTTTAGAATGGAAAACTTTATAATACCTCTCTGATAAACGATCTTGCCTTCTAGTAGGTGCCATTCTGGCAATAATCTGAAGTTTTAATTTATTTTAAGAAAGATAATTTTAAAATAAGGAAATAAGACATTTGTTTTGAACCTGAAGAATTATTTTAGCCAAATTATGACTGTGGAAATGAATGCAGAACTGGAATTTTGTCCCGATCATAATGAATACTGAAACTTGATGGTTTTTGCAGGTTTTGCAAATTGTCCTAAAATCATACTAATTGCATTTAAGTTTGAATATTGAATTGTATGGTCCTTTCATAGAAACTTTGTAACAGTAGTAAAGGCTGAAGCAATTTTGTCACAAGCAGAGGAGTGAGACGGAGAAACGGGGAAGTGATTACCTTCCATCTTTGCCCACTTTGTCCCCTGAAGTGGTAACCCTGGACCAGCTCTTTTGGCACCTACTGGCCAACCCAAGCTGACCCATCTCGTTTCTCCTGGGTTTATTACAGCCCTGTGCAACAGGATACTGCTCGCTGCTGACTCGGTTCTTTTTGTTGTTGTTGTTCAATAGGAGTGAGATTGCCAAAGTTGTAGTCATTTGGGTTTGTGAAAAATGAGCTTCTTGGCTTTGTGTGCCAACACTGTTGTCAGAATAGCTGGCTCCAGCCGTCTGTCAGGCACGGTGGGGAGGAGAAGAGGTGGGAGAGCAGTAGGTCTAAGCTGGCCAGCTCTGAGGTGGGAAACTTCCTAATGCAAAGATAGATCTAGTGTAATGTGTCCTGCTGAGATCCGTGACCCAGGCCCAGATTAAGACTTGGCATTGCCTCAGAGGGGGGAAAAAATAAAAAAGTGTGAGCTCATCAAGCCCCTGGCTCTGGTGACAGGAGTGGGGATATGGCGTTTGGCAGTGCCCACCTCCCACCACGTCAGTGCCCCTGCAGGGCCAGCCCAGAGGTCTAATAGGCACGGCCTCCGCTTTGGACAGGGACCAGCGATGGGTGTTTGGAGAAAGGCTGGTGGGTGCAGAGCACGTAGCATCTCCAGTTCTCTGAAGAGCAGGGTAAGGATTTCCTCACACCCTGGTTGCCCTCGGACTCTCCTGCTCAGGAACTGCAGCGGGACCTGTGTGCCAGCAGCCACTCGCACGGCTGCAAGCTGTGACATCCAGAGCTAGCTGGGAACTCCCACCGGGCTTCTGGCTCTGCAGGAACGCGGGCTGGATCCATACACGGGATGGCATCTGACAGTAGATAAAGAGAAAATGATTGCCTTGACTCATAGGTGCCTCCTCTAATTTGAAATGGGAAGTGGAAATAGAGCCTGTTTTGATGGTTGATGCTCCTGGAAGCTCACTGAACCAGAGACTTTCCAGATGACTCAGAGCAAGACGGTTGTTCACCGAGAACTGCTGTATCAAGGATTTGGCAGGATTATATAACAAGCAGTTGTCCTTCACCACCGATAATGTGCCTTCTCTGCAAGATTGATGCTTACAATTGACCAGTTTTGAGGAACTGCAATAAAACAAAATGGCAAGTGCCTGGAGGCATTTTCAGGATGCAGCTGAGCTCCTGCCAGGAACAGACCTATTATTTGTTTCTAGACATTGGGCTACAGTTGTTCAGGAAGAGAAGATAAAATTTCACTGCTAGCCTCATAATGCCACCCATTCCTTTGCAGTGGTCCCATTTAAGTTGTGTTTAGCATGGCGTACCTTGCTCTATTTAGCAAAAACACTAAAACTAGTTGTGGAGAATGTGCCTCTTTCGTTTTATTTAAAATGTCTGAGGTTCAGAGAGTGATCTTTTTGCTTTTTGGGAGCTGGAGCAAAGCTGGCTTCTTCTGTGTGCTTGAATTTTGCTATGTCTCTTTTAGTGCCTCTCCTGGAAAAGTTTGTACTGGATAGAGCGTTAGTGAAAATTCTCAGTGTTTGTAGCTGGACGTTAAAAAGTTCCTTCCTATCCTCAAAACAAAAAGTGTTTGCATTCTCCTAGTTCAGAAAAAAAACCCAACAAAAAATGGAAGAAACAGGAACGCTCCTTTTTGTTAATGTCCGATACCCCCTTTTGGAGAAGATAACTGATTGTGGCAGGGAGTTCCAAGAGTATTTTCAGTCCTTGGAGCTGTGTCTGAGACCCTGGCTGGGAATCACATGTATTCACTGATGGTCATCTAACAACAGATGAAGTGACCAGGATGATTTTGATAAAATTTTAAGTGCCTCACCAGGAGGTTTTGTTGGTTTGCCCACAATCACTAAAAGGAATGAAAGAATTTGCTTCTTTCCTTCTTAACTGTAATGGTTTAGAGCTGAAAGTTCTTACTCTGACTTACTGTAGAGAGCCAGTTTTGCTGCACGTGAAGCTGGCAGCTGAATCTAAGTGCACGTCTGTCTGTATTCACGAGGCTGATAATATCCAGCTCTGTTTCCATCACATCAAATACGAATGGTCCCTTAATAGGAATATCATTGTGTCAGGAGTAATCTGGGCAAGTCACTGAGGCATAACACAGGCCCAAGATTCAGGACAGCCAGAGAGGTCAGTATTTCCACCGCTTGTACAGTGCCAAAACTACAAGCGTAGATTAGTTTGCATCCACAGCAATGTTTGTATTCCGAGATATCCCACAAACATATTTCTAAGAACCTATGAACATAATTTGGATCTTACACTGGTGTTACAGGATTATAACCCTTTTGCCTTCAATCGAGTTATTCCAGATTTATCTGGAATCCAAGTTATTTTAAGAAGCATTGTGTATTTGCAAAATAGTTTGAATACCTCAGGTTTGTTTCTAGTAAGCTTTCACTCTTGCTGCAAATGCCTTGCATAGGATTTTGTGAGAGAAACTACATTTGTTTTAACAGTTAAGTTTTTATAGCTGGAAGCAATTTTCTTTAGTGTAACATTTCAGAAGCCCTTTATGGCTAGCAATATTTCATTGAATGCCTGAAGACTGAGACCTACTGCATGACTTTATCATGTATAAAGCTTATTATCTGACATAATTTGGTGCATAGCAGGCTTATTTATTTAAAAGGTCACACAACCATATTTCACTACTGGTAATGGCATTTTTATCCATTTAATAGGTTTATCCTAAAGCATATTTATTCCTAATGCATTTTATTCTGAAGCCGGTTAATAACTTTAACTCTTTGGGCTCTTAGCAGAATAGAGAAGCCAGCATTTTGGAACAAGAAGTTGACCACTTGGGCCTAATCCAGGAGGACACAAGGTCTGATATGGTGTTCCACGCATCATCTCCTGATACAACTCCGCACCTTGAAGCATTAGGCCTTAAATCAGCTTTTGACCTCCAAGTCAGCCAGGGTGAGACAACGATCAGGGAAAAAAACCCTGTGTTATATAGAGCTGCTGAAAGTTTGAGGCTGTCCTGGCCCTTAAATTGCTAGCTATCCTTTGGGTAGCTATGGGTAATAATCCTTAGGGCAAAATATGTTTTGGTTGCTTACCCAGAGAAATTTTACTGATTTGAATATAGTTGCCTTTGTTTTGCCCGGGGACGGTCCTCTCTCTTGGGGCCAATGCACAGGGACCAATGGCACCTGTAAGGAAAGGCTGTTCATTTTCTACCATCTTGGGCTATTTAGGGCCCAGATGCAGGTGGCATTTGCCCCTGTTCATGACTGACGTGAGTTTTCCCTGGGATTTTCCTTGTAAAATATGCCAGTAATCACAATAAGCTTGTGCTGCTCCAGAGGAGAGAAGCAAGGGCGATACGCAAAACCTTGCAGGAGCTGTGGGTGACATTCCTGACTTTGTGTCCCCTCCATACAACCTGCAGAGTTTTCCCAAGATGAGGAGAAGGCAACATTTGCATCTCAGCTCTGCCCAGGACTGAGCTTTGTGTTTGTGTCACACTACATCCCTCCAAGGATTAACATAGTTTACAAAGAGAAAAAGCAAACAGGATATTGACCTGTTGGCAGCCCAGAGGGTTCAGAAGGGAAATGGTGGAGCCGAGCTACGTGACTTCTGAAGCAATGGGTTTGATCCGGCGACAGCAATGCCCTCCACACTGGGAATGTCCTGGTCAGCACCGTGCCAGTGTCACACAATGCCAACGTGATCGCGGGCAGCCTGCAGCTTAGCTAACTTCTAGTGAGCATCAGTGCTTTGAAATAAGATGCTCTGCAAGATGCTGTAATATAAGAGAGTTTGAAAAAGGCAGAAGAAAATCCAGTCTTAGAAGGATGTTTATTACAAAAGACACCAGAGGGAGAAATGCGGTTGCCCTTGGAGAGGATTGGGTGGTGGGGAGAAGGGACTGGCAGCTGTCAAGAGCTAAAGGCAGCAGTTGTGCCTTCAATACAACACCGCTGACGTCTTCTCCGAGACAGTACAATGTGTCATTAGAAATCACCTGTAGTTAAGTCATGTACGTCTCAGTGTTTCAGTGAAAGTAAAGGGTAGCTCTCGGTGCATCCTTTGCACAACCCATTCCGCTTCTCTCCCCAAAATCGTGATTGGCCCAATCAAGAAATAAATATTCTCATCTTTGTTTCATTAACTGATGATTTTATTTCTGGATAAGCAGATGATGTACCAGCAGATTAAGTAACTTCTAGCACAAAAAGGAAAAGGTGGGCAGTGATATTACTGCCATATAATACAGGCTTAATTAATGCAAGATGAATGCTTTGTCTTTCTGGACCAAAGGTCCAGGTCCTCACCTTCCATTAAAATCTGCAAGGGCAGCTGAGGCTAGTTGTAGTATGTCACTATTGCGTGAGGTTATTGCCCATCATTTTGACCAGCCTAGAAGGCCACCTGTTTTACTGATTTATGTGAATAAAAAGCACACCTGCAATAACAGTAGGTAAGAGAGAAAAGCAGAGGTGTTACGTGCTTCAGGCCATAAACCAACTGCTAAAGAGCTGAATCAGGCAGAAAGTTACCCCATAGGCAAGTTAGTATATAACTGTCTGTTATGAGCTTTTATATCTTCCTCCAAGGCTCTGATACTTGGCACTGAGAGACAGGATGTGAGCGCAGGGGAACAGTTTGTGAGCCAGCTCCTCTGTTTCGGTTATACTTAGCTCTGTGACTACACCGCTCCCGGTACCTAAGCTAGTTGCATTCATGTCATGTAGGCATGCCCTTAATGGGTAGGCTTTA
Source organism: Elanus axillaris (assembly GCA_026212715.1). NCBI lineage: Eukaryota > Metazoa > Chordata > Aves > Accipitriformes > Accipitridae > Elanus > Elanus axillaris. The sequence continues at coordinate 3,068,272 of JANZLQ010000078.1, read as the reverse complement.
AATGATTCTATATTTAGCTTTTGCTTCTTCCTAAAGCGTTCTGCACACATTCAGCCTATGAAGGGATGCAGTGACAAGCCAAAGACCTCTGGGACCTCCTTATCAGGATTTCTCTTCAACAGAGAGAAGAAAAAAAAGTGCAACAATCTGAAGAGTTAGATACATACGTGAAATAGAAATGGAGAATAATTAGGGCAAGGGGTCAGAAAACACTGTGTAGGGCTTGACCCAAGCTGACTCTGATCGATAGAAAAATTTCCACTGGCTTCCAGAGGCTGAGATTAGTTAGATTAGTTATTGCTATTTATATCATTTAATGTAGGAAAGAAGTCACGGTTATAGCTATCGTTATAATGACTTTTAGAGGGCAATATTTAAGCCAGCAACTGAAGATAGCAAGTAAATCTTTGCTTTAAAGAAGCTGGAAATGCAAGGATGGGTTTGGTATCAGTTGCCTCACCTAAGAGAAGTGTACCTGTATGAACTAGTTCCACCTGCAGTCGTGGAGCACAAATTATTCAGGACAGACAGATTACTGAGGGTTTTGGAAGGATCTCTTCAAACAGATTGACTGGACAGTAAAACAGTGACAAAGTATTTTGTATGGGGGAAAAGAACTTTCATTATATGTAAGCCATCGTAAGCTGTAAATGACCAAAGAAGAGAACTTGGACTCACTGTAGATCTGTGCAAATGCCAGCGTTGTTCTGAGCATCAGTCAAACAGACAAATAAGATGTTAGGAATTTTTTCCTGAGGTAATAAAGGAACAAAGAAACAGAAAACATGAGGAGCTGTTGGGACATGAAAAGATGCTGCTCCTTGGCACTCTTCATGTAAACAAATTTTTTCTCTTTGCAAAGTATATGTTTGAGGGTCAAATTAATATTATTGTAAATGTGCCAGGCACTGAAGAAATCCAACTCGTCCAAAAGCAGAGAAATGCCTGCTGGTGGAAACTCCTACGTTCCTGGCTGGCATGTGGATGTTTACTGGGATTAGGAGGACCTCTCTGCAAGGAAAGACAGGTGCAGGCATTCTGTCCCAACCTGAGCAACCACCAGCATTTCAGGCCTGAGGAAAAAGAGTCATCGCTCTCCACATACCTCTGGTGAGGTGGCCAAAGTGCATCCTGTCCCATCATGCAGCTATCAACTGCACTTAACAGTTAAGTCAGCATTAGTTGCTGCAACACTGTTGTGCTGTCTCCCATCCAGAGTAGGAGAGTCTGTAGCACAGGTGGGAGTCAATCTGCAACCTCTGGAATTTAAACATGCAGATTTAACTGCTCCACTTGTGTTGGGTGGGAGGAAAGGGGGAAGGGGGGGTAATATTTGTGTTCCTTCCTAGGAGTGGGAAGGGCGCTGTAGAAGCTTTCTGTCCCACCTTCTGTGCTTTTTCCCCTCTTCTGCCCCTTCACGTGTCAATGCCTCACTTCAGTCTCTTCCCAGAACCACAAGTCTTCTGCAGAGAGCAGCACCCTCAGTAGACGGGGGCTGAAGGATTCAGAGGACTGACCAAACATATGAATTCCCAATTGCTCTTCAGGTCATCATCCTAGTGCCTGCCCGACTGTCAGGTTGGAGAGGTGCCACGCCACTGTGAATGCCAGCAGCGCACTGCCTCTCCATAATGCCAGGGTTTGTTTTGCCCTTCATGGAGGGGTGAACAACACGTAGGGAATCACATCTCCTCATGGGCATCAGGGATTACCCACGGACCATCACGTCTTGAAGGGAATGTTCCTTGCAGCTCAGCACGTAACACTAGAGCTTTAGCAGCCAAGCTAGGGTGAAAGAAAAGCCCCTCCAGAAGCAGCCCAGGCACCACGACTTGGTTAGCACCCAGAGCCACAGGTTATTATGCCAGGTGTTTGTTTGTATGGGTCTGGAAGAGGTAGGTGGGAAGAGGCTCCAAGAAAAAAATTGGCTCCTGTATTGCAACCCATTGGCGGAGCGTTGTCATCCCCCAGGTTACAGGGCAGAATAAAAACCTTGACGCTTGCTAAGACATTTTGCTCCTCCAAACCCTGAAGTGCCTCTCATGGACTACTGTGGCAGTCCATACCTTTGTGCTGACCAGCAGACCTTTGGCACAGGAGTGGACAGGGCCATTTCTGAGACCACCTCCATTAGGAAGTCCAGGATGGGAGTTATACTGGTTGCACCACCCTGTGGCTACCCACAGCCAGCTCTACCTGCTGGACCTTCTCAGGAAACACACCTTTTGGCTTCCTCTGATGTTGTGGACAAGGAGCCTGAGTGGAAGGCTGGGCGGTGGGCCCATTACTTGCTTTTGCCATACTCCATTCTTAACAGAAGTGCTTGGCTGTTGCAACCCACGTGTGTGTGGGGAGCCACCTCAGGGGAGGACCCAGAGAGGACGTAGTATCGGAGCACAGGGAGCCGTCCAAGGTCATTAAGGAAGGGGTCGATCTGAGATATGAGAGAGAAGCAAAATAAAGGCGTTCTTGAAGATGGGTGGGAGGTGGCTCCAGGGCTGCAAAGTGCAGCGCCAGGGGCAAGAGTAGGCTGAAACTGCTATAATGATCTGCGGGAGTCTCAAAAGCAAATGGTAGAAGATATTAGAGGCTACAATCCCTTGGGAGGGACGAAGTCCTGTCCTGGTGGTAAATAGGAGACACTGAGATTGGGAGCAATAGTGTGATGGCCTCTCCCTATGGCATCCTGTGAAGCTGTGTACGTTGCCTTTCCCATTTGTCCCGCCAGGCAGGAGCAGCAGCATTTGTCCTTGCCCACAAAGGAAGTGGAGGAGCAGTCCTTCCCTTTACTGGCCACTCTCAGGAATGGAGTCCACGGACCTGAAGAACCTGGAGCCTCCCTTGAGCACCCCAGACTGCCTGCAGGCCAGGTGGACCTTTGATCCGTACCAGTGCCTGCATACTCATCTCCAAGCGCTTCCACCACCACCTGCAGATTGAAGTCTCCTCCTGCCTTATCCAACAGCAAGAGCTCGCGTTCCGTAGTTTTTTTAGCAGTCTCAGTGAACACCTAGGGTTGGTAGTGGGTTAGTAAATGCTACGCAAGCATCGCGTCTAATCCTTAATGCCTTATCAAAATCCAAAAATAACAACAACAAAAATAAATATCCCGGAGACAGAGAACGCACGGGCAAGGCGGCAGGGCTTAGGAAACGTGGTGGTTTGGAGTCGGGAGTTGGAGGAGGAGAACCGGGAATGCGAGGAGGACAAGAAAGTGTTGCTGTAGGAAAGGAGGGCTGGGGGATGGAGGGGCCTGGTGGGCGCTACCTGGGCGCCCAGAGGAAAGCTGGATGCTGCTTGGCCGCAGGTGGAAAAACAGGAAAACTCACCCGTTTACCTTATTCGAGAAGTGAGGAAGCTCGCCCAAACTGACCTGTTTACCTCATTCGAGAAGAGAGGAAACTCACCCAAATTGGGAGGCGGTAAACCACATTTAGCTGCATTTCACCTCCGCTTGTTAACCTCGTTTCACCCCGCTGCCTCCCTCTCAGCCTGGAGGTCAAAGTACAGCGTGAGGGGAAGGGAGCTGCGTTTTGGGCTCAGCCCTCACGGAGAGACCCCCCCCCCCCCCAGCCCC
>JANZLQ010000078.1:3043752-3062875 GCA_026212715.1 Elanus axillaris | reverse complement strand
GGGCTGCGCGGGCGCCCCGCACGTGGACCGGCCCGGTGCGCGGGGGCGGCGTTGTGTAACGGGGAGGGGGCGGCCGGGGGCAGGGCAGGGCAGCGCAGGGCCTCTCCGGCCCGGCGCCGCCTGACGGCGGGGAAAGCCCCGGCCCCGCGGGGACACACACACACACACACACACACACACCGTTCCCCGCTTTGTTAACGAGGGCGATGGTGGCGGGGGTGCCGGGCCGGCGGGAGCCGCCGCTGCGGCGCGGCTTGGCCGTGAGGCCTTGTTTCAGCACCCTCCGGCCGGGTCCCTGCGCGAAGCCCCGTCAGTTTACGGAGCCCGGGGGGCGTGGGGGTCCCTTCCTGCGGGGCGTGGGTGCGGAGAGCCCGCCGTCGTCCGGGCCCTTTGTGTCGAGCCGTCGCCCAGTGCTGTGCGTGAGACTCGGCTTCTGACCGCGGGTCAGACAAAAAACAGGGCCCGCAGGGAGACGTAACTTGTAAAATAGCGAAGTATGAGGAACCTTGACGCTGACTGCCGAGCTCCCAGCCTTCTGGGGCTCCCCAGGCTTGCAGAAGACAAGGGCTGCCCTTGCCCTGCTCCCCTCCGACACTGGTGCGTTGCCCTTGAGGGAGAAGAGCCTGGCTTCTTACGAGGCAGGGTTTAAAGGCAGCGGGGCCGGGTGGCAACGGGGAGTTGGCCGCAGGGGCCCCCCGTTCGGCGCCCTGCTCTGCCCCTTGCAGATAAGGATGGCGCCTGCTGAGGAGCTGGTGCCTCCCTTGGAGCCGGCGGAGTGTGAGCTTCGACCCGGCGTTTGACGCCGTCTTTTTCTCACGCTGTTGCGGGACCTGCGTGTCCATTGCAACCCTCGTTTCTCCAAAAAACACCGATCCTGAACCCGTGCTATGCTGCGCGAAGGATTTTTCTTTTGAAAAAAAAACCAAAAAAACAAACCCATGCAGGAACGACCACTCCGGTGGGCTGTAGGGTCGCCTGTGTCCAGGAACGTGAGGAGCAGTCTGCGTGTAGCGCACGTGTCGCGCAACCGCCTGGTCTGACTTCTTCTCCGTGGCGACTCTGGCGGGCGCTCCTCGGCTGCACGCTCTTCAGGGTGTTGGCAGCGGTTTCCTTGGTAGAAAAAATTAAATGTTAAAGAGGAAATAGGCCAGTAAAGCTGCCGCAGAAAGGCTAAGAGGACTGTTGTAGCTGATCGCACTAATGAAAACTTGTAAGTCAGAATTTCTACCTGCAAGCAGTGATATTTCCAGGGTTGTATAACACTGCTGCCTGATAGGTGTAACAGCCTTTATCTACGAGCAGGTGATGTCCGGTGTAAGGGGCTACAGCCCCGACCTGCCGTGCTAAGTCAGTTGATCAAGCAAGGACTCTAACTGATGCCAGTGCTTTTTTCCTCCAGGGGAAGCCAATGCATGGCCAATGCATATTTTAAAGTTTTTAATTCTTACTGGCGTGTGGAGTTCCTTGCTACAATGTCCTGAGTCGTCTGTGAAGAGACTTTACAGGCATAAAACAGAGAAGATGCTAAGTGTAGTTGATTTAAATGGTTGCGTGGCTTTCGCCGTTGAAATTCTTGCGTGAAATATCAAATGTTTTTATGTTGACTTTTGAAATGCTGAGTCTTGGAGACAACCTCAAATGAAGTGAAAACAATTTTTCTTGCTTAAGAGCAAGAAAAAGGAGCCTGTGAAAAGCCAGAACTTCTCCCAGGTCTGCCTGAGGACAAAAAGCTGTTTCATTTGAGGGATTCTCAAGTGTGTCAGATTGCAGGACAGAGACTGTTTGCAAATAAGCAGCCTGGCAGTCGGAGTTCAGCTGCTGCTAGAGATGCTACAAAGGCTTGCAGTCAGACAAATGGCGTTCAGTAGGCTAACCAGGCTGCACCGCTATTTCTTTCCCTTGCCCCTTTCCCTTCTGCATCATGAGCACCTCCCAGCCCTTCCTTTCTGTGCCCCTGGCGCGTAGCCTGCATGAAGTCTTTCTCTCTGCCCTATTTCTGTCCCTAACCTAGCTTGTTTGCATTCTGGCTCCACAGCACTGTAAGATCCTATCTTTGCTGTGGCTCCAGAGGAGCTCTGCTCAGAGGGTGGCCAGAGAAACCCTCCCTGGTCTGCCCTGTGCCCTCTCCCCGCTGCCCTGTCCTGCCAGCACCATGGCATGCTGCTCCATCTTTTGCTTTTGCTGTTTCACCTTGGCTTGGATCGGAGGAATTCTGACAAATCGGGAAAAGGGGATGGGGCAGATTGGGAGGTCAGCCATTGAAAACGAATGGAGAGAAGCAAGCTGGAGGGAGCGGGGAAAGGAGGGCGTCCAGGAACACGTGATGGCTGGGTCTGGTGGTGCTGGGTCATGGTGTGGCTCACATGGCAGCGGTGCATGTCTGCTTGTTATGTCACTACGTGCCGCCTTTTTTTTCTTGCCTTAGGGGGTGTGATAGCTTACATCAGCTCTTCAAGCTCGGCATCTAGCCCAGCCTCATGTCACAGCGAGAGCTCAGACAGCGGTTTCCAGTCGTCCTCTTCGCCTGTGCCATCTTCTCCGAACAGCTCCTCCTCAGAAGGCGGCTGCAGCAGTCGGAGCAGTGAGGGCTCTGATGGGGCACCGAAGAGCGATCGGCTGGAGGAGACTATTAAAACAAACCAGACGAGTGTTGCTGGTTTGACAAAAGGCCATAATGGAGTCACAAGTATGTTTTGTGCTGGTTCCCGAAACCACCATTTTCCCCTTACGTATTACAGCCCCGTATATTACAAGCAGGTCCTCTGTGTAGCTTGCTGTGAAGGCACATAGCAAAGCCTCCATTTTTACCTTTTTTGCATTATCTGTGTAGTAATACATACAGTATTGCCATACAGATGCTAATAGATTGAGGTCCCATTGCTGTTAACTTCAAACAGTCCATAAATACAGTCCAGTTTTACTTCAGATTTTCACTAGTGAAAACTGATCTTAATAAAAATCAATCAATGAAATCAGAAAATGCTAATCAGAAATTGCCTTCAGGAGTATTTATGGAGCTGTCTTGCAAATCTAGTTGCTCTGTTTTTCATACTCCCTTCCCCTCCGCCTTTCTTCCCCCCAAATTTCTTTGAGGAACAAAATAAATAGATTACCAAAACATTGTATTATATTTACATAGCTGTAGCTGGGACCTTTATCTCTTTGATTCCAAGTTTTAATTTGTAGATGTAGCAAACAAAGTACTCGTAAGCTGGAACTAACGGATAGCCTTTTAAAACGCATTTAACAATCTAGCTCCAGCTATTTGCTTCACACTGTTTTTGGTCATCAGAGAAGATCGACAATAAAGAACTATAGTTGAAGAGTTTTGGAAGGGTAGGATTCAAACTAAGTACTGGAACGAGTGTTTCAATAAACACTCAGCTGGAATTTATACTAGTCCTTTGAAGGCTGAATTCTTTTATTGGCAAAATTGTTTTATTGTTTTGAATTGTTATGAAGCTAGAATAAGTATCTAACAGTTCTACCTTAAAAGGTTGGGGTTTTTTTGGGTTTTTTTAAGATGTGTTCCTACCCGAAGTTCTTAGTAAGAACCTTTACTTCCTCTTAAAAATTTGCTAGCAACTAGGTCTTTGGTATCAGGGCAGAGGTTCCTGAAGATGAAAACTGTTCAGATGTATAGATAGATAGACAACATTTTTAGCTCAGTGTTAGCTCTGGTTAAGAAAAAAAGAAATTTTGTGGTTTGGTTCTTCTTCAAAACCTTAAAAAAAAAAAAGTCTTAGTTCCTCTTTACAAATGAAACCCAAATGTCAAATAAATTACTCTTCTGGTAGAATATGGTTCTGGGGGAGTATTTCCAGCTGTCTCTGTTGCTTACTCTTAAGGTAACTTTGTGGTTACTGAAGTCACTAGTAAAATTCCCCTTGGCTCCAGTGAAACCAATGTTAGACCAGCACTTAAGACTTCCAAAAAAATCTTTTTTCCAAGCTGAAATAAAATAGGTGGGGAAAAACTTAAAAAACCCAAACCATGAGTATCTTTACAGGGCTGAGAAGGTATTTTCAAAGTCAAGTGTGCAAGCATGCCATTGTGGATATGCGCTCAAATGAGTAGTCTTTACATACGTAGATGTGGCTGAGTTGCCAGTCTTAAGTTATTATCAAATAGGTAGAGTGTATGGCTTTTTTACAATATATAATAAAAGAAAGTGTCCTTTAATATTTCTGTTTTTAAGAAAAGGTGCTTATTCTCTGTTGGGGAAACAGAAGCCTTTATATGGGCTTATTTGTCCTGATGGAAAAACAGATTGAGCCTAAACTTTGGTGGCCTAGTTAACTAAATGGTCCTTTTAAAACTGCATAAATGTAAGCAGACTTTCTTTTTCTACAGTTGAGTACAATGCTACTGTGATTGACAGTCCAGTGAATACGTGCTTTCTCCCTATTCTGTTGACTGTTTCATGTTTGTCTTTTTTTTTTTTTTTTCCCTCTCCCTTGTACTGGTACCTTCTGAACCGTTCAGGGTTTTTGTACATTCTTGTTGTCTGTTCCTCTGCTGTATTTTTTGTATGTTGAGCTGACCTGACATAATTTGCTTTTAGTCCAGGTTTTAAAAGCTGGAAACATGTTCCTGCAGATGTCATTGGTTTTCTGTATCCTTGACTTTTCTGTTCTGATTCTAGAATTTAATGGCATGGTTCTTCTTTGCAAAGTCTGTGGAGATGTCGCTTCAGGATTTCATTATGGTGTTCATGCCTGTGAGGGCTGCAAGGTGAGCTATATTTCTGCTCACCTTTCTGTTGGTGAAATGCTCAAGTTCCCCACATAGGGGAAAAGGGGTGATACTTCTGAAAAAATATTGGGATGCTTCTCTGTTAAACTTGAGAAATTTCAGACAGTGTGTAAGTTGTAGGAAAAGGCAAACCACTTAGCAACACACAGCATTTTTCAAACTCTGAATACTTTTTGTTCCTGCCCCTTGTCTGATCCTCCCTGACCTGGAGTGCACAGCAGAGAACAAGAACTGGAGACAGAGGTGGTAAGGACCATGTCACGCAAGACATGTGAATGTTAATTGCATTAAGAGATCGTGGGTGTGAGTTGTCACCTGGGCTGGGACACAGAACAAAACAGCTTTGGAAAAGCAATTCTTCACCGTGGGGGAAAGCCAGAACTGGGTGCTTGCCTGTTCATGCTTCAGTGGATCTGTATTTTCTGATACTGTAACACTGCAGATTTTATGTTCTGTGAAGGAGTTGTATCAACTTAAGGGTTATGTGAAAGAACCGCCTTTGAAGTTCATATGGTGCAGCAGGATGGTTTTGTTGCCAAACTATGGAGATCAAAGTCAAAAGATGGATTTTGACTTTCACCTTTGCACTTAGGAGGTTGAGGGCATACCTTATAAACTGTCACTACAGTGACAGAGGTAATACTGGAGATACTTTGCTCTTAGATGCTGACTATGCAGGGAACAACTTAGCATCTTCTGTAGTTAGAAATCATAACTAGTTTGTGTTATACACAGATCACACATGAAGGGGAAGTAAGTCATGAGGAGTAGCAAGTTCTTTAAAATCACTTGGGGCTGATGGCTCTGAAGCAGCTGATGAGATGCAGTGAGGTTTTCTGTGCTTGCAGAGAGGTGAATCTTGGCAGGAGGATTTGACATGCTGTAATAATAGTTGTGGGGTTTTTTTTGTTTGCTTGTTTGTTTACAGGGTTTTTTCAGAAGAAGCATTCAGCAAAACATCCAGTATAAGAAGTGCTTGAAGAATAACAACTGCTCTATAATGAGAATGAATAGGAACAGATGCCAGCAGTGTCGTTTCAAAAAATGCCTGTCTGTTGGAATGTCAAGAGATGGTACGTTCCTCTACTAAGCAGTGATCCTCTGAGAGGGAATCTGCTGCCTACCACAGAACTGATTGCTAAGGGTCTTAACGGCAGAAAACACAGCCAGCCCTATCGTCAGGGGCAGGTTCCCTGTCCAAGAGCATTTAGATCAGCTTGCCTTCTTGCTCGGTGGCTCTCCTGGACTGGTAATGTAATACTGGCTGCAGAGGAGTCCTCCCATCTCTGGAGGCTAATGCAGTGGGATGCGCTGCAGTGGTCTGTTAGGGGGACGGTTGTAAGAAGAGTCTCAGTTTTGTTTTAATGAGTTAATGTTTATAGCTGTATCCTGCCTGAATCTGAGCAAGACTCTTTGTTTTGTTAATGTTGCTTTTTCAATGAAAGGGAATTCTGCCCAAACTGATAGCATTAGAGTAATCATTATAGAGCCTAAAGAGTTAGGTTTGGTTGCACGGGGCGAGCATATATATCCGCTCTTTTTTTTTTTTTTTTTTTCCTCTTGCAGGGAGTGGGAAGGCAAGGAGGAAAGGGTAATATTGAGCTGTGTCTCTGACCACCTTGCTGGCTATCCACTCCTTGTGACTTTTTTTAAAATGAGATGCTGAAAGTATAGTTCATTAGTCTGCTACAACTTACTGTCATGAACCAGAACTCTTCCTTCTGTTTCACTTTTTAATTTTCTCTGGGTGTTTATTTCACAAGAACAAGGAATCTTGGGACATTAATAATTTAGTGGGTGGAGTGTTAAAACTTATTTTAAATAATTGTTCCGAGTTCTTGTCGTGCATAGGAGTTATTTCATCCCCTAGGCGCTTGTTTGTGTGTAAGGTTGCACCTGCTTTAATGAAAGAGATTTAGTTACATTAATGATGGACTACTGCGTGAACATAATTACATCAGTCGAAACTGGTTATAAGCCCTTGTAAGGCTGTGGTTGGACAGGATGGTAGAGGCAGTTGTAGATTCCCTAGGACAGGGTCAAAAGGGCTGCAGCCACAATGATGCCCATCCCCTTGCCAGCAGAAAATGTCCTTGTCAAGACAAAGTTATCAGGAAAATTTGCCGAGATAAGCTTCGTTCAGGATTGATTCTCTTAATTGTTTTGGCAAGTTATATAATTGGTCCATGAGGAGCTGTCTTGTAGGACTTATATTCAAATATGATATGAACTGTGTTTAAATTCAGCTAATTGTCAGCTCACAAAGTTGTACTGACTTAATTGATCCAGTCTTAAGGCCTGACACTTAATTAACTGACACAACTGTGTGTATAGTCCATAGCCAGGTTTGCAGCAAAAGGGGAAAAAGCTTTAGAGATTATGTGCTTTACAGCTGCCTTCTCTTTGTCTGTAAACAGCAGCATGTAATTCATATCTTGTGCCTATTCTATGCTCAGGAAGCTCCTTGACTTCAGTGGTAATACCTCTGCTGTAGTACTGGTGAAAGCAGTTAAAGTCTTCCCTTAAAAGGCAAGATTATTATTTGGGGTGTGTATTTTGAGTGTGTGCTTGCTGGCTTTTCGCTTTGGTTTGATGCCTGTGTCTGCTGCTAACACTTTCAGGAATGACTTTTTTTTTTTTTCTTCCTCCCCCACTTTTCATTTCTCCACCTTGGTAGCTGTTCGATTTGGCCGTATTCCCAAACGTGAAAAACAGAGGATGCTGATTGAAATGCAGAGTGCCATGAAAACCATGATGAACAGTCAGTTCAGCGGTCACTTACCCAATGAAGCATTAACAGAACATCAAGATCAAGCACCTCAAGAAGACCTTTCCTCCAAGCCCAAACAAGAGCGGGAAACCATCAAAAGCCCTTCTCCCCCTCCTAGCACTGACATGGCTAAGGAAGAAGTGATCGGTATGGTCACTAGGGCCCACAAAGACACTTTCATGTACAACCAAGAACAGTCCCAAAACCCAGCGGAGATGATGCAGGCCCACAGTGGGGAGAGAGTGTCAAAGAACACTGAGCAGTACATCTTGAGCAGCGAGCACTGTGTTGGTGGGCTTGGTGGCCCTCAGTACCCTGAAAGTGAGCACCACCTTGGTGGACAGTACAAAGGGAGAAGCGCAATGCATTATCCAAGTGGGCATGCCATGTGTTTCACAAATGGCCACTGTATGAACTTCACCAGTGGTTATACTCAGCGACTTTGTGATAGGATCCCAGAAGATGGCTTTTCTCCAAGCAAGAATACCACTTACTCTTGCAGCACTGGAGGAAGAATGCATCTGGTATATTGATATCGATTGTTTGACTTGACTTAGTGAAAGGCTTAGTGATGCATGTGATCCAGCTGTGCCTCTTTAGTCAGTGAAGCTGCACACAATTGGCACAACTGCTGAAACTTTTCGTGGTGACACAAGTTTGATAGCACAAATTGTGATGAAGGAGAATAATGGTGCAAGTTGTGTGGAGCATTTGAAATCATACAAGTGATGGGGTTTCTTGGCTCGCTTTTTAGCAAAGTGGACAGATGTCAAAGAGCATTGGTTGAAGAAAACTCATGGCATTTTTAGCTGGCTTGACTTAAAAATTAAAACAGATGTTAGGAGTTCATAAATTCCCTTCTTCACTCAATCCTCTTGAAGACTTCACTTTAAAATAATCTACACAGTCAGATATGCTGTATTTTCCTTAAAGGTATTCAAAGCAAATTTCTGGGGTGAAACCTCAGGGCTAGGGTTTTAAGCCAGTCTGTTTGCACACCTTGCTAGTGTGTTCTAAAATCTCTCCTGCTGGGTAGGCTGGTATTTTTTGTGGGAGGGGGGCAGGGACGTGTTTTATTTTAATGGGTATAGGCTGATTCTGTTACAGGCAGTGTGAAATACAGGCTCAATGGGACCCACGGGCTATGCATCCTTCTCCCCTAGAACATCTTCAGATCTGAACAGAGGCAGGAGGACGATGCACAGCTAAACCACTTGAGAGAAGTTCAGGGTCTTCTCTATAGTACTTACACAAGTGAGGCTCTGAACACCGTTACGCGTACCTTGGATGACTTTGCTAGAGCGTTTTCTCACTGAATTCTTAACAAGGATGCTTCCCGTTTTCTTGCATATGGGTTTAGTGTTTTGTTTTTTTTTTTTTTTTTTTCCTTTCCTTAACAGGTCCCTCCCATTTGCCTTGCACCCACTGTTTCTCTGCCATTCAGGCAACCAGTTCTGTAAGCCCCTTAAAATAGATTGTCCTTTATCACTGGAACCGCCTGGGATGAGAGAACATAACATCCTCGTTCTCATTCTGCACTCCTGTCGAGAAGTGCAAGCCCCTGACCTTTCTGAAGTACTCGAGCTGCTGATGTTTTCCTTCTTCCTAGTTTGTAAGGATTCTTCACAGGTTCTTGAAGGCCCCTGAAAGTCTCTGCACAGTGAAGGCTGTTTGTTTTGATGCTGGATTTCTTTTTTGTTGGTGGTGGTGTTTTGGTTTTCTTTTTCTGGTTGGTTGGTTGGTTTTTTTTTTTCCTTCTTCAGCTACGGCATATGCAGACCATGCCATCCCTAGCAGGCTCTGACCTTAATTGCAGACTCGGGGCACTACACCATGGCAAATAATAATCATTACCAACCTTTCTTCCTTGCAGGGAAAGTATATGGAGTCACTACAATGGCATTCTTGGCACTCCTGAGAAGCAGAGGTTAAACCTGTCGGTATGGGCAGGCAGGGAGTGGTGCTGCCTGGAGAGGCCCAACCAGTCAGTTTGAACTGTATATAGAAGCTGCAGGGAGGTTTCACACAGCCAGCGATGAGGAAACAAAACCGAATCCAACAGAGCACTGCAGGACCGCCTCCCCCCACCCCATCCCTGACATGAATGAGGCTTTTGCCAGAGAACTTGATGAGAGCAGAATCCGACCAAAAGGAGTCAGCTGCAGTAAGGGAGTGTAATTAGGCTCTGAACCAGTACAGACAGATGTTCAGGGGTTTGGTTTTTTCGCTCATACCCCCAACAACCAGAAAAGCAGAGCAGGTCATTCCTGAAGAGGTTCCTCTAAAGAGAGCTAGTGACTGCACAAGCTGACAACTGCTTCCACAGGAAGCCTGTCAGAGTTCAGGGAGCATCTGGATGATGCTTGTAGTCATATGGTTTAGTTTTAGGTAGTCCTGCAAGGAGCAGGGATTTGGACTTGATGATCATTATGGGTCCCTTCCAACTTGAGATATTCTGTGATTCTGTGACTCTTGGGCAGAGGTCTCTCAAGAGAGCTTAGACAAAATACACAGCTGGTGAAAGTGGCAGTTTCCCCTTGGGACTGAGTGCCTGGGGGTTAGGGTAAACCACTGTGTGATGCGTTGAGGTGCTTTTTGTGTCCAATTCAGAGCAGGGTGCTGAACCAGAGATTCCTTATTTTCAGAGAGTGCTGTATTTTTCACCATACCTGTGTGAACTATTGCAGTGTTGTGGACAGAGCAGTGGATAGTGTCTGCTGTGCTTCTGGTTGTATGCCTAGACCTCTCCTTTTGCCAAAATATTTCATGATTTTCAGTTTATGGAAAAGGTCCCCCTCTACCCTACAAGTAATCATTGGGTTTTGGGCATTGTCCTCAGACACACAAATGATGTTGTGTTTTATAGCTGAACCAAGAAATCTGCAATTCTGGTTTTTGTCTTTTAGGAAGAGCCTTATGCATATTGACTGCCCAGTTTAGTAACTGATAGTTGGGAACTGCCTCCCCCGCCCCCCAAAAAAACCCCAAATCAAACCAACAGAAATGTGTATCTATCTATCTATCTCAATCTTGTTTTCCCTGGCTGTTCCCAAATTCATACACACAGGCACATATATACCTGTTGACTATATTCTTGTAATGGATCTTGGGGCCTTCCATGCAAAGAATTGCTAGGCAATTGTCAGTCAAGATGCCCTGTAAAAGTAGCATAGCTCTGAGGAATTACTAATCTATTTTGCTGTTTTCTGTTTGCTGACATTATGTAGGATTACATACACTGTAATAATATACTTGTGAGGAATACTTAAAGGAATTCTTGTCCTTGGTGATGACAGGTGAAATGAATATAAAAAGATTTAAACTTCATTAAAAGATGTAAATTTTAGAAGGCAGAACTGAAATTATCTCAGAGTGTCTGCTTGGGTTTTACAGAGGGAATTTATTGGCAGTCAGCCTTGACTGATAACGTCTCATCTCATTGTAATGGATTCAGACTTACCTACAAAAAAATTGCTCTATGTATAAGAGAAAGAGCATTTTGTCATCTTGTGACTGAGCAAAATTGGAATACCAGTTCCTTGGTCCTCCTTCAGTGATAAAAATAAAAGCAAACACGCAGGAGGGGAGGGTTGTTCTGGTAATGAGGGTGTAAACTTGTGACTCAGGAAACCAAGGCTCAGTTCCTTGGTCTGGTGTTGACACCTTTGTCACCTTGACTGAATCACTTTAGCTGCCTGCAAAACAAGAAAGATACATGAGAATGAACATAGTAGTGACTGTGAGATTACAATTGATTGATTGCAAAATCATGATTAACTGTGAGATTACAGGGATAACAAAAGTAAGAGAAACCTAGATGTCAGCCATGAGTGACGTCAGGGAAGAGTAGCATAAGCCAGGTTCTCTCAAGTCTTTTGCTATAAACAATGTTGGTGTTGCCAATGTCAGCAAATTTAGAAACAGACTGCTAATGGACTGCTGTGGGTTTTTTATTGTTTGTTTGTTTTAAAGGGAGGGAGAGAAATCTAGTTGCTTTGGCAGCTGACTGAAGAATACTGATACTTTATGTGTCATTATTACAAAGTTTTCTTGAAGACTAAATCTGCTTCTTTCAATTATTTGTCAGTATTTGGAATTATATCTTTAAGAGTTGTTTTCTGCTTACCTTTTGTAAACATCAGGTCTGCCCAATGAGTAAGACTCCCCATGTGGACCCAAACAAGTCTGGCCATGAAGTCTGGGAAGAGTTTTCCCTGAGTTTTACCCCTGCGGTGAAGGAAGTGGTGGAGTTTGCCAAGCGCATCCCAGGTTTCCGGGATCTCTCCCAGCATGACCAGGTTAATCTTCTGAAGGCTGGGACCTTTGAGGTGAGACCACTGTGTGTATAGTGTGGACCTGACAAGCTGTGCATCACTTTGACCCCCTTAAGAACAAAAATAAATAGAACTAGGTTATATTGGGCAAAACCAGCTTGTTCGTGGATGCTAGCTCTGAGCTTTCCTTAAGCTGATGGTGTCCAGTGCTTCTGTTTGGTTAAATCTTGGTGGTGAGCTCTTCCAAGCAGCTCAAAAGTGCTCAGCCCTTTTACCCTTTCCTCTTCCTTTGGCATTTATAAATGACTAATCAGGAGGTTTCTTGGTTTTGTATAGCAGTGGTTACTTTGATAGCTACCTTTGCTTAGCCTGGAGAGAAGCAGACTGCATCTGGAAAGGTGGATAGTTTAGAAAGCTATCTGTTGACTTACCAGTTTTGTAGAGGAATGTGTTTGTTGCTCTGTATGTCCTTCCTTCTGCCACTGTGCTCCCTGCCAAAGCCAGGGTATCCATCCTGACCAGTCACCGCTAACCTTTCTTGGCAGCTGGGGGTTGCTGAAGCCTCCATCTCCAAAGCAGTAACACTGATAACTAGCTGTACTGCTGCAGCTCTGTAGATACTGTGTACTAGCTGCAGCCTGATTTACTCTATGCTAATCCCACCAGGTCCTTGTGGTTAATATCACCCACTTGCGAGCATGACATACATGTGAATTAGTGGTGTTAAATTGGGAATAATACCAGAGCCTGGTGCTGTTTTACAATTAGTGACCCTTCACCAGGGGACTTCTACTTAAGGTTTCAGTTGCTCTTCCAGACTCTTGTGTCTATTGGGGACCATGCACATTTGATAAGTATTTGGATGTGAAGTTTAAACACAGAGGGACAGAGTAGCTGAAGTCTCACATACGCAACGTTACTGTGGTTTTCTGGGGTGGGCAGGGTTGGTGATGCTTTTGCTCTTGTTTACTTGATTTGTTCTTTCAAAGAGGGATGCTGGATTTCAAATTTACCTGAACTGAAGACACTTCTCATGTAATGTGTTTGGTCTTCTATCTGTATTTATATACAGCCCGG
The DNA here is from genome assembly GCA_026212715.1 of Elanus axillaris. Lineage (NCBI taxonomy): Eukaryota > Metazoa > Chordata > Aves > Accipitriformes > Accipitridae > Elanus > Elanus axillaris. The sequence goes on along the minus strand of JANZLQ010000078.1, from coordinate 3,049,999 downwards.
TTCTAAAATGGATAATTGTTGGGTTGGAAGGTACAAGTTATACTGGAAGACTTGGTGCCTGGACTGTGTCAGTTTCTGTGTTGCTCTCATTTTGCTGTCATGTATTTTTTTGCCATTATACTTACTCTTGACCTTTTAATATTCATCTACAACTCCTGTAGCTAAGGGCTGTATTTTCACTTATTCAGCTACAGCCTTTTATGTTGCTGTTCACATTATGCAAAAATGTTGGTTCCTTCCTCTGCAAAGTGGTATACTGTCCAGTGTCTTCAAGGAGGGTGGAAAATCAGGCTTGAACTATTACTATAACTGTTACTATAACGTAAAGCCAAACCTTCATGTTTTGCAAGAAAATGTTTTGTCTAGGCCTTTCTTCACCTCAAGCTTTTCTGAAGGCTCATTCGTATGCCTTCTTGCCAGTTACAAGCACTGCTGATAAGAAGGTTTCTATATCCAGGGAAATTAATAATAATGTATGGCTGCATGCTCATCCCTATTCACTTATTTATAAGAAACATAAATGATTTCTGTTAGTGAGCTGTACCTGTAGTTAAAGGCCTATGTGGCATCTTAGGAACAGAAAAAAAAAAAAAGATGCTGCAGAGCAGTGAAGGGAAAAAAAAACCAAAACAGGATTAAAGAAACCATTGCAGTAGAAGCAGAAGCCTCTTGAAACCCTGGTGCATACAAGGTCGTTTCTGTCTGCTGCATAACTAAACTAGGATATCCCAACATCTGCATGTTAATAGAAGAACCTGACTAAAAGCACTGCTTCCGAGCCTGTTTTGGCTCCTTTGGGCACCACTCTGTGGCTGTCTGGGCACTGTGCTTACCAACAGCTCATATTCAAGGAGTGCTTGTTTGTTTGGGGGCAAGAAGACACATGGAGACAATGTTGGTGCAGAAGCAGCATAGCTATACATATTCACACACATGTAAGCTAAAAAGCCCTCTTAGAAGTGTGAGTAGTGGGGAGCTTGGTATATCCTGGTGGCATTTGCATGGCTTTGTATGGGAGCCAGCTCAGAAACAGCGGTGACTGTAAAATAAGGAATGGATTTTAGTGGGTTCTCCCCCACCTCCACAAGCCCCTGCTCACTCCAAATGTTGTTGATGGTAGAGCTAACAAGCCCCTTGGATCTGTTGGGATATTGACTCAGTGTCTCTACAGACTCACAAACTTGGTAATTTGGCTGCAGGTGGTGGGGAAGTGAGCAAGCACTTGCCTGTGTGGAAGTTGTTGTGTGCTTACATTGCAATGGTCAGGTGATAGGGTTGATCAGGTGTATCCTCAGCATGCACAAATAGGAGTCTGGCTTGAAGTGAAATGGGATGAATCAATCATGTGCTATACCATAGTCTAAACTGTTCTTCCTTAGGTTAGAATAGTGACATTGAAATCTGTAGGCAAGGTCTTTGCCTTAGTATTAAGTCAGCACAGCTTCATGGGCTTCAGTTTTGAATACCAGCGTTCATAGTGGTTGCTCATTATTTAAAGTTCATGTTTCTAAAGCCCAGTTCTGTAAGGGGAATACCATTTTGAACTGAAAGGTTGTTGAGCACCTGGTGGGTCCCTGCTAATGCACAAGTTCAGCATTCTCTGTCTGCCCTTTGTCTCCTTTTGTTGTATTCTGAGGGCTTCCACACCTAGGTTTCTGCACTGTGTAGTTAATGTTGTCAAAGGACATGTAGCTTAGCTGACAAAGGTGAATAATACATAGTGCTCATGTGTCCATCAAGATTGCTGCATGTCATTTGGCTGTTAAAATTTAGGAGCAGGTCATGTAATGTGCATGAATGGTGTTTGAATTCTCAAACATTTTCATTTTTTTTTTGAACCCTCCTTTTTTAAGCTTGTCAAAGGCACTAGTCTTTGCTGAAAACCTGGTTCTCCTCTCATCTGTAGTAAATATTTAAATTAATGCAGTTATGTAGGGTAAGTGAGAAGAGTCGACTGTCACACCAAGAGATTGCAGCAAGTCTGAAGTTTTAACCAATGCCAGTTGGTTCATTTTCTCCAAATAAGAAGGCTGTTCTGTGCAACTTAAACCTTGAAAATGTAAATAAGGTTGTTGAACATGAGCAAATGAAACTTTACAAGCCATTCCAGAGGGAAACATTTCACAGTACGACTGAGAAACCACAAGAGAAATTTCAGCCTAGAGGGGTAAGTTCAGCACATGTCAACCTGCTCCAGTCCAGGTGCTTATACCAAAGGGGTATTCCCAGCTGCAGCTACAGACCAGGTGCCGTTTCAAGCCCTGCTTCCCTAGCCTTTTGAAGGCCGTACATGTGGCTCCTTTCTACCAGAGCTCATTAACATTCCTGTGGGTACAGCAATGCGGCATGGTACTTTCCCAAAGAATGCCTAGTGGGCCAGATCATCAGGTGGTGTAAAGCAGCATTGTTTCAATGGAGCTGCTCTAGTTTACACCAAGCGAGAATCTGGTTCAATACCTTCATTTTGCTCCTCGTAAGTGTGGCCAAGAAGACATTTCTTTTAATGCTGTGTACGCCTTTGGCTGTTTGGTGGCTTAAGCAAGTTGTTCTACTGGCATATTTATGAATGGCACTGTCTTTGTGGCTCAGGCTGTCTGAGGCTTAAATTTTAATTTTCCTCCCTTTCATGTACCGTAGCCCCTCCCCTGCATCCACTCGCTAATTTTTTCACTTGTTTGTTTCCCTCAGACTACTGGGACAGAGCTTGCACTGTTTTTTACAGCTCAATAGCATGCTGACAGTTTTTGTGTAGAATGCTTGTACAGTTGTTAATGAGACAGTTTGAATGATGTTAAAAGGTTTAATTTTTGGCTTTTGCTTTTCTAGAAATCCACCTATATTTACCTGGTTTTGTTGTTCTTTTTTTCTTTCACCAGGTTTTAATGGTACGGTTTGCATCTTTGTTCGATGCAAAGGAACGTACCGTCACCTTCCTGAGTGGAAAGAAGTACAGTGTGGATGACTTGCATTCGATGGGAGCTGGTGATCTGCTCAACTCAATGTTTGAGTTTAGCGAGAAACTAAATGCCCTGCAACTTAGTGATGAGGAAATGAGTTTGTTTACAGCGGTTGTCCTGGTATCTGCTGGTAAGGAGAGAAAGTTAACTTGCACCTTTGCCAAATTTTGGATATGACTCGCTATTAAAAGATTTCTGTAAAATGTATACCCTGTTATTTCACGTCTAAGTGCAATTTAGTAGGTTTTAAGCTATGAACAGCCTGTAATTTACTTTTTTACATACCTGCTCTTTCTAATACTGCCTTTTGGAAAAATGTGACAATGGGCTTATATTTTCCTACTACTTTCTGTAGAATGCAAAAATACATCTCATAGCTGCCCGATGGCCATTAAGAAGCTATTTGTCTGACTCATCTAAGTTTCACAGGACAGCATCAGTGAAATTACTCCTGACTTGTACAGCCTAAGTCTTGGGATAAGGTGATATTTTTACTTCCAAGTGTTGTCACTGAAGTCAGTTGCGTATCTTACTTAAGTCTAAATCCAACAGTTTGATCTCTGCCTATGTCAGCAAGAAAGCCCTACTCCATCTGCATTGTGACTTCTTACCACTAAAGGTCTGCCAATCCACTGACATCTTCACCGGCCTCATATCTTGTTTCAGTCCCTGGATATACAGAACACCCTGGCCCAGATTCAAAGAAGGATTAAGCACCTACTTCTGTAGTATTATCTAAAGCCTCAAATTAGGCACATTAGCTCTGCATAGAATGCCTGGAATACAAGATGCAGAATCCCTGCTTGCTTCATAAGGAGCTCTCTAGAGGTAGTGAGCAGGAATACTAGTAGTGTCCACTTACACAACAAGCCAGCATTTGGGGCTGCTCACTTCTTGAACAAGTGCACCTCTTCCACGTGAGTGGGTTAGACTCACATCTTTCTTATCAGGGAGAGGCACCCCAGCCATGGTGCTGTAGGCGCACAAAGCCTCTGTAAACACAGTAAGACAGTTCAGTCTAACAGCTTTGTGCATGGCCTAACTGAAATGTGATAGCACAGGATGGGGCAGCTGTAGCCTCTTCAGTTTGTAAGCAGCGTTAATGAGCAGAGGGTGGTACAGAGTTTGCAAGCTTCAAAAGCCAGAACAAACGGCAGCGTGAGGGAAGCATGGCACCGTAGTCTGTCAGTGAAAATATTCAGGTAGCAGAGAGAAACCTGGGATTTTGGTTGCTTTTTCCAGGCTCTGCTTTACATATTTTATTTTGGAAAAACTTGAGGAGAACTGGAGACAATCTTTAAAATAAGGACTGAGAACCAGGCCTCTTCCCTCCTTGTGCAATGTCGTAACTAGGCTACAGCCGCTCTTCTTGCTTGCTCAGCTGCTGGGACCTAGAATATCACCATCTCTGTGCCACCTGTTTTGAATGTAAGTGGCTGTATCTGTTCTGTTAAATGTGCTTTTAGCACAGAGCCAGCCCCTCCCCCCCAGCCTTTAAGCACTGCTCCATGCTGTTACTAGCTCCCAGTAGGGCTTAGCTCAGGGATGGTATGTAACATGTACAGCATGTAATGTCAGAGCCATGCAGCAGGACAGAAAGAGGAGGTGTTTGGTATTCAGGCTTCTTGCAGCTGCTGAGGATTTTACAGATCATAGCTTTGGACATTATTACTACCTATCTTAGCTACCTTGTGATCTGATCTCTAGTCTGATCACAGCCTTCCTGAACATCTTCACAAAATACTTCCAGGGTTTTATAAAGTACAGCTTCATTAGTCTTTCAATGTTTGGGCCCGAACTTGCATTCTTACTGTATTCCAGACACAATAGTAACCTTGGTGGTCACTGAAAGTCCAGCAGTTTTCAGATCAGCTTCACTCTGCAGCTTGCAACTGAATTGAAATGCTGCAGCCATTACTTGCACAAGTGAGTAACTGAGCAAGCTTCACGCTTGAGCAGGTACCTAAAAAGAACAGAAGTGCCCCTGACAGAACTCCTGGGGATGATGCTTGCAGGGTGAGGGCTTGACAGGAGGAGAATGTGTCTGTAGAACTGAAGGATTGTGGCCACCTGTTGATTAAATGGATCTTGAAAGACAGATCCAATGCACTCCACCTCTCAAGGAGGAGTGTGACCCAGAGTCATTTCTCATAAGGTGGAGGTGGAGCTTAGTTAAAGAAGGAGGAAGAGTTGAGGAACAGCATCAGAAAGAATGACATGGAGATGCAGGCAAAGGCAAAAGATGCGGTAACTGGAAGAAGAACTGAAGGTGGAAGAATAAAGCCAATTAAGACTTCTTCATCTCAGAATGAAAGTTACTCAAGTGAACATTGAAAGGAAGGTAATAGAGTAGTCATGTTTTGTATCAGTTCCAGAAGCAGACAGGAGTGTGTGACCTGTTGAATCCTGAATAAGTGATCCAGAATATAAAATACCATGCTGCACTAGTTAAAAGTCTTCTAAAAAGACTTTCAGTTGTTTAAAATTTAAAAAAAAAAACACCAGTGGAAAAAAATAAATGTTCATAAGTCTTTAGTGCTAGTGGGGAGAAAACTTGTCAGAAGCATCTCCATGTAACACTGGATAAATAACCATTCTTATGAGGGATATTTAGAATGTGCAGGAAGAAGAAACAGGGGTAGTAGCAAGGAATGTGTGTAACTGTGTTCATCTTGTTCTGGTGTCATATGGCAAAGAAAGAAAAAGCAGGGCTGTACAGTGAGGATGTGGGATTGTTTCTGGTGGTGCTGAGGAATTACCTTGGTACCATTCCAAAACTAGAAGAATGCTTCACCTCTGGCTTCAGTTAGCTGGATGTGTTGAAGATGGAGGGGAGATAGCAAGATGGATCATGGATGCTGAAGAAGGAAGAAGCAAAGTGGAAGCAAAGCTGAAAGAATGTGGTTTGTGCAAGTCTAGAGAGCAAATAATCTCTTAACTGAGGGTGATGCCTTGTGGTAGAACATATAATACACACCCTCTATTATTCTCTCTTACTGGGATAGTACTAACAAAAACTTCTGCTTGCCACTGGGAGAAACTGGAAGTAGACTGAGAGGGAGAAGAAAGATTTGGACTCATTGAAGAGAGGAGGTTACAGTCACTCACCTGAGGCAGCCAGGAAAGGCTGGACTGCATTCTACCTTCAGAAGCAAGGCAGTACTGCTGTCACTGTACAGACCTCTTGAGAAACCTCCTCTGGCATATTCTGTGCAACTGTCATCATCCCTGTTCAGGGTAGAGTAAACCTAAAAGTTTTGCAAAGTCGGGGGGGGGGGGGGGGGAATTGG
>JANZLQ010000078.1:3023225-3042265 GCA_026212715.1 Elanus axillaris | reverse complement strand
CCCCACCCCTTTTCCCCCTCCTCTTCTCTTTAGATCGCTCTGGAATAGAAAATGTCAATTCTGTGGAGGCACTTCAGGAAACACTAATCCGTGCATTAAGGACCTTAATCATGAAAAATCACCCAAATGAAGCCTCTATTTTCACAAAACTTCTTTTGAAATTACCTGACTTGCGTTCCTTAAACAACATGCACTCTGAAGAACTCTTGGCCTTTAAAGTTCACCCATAGGCCTTTAGGTCTCATTTGTACTTGGACTTGCCTCGTGTTAAACTGTTTTGTGCTAAAATATGTATTTATACAGTTGTACCACTTGTTGGAGGGAGAGAGAGAGAGTTCACAGACTGTGAACCATTGATAGCTGTCCCATAACCATGCAGTAACGCTTCAGCAGGTGCTTTCAGCTAACAGCGGCGCAGCATTTAGAGTCCTCCAAGACGTCCAGACCCAGCTGTGCTACACTTCTGCAGAAGAGGTTGCGATGAGCCAGAGTAAATATGGACTGTTCTTTCATTTAGAAAAAATAACCACCACTGCCCTCTCATGTAAACTGAACGCAAAATAGCTGTGTATGTGCATACAGAGCATGGAATGGGATGGGAACAATCCTGCGCTAATAGGAAAATGGAAGAGCTGTTTTAATTGGTCTTTCACTTATCTAATAGATGTATGTCAGTGTCTCTTGATAACTCACTCATGGTTTCACTGTTGTTATTCCATTAAACCCAATGGAATGATTTCAGCCTGCACCAACTCTTCACTGAGCGTGTGTTTATGCCATGTGTATATAATATAAATAGTTAAGTAATGAGTGTTTATGGCTATATAAAGTACAGAGTTGTGTGTATATATGTGTATGTATATAAATAGTTCTATACATAAAGTATACATATAATTTCTTCACAATATTTTAAACTGTGAAGGAATTTAAACTTACAACAGAAGGTGATCTATGGAAAGAACCAAATAGATGCACTTTGCATATTGCTGAACTAATTATCTGAGCATTTCTAATTTTTAGAAAACATCAAATTTGCATTACTATGCTGTGTTTGTTAATTTAAAAAAAAAAAAAAAAAAAAAGAAAAAAAGAAACAGAGTGGCACCAAAGGGGCAGAGTCAGATTCAGCTTCCAGAAGGGGTTCGTAGAGAATCTCAAGTGGAGATGGTTGGTTGTGGCACTAATGAGATTAATTGTCCATTGCCACTGAGGTTCTTACATTCTGATAAAGGTTAAAGAAGCACTAGATGCTCTTAAAAAACTTCAGCATAGCCAGAAAGAAACTATCAGATGAATAACAGCATCTATCAGAAAAAAAAAGTGGGAAAAATGTATCCATGGTTGCGTTTGGGTGTATGTGTGTTCTGTGACCGTTTATTTCTTGCAATACATCATTTTGCTGCTTCATTGCTAAACAAGAATTGAAAACAGAAATATGAGATTCCCCCATGTCTCTTCACAATTTGGGCTTTGTGGTTCCCATGCCTGTTCTTCTGGAGCTCTCCATTGGTGCGTGTGCATGTGCGTGTGTGTGTATGTGCAGAGAAGGTGCACTGGATGGTCTGGATTTTTTTCTTAAAAAAAACACCACAAAAACCAAACAAACAAATGGGACTTTTTTTTGTTGTTTATGCCAGTAGCAAATTACAAAGCAGATCCTCAAGGCTTAAGATTCTGCCGATTTTTCCACCTAGGAAAGCGGCTCTCTATGGGTTTTCTCCATTTGTAGCAGGACCTGGCACCAGAGAAGAGAGACTAAAAGAAGTCAGAGCAGTTGTGTTAGTTATGTTTATGTTTTGCTAATGTGGGAAGAAGATGCTCCATTACCCTTGTGTTTAGTTAACTTACCTTAGAGGTAGCCCTCTGGGTCTCTAGCATTTGGTAACACTACTCTGCGGAGGGAGAGACCTCTTGGTTTGTTACTGCATTTAGATGCGTGCGGTAGTTGAGGCCAGGAGCCAGCAAGCCGCCAGACTGCAGAGCTGCTCCTCGCCGTGCCAAAGCATCTCTTGCGCAGCAGCGCATCGATGGGAGCCGGGGTGTGCCTGCTGCCCAAGTGGAGCAGAGGCGTTCTGCCTGCCCCTGAGCGTCAGGAGCCAAGCAGTGGAGGGGAGGCTTGCACCCTGCCACAGCTCTGGTCACCTTTGGGCTGGGAATTTCCCCTTGGGAAGTGGTAAGGAGCGCTGGCCAGGGGGCCGAGAGCAGGAGGGGGCAGGTGCTTGAGTAAGAGCTGGGGGAAATCCGGCGTTAGCCTTGGCTAAGGAGCAGAAGAGGCCACCCTTTCCCCTCCTCGGCAGCTGCTGCAGGGAAAGCTGTCGTCCTACTTTAACCGCTGGATAACAGCCCCTTAATACACACAGTTTTGCTATCCAAATGTGCTATTGGGGCATAGTGTCCTAATTTCTGTTAACAGTCTGCATCTTACCAGTATTATTTGTTTGAGAGCTTCACTGAATTACGCATTGAACCATTCAGACTTTAGAAAGGACAGTCACATGTTTTGTATTATTTAGGAGCTGAAATGACTTCTCTGTAGACCCCATTTCAAATGTGGAAAGTACAGTTAACCCTTGGTTGTTTTGGGAGGGAAGGAGGCTTCTTGCAGAGATCGCCACCCTACAGCTGTGTTTTGTTGTGTTTTGTTTTGTTTTGTTTTTCTTCTTAAAACTGTATTATTAAGCCTTTAGGAATGTATAACCAGGACTGAGTAATTACTGCTTATTAAATTTTTAGTTAGATTGACCATGTATGCCTATAGATAGATACTCTAACTTGTGCAATTTCATTTGAAATAATCTTCCTGTACATAATGGAAAAACTCATATAACAGAAAAGAAAGCCCCAAACAGATTGACTGAACAAAAAAGTTGATTAAAGTATGGTTCAAAAGTGACCCGCGTATTATAAACTCTAGCTGGACTCTTAGAAGAAAATCTAAACTCATCGTGTTAGCTGTGTATTGTGAGCTCTTCTTTTACTGTGTCACTGGTTATACACTTGTTAAACGCTGAGATAATAGACTTCATGCCAGGCATTTGAGTACTGTAGATTGGGTCATTGCTGAAAGATTAATGTACTGTATGACTTAAATGAAATTTTTATTCTTGATTTTATTCTTGATTTTGTTCTTGTTTTAAAAGATTAAATATGGGCATTATGTCAGCAAGCTAAGCTGTGTTTCTGTGTTCTTTGTATTTTTCTGTACGAAATCTGGAGGGGAGGGCAGCACGCTGAGATGAACAATGCAGAAGTAACGGATGAGAACATCAGCTGCTGTAAGGTCACAGGGGCTGTGCTGGTGCACGGTGGCTGGGAGCCCACATCTCGGTCTGCCTGTGGTACTGGTCCATCTTGCCAGGTGGTTGGATGGGGGCATACGAAGGCCAAAGATCTGTTTGGTTTTTCCAGCTTGATTTCCTAGTTTGAAGTGTTTACTGTTTCAGGAGATAAGAGGAGCTTCTCCAGGAAATGCTGTATCTATCAGTGTTAAAAAAAAACAAACCCAAAACTCCCCAAATTAAAACAGAAGCAAAATTATGACTGCCAGCACTGCAAAAAATAACCGCACAAAAATGCTTTCTTTTTTCTTGGCACGTGTTCTCTGGTGGCAAGTTTGCATATGGCTTCCCTTGTTGCCACCACGTCTGACCCCCTGTGAATGGGGCATTGGGCTGTGGAGGTCCCAGGGCCTGGGACGTCCTTGGGAAGAGCTCTTTCCAGCTTTCACCAGGATGCTCCGGATGGGCCACGAGTGATTTTTCCCTGTTTGGCTGTCAGAGCCTTACCACAGCAAATGAGGGGTATGGGAGGGAGTCTTCCCAGTAAAAACACGATTCCATTCCCCCCTCTGCCACCCTCCCAGTTTGGCAAGATGCTCTGGGGTTGGGGACGTGAAGTGTTTGCGCTTGTTCGTGGGAAACTTGCTGGGCTTGGAGTCAGCAGCGCCGGCTGAAGTGTGAACCTGCCCACATCAGCCTGCCCCTGTCTCTGTCCTCACTCCACGAGGAAATGGTGAATGTCACAGGGAAAACAAAGGTATGAGCATTGCTGTGTGAAAGTATAAACTGATGAGGGTGTGGGCAGCCAGCTACCTCCTGCTCGAGCTCGTGACCCACGTATGGGCTGTGTGTGGGGTGGGAGGGAATCGGCATTCGCAACTGAACCGCAGAGCACTTTGATTACAGAAACAGTTTGTACAAGGAAATAATTGGCACTTCCTTTTCTTTGATGAGTACAGTGAGCAGCTGCCACAGCCTTCATCAGCAAATACCTTTTTTTTTTTTTCCTTTTAATTTTTTTTTTTAAGGTTGAAGTTTGGAGCAGGGAGGGAAGAACATCCAGGTATGGGGAGAGCCTGGACGCAGCCACCCCTGACAGCCAACAGAGCTGCAACAGGCAGCTTGGAAAAAACATTGCGGAGGCTGTGCTTGCTGGGCAGGAAAGTTGGTCAAGGACACAGCCACGTTGCCAGCGAGAGAGAGCAGCTGAGCAGGCGTGCGTGGAGGCTGCAAGGCTGCACAGTTCTGGTTATCAGGAACAAACAGGTCCATCCACGCCAATAAAGCTTCCTTCCGGGCAGGCACAGCTCTGCCGCGCCAGTTCCCTTCACAGAGCGGTTTATGCTTGCTGCAAATGTACAAATGTAGCTCCCTAGCACTTCTGTTTTAAGGCAGAGCTTCCAACGATAGAAGGCTGAACTCTGCTGTCCCCTCTAACTACAGAAACAAACCGCTCCTGCCTGGCCTGAATCCCCAAGGCAGGCTGCGTGGTTATCCGTGACGGTTGCTCCCCTGCATTGCTCTCTGGGAGAGCCTTTGCCTCTGGATGGAGGAGGACCTCAGGGGGTTACTTATAACACTACATGCTTAAAACTGGGGGGAGCATCGCCTTGAAGGGCCCTTCTCTCTGCCCATCCCCCCCATACCTCAGCTTAAGAAGATTGTGGCTCAAATTATTTCATGCAACAGCATCAAGTGCTACTTATAAGGTGGTACAAAGGCAAAGGCAGATACGACATGTTAAAAGCCCATCTGGCCCAGAAATTGCGGCTCAAAATGAGGCAAATCTAGAGAGGCCTGCTGGATTACTGCGGTACAACAGCTCTTCTCCATCGTGTGTGATGCTCTGTAGACCTCATGCAGGCAGCATGGGATTAGCTGCAAGGCTAGATAATTGCTGCCTTGGTTTTCATGTACTTAATGCAGATACTCAAAGCTGCGTGATGCATAAGCAGTGGTGATGGTTTATAAAATGAGGCTGACGCTAATGCCCACTTTTTGTGCCACTTTTGCAGGCTTGGTTGCCAACACAGAGCTGAAGATTGCCTCTGACCTAGGCTGGAGACTGACTCGGTTCCCGCATAGTCCTGGAACATGGGAGGATCTCGAGGAGAACCTCAGGTACCCCTCGGTCCCCTTCCCCCTGCTCCTTTGGCCCACATGCAGGTGCAGAAGCCCCAGGAAGCAGCCCAGATCTGTGCACAGATGTGACACCCTGATAGCTGACTTCTCTTCTGCACAATACTCTGGGATAGAGAAAACACATGGATAAATGGCCACCTAACATGTGCTCCTGAGTCCCTAGTGGCAGATGACACAAATTATTTAACGATGCTGCATTTCCACGATGTCTAAACAAGTACCTCTTAGCCTGGCTTATGGTGCAGAGATCAGTCCATGCTGGATGGAGGATTTTTTTCTTTTCACCTTTTTATCCTTGTCCAATAATAACCTCTCCGGCCTCTTCTCATGCTGCTTAATGGGGTGTGTGGCTTGGCAGCCCTATTTCCTACTGTGCAGTGTGCATTTGCCCTCTGCATGCCCATGCACAGGCTTCCCCTTGTTGCTAGTTTGGCGCGGGGCCAAACTGACCCCCTGACATCTGCAGGGGAGCATCTGTCCTCTTAGTCCCTTTATAAGAGTATAAGCAAAACTGCTGGGTTAATGCATCAGAAAACAAATGCTGGTTCTTACATTTCACAAGGGGAATTTAGTCGTAATTATTTACAGTCATTTGCCCTGTGCCTCACAGAAGAGCTGTGCTAAAATAATGATGTATCAGGAAGCCCAGTTCTGTCACTCAGTGGCTGCTTTCTTTTCATTTATCTGCAGACAGCAAATGCTGTGATAAACCTCAGTGTAAAAGTACCATTTTTTTAATAGGTGCTTCACCATAGGAGACTTTTCTCCGTTGCTTTCTAAGACAAAGTGGGGCGTCACTTTTTAACTTCACTGAAAACGAAACTTTCTGGGTAGCTAACTTCATGTAAGCTCTGCCTGGGGTTGTTCTTGCACGGGAGCCTTGTGTGAACATAGGTGGGCTGATTTAAAGCACTGCTGTGAATAGCCAGGAGGATCGCCTGCCAGCGATACCAGGAATTACCTGGCACCTGCAGCAAAAAATTCCTTGGCATAAAGGAGCAGGCTGCGGGCTCAGCCTTTGCTCCTGTGCTGGAGGGGTGTCAGCCTCCCGCAGCTGCCCCACAGCTCCTGGGCCACGCTCAGACCGTATGTCTGGCCCTGAAAAGCCTCCTAATGCGCTGAAGCCAAGACAAGACAGTGTCACATTTGGAGGGTTGGAGGAGAAGGCAAACATGGGGTGGGTGGGGATAATAAGGCTAGGTGACTATATCCACAGCTAGTAATTACTTTCAAATAATGGAGAAGGTCCCTGTGTTTGCTCCTTCCCACCTGCCAGGTTTCTGCAGGTCTGTAACCAGGTCGGGATCTTTAAAAATAGTTCTGGAGCTGAAGAGCAAAGTGCTCACAGGCTCTGATGTCCATGCTATACTTGTCTTAGTGTGGCTCTCCAGTCATGGCTTGGCCTCCAAATGTGCTGAGTGCAAACCCTGGGTGGCTGCTGCAATAAGCATTTGCTTTGCCTCTTTACCCATCTTACCCCCAAACCAACCAGAAACAGTGCTGTCGGAGTTATGACAGAGCTAAGTTTGCCTTAGTGCTGCAACAGTTTCCTTGTTTAGTCCTAGCATTTCATTAGAAATCGAATAAATAAAACTATGAGACCCCCAGAACTGAGGCACAGCTTTGCCTGCCTCTTCACCTATGTCTGCAGACATCCATACGTACCATCGTTATCACATAGTTACTGATAGCAATGACTGCGTCTTGGCTTACATAATGGCATAATTGAGGCTCAGCTGACTGGCATAATTTAGGCTCAGTTGCTAGTTCAGCCCAGTGACCTAACCACAGTACTTTGCACTTCACAAACCATCTCATGTCTACCAACTGCTGAGGCTTCCACAGAGGAGAGATCAGCTTTAGCCTTGTCCTGCTGGGGTGCAGCTGTATTTCCATGCTGGTGCTCTCCCAGCCCAGCACGTGTGCATTCGTGCACACTCAGGCTCGGCAGTCACGCGGCCGGCTTGGGGACGGGAAGGTGCCCTCAGGAGTGTGGATCACCTCGGAGCCTGCGGTGTGGCCCTGGCTGGCCAGGCTCTGGTGGAAAAACCTGAACAAGGGCGACTGCACAGCCGTGGGTCACATTTCAGGTGGTGTTGCAGCTATGGCCTAAAACGATAAACTGGTCTAGTAAAGGCAAGGCCTAGAGAGGAACAGCTGGGGTTTCGCGTCTAGTCTGTCCTTTACTCGCTATGTGCTCTTGGACATGTCACATACCCTTGCTCTGCCTGAGCTTCCCTTGCTGCATAACACAGCACTTACCACGTCAATACCATGGGCTTTCATTTAACCATGTTAGCTGACTGCTGGGAGAGCCTTGGCAGGAGCCTTTGTGTTTCCCAAAGTGCTGAAGAGCTGCCACGTATTAGCAAGGGACCTTCCTGCACAGAATATATATGTATATATTATATGTATATAATATATAATATATAATATAATGTGTATAATATAATGTGTATAATATATATGTATATTATATATTATATAATATATATGTATAACCAGGGTGGGTTTTGTCTTCTCTGGAGAGTGTTAAAAAGATATAAGAGAGTGCAAGATTCTCATACCTCAAATCTTTAATACATTAGGACTTTATTAAAGTCTAAAAGGAGTACCTTGAAGGATAATGGTGTTCCTCGTATCTGAAGAAAGTCTAATAACAGTAAGAACAACATTTTAAAAGCACTGCATAATGTTGTTAACTTTACCTTAAACTGAGTCTTACGGTTACCAATGAACTGTATGGGTTCATACCTCCCTTGAATGAGTCATGGACAGTGTGTTTCCTTCATGTTTCCTCTTGATACAGGTATGACCACAGCCTCCCCTGTGCTGAGAATAGTTTCAACATGAAGGTCTGGCTCAACGTCTATGTTCTAGCTTTGAAAGTCCAAATGTCTCCAACACAAGCACTTTAGAAAGGGCTGTATACAGAGGGCTGCTGGAGTGAATTCACACATCAGACCACAGCTCAAGGTCTTAGTCATTTTGGTGGTACAGAAACCAGACCATTTGTGAGGACCTTGCTACAGAGAGTGGTGACAAGGTAAGCACTACTCAGCCCCCAAAAAGGCAGGTTGAGAGAGTATCATACTCCTCTGTTCCCCTCGCCTCTCCACCCAGCAGCTATCCATCCTGCACCTCCCCCAGATGCTGCAGCCCCTGCAGCAGAGACACTGGGCTCCAGTGCCTGGCTGTGGCCCCCGTTTCTGCACAAAGGCCAACAGCTCACTCGAAACCCATCTTCGTCGGCCCTTTTAAACTGAGCTGCCAGATGTTGCTCAGCAGCAGCCAAAGCTGAGTCCTGGGAGCTGCACGAGTGGAGCGGGAGAAGCCGTTCCCTCCATAAGCAGGTGGACTAGCCAGCTCAGAGCAGTCTTTAACCACAGAGCAAGATCTGTCAGCGCCTGCCAAAGTCTTGACCAAGCAGAAACTAGCTGCTTGGGGTGGAATCAGCTATTGCAAAGGGCAGAAGTGCTTTCCTGCAGGAGGCCCAGCTGCCCCTGCCAGCGTGAGTGTGCAGGAGGAGAGCTCGCTTCCCCGTCCCGGCGCTGGCCTCGCTGCCCAGCGTACCCCTTTCCTGTGAGTTTTTAGCTGGTGGGGTCAAAAAGCGAGTGTGACAGAGGAAAATCCAAGCACCTCAGGGAGAGAGAGAAATGCAAACGCCAGCAGGCAAAGGGCGTTCCCTCAGCCTGAAAATGTAGTCCAAACCCCTTAATTTCCTTACGCACCATTTGCGCCAGCATCCTCTTAGCTAGTCTTATCCAAGTACCTGGACATTAACCTACGGTCAGAGACTGAGCTGTAGATTCCTGCCTGGTTTTTCTTCCTCCCCTAAGGAAGGGGAGCCGTGTTATTCCCCAGTATTTCTGGAAGGGGGCACTCTGGCACCAAGATTGCTGCACAGCACGCTGCTCTCTGCGGCAGGTTGCTCTCTGCTGCTGTTTGCTCCTCAGCCCAAAAGGGAAGCTGTTAAGAAAAAATAAACAGTTTATACCCAGCTTCGAGACAGAGACATTAGAAGAGAAGGATAAACTGCAGCTCTAGGGACAAAGATAATGTAGCAGTGAATTTATTGAAATGTCAGGGCAAATGGGAATGACATAACCAAATAATCAAAAGGGGAAAAGAAAAGAAAGTAACCGAGATGATAAAAAATTAAAATGGCAAACACAGCACGACAAGGAGCAATTACCCTGGGCTGGAAGCAAAGAAAATGTACAGCACAGAGATATACAGAGAATAGTGGTAGAGCACAGCTCAAAATGAAAACAATAAAACAAAAATATAATTAAGAACAATTCAAGCCACCCAGATGCATTCATAGCTCAGCTCGGATGCCAAATTCAGTTAATAACTGCTTCCAGCTGCTCAGCGATGCACAGCCATTTCTCACTGCAGCCTCTGCGTTGGGGCTGGGGAGAGCATCAGCCCAGCAAACAGGCACCAGTGCTTACAGCACAGGCCCTGGAAGAGGGCAAGGGAGAGGGAGGGAATTAAAGGAGGGAAAGAGCCCTAAATTACTGCTGAGCATAATCAGGACTGCAACATTGTCTGCTGAACCCCTCTTAGTGCTGGGCACTTGGGGATGTGGGGGATGCTGCAGCTTTAGAGCCTGTGTATCAAAGCGATTCCTCTGTACGGTCTCTGCCTTCACCTGCTGTTTCTGCCTCTCATCTCCCCTCATGGCTACAATTTCTTCCAGCAAGAGAAAGATGAGGGGGCAAGCCTTAAGAGCAAGCAGCCCTTTACAGAATGGGGCTCAACAGCAGTCTCTATGCTTCCTCTCAGTCTGGGGCCTGATGATAATATCATCAGACACCTTTAATTTTCCTCCTTTTTGTTGTTGATTTTTTTTTTTTAGCTGTGTATTAGGAACCATTTTTTTCAGTTTCTTTTTTTTCCTTCCCAAACCAAGAGGGCTCACAACTTAACTTTTTCATGTTTAAACACAGACATTACCCATCTCTTGCCCAGCCACTGTGTGAGTGCATGCACACACATCTGTCTGCATGCTCTCACACACACACTCTCTAACATGGTTATAGCACCTGGGACTTGATGGAGCCCATCAGCTGCAGGCATGCAGGCATGAACTTGCAGTGCTAGCACTCCTAAGTTTTCCAGGGGATGATGTTTGTCCTGTAAGACAAACCATTCCTAATAGAATCATATAACCTTTCTATCACTGCTGGGAGATGGGGCGTGAAGACTGTCAGCAAGAGAGTGAGAACAAAGCAAAGGCAGAGAAGAGGCACAGGGGGGAGCTGGGTAACTTTTTTTCCCTCTCCATCCCCTTTTTAAATTAACAGCAAGTCTACTCTGTGATGCTAGAAACGGCCTGTGTTTTTTAATCACAGCTCATTTGGTTGTGTAGGAAGACATAAACAGAGCTTCATGTGTAACTGATCGGAGCTGCAGAGCCAGCCCCCGGGATTATTTTTGCTGCTCCCATGAACAGCAGCTCTTAATGTCCTTATGCCTGGCCCCAACCCCAGAGGGTGCTGCTGGAGTCATCTGTGGTTGGGCTTTAGCTGAGAGAAAAGAATCCAGCTATGCTGTGTATGTTCTCAAGTCCCAGCTATGCAGTCCCACATCCAGCAATACCTCCATCCCAGCCAGATGAGGTAACTATGTTTGCTTTGTGGCTTCTACAGCTTGCTTTGTTCCTGCTCTACCCACTTGCTGGTCAAAGAGCAGAGACCTCTTCTCTGATCTTCTGGCACCTCTAGTCATCTATCCACTCCTTCCCTGAGCAGCTTCACACAGCCCCCTCCTCACCTGCCTGCCAAAACCCCTCTCGTAGCCAGCTGGCAGGTGTGCAACCAGCTTCAGACCCCCCACATGCTGTTGGGTCCTGCCTGTCTGGCCGCCTTCTTCAGCTCATGTTGCCTGACTCGGGACTGTTGGAGCTTCCTCCCTCCTACCGGCACTTGCCTGCTTGCTGCTGATCGGCTCCGCTTCCCCCTCCTTAATGAACACATTCCCCTGCAGCCTCTCCCATCCCACCACCCCAAGACACTGGCAAGAGTTAGCAACAGAGACAACTCTTGTGTTTGCACTGAGAGCCTGGCTTGTGTCTGGGAAGCCCAATATCAACTGAGAGTATTTTGTTAAAGACAAAATGATCAAGGAGGGGAAAAGAATAAAGGGATGACTGGTCATAAGACCAAGAAAAATGGTGTACCAAGAACTGAACAATATATGACTGACAGCTCCATAATGCCGTAGACCCAGCTGTTTCAGCTACAGCTTTTAAGCTGTTTAAGCTGAGTCAGCCATTTGAAGTATCTTGGTTTCTCTACCTATTGACTCAACACCAGGCTACTATGCTAGAGATCTCAGAGATTATCTGTTCAGGTGGGAGGGCAAGAACCCAGTTTTGCTCCATGTAACTCATGCCAAGACAGCAGCTCTGAATGATGGCAAACTTTTAAAGAAAGTTTGTAAGTGGATCTTCAGGACCAGTCTTGCACTTAAAATCTTCAGGCTACATTGATCTTTTGCTGCTGGGGAAACCCAGTTTACTTTCTTCCTTGTTTATATATAATCCTGATTCAGCTTTGTGATGAACAGTAGTAGCAGATAGGAAAGTCTGTCCTTCAGACACCCTGTGACTCCAATATTGCCCCTTGGGCCTGATCTGCAGTTCAGAAATGGCTTCCATGGCAAGAGACCATGTGTCTGTCACAGGGCTGTGCTGGTGCTGGTACTGCTGGATAACCACAGCCTTTTCCTTCACCTGGAAAATAAAGTAAGCTAAGAGAGACTTTCAAACCAAACATCTCTGAGACCCTGCCATACTTTTTGCCTACCTTCACCCCACATACAGGGACCTGCTGCCATCTCCCCCTGCTTCTGGCTCTCTGTGGTCTGTGGTCCACCTTCTGTGGCTCTTGGCCACTCACAGATTTTTGGTGTGTGTATCACAAGGCCAAGAAGATTCATCCCCAGCCTTCCCACCCTTGGACATTCAGAGGGCAATTTCTGGGTGCATCTAAAGATGACTCAAAAGCTCCAAGAGGATTTGCAAAGATCTGAAAGGTTAATACTTACCTAGTTTTGTCTGAATTGCCATGATCACAGTACACCCCTGCAACAAGTGGTTTATCCAGGAGCTATAAGGATCATCTTATTCTTATTCTCAGGAGAAAAATGATGTATGCCTGCTAAGCCAGTTGCATTGCTTTGCTGCTGGTGGTGAGCAAGCCAGATGATACAACATTTTCACCATCTCTCAGCTGAAGATGGAAAAGGAACTGAATAAACTCTGGTGGTAAATTTTCTATTTCTCTTTCACTGTCAGATCTAAGCCCACAAGAAAATGTTTGGCTGGTATGGGGAAGTTGGGGAGCAACCACCGAATGACTGATAGGTTATGAATTTAACAATACACAAGGCAGCCTTTGCTGAGAGCTTTGCTAGTTGCCCCATTCTCTGCTGAGGTGGTCGTCTACATGCTGCACTGTTGTCTGCTTGTGACTGAAGAAGAATTACAGTCCCTTGGAACCTGGCTGCTGGTGTGTGGACAGGGGGACAGCATCCCACAGTGAGCAGAGTCAGTTGTTATCTGAGGCTAGAAAGGGTTATTTAAATTCATGCTCATTGGATGACTGCAGATGAGTATGAGAAGTCACCAAAGGTATTGCATGTATGGGTTCTCCAGCTGTGCTGTGGTGATTCACAGCATCATACCCTAATTTCGTGCCTGACAGACTTTACATCAACAGGAAGGGTTTTTTTCTCCATCATGCTAAAACTATTGTGGACTACCTCAGACATTTCAACACCCTCGGTGATAGAAGGCCAAGTCAAGGAGATGATGCTCGGCTATTTAGCAATATGTGTATGTGGCAATGTAGTTGTACAAGGCTAAGAATTTCTGCCATGTACTTTTCATCAGTGTAAGAGAAAGAAAGATCAAGTCAATCAAGTCTAATAGCGATTATGCATCTAATTTTTGTTCAGCCAAAACAACATCAAGGACAAGTTTTTCAAGAGCTCTTGACTATAGCAAAGAAGTGCTAGCTCCTTTTTTATTTTTGGCTGCTACTCTCATTAATTAACATGATTTGTGCTTCCATTGTGATAAGAAGTACTTCAGAAAGATGCCAAATATAAATATAAAAATTAACAGCAAAGTGAGATCAAACCAGAAGATGCTGGCTGAGGGAGACACAGTTAAGTTTTCCCACACCATCACTTTATTGTATTGCTTTCTTTAGCTGGCCCTTCTCTAAGGAGATCATAAATCCTTCAGAGAAGAGTAAACCTTTCTGTTGAGACTGCTAATGTGAACAAAGATTGCTGAATCATCTCCCTGGCCTTCTTGCCTATCTGCAGAATATCTAGAACACTTTGAGGGTGAGGGTAAATTATGAAAAAAATACACCTGACAGTTGGGTTTTAAAACTCTTCAAAGGTAAACTGCTTCTCTGAACTTTCTGAAACCACAAAACTGTGCAGGAATAATATTTAGATACAGTTCAAAAGCATCCGAATCCCTTATCAGACTCCAAAGACTACCACTTGGATGCTGCGCATCCCTCAAAACCACTACACAGCTGCATGAGCCCATAGATCACATGCCCCTTAGCATGCCCTACAGCTAATAGTTTGAATCTTTGGAGGTGCACTTCATCCATGAAGCCCTCTTTTTCTAAAGTTTCCTGGCAGTCCTTGTAACACTGGGGTGTGGTACCTCTAAGTTATGTAAACAACTCCTATCATCCTTATCAAGAACGAACATAAATAACAAATTTAATATGAGGCCTAAAGTTTTAAAATAACTTGTTAACCTCCTTTTCCTCTTCTCATTCTCTTCCCCCTCCAGAAGCTCATAGCTTTATCTTTTCAGTCCAACAGCTTTAGAAATAAATTGCTGCTAAAGAATATATTTCATGTTTGACAATAAGAATATATCATGGGCTGCAAAAAGTGTTGAGCGTGTTGATAATAATTAGCTGTGACTTCATGTAATCTTTAACTGAAGCATGTCTGCAATTTGGGCATTCATCTACTTTTTGCCTTTTTGTCTCCCTCCCACATGGAAGCCTTTCTGTTGAAAAAGCACTGGGCTTGTCTTTTACCATAGTAAGGGGAACAGGGCTTCTTCTTTACCTTGAGGCCTCTTGACAGGCACTCTTCAGATCTCAGTTCCTCTAGAAAACACTGAGAGTCAAAACTTATTGATGGGAGGGAAGGGTAAAATCAACAGAGGAACACAAAAACAGAGAGAAAGAGTAAGAAAGCATGATTGCAGGCATCTTAAGAAACGGCATTAAAAAAAATAGGGTTTAGTTCTGTGTGTTTCATTTTCCTTCTTCATTTATTCATGATGCCTATGCCTCCCTCAACTTCCTGGTACTTGCAGGGCAGAATTAATTTTGCTATCCGTTGCAGGACACTAATAGAGATCAGAGAACAGCTCCATGCTGCTACACATTCAGTTCCCATCAATACTCAACCTGTAGTATTTTTGCTTTTCTCCAACTTCATGTATTATGTCTCACATCAAGCATGAAGATGCCAGTCTCTTGAGGAGGCTACTCTTTTCCTGAGATGAAAGCAGTGACAACAATTCATCCAAGCTCCTGAATGGCAGAATAATAAACTCGTTCTGAGACTGAACTGTAGACCTTATCCTGCCAGCACTGTCACACAACAATTACTATAAGTACATCCTGAACCTACAACTCGCATGATAAGCATTTCTTCTTCAGCACTAATACATGCGCATTAATGCAACAGCCCAAGAAATCACAGAGAAAATATCAGTGGAATTTGTTACTTGACCTGTGGAAGAAAAACAACAAATGTAGCAGAGGCAGGAGCAAACTTTCTGTTCCACATGGCTCATTCCTGGCAGTAGGACATGCCAGTAAGACTAGAGCATACTGAGAAAGGAGAGCTGGAGGGGTTCAAGACACTTCTGTCTGCTGCAGATGTGACAAAGTGGCTAGAGAACGAGGACTAGATCATTCTCTGCCTGGA
Source organism: Elanus axillaris (assembly GCA_026212715.1). Lineage (NCBI taxonomy): Eukaryota > Metazoa > Chordata > Aves > Accipitriformes > Accipitridae > Elanus > Elanus axillaris. Next base: position 3,026,852 of record JANZLQ010000078.1, on the reverse strand, counting down.
AACCAAAAGTTTTTTTTACTTGATTGCTTCTGTTCCTCTTGTCAGAACAGCACACCTCACTTGCAAGATACCTGTGCTTGCCAGAAGGAAAGGTCTTGCTCTCCCTGAGATTATTTTCACTCTGTTCAATTAATTTTATTAACGCCTTATAGACTCAGTCCTCAGGTCTTCAGATGAAAATGTTTCATTGTTACGATTCTTTCACAATAAGAGCCATGCAAAACCTACTAATGCTTTGTGTGTGCTGCTATTAATTACCCTGTCAGAAAGACTCGGAAAGCCTGATAAAATGAGCTGTATTTAATGCACAGTCCAGAGGAGTTAATTCAAACAAGCAAAGCTGACTCAGGCAATTTCAGGGAGTTTTGCTAACAATGTTGTATCCAAAGGGTGACATTCAACATGACATATAGGGAAGTGACCAGGCTGTCCTACACTGATCTTAAAGGTGTAAATGTGACTCTCATTATTGTGCTATTGCTTTATCATCAGTCGTCCAGGAAGGCAGGGATATGTTACTTCCATTTTGCAGACAGTTTAGCTTAAGACCCATGCCCAAGATCACACAAGGAATCTGGCTAAGGTGGGAATGTACTTTGGACCTCCTGAATTCCAGTTCCCATCATCATCAACCACTTTCTTATCTCATTCTCAGTTAATGCTAAACAGGGTCTATACCCAAATGGCAACCATAGTGCACTGCATAACCCAGGCCAGAACTGAAAGGGAGACAAGAGTGATGCAGACTTCACTTCACCTCCGAGTGTGCCTCAAGAACTGCAGGCAGAGAAGCAGGAGCTCTGGGAGCAGAATTCACTTGGGGTGGTTGAGGCCCAGAAGCTGAATGAGAAACGTGAAAAAAAAACTATTCAAGGAACCTCTCACTGAACTACACTCCTAGATTCCCATTTTACAAACAGTACAGTTGAGACAGCACAGCCCTGTGCCCCCCTTCAATGATCATTTTGTGACAAGCCAGTAAGCAAGGCAATGAACAAGATCAGCCCTCCAGATATGGAGCGCTGTAAGGAGAATGCACGATACAGGGTGCAGTAATGAACACGTATCAAGCATGTGATATGCTGTATGACCAAAGTGCTCAGCTGAAGTTCAAAATCTTTGTGGTGTAGGACTTTGAATTTTTTATAGCTCTGTAGTACTTTTTACTACTGGCTTGGGAAAAAAAATTCTCTATTTAATCTAGCAAAATTTGTGAAATCAGAAGATTGCTGAGAAGAAGCAGAAGGGTAAATGAATCCTGTTCATCATATAGTCTGGCAAGCTCCTTGTCCTGGGGTTTGCTGTAGTTTAGATTAGCTGGAGTCACAAAGATCCAAAGGAAACAACATAAAAACTATTTGAGCTTCTCAGTGCATCTTTGTGTTTGGAGTCCTCAAAAGGACAACTGCAGGCTTCATGCTACAGACCCTGCCTGGAGCTGTCAATGCTCTCCCCATTATATCTTGGCTGAGTAACAAAAAACTTTCCAAGATGAGTCAGTAAAACACACAGCATTTTGAAGCAGGGCAATCAGCCTGTATGAAGTATGTAATCAACATTTGTATTGTGAATACTGATGTTAGGCTGCTTCGGAGATGCTGATACCATCAGGCCTGGAACAGATACAAACATGGTGATGCTGGGATGCTCGATTTGTCCATCCTGGGTGTTCTCTTGCTGGCAACTGAATGCACTCTGGGCCTCCTGGCTCTGGAAACAAGTTAGACACGTGGTATGATCAGAACAACAGGTTTGGCTAATTGTCCTGCTCCAGGATGTAGTGATAAAGGGCAGGTACCCATGGACAGCTGTGATTATGTCATTTACATCTATTAGCTCTTTTCCCATGTTTTCCCATCCTTCTTTTTCCACCCTAGTCTCCTCCCAAATAAACAAGCCACCCCTAATTACTTTTTCCCTTTCAATCCAAATTTGGCTACATCCATTCCCAAATTCTGTACTTCTGATAATGATACATATATAATATTGACCTTATGCGACATTCCTGGTACTCTTACACAGGCACTGTAGGCCTTGCAAGATTCCACTCCCCAGAAGGTCCCCAATCCTCCCTTACAGTTATCTGTGAAGTCTGGTTATTCCTCACATAATTCACATTTAACCATCTCTGAAATCCATCCATTCTTCACAGCGCTATATGTAACTATTGTTGGCTTCTCACATTGGTAGCTGTCATCTCTGGCAATTGCTCATGCAATGCCCCGTGGTTTCTTATGTCCCGTTCAGTCAGCTCAAAGGCAGGTCAGGGCATAGTCATCTGCCTGCAGCCTTAAAAAATACTACATAATTTTCAGGCAGCCTGTGATGTCCACACCATCCGTGTGCTGCAAGAACCATGCAGTGGTATGAAAAAGTCTGGACAGGATCGGATTAACATCACCCTGGACTTTACAGAAGCTCTGACGGGAACCCAGGTGCATCAGGACTCACAGCCAGGCTGTATTTCTTGACAGGGAGATTTTAGATGATAAATGGTTCCCTGCATCAAAATATTGGTATGTCTGTCACAAAAGCTATTGTTCATGCTACATAGGTGCACAACCAATATTCACATTATGAACCAACCATTTAATGTTAGAAGAACATTTTGAACAATGGAGGTGCAAACGCTCTGCCCCACAGCTGCCATGGTCTGGTCAAGCACCCAGCTTCCTGGTCACAAATCACAGCTTTGTGTCAAGGGCAAAGTCAGGCTTTGCTAGAATCCATACTTTTACTTCCTTTGGCTTTTTGTAAAAGCAACAGACAAATTTTATTTGTCTGACGATGAACATAAATTTTTGCAAGTGCAGTACTTTTTAAAGTGAAGATGGTTTCCATTCTGTGGAGAGCTCTGGCATACACATGGAATAGCCCCATCTCTTACAAAACCTCGGCACCTAACCTCCAACCTAAATATATGAGCTACTAGCCCTCACTAAGAAAGAAAATGTCCAGGAGTCAAGATATGCATGTGTGTAAGATGTAGGAATGAAGGCTAAATGGTCAGTGCAGAAAAGTATCTCCCTTACAGATAAATCTCTGCATAACATCCACATTAAACAGGAGAATGTTTCCTCTGCAACAGACATACCACAAAAAGGGATTCCTCCCTTCCCAGTGCTGAGTGCTACAAACCTCAAGAGCTTAGAGGGGCTCACCAGTGGAAGTCAAACATCCTCTAAGTTTCTTCTGAAGCTCAGAAAAAGGAAAAAGAAAATCTTCTTTACTTCCTTAGTAAAATCAGGGGAATTGCAGAAGTAGTCCTGAAATAATTCCTGGGCTTGGCTTGCTGCAGTAGTTGAGTAGAAGTGCAGCACTGCAGTTGCTGGCTCATGAAAATTATTCTGAAACATGGCTTATTAATTTAGCCACTTGTCCTGTCCTAGACACATATCTTGTCTTGACATCTCCTGGTTAAAATCCTGATTACCACCTTCTTTCCCACCAAAAAAGAAAAAATGGGGAAGATTGTTAGCTTTGTTCTGAAGCTAAAAACACTGTCATCATGCCCAGTTCAGGAAAAAAACACATGCGTGGGAATAATGTAGTGTGTAGGTGCGTTCAACTGTCTGAAGCCAAGGCTAGAGGCAAATCAGATCAAATCAGCACGGCTAGAAATGTGAC
>JANZLQ010000078.1:3008952-3022343 GCA_026212715.1 Elanus axillaris | reverse complement strand
ACCAAAACTGCAAAGGAGTATGAGAACAAAGAGAACATCTGAATGAGGAGACCTTCTCCAACAGGTAGGAGACCGAGAAACACAACATTTTGGCAATGCAGGAAGTCTGTTTCTACTTGAACTCTTTTGTATTGCTATTACCCAATCCTTCTGTAAATGTTTTCATTAAGAATGTATTTTTCATATTTAGACATCTCTCCCTCCAAGCCTGCATTTAAAGACAGTTTGATGCACTTACTTTTCTGCTTAATTTCCCTAAGATAGCTTTCTTGCAATCCTTGCCTCTTGAGAGGTAGTAAGGGCACAATTCACATGCCTTTTGGAGCTGCTGGTTCTTCACTTTCTGGAGCAATTATGTGCATTCACAATGCTGCAGTGATGAAGCAATTTTGACAACACCAGAAAATGGCTCAGAAGTTTCTCCTATTCAAAAATGTAAGGTATGCTGTATCAATATGCACTCAGGATGATTCAGGCAAATGTGGATCTTTTTAAAAGACAATGCCTGCGAAGATGCCAGACAGGAACTCCTAGCTGAATGTCATACAGGGAACTTTCAAGTAAGATTAAATAAGTATTTACACCAATCCTCTTAAGATCTCTCAATCTGTACTTCCAATTGCTTCATCCTGGATGTATCTTGGAAAAATACTGGAATTCTACTTCCTACAGAGCAATTCTCTAGACTTTCAAGTCCAATTGCTTCCCAGTTAGAAAACTTTGTTGTTGAATCAGGTGTTTCTGAATGGTCCAAGTCACATGTACAAAGTACATCCTGAGTTCTCATCTTTGAATAGTAATGCCCAGTGGACATGCTTTTTGGTAACATACTGTAAAATAGCCTCTCTTCTTCACTTGAAAAAAGCATCTTCCAGCCCTGACACTGTTTTGTCCAGACAAAAATCTGATGTATGTCTTTTTATAATTGAAAACATTAAAAAAAAGATTTGGAGTTTTGTTCATATTTGGAATGTGGAAACAATTAGTCTGATAGGAATTTTCTAGAAAGACTTGTATGACACAGTTTGTAGTAACCAAAACAATCTTTGTTTAAGACATCCTCTAGAAAACAACTCATAAATGCACTACTGATTGAGAATTCCTCTAAACTACTGCAGTTTGGGAATTTTAGCTGCAGGCCACATCTGTTTTTCTAAATAGGTTTTCTAAATCTTTTACTTTGTAACAGCTGTTGATTACTTAAATACTAATTGCACCACTGAACAATAGTTGTCTCTATTGAACTGCTCAGTAGATAATGAAAATAGACGGCAGATATAAGAAAGCCCATCTTCAAGTTCTTCTATTCTGCTAGGCATCTCCATTCAAAAGGTTTATCCTTTACTGACATTAATGAACTCTTTTTATGATAATAAGTGAAAATTACTTCACAAGCAGTAATTATGTTTTAGAAACAATGCCTAATTTCTACTTAGATTTGTTTACCTTTGTCTGCAGCCATTTTCATTAAGGAAATGGCATTGTCAGACTGCTGGTAGACCTATGAAATAAAATGAGAAGGCTCATTTCTGTTACTATCAACCTCCATTTCACTTCCAAGTATTTCACCATCTCCAGCAGTACATTGTGGAAGTCCTTCAAGGAAAAAAGGTAGAATTTAATGAATAACAATATTTTTAGGACAGCAAACAATTTCTACTGCATTGGGTTCCTTCTCTTTGCCAATCAGAAAAATAAATGTACTGTATAGAATTTTCAAGTGTCAATACAGCTTAATAAAAGGTACTTACCCAGAACCATGCAATCATAGAATGGTTTAGGTTGGAAGGGACCTTTTAAGACCATCTAGTCCACCCACTTGCCATAGGCAGGGATATATTCCAAACTGGAAAAGCCTTTTATGGATTGAGAATGGAAACCACAGTCACGCTACATATCCATTTATGTATACCCACTCCTTAGAATATTCTGTATTTTTTGTTTCTTCAGCTCAAAGTCACTGATTTTGTCTGTATAGCTTTTACAGTGGTGTAAATCTGTTTATTTTATTTAACTTATTCGTGATTTACATTTTAAAAGTTGGGATTCACTTTCAGTCTATCAAATAAGTTGCTGTGGGAACACATTTCATTATCCAGTGTAAAGATCTCTTTTTGAGATATGAGATGATACCGTAAATAGTCACAATCTCTTAGGCTTCAAGATGAAAAATGATAAGCAAATTAGACAATTAAAGCCTCTGTTTTAGTTCGCAATGTCATAGAAAGCCAAGATAACATTTCAATTTCTCTTCACTTTTCCCCTCCTCTCCTTTCTGTCCCTCTGCTCATTCTTCCCAGCTTCTACAAAGATCTACCAGCCTCTTTCCAAACAAACCTGAAAAAGCCCTCAAGGCCCCACAAGCTTGGGGAAAAAAGGACTCTACTGCATGTTAAAGAACAAGTGCTCAACACAGTACTGGTTTTATGATATTGTACCATTATCTTCATCCTAACACCCTATGAACCCTCCACTCTTTTTTTACCCCAATAGTTAGGCATATCCCTCCTTACAACAAGCACTAATATCTTTATGTGTCCCCTTGCAAACAGCTGCCTCTAAATTCTCATTGATTAATAGTTCAATTAGACTAAGCTTTCTAGTTTTTCCAGCCGAACAGCAGCTGGTCTAACCAAAATAATACTTTTCCCTGTAAACTTTGCCTCACTTATGGCTAACACATTTTGCATTTGGCCAACTAGCAATTAGTGGTTTCTAGCAGTGCTGATAAGGTCTTTTAGCCATTAGTCATCTATTTGCTTGATATGAATACACAGACTAGGATTAAATGAACTGTGTTTGATTGCTTTCCTCCTGGCTATCCAAAGGCAGTCCTAGTTACTCCCTCTTTCTGAAGTGTACTTATCAAGAAAAAATAGTTTCTCATCACTTTTTTCTTAGTTCTGGTATTAGTGGTACTGACAAACTGTTACCGAATTGTGCTCATTTCTAGATTACTCATATATTAAAACATTTGTATTTCTTTGTTACTGTATTAGCTAATCTGCAAGCTACCTCCTCTGTATTATTTAGTACTTTTATAATGAATCTTCCCAAGTAGTCAATAGTTCTAACTCAAGTGACACTCTACTGTAAACAGATCAATGTTCTCTATGAAAATGATGCTACATTGTTTCTGTATTAGTTTATTGCAGGTAGTTGTATTCATATGTCAAAAGAGTTGTTACAGAGACTGGAGTTGGTGGAGGATTAAAAGATATAACCTCAGCTGCAGTTTGATCTCACTTTACTGTCACATGGATAGTGTTACATCATATAGTTATGTTAAATTAAAGGAATCAGAGCTGTGATTCTGGGAGCATTCCAGATACTTCTCATTAGAGTTTGAAACCAATGCTGTTGTCCAACACATGCTGCTAGAGGTCTAAGTAAAGCGCTTTTAAGTCAGAAAGTTGCTTTTCCCACCTAAGCAAAAACTTGGAGCTGAAATGTCCTATGCAATGTTAACTAGCTGTTTTGGTTCCTTCCATGATCAAAGTCTTCAAATAAGTTGAATTGTAACATATCTATTGGATGTTTCTGAGAGAAATTGGTAATACAGTCCTTGGTAGATAAAAGGTTTAAAGATTTCTACTAATTTCAGTAACAGGAGCAACTTCAATGGCTTTGTCATGTCAAATGATTAGACCCACTGTATTTGGTTTTGTCAACTCATTTTCAGTGATGCCCATTGATCATGCAGGGAATGACCAGGGCAGAAGAGCCACCATGCACAGTTGACTCACAGCAAGCTTTTGTTGATGCAGGCAGTGGAGTACCCTCCAGAAAGTCAGCGAAGATACCCCTTCCATGACTTCAGCTGCCTCATGCCCTGCATCAGGCAACAACAATGATGGTGTAAACCATCAGGGTAGCTCAGCTTGGACAGGGTTGTAGATATGATCCATATGTCACTACTTTTATCAAAGCAAGAGATAGAGTAAAAACTGATGGATACCACAAAGTGCAAAGTATGAAGATGGAGAAAAAGGTAAACATAGTACACTATTATGTATATTATCAAATGTAATTATATTGCAAAGTGTTCTCTGTGTTCCTGTCCTTAGTCGGAAGGGCACTTACATGTTTCCCAGTTCTGGATGGAAGGAGAGACTGGTTAGTGAATGGCAAGCAGGTCTGTGGTGCTGTCAGTTGCCTTTGGAGTTCCCGAATACAGTATTAGTTCCTGTGGCTGAAATTTTTCTGGCCTTTTTTTTTTTTTTTTTACTTTTTATGTTTCTTCTTTCAATGATATACTTTAGCATATTCACAACTGAAACAGTGCATACACAATAACAGCAAACAAGCATGAGTTAATTTAATATGAGACAACATATGTCTCATTAAGGTAAAATGCATATGCTCTAAATCATCATAGCCACATTAATTGTATCACTGTCTTCTTGATGTACAGATTTATTCTAAAATTTTATTCTAAAATATCTTCAGTTATTTACCAGTTTAGTATAAATAAATAAGTAAAAGATGAATAAACATTTTGATCTATATATGGAAAAAAATCCAAAGAAGAAAATATATACAGGGATTATTATATATGTTGGATACAGTTGTCTCCTCTACAACAGACAGAATTTATTATTAGTACTTTAACATATAGCAGTCTAAATTCAGATGAAGTCTATAATGCCACAGGTATATCCTCACGCCATGGCACCATTACAAAAATACATATACCAATTAGTAACGTTGATATTGTTAGTAATACAACAGTAACATGTTTAATGTTACTATATATAATGAGCAAAGGGGGAAAGAGAAGTCAATAAAACGTATAATTGCACTTCACTTTTTCTGAATTCCTCCATGGAGTGTATATCTTTAAATCATCCATCAGTTCACTAGACCCCTCACTTTCTCCGTTACACAGCAGTAATAAAACATGCGGGCAGAAGCAAGTAAAACTTCCTTGGTTCTTCAGAGGGACAAAATTCAAGGAAAAAAAGAGCATCCTCAGTTCTTGTCCTGATTACCACGTCTTAGCAAATGTCACTCCAGCCAACTCAGTGACTTTCTGAGTAGCAGAAATTTCTGCCTAGCCCTGTCTGGGAAGTTCTTCCCATCCTTTCTTGAGCCAGTTTGTCTACTCTTTCTTGTGGTTCCTCTGACTTTCATCACCTCTTGGGCATGCTGAATTATTTCCCCTTCTCTTTCACCTCATGCAGTCTTTGCAAAGAAATGTATAGCTGAGAACACAAAAATTAGCATTATCTGTGATACCATGCATACATTCTGATATACTCCACTGTAGCTAGGGAGCTTGACAGAGACAACTATAATAGCCAAGATGTTAAATTAATCTGTAATGGCCTATACATCTTTTGACTGTGTTGTATGTCTGTTTGTGTGCACCCATGCAGATCTATATGCACGTGTATGCAACAGTTAATTTCACAGCTCACCCGCATGTCTTTGGTAGTGCTGCCTATCAATATTGTTTGTCCCTCTGCTGTTTATTCACCAAAGGACAACTCTGGACTAAAGAAAGGCCACTTGCTTCAACTTTTCCATAGCCTCCCTCACCCAAAATTTTAAAAATACAAATAATAATGGTAGTAAAGGAAATCCTACTGTCTAGAATTTACAATTGACTAGGAAACAAGTGATGTTCAAAAAACATCAGATGTCAATATCTGACAGTAACAGTTCCAGGTCTGAGCACGTCCACTTTTCCCCACATGTCTATACCTGTAAAAGATTATGTGTAGAATCTCTGAGTGGGTTCATAAACATGGCTTCCAAAGCAATCTGTTTCACTGTCTCATGCACGGCTTGTCCCCGGCTTTCAGTCCTCTTTGAGCCTTCTAATGCATGGTCTTTCAGGCCTTTGTATGAAAAAGGCCACATGGTATGGTCATTTCTATGTATTTCTCAAGTTTCCGTCACATTTCTAGAGGTACGTACCTCACCCAGCATCTGGAAGGCTGTGAAATCAGTCTGTAAGGAACAGTTTGCTTTTCTGCAACCCTTCTACCCCACCATGACTTATTCCATAGGTATTACAGTGAAATAAGCCAAGGGACATAGATTACTGGAGCTGAAAGCTCTCCATTGAAAATTTGATCTGACTGGCTTGTGGTACCTAGTGCCAAATTTGTATTATCTTAACTGCAGGTGTAAACTGGCAATCACAACAATTGTCACTTGGTGGAGCCAGATTACTCTGCAAATGGAATATGCTTTACGAACGGCTTGTGAAAAAGGTCTCAAAGTCAGGATTTTAAAATAGCACATTGGAGAAAGAAAGTCAGGAATCAGGGGACTCAAGTCTTTCGAAAAATCAGAATTTTTACAATTTTGCTTTTAGTTACTCTGGCATAGGAGAAGCAAAGGTCTTACCAGCTGAGTGAACAGTTAATACCTTCTGTTGGAATAGGATAGAAGTGCAGTAGAGATGCACTTGGTAATTTATGTGCAAATGTGTAAGATGCAACCAAAAGCTGTCACTTTCTCATTTTGCACAGTTTAAAGAAGTTCAGATTGTTGATGCTAAACTGTGCATCTTTTTATTGATGATGTTTTTTAAAAATATCTGCCATTTTTTCCTTCTCTCTCTTAAATTCTCTTCATACAAGTGAGAAAAGACCTAATGTATTTACAATGTAAAACACAGAACTTCCTGAGAGGAAAAAATGAGAGGGTGCCAAACTATAAACACCTTCTCTATACTATGCTGAGATTAGCAACCCTTTCCCCACCGTATGTTTCTTTCTTTTCCTGTCCATATGTATGGGACATTTTAATTAAAGAACTGTTATTAGTAGAAGCTCCTCTGGCTTCTGATTCAGTGTTATATTTGTTGTAATTGCTGTAACAGAGCTCAGAGAACTTGCATCACCCTCTGCCATCTTGATCTTCAATGATCAGAAGTTATTACTGACACTATATCTGCTCGCTGGCATTTTTGTATCTTCTCATTATGTAATTTTTCTTTGTACTGAATTGCTCCAAACCAGCAAGATAAGGCTAGACGACAGGTCTACTTTTGAGGACATGTCCTGACTGGCATATAAAGTCTTACCAGTTTTTTCCATATATTTTTTAGACCTGTCAGATGTCACGCATTGGGAACAGACTATCAGTTTGCTCCAGCCTACTATTTTTCTTCAAAGTATATTGAAAAGAAGAAGAGAGGGTTGTTTTTGTCAGTGACCCCACATGCCAGAAAAGGTTGGCTGGCTTAGTCTGCACTCTGTTGATGGGTATATCTTACAAGCAAGATAGAGAATAGGAGAGAAGCCAGAGCACTGGGGTACTGCAGTTCAGTGCCCATGCCCACCTGGAAGGGCATCTCCTCACATGACATGCTGGATCAGATGGTGGTTGTGATTTTCATGTTCTTGAGATATTGGCAAGACTGGCACAGAGTCTGGTTGTAATAGGTGCTATCCTATCATGCAAAAAGGTGAGAAAGAATAGGAACTGCTTGTGTTTCAGCTTTGAAGATTTAAAGTTTAAGTACAAAATCATATTAAGAACATTATTAAGTTCTATCTAAGATTTCCTAAAGAGTTAATTTACTTAAGTATTTCTGCATAAATCCCAGTCTTTCAAGGTGGATGAGCACATGATCATAAAAGCAAACCATAAGTGATGAAAAATCTGATTTATTACTATGGGCAGCGACAAGACTTTCATGAAGAGTTAAAAAACTACACTATTTTCCCCATCGAGGAAAGCAAATAGAAGTGAAAGTTATACCTGCATGTAAAGAACACACCACATTTTATAGAAAAGTAGAACGAAATTAACAATAAAAATCAACAAAGATCCAACAGATCAAACAGGACTACATGAAATAAAGAAGTGATTTTCCCCTGTGTGGAAGGACAGCATGGTCTCTCTTAATGCTAGAAGACGGAGTAGGCGTGGGATGTAAACAGATCATTGGTTCTGCATACCTGGAGTATCTGCAAAGAGGCCCTGTGACAGCACAGACCAGGTCAGAATTAGTATTTTCAGCTAGCAAGTTGATGTTTTTTTCTCCCTCTCATATGTGGCTGGAGCTGAGGACAGGGTTGGGATCTCTGCCCAGGATGGGAGGAACAGTCCCACAATTAGCTGTGGAGACCAGGGAGGCTCATGGAGCTGCAGTTCAGGCTGGAGAGGTCTCCTATTTGTCCTGGGCCAGTTTGGGCTCCCCCACATTTTTGAGGAAGGTATTTGTGTCTTGGTGGCAATTTCAGATTTAAATTTGTTAAAGGAGAATTTGATGAACAATGTTTCTTTGTGGTCCCATGGAGCTGAACACACTGGGATGTGGTGCAGGAACTCCAGTCTCTCTCTGTCTCTCTTGGGTGCAGTGGTGGGATGGGGTCAGTGGTGTCAGGCCGTAAAGAGTATTGAGCTTGGGGTTCAGATGGGCTTATCAAAGGGCAGGAGAGCTCAGAAATGGTTGTGTGACCCAGCCTTCAACCTGACTTTGGAAGTCTTCTAAAACTCAGGAAGGAATGAAGTGTGGTAGCTGCTCCTTTCCTTAACCCTCCTGCTACTCCTGTCCATACTAGTCATCTTGGCCAAGTGGGCCAAGTGCAAGCCTCATTGGCCCCAGGAAAAGGATGAAAGTCTTCCTCCCAGTCAATGCAATACCAGATCCTTGCCTCCAGGCTGGGCAAGAATTGAGCAAGAGCCTCTGCTCTGGAAACCAGAGCCCTCACCCTGACCAGTGGCCAGCCTCCTGCTGAGTAGCAAGGTGGGCACTGGCCTGGGGCTGAGAGAAGAGATCGCTGCTGCCCACCACAGACACCAGTCCTCAGCTTAGCTCTGAGGGATGTCCAGAGAGGAGGCGGCAAAGACTGGGGCTGTGACAGGCATTTGAGGTCTGTTGCCATATCCAGAGGGTCTGTCTGGTACTTGGAAGAAAGTAAATGGACATTTTCTGGCCTTTATGGCATGGCTTTATCATCCCTTTCCAAGCTTTAGAGGCCATACAGAGCCTAGTGAGTTCCTCAGCCTGTGAAGTCTTAAACACTTATCCCAGGGTTTTTGTGAGGTCACCAAATTTTAGATTTCCCCCCTCAAACAAAAGGTAAAACATGCTTTTTAGCTGGACTATGTCTCCTCCTTTTTTTTTTTTATTAAATTGATCTCATGTCCTCTTTTCTGAATATTTATTATTCTTATTGCCCTCAAGTCAATATTTAGCATTTTCCAATAAGTGAATCCTCTTTAAACTGAACATTCAGGATTCCTGTGGTGTAGAAGTTTCCTGTTTTTCACTTCAAACTCTCCAGTACTTTTTGCTACTTGTTTGGGCAAAGCTCCTCTATTTAAGCTATAATCTCCCTAGCAAAACTTGTGAAATCAAACAACTGCAGAAAGGACACAGAAGGGTAAATCTAAGTAGGTAATTTCTAAATCCTGTTCATCATATAGTCTGGCAAGCTTCTTGTCCTGAGGTTTCCTGTAGTTTAGATTAGCTGTTTTTTTCTTCTTTCTGTGACTTTTGCAGTTTTGGCAAAGTACTTCGCAAAAGAAGCTAGTTGAAAGAAAAGCTTTCAGTTGCTCTTTCTCTCCTATACTTATTTTATCAGGAATGTCAGAGATGCTTTCTAGCAGCACATGGATGCTTTCTGCTGCACAGGTTGGGGTCTTTGGAGTTTTGAGCTCCTTTGACAGTTTCTGGCATTGTGCAAAGAGGCCAGATGATAAGGAATGAGAGAAGCACTTTGGCGAGGGACATAGTTATCAACAAGCTTCATAAGATCCTATGATGGTTGTATTTCCAAAACCAGTTTTTGCTTTGTTCCAGCTGAAGGTGGTTTTATCCCGGTTTTCATGCCCATGCTACAGTCCCAGGATAAACTGCAATGTTATATCTGAAGAAGAATGCCTGAGTTGCAGAATCAAGAAAGTTACTGGAAAGAAGAATGTTTTTCAAAACATCTAATTTAGTTGGAAAAACAGCCTTCTCTCTAACCCACTTTGAAATGTAATCTTCCAACCAGCACAATGTGCAGTCACAAATGAAGTTCCAAAGGAAACAACTACCTGAGCTTCGCAGTGCACTTCTCTGGCTACATTCCTCAAAGGGACAAGCTCAGCCTGTCTGCAGGGCCCAGTTACAAAGCATGTAACTGACATTTGTATTATGAATATGATATGATTTTCAGGCAGCAAAATTTCCAACCTCCCTCACCCATGTCCACACCAGCTGTGTGCTGCAAGAACCATGGAGCAGTTCAAAAAAGTCTGTGCAGAATCAGACTAAAATCACCCTGACCCTTACAGAAGCTCTGACAGCAATCCTGATGCATCAAGACTCATAGCCAGGCTGTATTTCTCAGCAGAGACATTTTAGATGATAAATGGCTACCTGCATTTATTCATTGGTGAGTCTGTCACAAAAGCTACCACTTACTGCCTAGGAGCAAAATCAACATTCACAGCATAATGCACTATCCTTTCCATGTGGGAAGAGTCCCAATGTTTTAAATAACTGAGATGCAACACTCTGCCCTGCTTTACAGCTGGCATGGTTTGACCAGGCACGCAGCATGTTAGGCACACACTATAGTCTGCTGTCACAAAGTTGGGGCTCAGTAAAAACCACTTTATTTTGTATCTTCATATGTGACTCTGCTTTGGGCTGGTTGGAACACAACATTTCAAACTGAGTTAGCTAAAAAGGTGGCTTTCCAACCGAATAGGATGTTTTGTAAAAATCAATTCCTTTGGTTTTTTTCCCCTTACACAGGCTCTGTGCAGAGAGGCTGGGTGGTCTGGAGTGCTGCGACTCAAAGCAGCAGCAGTCTCTGCTCAGATGCACATCATGGCAGGGAAACACTCTTCTGTCGTGAATCACCAACAGTGATCACAGGCAGCATCCAGCTCCTGTTTTTCCCTTTGTTTTTCCAGACAGGGTCATTTTCAGTCTTCTATAGCTCTTTTTTAAAAAGGGATTGTTGTATATGCTTAACTTTTCATGGTATTTGAGCATCTTCGTATATACAACTGTATGTTTCTTCTCATTGCCTTTTTTCGCTCATAGGAATTATAATCTTTGAAATACCACACCAGGGCCAGACTCCTATCTTGGCACACACTGTGTCTTACTGTCTCAGTGGCTCTACTGATGGCAATGGGACTCTGTGGAGGCAAGGATGACGGGCTTGGGGCAGGAGCCATGCAGCAAGGTGCAACACAAGTGTCCTTCGGGCCTGTTCCCACTGTCCGGGTGATGCAGACCTCACCACACATGGGCAAACAAGCATCACTTCTTCACCAACACTTACCACAACTCTTGTAGCAGTCCAGAGACCTGTATAATTTAATATGCTTTGAGGTGAATGATGCCAAGGTCATACCACTGTTCTTCCCTGCTAGCACTTTAGAAACTCATTTTGTGGGTGCAAATAACCACCTTAGCCAGGCTGAGATATATCTCTGGTCCTTAGGCTTTCACGGTTTCATTCAGTTAGCACAGCCAAGCAGAGGTTGCTGAGGAAAAGACATACTCTTGTTTTAATGTAGCTTAAACTGGTACCTAGTTCATGAGTGTAGACTGTTTCAAACCACAGGCAGAATCTCTACACAGCTGTTTGTGCCTGTTCAACAAAGTTTAACCCATACACAAAATTCAACAGGCTCAACTTTGACAAGTTCTTGCTGTCATGGGTAAGCCCAGCTCCAGGGGTAAAGGTTTAGCAAAGACTTTAGAGCCTTTAAATGGTTCCCTGTATTTGCTGCACTTCATAAAACTGGTGAAAAAAAGCCAAAGTTCTCTCACTGATTGTTTAGACAAATATATCACTTCTTAATGCTGTTAAGCCCTCTTTAGGAAAAAAAAGAGGTTTCACTCAGAAAGATCTCCACTGAAATAAATTATGGGAACAGCTGACTCTTATATGCAAGCAAGATTTTTTTCTACAGCCACTTGATTTCTGAACAGCTTTTGGGTCTGAACCCAATTCCATCATCATCATTACATTGGTTCTTTAAACTAGACAAACCTTAAGAAATCACTTATATCTCTGTTTATTTGTTGCAGGCTATAGCTTTCATCTGTTAGTTACTGTATTTGCACTTCAAAATCATTAAAATACTGAAGCACCAAAGCAGAAGCAGAAGGATACATTTCTGTATTAGATAAGGCATTTTATGCACAGATATACACAGACGAGGGAAATAGAGATTTTTTTTTTTTTGACCTCTCCTTTCAAGAAGGGAAATTCTGAAAACAGTTTCAAGTCTTGGGTCTTATTATATTATTAGTCATCAGTTAGGTTGCATCATACAAAAATTATTCCTGGCACCCTATGTTCAATGGGCCTGAAATGACAGGGAAAAAAAAAAGGGAAAATTCAGTACAAACCACTCAGTACCCATTTCAAGAACATGATGGAAGCTCAGAGGGAAGGCAACAAGCAGATTTCTTAATACAATAATATTGCATCAACTCCTAAAATTAGGGCCAAGCAAATTAAAGCTCAGAATATGCTCTTATGTTCAGTGCAAGACTACTTCAAATCTGGTCCAAGAATAATGCAGTCCTGAGCTATCCCACAGCTTGTGACAGCAGAGAAGAATGAGGTTGTCATAACTGACCCTTAACTTAATGCAATAGGAAAAGTCTGCTCCCTCTCACAAAGAATATAAGCTTTTGCAGTACTTTTCGAGCGACAGCAGTTTCCATTCTATGGAGAGCACTGACATCCACCCAGAGTAACCTTCCTTCGTACAAGACCTTGGCACCTGACCTCTGATCCAAGGGCAGGAGCTACTACCACATGCTGAAAAAGAAAATGCCCAGGAATCAGCGTGTGCGTATCTGTGACATGTAGGAGTGAAGGTCAAATGGTCAGTGCAGACAACTGTTCCCTCTTACTGATCAACCTCTCCGCTTAAAATATACATTGAGCAGGAGGAGAGTTTCATCTGCAGCAGACACAAAACATCAACAGCTGAGAGGGACTCACTTGGCTTTGTAGAAGTCAAACATCTTGACTCTGAGGAAGTCTAACAATTCCTAAGTCTCTTCTGAAGCCCAGGAAATGAAAAACACCCCTCTTCTTTACTTCTGTGATGAAAATTAAAACATTACTGGGATTAGCCTCCTGGAGCTGTGGAGGGATAAAAGTGCAGCATCGCAGCTCATGAAAGTGATTCTTAAACCTGACTTACTAGTCCAGCCTCTTCTGTCCTAGACACATATCTTGTCTTGACATCTCCTGGTTAAAATCCTGATTACCACCTTCTTTCCCACCAAATAAATGAAATTGAGATTGTTAGCTTTGTTTTGAAGTTGAAACACTGTCATCATGCCCAGTTCAGGAAAAAACATGTGTGGGAAAAATGGTGTGTAGGTGCGTTCAACTGTCTGAAGCCAAGGCTAGAGGCAAATCAGATCAAATCAGCACGGCTAGAAATGTGAC
>JANZLQ010000078.1:2947403-2992615 GCA_026212715.1 Elanus axillaris | reverse complement strand
AAGAAAAGAAAAGAAAAGAAAAGAAAAGAAAAGAAAAGAAAAGAAAAGAAAAGAAAAGAAAAGAAAAGAAAGAAAAGAAAAGATGTGTGAGAGCAACCATGAAGAGATAATGGAACAGATAACTGCAGCAAAAAAAGGGACATCAAAGTAAGGAAGGGAGAAGGGAGAAGAAAAGGGAAATGAATAAAAGACTAAGGAGGAGGAAGAATGGTGGAAAAGAAATAGGTAATGGTAGGGAAGATATTTCATGATGCTTCAGCTGTTTTATTAGTGAGCCATTAAACAAATGAGAATCTCTCTTCCTACTTGAACCTTCTTGAAACTTCTTTATGGTAGTGGTGATCTGATTATGCCTGTCTTTCACCTGCTTTCCTAATTCTGAAGGATACATGGGACATCTTTTTCATGGATACCAAGCCTCAGGTCTTATCTGCCAGTAGCAGCAGTTACCAAAGACAGGGAGCTTGAATTTCAGTTCTGCTCCCAAGTATGCAGGCTTCAATGCTACCTACGCTCATCACTTGATCACTGCTACCAGAGCACCTTCTAGGATTGGGGTCAACAAAGTGACTGATTATCTGTCACATGTCCTTTCCTTCTCTCTCTCTGCAGGGAGAAAAAGCAAAAGGCAGGAACCCAAGGTGCTCACCTCGGGTGGACATACTGGCAGCCAGCACACGTGTAATACAATACCATGGAACTGAGCTGAGCTGAGCTACCTAGAAGGGTATTTACACAGCTTCACTCAGCGTGGAACCATTAAACCCCCATCAAACTAATTAAATGCTCCTCACTCTTCATCTTCTAAGCAGAAGGAAATGCAAGA
Source organism: Elanus axillaris (assembly GCA_026212715.1). Taxonomy (NCBI): domain Eukaryota; kingdom Metazoa; phylum Chordata; class Aves; order Accipitriformes; family Accipitridae; genus Elanus; species Elanus axillaris. The sequence goes on along the minus strand of JANZLQ010000078.1, from coordinate 2,991,789 downwards.
AGGAAACAGCAGAAATGCTGAGAAGTAAATGAAGTTTTCCTTAAGTACTTCGATTAGTCTGGGATTGGACTTCTGCTTTGAGGCATGGGCCAATGCATGAACACAAACTAAGCTGGGCATTCACAGTGCTTTGCTGGCTTCTACATGTGTCCAAAAAAGAGAGAAAGAAGGAAAAGTAACTGTGAATGTGTAAGTGGCCATGGATGTTCCTTGCAATGCCTCTCCTTCATAGAGATTTACTACATCTCAGCCTGAGCCTCTGTGAAAATTAAGAACTGAGATAATGTTTAAATACTCTGCAGATCCTATGGGAGAAAGGAGGGCTTTTTCTTATAAACAAATCCAGAGCCCATTCACTGTTGTTTCTAAAAAAAAGCTATGGGTTAAAAACCATAACTGAAATCAAGTTAACAGGACAGAGCTCCTTCCAAAAGGAGCAAACATCTGTCATTTCTTTATGCTACAGCAGGAACTATATGACAACTCGGAGGACAGCTGTCCTATTCCTTTGTGCTCAGGAGGAGTTGTCCCTCACTCTGCCATCAGACCTTGCTGTATATGGGTGTCAGGTTTACACAGAGGCTCAGCTGTAAATAAAGTCTGTCTTAGTTGAGCTGCACAACCCAGAGGTCATGCCCAGTGATGCCTTGACTTCTTCATCCATGCTTCCTGCCCAGCTCTGACACAAGTGGGCCCATGGTAGCCAGGAGGGGTAGGAGATGTCAGACAGGCACTTCAGTCTGTGTGTGACTGGCAAAGCTTTCTAAATTAAAAAGACTACCTTGGTATGTCACTGCAACTTCCCACCAACAAATGCCAAATCAGAGGAGACAGATTCCTTCAGACACTGAATGCTGCAGGCGCCTCTTGATGTATGGACACATTCCTTGTATCTTAACATCTTCATGCTTGGCCACTGTTTCATGCTTTCTTGGCTGATGAAGCCAATGCTGAGGTTAGCCAGGGAGAGCTATTTACACTATGCCAACTATTGATATTTACCTCTTCTTGTTCTGTAGGTGCCAAAGGACATAAATAGCTCTCCTTGACTGACCTTCAAGAAAAGCTGCCAGCCACAGAGGAGTAAAATGCTATGGCTGCCTTAAACTTCCTTCCTGACTGATGTTATTAGGAGGAAACAGTGTTGCCAAGTTAGGAAGCTCAATGAACTCATTGACCGTGGTCCCTCCCATTTTGATTGTCATTCACTTGGCCTTTCACCAGCAGAGTCAAGTGTTGCTCTGCAGTGTGGGTGAGCAGGCAGGCATCCTTCCATGGCTGGAAGTGGGGATATTCACATGTTAAAACTCCCATGGCTGTGGATCCTAGAAGGACTCACAAGGCTTAAATTTATTAAAATTATTAGGATTATTAAGACTGAAATATTATTTCAGGCTGCAGTTCTGATAACATTTTTTAAGTTAGGAAAAAAATATCATCAGCCAATGCATCTGGTCCTTCAATAAAAATGATACCTCACTGTAAATGAGATAAGCCTAGGGCCTCTCTATTCCTAATGTGCAACCAAGTCTATTTAAGTCTATTTACTGTATATTTTACATGTGAGTATCTACCTGGAATGACAATCCATTACTTTTACAGACTCTTTTATGCACAACCTCCCCATTCAGGAAAAGCATGCCTAGGGAACACATTGAGGCAAGTGCCATTCCTGGATAGTGATGCTTTCCTGAATTTGAAGAACTTGTTGCTGTATAGACCCAACTCCACAATACAGTACCTGCAAGGAGCCGGAAAGCACAGAGGGAACTGTGTGCTGGAAGATCTGATTAAATGTATCTAAGAAGCTTCTAGACAGTCTCTTTTTGTTAATTTGCTTTGTTCAAGGCGACCTCTAAATACACATTCGAGTCCCTAATGAACCATGATGACTTCTAGATGAACAAAATCAGGATTTCAGTAATCACAAGAAAAAGAAAACTCATAAGAATCCAGATGATTATAATCAGATCTATTTTGGGTCTCTAATTTTTCTGACTTTAAACATAGTGAATTTTTGAGTTCCAGGCCAGGAGTATTTTGAATGGTTTTTAAAAACAGGCATATAAATGAGGAGTGCAAGGAAGTCTTCTTACCTCACAAAACATAGGCAACTTTTTGGCAAAATCCACCACTCTTGTAATCGCTGGTGTGATAATTTTTGTAAACTGGCTGAAGGCTTCTAAATCCACTTTCCCACCTTCTGGGGCATTAACTATCGGTGCCTGCCCAATATCTTCTGGCTAAGGATATAAACAAAGATATTTAAAGGAACAATCTATCTTAGAGTAAGTATTTTACACTCTAAAAAGTCCTGCTTGGTGATGGAAGCTATGCTAAAATAAAAAATAACACTATTCACTTTAAAAATGATGCCCATTACGCCACAAAATGTGAATTTGTAAGGCATTTGTGAAAGCGGTGACTGCACAGAGAAATGGGCGACTGGCATGCCGATACCCATCCTGTGTGGGCAGCTGCATTTTTGTGCACATGCAGTTTCTTCCTTGTGCCTCTATCTGAGTATCTTGTGGGTGTAGTGTATGCATTTTTGCTTAAAAATACAAGCATGTTCTTACAAGTGCTGAGAAGTCCCAAGTTTCTCTAAAAGCAAAGGGAGCTGAGGTGACTTGTTACCCCTGAGAAGATGCTGAGAGCTTTGCAGAATCGGGCTCTCTCACCTACTCGAAGTTCTGAAATCCTCCCCAGAACAGATTGCCTGGTATCACAGAGCTCCAGGCAACTGCCAAGGCCTGTTTCCAAAACTAGGCTAAAACAACTGATGACTAAAAATGGGCTAACACAAAGCTAGTCTGGATAAAGTGACTAGAATTTGAACTCATCTGGGTAAGATTTTGGTTGAAAATCACCTTCTGCATGACTTCAGCCCAAGGCTTCTCCAAAAGAGAAAAAAAAATATATATTTTGAAAATTTCAATAGGGATATACAATGAAACAGTTTCAAGCAGAATCTGCAATGAGTTGTTGTTTTTTTATTCCAGCTGTACTTCAACCTGATTTTATGACAGCTTATCAATGTTGCCGTGTATTTTAAAAACAGGCATATCAAAGCTGTTCTGTTTGCTAGGTGTGGCTTTGTGGTTGTAAAAGACCTGCCAACCACCATGTAGAGGTTCCATTTTGTTCACATTAGAGAGTCAAAAATTGGATAAAAGCCAGAGAAGAAGGCCTTTAAGACTGATGGACTTCAAGACAATCATATAAGGGCGCTTGAACAGGGGAGGTGCTGAAAGTGCTGTCTGTAATAAAAACTTGTGCTAGGCAGTTTTTTAAAGCAACACATCATAAAGATGAAGATCCTTCCACAGCTCTGTCACCAAACTGAATCCAAATCTAACTTCTTTCAAGAAAAAAATCAGCAGTGTGTTAATAAAGCAAGCACCAATTGTAAAGGAACAACGAAGAGGACTGGGCTCAATTATCTGATGGTTCTGACTAAAAAACTCAAATAATCCCAGTTCTAGGCTCCTTGCCTCCCTAAATCTTGGGAAACTAAACCACATTGTCTGTGTGCTCATGATAAACAACCTTCATCACTTCCAAGCAAGAAGACCAAATGCTTAAAACCATTCATCACGTTGTTAGGGAGAAAAAGAAAGAACATAGCATTTTCTTGGGAAAGGCAAAAGCTAACACATTCCAGAAGGGCATGCAACTGGAGAGCCCTTGCCACCTAGCTCACCTCAATAGGAAAAGAGGTCCAGACCTCAAAGGAGCTCCTGCTGTTGAAGAGCCAGCCTCAGCTGCCTAAGGACTGACCCACAGCTCCTGGGGTGTGTGGTCAGCTCCTCTTGCTCTTCAGCAGCTTGTGGCAGGGGCTTTCAAAGCCCTCCACCTGGGGCTGGCATGCCATCCTGGACCTTCCCTTCTGTGCTCACTGCAAGGTGTCAGTGAGCTTCCTACGCTTGCCTTGAAACCACTGGGCTTCATCATATGAGCACTACAGAGAACCAGGAGGCCCTGCAGCAAGGGCTGCACCGAGAGCAGTTTGGTCTGACCTAGGAACCAGCTGTGGAAGTCTCAGCTGGTTTCTGAACTGCCCATTACAGTTGCCACCCCTGCCTCTGCCCCATCCATACCCTCTCCCAGTAGCCCTGTCATTACATCACTGCATGCTCTGCCTCTGGGCACCCTTTGCTGGAGGCTCCCCCTCCGCCGTGACTGTCCCCAGAGCCTGAAGTCCCTCAGCAACCATATTTTATGTGGCCCAGTGTACTCATTCCCAGCCTCAGTCTCAAGCTCCCCATGCTTTATCTCAAACCAGCACTCCTGTCTAAGCAACCAAATGCACTACTGCAGCTGCTTCTTGGTCTGCTAAAACCAGCGCCACAAACCTTGCTGTCCAGCACCACTGCAAAGTGTTCTGTTGCTTCTTGCCAGAAATCACTGGCTGTGGTTTTCCAACTGCAAGCTGTTATGAACATGCAGCCAGCCATATAAAAATTTAGACAGTGCCACTGGAATTAACAAAACATTTTAAAAGGGATCTGCTGGTTTGAATATATAATTTCTCTTATCAATTTAACAGTGGGTTGAGATTCCCATGGTGAATTAGGCAGCAGGAGCCTAGGCTTGCAAAAAATGAGTATTCTCTATCTGATTGGGTACACACAGACTGTTAAAGACCCCTGTGTATTCCTGAAACACAGCCTGTAATCCCTTTTTTGTGCTGTGTAAGTATTTTGCATTCTGCACTTGTTTCCTTTAAAAATCAATTTAGAAAAATCAAATAAATCCTCCTCTTAGGCTGAGCATCACAAATCATTTATTTTCTGATCCTTAGTTATAGGCTGAAAACTTAAGTTGTCATGTAGTCTGCAATCCCAATGCTATAGTGTATGTATCATCCTGCTTTCACTGAAATTAATTTTTCTTTTCCAAATTTATTTTAATTAATGTGTTCACTTTTGAACAAGGAAGCAAAAACCATGAGTTATTAATAAAAAATACCAGCTTTCACCTAAAACTTTACATTGTTTTAACACTTACAATATGTCATATGCTAGACCCTAACACAGACAACTATCCGTAGATAGAACATATAAAAAAAAGATATGGTATGCATTATAGACTGCTACTGTTGTTAATCAGGAGCGAAACAATTTTTCTACTTTTTCTTATCGTAGTACATTAAAAGTATCCAACTGGGTAAGCCTTAACTTAGCAACATGCTGTTTACCATTTGAAATACATGGTCTGATCAAACACTGAGCTTCAGGCAAGAATAAGCAAGTAGTAAATACAGAAATCATCCGGTTTTCATAAATGTCAATACACTGGCAGATATACCCTCTTCAGGGTTGCAGTGTTGAAGTGAAGGGACTTCAGAAGAAAGAAAGGAACCTGGCACCAAAAGCAGTGTAAAAGGCTACAGTCCTTACCAGAAATTTCCTTTTCTGCTTCCAGTGGCTTCCTTGAGCATTGGTGGCCACATGTGCTTCAGTAACAATTTTGATGAGCTCCCATTCCTCATCCGTTGGCTCTGGTTTGTGCCCAATGGTTTTCTGCAGCTCTTCCCGGCGTCTCTTCTCTCGATTTTCTTCTATCAGCTTCCTCTTTGCCAACCGCTTGCTGTCATCCAACACCACTAGCAGGGGAAAAAGCATTAAAAAATGGCAGGAAGCTCTTAAGGATGTCTGAATTTTCATCTTTTCTATGCCTGAGGTACTAATTGATCACAAACACCATAACTAAGCAGGAAAGAAGTACTTCAGTAAGACCCACACTTGACACAGTTCTCTTATTTCTCCCTCTGAACTTCATCTTCTCAGAAGCCTGGATTGCAAAGAACGACTTACCCTTCTGGTAACATTCTGTATACTGCCATTGCCTTCAGTGGCTTAGTCCACCAGTAAAACTAGTCTGTAAAAGCTCTGTGAGGATGCAGACAAAGGGCTCCTATAATGGACTTGGAGTAATCCATGTTGGGAAAGATGCAGTTTTGTTTTCTTTAAAGTAGTACCAGCACGCTCACTGCTCTGAATTGTGTAGAATGTGCTCTTGTCAGCCAGCAGAGGGTAACATGGATTTAAGAAAGTGGGAGTACTTATTCACAGGAGGCTCAACTACCCATTGCATGAGATGATCAGAAACAATCTACCTTCAGCTCTTTCCTTAAGCCCTACAAATGGTGCTCTTCTGTAGCATTGCCCTAGAGCTCTCCTACTTCCAGTGATGCCAGACACATAGGCCCCAGGGCTGCACATCTCTGACTACCACTGAAGGTTTTATCCCATTTTCCATGCAAACATGAATAGGCCATTTAAACCGACTGGCCTGCTTTAGCAGAAGAGGACCACTCTGATCCACAACTGGCGGCAGGCAGGCAGGAGCAAGGAAAGCCCCACTTACACGTGTCTGTTCATGCATTTTAACTCAAAAGGTGGAAGAAACCCTTCTGGAGCTGGGTGATTGCTGGCCAGTCTGCCGTGCTCAGCGACAGCTCCTTTGGCACGTATGTAGGTGCAGGCCACAGAGGCTGTGGCAGCTTTATGGCAATGGCACCTTCTGGTCAGAAGCCGCAGAGCGAGACGTCTTGCTCTGCAGAGCCGCTGCCTGGCTGATGCTCACCGCTGCCGGTGGCGTCAGACGGGGCTGGGCACGAAGTGCTCACCCGGGGTGATCCAGCCCCCTCTCCCGAAAGTCTATGCGGCCAAAATGAAATTGTGTCATTTCTTCTATTTCCCTCTAGACAGAAAGCACTGTTATACATCACAATAACAATGGAAAATACTAAGTCAGAGTATTTTTCTGTTGTTTATTGGGCCTTTTTCCCTGCCAGCTCCTCTGCAGAGGATTATGTCGGCAACAACCATTAACGTTAATCTACAGGGGGATTTACGTGACTTCCTTCCATTTGCACTAATTGAAGTTATTGGTGTAAATCCCTGTGCAATGGCAGGTAAAGAAGATCCCCAAGGGTTAATCTTGTAGCCATATTTTCTAGTTCTTTAGAATGAGAGTCGAATTCTTTGTAGTACATAACTTCTTCAGGGCTAAAAATAAAACAAACAACTGCAGGATGACTCATACAACGGCATTCAATTTCACATCCTCCAGAATTTTCTAAACAAGATGTTTTTTTCTCAAGCAAAGTGTCCATCCAGATGCACTTCTCCCTCCTCTCCTCCAGAGAGTGAACATTCCTACTGTTACTCAGCCTGGGAAGGCCAGGAGAAGGTGCAGTCTGATGAAGGATAAACAAAAAATTGCAGGCCTATGAGAGTGGTTCAATGCAATGAGCATAATTCCCCAGTACAAGTTATTAAAAACAAAAAAGTGCTGACAGTTCTGCTCTACTTTAACAGTCTTCACCAATCAACATACTTTAAGCGAACACACACATTAAAAAAAAAAGAGATAAAAGAAAGAAAAGCAGAAAAATGTACTTACAATCTGTTGCCATGCCAACAAAGATACATTTTTTGAAGCGACATTCCTGGCACTGATTTCTTGTTACTTTGTCTATCACACATTTTCCTTCATATTTACAGGAATAGGTTGGATGGAGGTTTTTCTGAATGGTTCTTCTAAAAAAACCCTAAGTGCAATAAATAAATACATTGGAAAGCATTAGCATTGTGCAATTTTTTCAAATTAGGAGCCACTTTGGTTTGGTAGGAATTTACCTAAGTAGGCAAGATAACATACTTCATTCCATGAAAGTCTCAAAAAGGAAAAAACCAAACCAGCTTTATAGTGTATGGCATTTCTTTTCTGAGTTTCACAAAACATTTCCTGCCTAAAAATTAAAAACATACAGACATCTTAGGTAAGTAAAAGTGTAAATAATGTTGTCTTGAGGGACAAATACTGTCTACATGTCTTCTTCAAGTCTTAAATTTCCGTGTGTTTTTTTTAATTTGAACTAGAGAGTTTATTTTGAGCCACTTTCTAAATTACATAATCATTTTGAGGGATATTAAGATGCATATACATACCTTAATTATTAATTAAAGAGCAGCTTCTTCAAATAGAGAGAATGGTGGTGTGTATGTGCTACTAAAGGATTAAGAACAATCAGTTCCACTCCTTTCTTTCCATCAAAGCCAAATAACCAACCAACCAACCAAATCTGGGCAAGACTAAGAGTCCTGCAAACACAATTTACACAATCTTTGAATTGGTTATAAATAATGGACTCATAATTTTAAATTATCTGTACTTCTGAGAAGAGGATTTGATTTGTATTTATCACAGTCCTCTGTAATCAAAACAAAGATCACCAATAAAGATCCCTCTCTATATAAATCCATTCTATCTATCTATCTATCTATCTATCTATCTATCTATCTATCTATCTATCTATCTATCTATCTATCTATCATAATATAGATCTGTATTGCCAGTTGCAACATGGATATGAGGTCAGATCCTAAGCTCATGTGAACTAATGTAGCTCCACTGAATTTACTGATTTATACACCCCATAGACCCTGGCCTTAGGTAAAGAAATCAGTTACAACTTATCTCTGAACATTATGGACCCAATTCTGGTACCAGTTTCAACGTGACTCTTCTCATTGACTTTAATTTCAAGTTTGAGACCATCTACATTCAGTGATGTTGCTTGGGACTACCTTGACATAGAGAATACACTGGGACCCTGGTCCTGTTTGACTGAGGCTGCTGAGAATGGCTTTGGTTTCAGTGAAAACAATGGCAAAACTCAAGTGAGATTTTACCTAATGAATAGCCTCTTCAGCTGCGATTTTATCTAATGAATAGTCTCTTCACTTCACTAGGTGAAAGGTCTGCTTTTAATCATGTTAAATAACACCTGGTAAAATCTTACAGCAGCGTGTAATTTCTTTTAACACAGAATGTTGAATTAAGACGTACGGATAAGTATGTATTTCAGCCTGAGCTCTAACTCCAGTGAAGACAATAAAGAGCCTTGTCTGCATTAGAGTTTTATCTTACAAGATCCAGCTCAAGCTAAGAGTACAACTCTTTCTTCCTTAATAATGATAAGACCTGAAATCTCAATTAATCTGAGTTGCATAAAGCATGTGTGTAAGCCTTTGCAAGACTGAGCCCTGGTGGGTTGAACCAAAATCCAGGAAATCACAGGCAAGATGTCCTTATGTAGGGTTTGGATCACATCTCAAACTCTCATCTACCCAACAACTGGATTTGGATCCACTCTCAACCCTGTGATGAATTCCTAGAGGCAGGATCTGACCTTCTCCTCCCTAAAGATCAAAGATGGCTCTGGACAACCAGGGACATGGGGTAGTCTCTAGTTACAGCAAGAGATGGAAAAGTCTCTGATGAACTGAGGAGGTGGTACTGACTTCTGTTTTCCAAACCTTGCACGGGACTAACATAGCTCTAGCTTTACAATGGCAAGGCTCTTCACCACCTCTGTTGCGACCAGCACCTTTCACCTTCCCATTTCTTTGCATTTCTCAGACTTTTTGCAAAAAAACTCTTTGATGATCTCTAGATGCAATGTAATGAAGAATCTGCTCTCTATATTCGTCCAAACACTTTGTCACAAAAGTGTTATTTTTGTCAATAAAACAAACCACATTTTATAGTAAGGCAACTACTCTTTTCCTAAATTCCTTTACTATGCACCTATACAGCAAAAGATGCAATCGGTACAGTCTGGAGAAACATTTCAGTGACATCAGAACTCACTGTTGGTTTATTTGTCTTTAAATTGCTTAGAATTTACTCTTCAGAAATCATGTGTGAGGATGCTTTGTTCATGAAAGCACACTTGCCAAAGCAAATTTTTGGCTGTCAACCCTGATTAATGTTGTTACAAAATTAAAGTGATTTTGAGTGGAAGCAACTAGTAAATGTCAAATTCATTGAGAATTGATTACATGTAACTTTGCTGATAAATCATACAACTTGACATGTGTATGCAGATCCTCCAAAGCATGGGTTGAAATTGTCCACACTCCCCCCATCTTGTACAATGAATACATTTGCAAGAAGAGCAACAAATCAAAACAAAGCAAAAAAACCCAGTCTGTTTGTAAGTCAACTGTAAGTAGGAGAAAGAAATTAATTACTTTTTGCAAATTTTTAGCTTGGTTTCTCGTGCACATAAGCATTATTTTAAATTGTACATCAGACAGAACAACTGTATCTCAAGATAAAAGTAGATTTTGTATGCTGTATCTTTAAAATAGCTGGTAGGCATAAAAAGAAATATTTCAGTTGGAGTAACAAAAATCTTAGCAGGAAAGCTGGTGAGAGATATAGCTGTTCAGCTGGGAGCAAAAGGTATTTCATAATGCCACAGGGTTGCTTACTTTCTATAACTGAATTAAGTCATATTCATACATTTATGTGTTGTTATCATTTGGTATATGGGATGCAAATATGTATGAATCACTTGTTCAGTTCCACATTTTTTTCAGATATAAATTTTTTCATACATATTATGTATATATTATTCATTATATTACATTGTTAATATTGTGAATACATTGTATTATGAATATTACCACAAATCTGCTAAACATAGGATATTTAGGTCTTTTTGCATTTCATAAATGTAACTTAGGGTAATGCTGTACAACTGAAGGAACTACTTCAACACAAGCTACTGTGATGTGAGGCTCTAAGGCCACTCCAAACCCAAAACCTCAGATCCAAATATTCCAGACTTTGGGGGTGAAAAGAATACGACTTTTGTGGCTTAGTCCCATGACACTAGTCCATGACATGTGTGGTCCCATTTGTTTAGAAAAACAATCTTTTTTTATTTTCTGCAGAGAAAGAATAGCTTTCTTACAGGATCTTGAGCTATTCAGGCAAATTTATGGCAGTGAAATAATCTAAGAAGTGCCTGATTATTTTACTCTTTTTTTTTTTTTTTTTATTTACTTGCCCAAAGCAATCTCTTTTTTAATTTTGCATGTAGCTTTGGAGATACAATTTTGGGCTGAAAGCACCTTTCAATATGCTTAAATTAAAGAAGTCAAAATCTTTTTGAAAGTGTTTAACTGAGTGTCAATGCTTCCCAAAGTGATGGATGTTACTGTTGCATAAGCATGTGGAAGGATTTTGATTTTTGCTTCTTCACAGTGATGATGAGAGGCACTGGAACACTGTTAATCACCACAGACTCTTCATGGGCATAGGCAGAATCTCAGCTATTGCGTAAACAGCTTCACTGGAGTTGCTGGGAGTATGCTGATGTACACTGGCTGAGAACATGGCCAAAGAAACATTAAAAAATGGAAATGTAAAAGCTAACGGTTAAACAACAACAACAAAAATCTAAATTATTCCTTTTCTTTTCAGAAGCAAACACTGCAAAAATCAACTATATTCCTTATGCATATGAAAAGCAGTGGCATAGCCAGATACGGCTTATCATCAGTACTGGATGTTCTTACTCGCTTCTAATCTGTCTTTGTTTTATTTGACAGCACAGTTCAGGAAGTCTGTATAATGGAGGAGCTGGAGAGCTATTTCTGATTCCCACTTTCCCACTATGCCATTTACCTTGCAACCTTCGCAAGTGATGCAGCGATAATGATATCCGGTGGCTTTGTCCCCGCATACTACACATAGCTCATCCTTGTCTAAGTAACTGGGTATATACCCTGTAAAGAAAAAAAGGATGTCGCATGTAAACTCAATATAAAATGATATACATTCGATATAAAAATATGATATTAAAATCCACTGAAGATCTTGTCTACCAGCCCCATACTTCTGAACTCACCAAATTTCCTGAACAAAAAGCTCATACTATGTACAGACTTATTTAAACACAGTCTGTAATATCTTCTACTTTTCAGACTGTTTCAGTATCTACTGGTCAAGACGGAGAAGTTAGTTAGAACATGATTGCACTCTCCTGGGTAAAATACTACCTCAGAAAAATAAATACATTTATTTTTACCTCAAAGGCTTTGGTGTGAAAAAAAATACAATAACAGCAAGACATACAATATATTTCCCTTTTTCTGTTTCACAAAGAAATTACATATTTATATAGTGAAGACGAGATCCTGGGTTGCAGGGTGACTCAGGGACCTGGTAGTAAGAAATATTTACTGAGAGATTGTCTGTTTCAAAACAGCTCCACAGGTGTGGTTAGAGAAGTACCAGCAACAGATAGCCCAAGCTGTATTGATCATACCTGACCTGGGCGTGTTCTGTAGGAACATTTCGTATAGCCAGAATTTAGGGCAAAATACGTAGGCATTCAAATATGCATGTGTGTGTGTACGTGTGTGTGTTAGAATGACATTTTCTCTTCTGAAGTGGTTCACAGCACACGCAACAAGTGAAATAAAATATTACTGCTACGAAAAACACTGGCAATGCTTGGTTCTTTTCCCACAATGACATTTGTGTTGATAACATAAACGTATTCTCAATTTGAGCAAAAAACCAAAACAATTCTGATGGCAATCAAAATGTAATTCTAAACTAAAGAGAACTTTTAAACAGGGTAAAATACAAACTTTTCAAAACAAGTGTTCCCATGACTCCTAATTAATGGACTTATTATGGTACATAACTTTTCCTTCTGAAAAATCTCTCTGTAAAGATGTAAACAGAGATCTCAGATTCACTTTGAGGGGAGAGAGGAAAGCTATTTATGTAACTGCGTAAGATTATTAAAGTAGTATTTCACAGTTTCCCTGGACGGCTGAGGTTGGCAGGGACCTCTGGAGGTCATCTGGTCCAACCCCCCTGGCTCAAGCAGGGCCACCTACAGCCAGTTGCCCAGGACCATGTCCAGACAGCGTCTGAGTACCTCCAAGGATGGAGACTCCACAAACTCCCTGGGCAATCTCTGCAAGTGCTTGGTCACCATCACAGTGAAAAGAAAAGATTATTTTATTGTCTTCAGAAGGAACTCCCTCTGCCTCTATTTGTGTTCATTGCTTCTTGATCTGTCACTGAGCACCACTGAGAGAAGTCTGGCTCTGCCTTCTACCTGATGGGGGATGAGGCACTTATATGGATTGGTAAGACCCTGCCTTGAGCCTTTTCTGCTCCAGGCTGAACAGTCCCAGCTCTCTGTGGCTCTCCTCATACAACAGATGCTCCAGACCCTTCATCATCTTTGTAGCCCTTTGCTGGACTCGCTCCAGTATGTCCATGTCTTTCTTGTACTGGGGAGCCCAAATCTGGACCCAAGACTGCAGATGTGTTTCACAACAGAGCCGAGTAGAGGGGAAGGATCGCCTTCCTCAACCTGCTGGAGATGGCCTTCCTAATGCAGACCAAGTTGCCATTGACCTTCCTTGCCTCAAGGACACACGGCTGGCTCACGTTCAACCTGCCGCCCAGCAGGAACCCTCAAGTATTTCAATGCAAAGTGCTTTCCAGCCGGTCAGGACCCAGCCTGTACTGCTGCATTTATTATTCTTCCGCTAGTGTACAATTTGGCATTTCCCTTTGATGAACTTCAAGAGATTCCTCTAATCCCATTTCTCCAGCCTGCCTAGGTCACTCTGAGTGGCAGGACACCCAGCTGGTGTACCAGCCACTCCTCCCAGTTTTGCATCATCTGCCAACTAGCTGGGTGCAACTTATGAGTGCAACGAGGGAGAGACCTTTGGATACGGCTGCCTGTAACATTATCCCTTGCCACGGGCTTGCTGAACCCATCTGTAGCACCACGTGTTGGACCAGACTCCAAGCTTGCTGTCTTTAATGCAGCCCTCACACCAGAATGACTCAGTAGAGCTCAGGGACTCGGCACACCACGGTCACATGGAGGGCAACCAGCAACAAGACTCAGGGCAGCAGAAAGCTGTTGGGGGGATGCTGCAAGAGAAGTGGCCGCCATCCTCCTGTGACCAACATGCCAGAGGGTCAGCTCAGAAACAGACAGCTTAAATGAAAGTGCCTTCCTAAGGCTACATTTGCCAGAGGTTCTCCACAAAGAAAAGCCCAAATCAGAGAGAAAATACTTGAAACTAACTGAGCTTAAAATTCTTGAACTTTCCGGGCGATGGTGAGTGGATTAGCAGAAAGTAAAGAAGGAAGAAGGCAGGAAGTATTTGTATGGCTGTCGCAGTTTAACCCCAGCCGGCTACTAAGCACCACGCAGACAGTTGCTCACTCCCCCACACCCAGTGGGATGGGGGAGAGAATAAAAAAAAAGTAAAACACGTGGGTTGAGATAAAGACAGTTTAATAGGATAGAAAAGGAAGAAAATTATGATGATGATAATAAAAGAATTAGAATATACAAACCAACTGATGCACATGCAATTGCTCACCACTTGCTGACAGATGCCCGATCAGTTCCTGAGCAGCAATCCATCCCTCCTGGCCAACTACCCCAAATTTACATACTGGGCACGACCTCCCATGGTATGGAATACCCCTTCGGCCAGTTTGGGTCAGCTGCCCTGGCTGTGTCCCCTCCCAACTTCTTGTGCCCCTCCAGCCTTCTCGCTGGCTGGGTGTGAGAAGCTGAAAAATCCTTGACTTAGTATAAACACTACTTAGCAACAACTGAAAACATGAGTGTGTTCTCAACATTCTTCTCATACTGAACCCAAGAGATAACACTATACCAGCTACTAGGAATAAAACTAACTCTATCCCAGCCAAACCAGGGCAACAGTCTACTTCATATGTCTAGTTTGACCATAATTATGAGAACCTCAGGTTATAGGGGAACATATATCCCTCTTCCATAATGCTGGGAAGCAGGAGCACTCTGAAGCCATGCCCAGGTACCTGCATCTCAGGTTTGCTAATACTGCTACTGGCATCTGAAAGGGGAGTGGGGGAATGAGCTGAGATCTTACTGATGTATCATACCAGTCTATAATACAGCAAAAGATCAGATTTACATTCAGGTTACATTTCTCCATGATAAACGAGTTGTACTTGGATAAAGACTGGTGGACAGGTGGAGCTGGTTCTGTGACCTTGAGGAAAGAGGGACAGCAGGGTTTCGACTCTAATTTACATCACTGACTCCTAATGGACATTATGCCAGTGGGGGATTAGCAGAGGCTATTATCTCCATCCTGCCCCGCTTTTGCTCACACCTGCCTCTGCACATGCAACACATACACAACATGGAGCTGATACAAGAGGCAGCAGAGGCAGCAAAGGGATGCAGAATTTTCCACTACATTTCTCATAAAGAATAATGGCTTCCTGTTATTGCTGGTTACTGCTATTCATGAAAGGTACACTTAGCATAGCATAGACTATGTCCTCTAAAATTCAGTATCCCTGGTTTGCTTCCTCAAGAATTACTTCTGAATTAAATGCCTTGATATTTCATTAAGTATATAATCTGGTTAGCACTGCTCATGTAATGGCAGCTTTGTTCTATTGGAGGAGCAGGAGACCACTTGTCTAAACCGCTTCCTTAAACCTTCTGACAAACCATAACATCCGCTGTAAATAATTTCTAGTAGTTGCAAATATCCAGTCTGACCTCTGTATAAATTCAATGCAACTTCATTTGAGAGACATGCAGATAAGTAGCCTCAGTGCATTTTTGCTGCTACTCAGAGTTGTAAACAATATCAGCAGGAGGAAATTCAACAGTGTTTTTCTAAACTTGGTATCAGCATGGAAGCTATGAATAG
Source organism: Elanus axillaris (assembly GCA_026212715.1). NCBI lineage: Eukaryota > Metazoa > Chordata > Aves > Accipitriformes > Accipitridae > Elanus > Elanus axillaris. Next base: position 2,976,217 of record JANZLQ010000078.1, on the reverse strand, counting down.
TGCAATGGAGATTCTTGGGGGAAGCCGTGGATGGCAGCAGAGTTGTCTGTTGGATGGTTTGAGGAAGAAGCAGAGCAACTGACTTCTCTCGCTCCTTGCAGCACTTGGGGAAAAAAAGAGGGGCAGGCTAATAGGGACTTGTCTCTCACATCAGCAAGTACTTTGGCATCTTATGTGTTTAACAACTCTGAACCAAACGTAGAAACTCCTATGTGGAAGAAGCAGATGCTGTCTGGACAGAGTAACCCAGGTGCTCTCTTATGAAGGAAGAATGTCTGATGACAAATCTCATGGAAACATTGGGTAGGTTCCTATTTCTGGTGTTCAAATTTCACCCTTCTGTTTCTTGGTCAAAACCTACTAAGTATATAGCTAAGAGGAACCGTTCAAAAGCAACACCAATCTCACTGAACTGTACAGCAACAACCAATATGATTCCTTGGTCTTTCAAACCTCTGTCTGCTGTATTCTAGTATCCTCATGGACTATGACCTGGTGCATCCCGTACGATCCTCAAAGTTAACTATCTTTCAAGTATGACTTGACATTGTTCATCTCCATGCCCATCTTGGATCTTCTCTTTGAGTGGAGAACACCGATGAATGACCCTGACCTGCCACATCTGGTGTTTCCCCTGCAGCCTAAAGTAACTCCTTTGCTCCCCAGACTCCCACCTGCCAGCCCGCCTAATCTTAATGTCTTGGCAAGGCTAAGTACTCAGCAGGACCAGTTGCCCCTATCTAGAAGAGTATGTTGTATAATCCATTATAACCAGTATTGATGGTGATTCACAGTACGTTTTAAATCGTAACTGTGGCTTTGTAGAGACATGGCAAGAAACAATTCCCTTCTATAAGAAAACATGCAATGAGTTTGCCCCAGCAGCTGTAAGGACAGAATGAGATCTGCTAACCTATGCAGTCATCTGAGGTACTCTGTTTCATTAATACTGTATGCCTACACTCTCAAATTACCATTTGCAGGAATGATACCTTAAAGCAGTATATGTGACCCTGTGCAGTGTAACAGATTGGAGAGACACAAATGAGACACTTGGTGACTATTCTTGCCCCCCCCCCAACAAGGCAAAGAAAAGCTATTTAAATGAAAACAACCCCTGAAAAATGATACTGTTTTTTTCCTCTGCACCTGGCACACATCTCAAAACATGCTTCTTTTTAACAAGTGAAGAACCGATTTCAGTTTTGTTGAAGTATCGTTGCACAGACTTTACATCTCCAGGTCTCTGCCTGTACAGATAATGTAATACTGGCTTAGGGATTAAACCACACCTTAAAAAAATTCTAGGACCCAAACAACATTTGACTAGCAAACAGGGATATGAGTGACATCGACGCAAACAAATTATGTCTGCATACCAGATGTTCCTTATTAGTTTGTTCCTGAGCCACCATAGGCTTATTATACCTTGCAAGCAGAAAAAGCCGTTTTTTGCTATTGCACAAGGACACTTATATTTTAAGACTATTACTCAGTATTTTGATTTTCACTGTACACTGGCAGAGTCATATATTAAATATATTCCCTGAAATTTTTCTTTCCCCCATCTGGTATGGTTTGCATGACTAGAGACCACTTACTAAACTGAGGTGTTTAGGACTTATCAGTAAGCTTGTATTCACTTACTAGAGAGTGCAGTATGAAAATGAAAAAGATGAAATTAATTACTACCTTGAGAATCCCCAACTGTATTAGAACTGAAAAGAAAATTCATACTGCTGTTCTACTGATCCCACAGTCACATTGTAACTCTTCGCAAATTATAAAAAATTACAAGAACCATCCAGATATCATCCTTGATACACTTGTGTAGAAAAAGCTGAAATAGAGTGTTTATCAGAGAAAGCAGAGAGCCGAGTGTGAAAAAGCATACTCCATTCTTGTATGTGCTATTATCAATATTGATCTGGGCTGATGCACTGATCCTTGTTTCCCACTTTCCTTAAATTACTCCCACTGAGAAAAATTGTGTGTTTATTTCTCCATTGAGCTTGGAAGCACTGAGAATGTTGTTAAACAGATTCACACATTTCTTCATTAGCTAACTGGCTTGCTTGTCTGCAATTTTCATCTTTGTTGACATTCTTTGATTTATGGAATTACTAAAATTTGGCAAGAGATTCTGCAAAGATAGAATTTGGAACATTTATTGTAGTCTCTTTTCCCACAATGACTTTTCTATGTATTAACCCTATTCTTTGGGCTGAGTCAGAAACCTTATCAAGAGTAGTTCCATTTTGCACAGATGTGCTGAAAACATTTTAGCCCGAACTGTGTTATCACTTAAACTGCTGTGATCGGTCCTGTACATGCATCCATTACCGACTACAGGTATGAACTGCACTATGGTAAGTGTCAGACCATGCAACTTTCCCCCCCCAATTATTTAAATGTTTTTAGACACCATAGCTTAGTATCGCAAGTAACTTAATTATTTAGAACTCTAAGCCTCACTGAACATCAGTTTTACTACTGCTGCAAAATCAAAGTATGACTTAGTTCACTTTCACATCCTTCATTTGGTTCTGGAAAGGTTACAGTTAAGGAGCTGAAAACACTTTTTCCACTGACATTTTTATTAAAAAAGAAACATAATTCCAAATGCATAATGATTTGCTGAAGAAGATGCCATTTTTCTGATCAGTACTATCTCCTTAGATGGGTGGTCAAGGGCAAAATTAATCACTTTTAAGTCCAAAATAATTGTTAACACACTGGGAGCTGCTCTGCTGCAAAGGCCAAGACAAAAAATGCTCAGTGCTTTTGTAAATTGATTATATGCACACATACTCCCTGCACTGATGAGAAGACATTTTGACGTAACCTCCATGTTGCATTTTCTTAGCTATTCAGAAAGCACCCTAATGTTTTCACACCGCTGAGAACTCAGATTGGACTAATTCAGTTGCATACTCTAGCATTCATACAGTACGTATTCTCAGCTGCATGTAAATTGCCTGAGAAAATATAAAGGGAAATAATAACGACAATTACAATTATAATAACAACAACAATAATAACTTTCAAAGCCCCATTGTCCCAACATACCAAGAGCACTTAAAGAGACAGCATTAACGTCACCTTGTACCTGGGAAGCAAGGTGGGACGCAGGGCAGAGGAGCCGGCACTGCTACGGCCCCACTCAGGAATTGCTGCCTGCAAACCGGTGGCGTGGGGGGCAGCCTCTGGTTACTTCTAGTCCGCCTCCACTGCGCCTGAAGTTAAACCCTAACTTCATAGACACCTGTGGGCATCTTCCCTCAACTTTGTGCGGGAAACGACTGTGCAAAGGGAAGCGAAAGCCGACTCTCATCCCGGTTTTAACCGTGCAGACCTATTTCTCACGTTGTCCAAATGGCCAAAACACTGCGCACACACCAAACGTGGGGACACTGAGGTTTCCGGACTTCTGTCCATACTTCTTTTGTACTTTCCTGACTGCAGTGCCTCTACCCTGTCACCGAGTGCTCCTCCTCGCTGTACGGGCGGTGTGAGGATTCCCAGGGACGCTTTCGCCTATCTGCTTGGCCTCCGTGCAGGGGTAGGGTGGCATGGGCTCCCCTGGAGCATCACCCATCCAGCATGCGGTGCTGCAAGCTCACCATGGCCGGCAGCACCGCGAGAGGGGAAAAAATATTCCAGTTTCAGCAATCTGGGACAGAACGGGGAATAGCATCGTTCTCGCAACGACAAGCCCCGTTCTGCTCTTCAGATTTCACAGCCTCATGTCGAAAACAAAGTGTATCTGGTTGCCTGTCTCCTATGGTGGGATCAGGTCCATAAAGGCTTCCTTAATAAAACAGTAAGCTCTTGCAGGAATATTGTGCTGCTACCTTTTAACAGCGTACACTACACTACAAAAGAGGACAGAGCAACAAGCAGATGCAAAGCTAAAACCACACCTCCAGCTCTTGATTTTCTGGAGCACAATTTTTTCCTTTAAAATTCATCAGAATTTGTGACAGATAATCAGGAAGTAATAGTTTTTAATATACTGCAATAACTGGAGCAGCTTAGAGTGCTTTCTTATATTTTAGAATAACTGGCTATACTTGCTAAATATTTTTTTTTCCTTTAGTGACACATTGTTGGGGTCTTTGGTTCTTGTTTTTTAAAGTTATTTTCTGAATTCTTTTAAAGTGACATAGCGAAGTAATTAAATTCCGCTTCATAAATGATAATTTTTTCAGCATATAAAATGTTGATTTTTTTTTTTATTCCCAGAGGGAAAAGACTTTAACCATTTAGTAACTAGCAAAAGTTTTGATAGGAAAAGACTCCATGTGCTACTGTAAAGTACAATCTGATTTGAAAAGCATATTATTGAGATTACTACAAATTTCAGGGGACTAACAGAAATACCAACTGCAACAATCAAGACTCCTCATGAACACCTGCTTAGTGACTTAATTGTGCTCTAATGGGCTATTACCAAGGCTTCTCTAACAAACTCCCTTGTTCCCCCCCAAATCAATTCTAGATCAATACAGACACACATGCCCTGTGTAGAGCCTTCTGTTCTTAGGACGGGATTAAAAGATTCGTTAGTTTTATGATAGCTTGGTTAAAAGATGGAAAAAAAAAAAAAAAAAGAAAAAAAAAAGAGATGCACATGTCCCACACAGTTTAGATCTCTTCTGCTTAACAAACTCAGCATTTGCAAAGGTTTGACAGAAGGGAGGCAACTTTTTATTGATTATCACAGTAATAAGGCTCTAAAGAATCCCAAAGCAAGTTGCTCAGTCTCTGTGAATGATCAATTAAAAGCCTGCTTGAGAGCCAGCTTCCACCAAAATTCACTGCCGTTTGTTAGTGAAACTGAGGTAGTAAAAAACAAGGGCAGACAAGCAGGTTTTAAAACCAGCTCTGTATTCTTTCAGCCAAACAAGTAAAAAAACTTGAAACACAGCAGATGTCAGGTGTCTGCGTACTGAAACAACTTACTTAAAACTCTGATAGAGGTGTATCAATTATTATTTATAACCTTTAACATCATGAAAAATGTATTCCTTCACTGACTTTGCAATAGCAAGTCTTTATTTTCTCTAAGTTAATCCTGAGTACTATTTTTCTTTAACCAAAAATATCACATGGGAAAAGTCTACAAAGAGTTACAAATTCATTAGTTAAAACCTAATAGCAGATAAATAGCCTTAAAATAATTGAAAATGTTGCACAATAAAAACCCATGCATTACCCACAACTACATTTAGTGTACAATTTGGTCATGTTCTTATAGCTTGCTAGAAGAAGATTTTAAAAAATATTTCCTTTATTATGAAATACAATACTGTTCAAAGCACAAAATTAAGATATTTTTCTGCTGAACATACGGGTTTATTGCACCAAGTGCTAATGAACATTGCCTGCACAAAGGAGAATATTTCAGTTTTCCATGTGGTTAATAAGATTAAACAGTCTACTTTTTACTACAATGCCACTTCAAAAGTAGGAAATGGTGTTTTCTCTATCTACCTAGTTACGTCAGATTCATCTGGGTTTTGGATAACTACATTCAGAAAATCTGGTCTTAATAGAAAAAAGACATTATGTTGGTACAACAGACTGTGTATTTCTATTTTTTAATAATGTGATTTTAAAGAAACACAGAGAGCGTATACCCTGTATGCATCAGCTTGCTTGTCTGAGTTCAGAATAAATAACACCAAAAACATTTCCAAGTTTTTATTGGTATTTTGGGTTCTTTTTGAATCTGCTTTGCTTACTTGGAAGCAAAAGAATAAATTCTAAAAACAGGCAATAATTTAACCCTGAGGGAGCCGATACTGCACTTTGATTATCTCTCACAAACATTGATTAGATCAACTTTTTGGTTGCAGAATAGTCTTTCTTGCACAGATACATTCTTGAATTTTCAGTCTTTTCTGCTTTGCATAATCAGAAACTACATGGTTTTCACTTAGAAGACAGTAACTCTATTAAACGTAATCATCTTCCCATACATATTTACAGTTCTATTTTCAAAATATTTTGCCCAAGTTGATGAGTAAACAGAGTTCACATTTACTGGTAATGAGGACTCACACAAATTGTCTGTATGTACCAGAAACACAGCTTTAAGATGCAGAACATATAATGACGACATTTCAGAAGAGAAACTTTCTTATCTAGCTCACTGGTGAATAGCAAATGAACTTAATAGCCCCAGAAAGCAGAAAACAAGCAATATATTTGCAAATATCTTTTATAGATCAAGAAAAAGTGCTTGGAAATCCTCATCGCTCACAAACCTTACAATCACCTAGCAACCTGTGTTACTGCTGCTTTCAATTTTGAACAGGCAGCCTTCACATTCAAAGATGTATCTGAGCCAACTGATGCAACTGTAAGTTTAAAGCAAAACAGAAACAAAAACAGAGATTATTTTTTTTTTGTTATTTAAATAAATTGCCCCTACCTTTCTTCTGAGAGTACGATGGCGACTGCACTTGAGAAAAAGTAGGTTTTTCTTCGGTGAAATATTCAGGTTGGTTGTACTGATTCAGGGCCATGTCCATGTCAGAGTACTCGCTTTTAAACACGTTTCCAGGGTAACTACAGGTATAAGGCTGATTCACCGCCCAGGCCTGTTCCATATATATGTTGTTACTGTGCAGGACCTGAGCATCACAACTGCTGTAACCCTGATTATCTTCGATATATGTGCAATAATCAGTGGACTGCATGTAGCAATTGCTACCAGCAGCTGGGTGCACTTCATATATTTCTTGCATACAGTAGTTCATTTTGTTACCCTATCTCAGCTTCTACTTTACGTACACACACACATGCATACACACGCAGGCATGCATACACATGGAACGGGAGAGGAGCAATGAATATACACCAACAAAGTCGACTGCAAAACAGCCCGTTTTACTTCGGAGCAGCACCTGATGTGCTAAAATCCTATTTATATTGGGACAGCTTGTGAACTCCCCTGCCAGTCAAACATATTGGGAAGCAGATTTATGACAGTCAAAGGTCTTAATCTGTGACTGTAAGTTAATTCCAAGGGAAGATGGCAGGCAGGTAGCAATGACCACCAGACAAAGAAGCGATGTCCCGACAACCCTCCTGTTCCCCCGTTTGTCTGGAATAATCATTTTATAAACCATTTCCAGCCTTTTCCAATATGATTAGAAAATGATTACTAAGGTGAGGACACAGTTATGTCACTGTAGTTGTCAACTTAAGTGTGAAGCATTATAAAGACTGCTTAAGAACTCCCAGAGGGGATACGCTGAAAATCCTAAAATCAATAATCCTGTTTTTCAGCATTAAACCATAGAAAATCCAATAGTGCTGTGCTGATGACCCAAACAGTAGTCTAGTTTTACAAAATTTAGCAACTTAATCTGTCATCAGCTTTATTGATTTTGTTTTACAGAATTACATGCATGAATCTCCCCAGCCTTCCACACATACACAATCTTCCCCACTGCCTGGTAATGCATTTACGGGAAAGCAGCTTTTCTAAACTTCAGTGATTTGGGGAGGTAATTTCTATTGAGTTCAACAGGTGGGAAACTTCAAAATAATATAATCAGCAAAAAGAACACTGCTTAAATATTATAAATAAGCTAACTGCTTTTCTATTCTGCTTTGTTATCTTTTATGTTTCAGTAATGAAGTACTTTTAGAGTGCACTTTTTTCAACAACAGACCGAGTAGAATAAGGAGAGTTTTTTGCTCGCTTTGGCTCACTTATGAGCTATGAATACATCAATGCCGCTACAACAAAAACTACATGATCTTGTAATTGCTTAATGCACCCCAAACCTCAATACAGTTAATATACCTTGTTTAATCAGCCATTCTTTTTGATCTAAAATAAATTATTTTATTTTTAACTTATATTAGCTGCTATTTTTTTTACTAGGAAAAATACACTTTTTCTTTACAGCACAGCTAAAATATTGGAAAACTTGTGAAGTCAGTAACAAGACGGTATCCCTCCTTAGCGTCTGTTCTTATTATTAGAAAGCAGAATTATTACTCATTTGATAAAGAGGTCTTAGTTTTCTTATTTCACTCATTTTAAACCATCTACAGGACTCCCAAAAATACCATGTAGGCTGGCCCTTTTTCGTCTAGGATCTTAAGTATACATCTAACAACTTTGATGAACGTACAGCTAAACGGCCCTCAAAAGTTCAGTGAAATAGGTAAGAACTGGGCATGTCATGTACATATTTCTCCCTCTCCAATATTGTTTAATGTTTCAGTCTAGTGCAAGGAGCCAACGGATAAATGTTCTGCCTTCCAACATACAACCATAACTAATGTATCTAAATAAGAAGTATTGCCAATTAGGATCTAATGTGCAGGCTACCAGAATTCAGGATAAGTGCTTCTGAGGATCAGAGAATTTAAAATTAATGCTTGGATTTTTTTTTTCCCTCTAACTATAAAAGAAGCATCTTTAACGCACATTTTTTTATTAACTTGCTCAGAAAATAATACTACATTTGGTAAGTTAAAATGAACTCTCTCAAGATCAATTCTACTAAAGTCAGTGAAGTTGCTTCCAAAATGAATTTATTCTGCTAGAATTCTGATAATTTAAACTAACATCTTACTTCATTAAGAGCACTAATAGTTACTGAAATCCCAGAAGTAAAACACAAATGAACACTCATTCTCCATGTTGTTTCTACTAAAGATCTAACTCGACAAATAGCATTGTGAAATACAATGTGAAAAAGCACACAATAAAAGTTAATTTTCATTTTAGCTCAGGCCCATGATCTAGATTTTAAAAACAGTGATTTTGTCTGTGATAAAAAAAAGCATGTCTTAGCCAAGATCTGATTTTTCAAGAATGGATGTTCAGCACTTCATAAAAACATGCCTGTGTTTCCAAAGAAACTCTGCAATAGTTGTTTATACAGAAACCCCCAAACCATACCCATTTATATGATAGGTTGGTAACACTGTAGTACATAGAAATGAAAGACATACAACCTGCCGAGGTTACTTCTCCACACTCCCCAGAAAGAAAACATTCCACAAATGCAATACATGGGTTGTTCATTTACCACAAAATGATCTCCTGTACAGCTAACAGGAATTTATGTGAGAGCTTGCACAGAGGTGAGGCTGTATTTTACAGGTTAGCAGAGCAGAATACCCAGATACTTCTACACCACCCAGAAAAGCTTTGGATAATTAGGCTTTAAATTCTTAGTGGGAATTTTTCCCTATGTGCATTTGTTTTGCCAGCTGAGTCAAAATTCCTACAGATTTTCTCTTCTCTTGTTCTTTTCCCCCCAATTTGATTTAGGTTTGTTACTGAAAAACTGAACAGAATTGAGCCCATGAGTAGACAGAGCCGTCCCAGCCAGTACGGCACCTGAGGATATGGTATCTCGATGTGGCACAGCCCGTGACTTACTTAACTGTTCCAAAAGAAAACCCTCCAACATTTATTTTCTATTGCTATGTCAATAATGCTTAGAAATGTGTCATATGTACTACTTTTGTCAGAATTACTGTAATACTGCAAAGAAATTAAATCACATGAGACTGTGAAGAATGAGGGGAAAAAGGAAAATGGATGAGAGACTTTTCTGACAAAAAAAAAGAATGATAAACACTGCCAGGGAATGGGGGTTCCTTACCTGTAATGTGGTAACATTAAAGAGGTTTATAGCGCTGCAGATTGTTGTTCCCTTGGAAACAAATCAGTTCAAAAAACACTGCAAAGATTTAACATCCCTATTAAAACTGAAATATCTCTAAAATATTTTCATTTTAATCTCTTGTCCAATCCTCCAAGTCCCTTTCATGTATCACTTTGAATTAAACCATCTGATAAAAGACAGTCAGACAGGGTCTTTATCAAAAGTCTGAAAGTGGAGTAGAAAATAATATTAACAGCTTTTCTTTGTCTTGTATTCTGATTTGAATATGAGTGTGCTTAAATCATGTCATGTTGAGCTTTCATTGCCTTCAGCAATGTAGTTTCACACTTGGAATTTTATTAGTTCACAAGTGTCTGATTATGTGAACACATGGAAATTAATCACTATCAGAATAAAACCTCCAGGTGAGCAAACAGGCCAGTGATAAAAGAGAAACTTTGATACTGCGGCAGAAGAAGATCTGAAGTTTGAACCCTTCACAGTCTGAGGTGTCAGTTCATTGTATTAAAAAAGGCAGAAATTACTTGCTGAACATGAGTCTTGAATGCCCCAAAGGTTTTGAAACACTCACCCTGGTGTAAATCAGAAGTAAGGGTAGTGCAGTCAGTGATATTACACTGGGTGGGCAGAAGTCAGGCTGAGAACGCCTGAAAGGAGATGTCTGCAGGAGAGACTGCCTTACACTAGACCATGCAGCTCTTCAACTCCCGTTTTAAAAATTCTGACTAAAACTTTTAGTTATGAACAATCAAATGCCCCACTAAGCTGCACTTCTCTTGTAACTTAACTCAGTTACAAAACCAGCCAAAACGAACCCACAGAAATGTTCAGGCAAGACAGCAATCCTGTGGATGATCCTGCCGACGGTACACCCCAACCAACTGAGACCCCTGACACACAAAAAAGAAGCGCCATTCATTCAGCACAATCTGCTCGGTCGTGCACCTCTGCTATCTGCGTGAATGCGCAGGTGGGATGTTACCCGCAGGAGTTGTATTCTCCTGACCGTTTCCAAACCGCGCACCCCTGGTCTAGGGTCCTGGCTATCTCAGTGCTGCAGCTGGGGCCCCTACGTGCCACTTCTAAGATTCGGAGGCGTCAGCCCGTGGGAGGTATTGCAGAGCATTCAACTTAGTCAGGGCAGAGTGCCACTTCTAAAGGACTGAATGGAAGGATCTTGCATGGGCTGTGTTCACACCTTATGCATACAGATGAGTAAAAATCCAGTATTTGGTCAGTAAGTTTTGCACATTTGAACTTGTAGTTGTAAGGATTAAACATACCTTTCTAAACCCTTAACAGTTTTGTACTTGTATTATCAGCTCCTTGTTTTGTAATATGTATTATTACATGTTACAAAATATGGTTATATTTCCTATTTATAGACTTTCTTGTTGCCTGCATTCTCTCAGCCACCTCTGATGAAGGTTGTGAGGAAAAAAAATTAGATCACGGCTCTTCAAGGAGAACACAAATCTGCACTTTCAGGATTCACGCCACATAACATGGGGGACATCCCAGCCAGTCCCTATCTTTTCATATCATAAAGAAAATATACTGAAAACTCTTAACAGCTTTTGAGCAGAAGTACTAATGTGCCTTTTGCAACACACATGATTTGTCAAATACAGCCATTTCCGTGCCCACATGGTAAGTTACCACTTCTCTTTAATGTATTTATTTGCGCTTACTCACTTACTTTATGTACTATGATCAGAGACTCCAAATGGTCTCTCAAAAATATGACTATGCAAATTTATTGTTCTAGATTAAACTAAGAAAACCTCAAACATCAGAATCCAAAATAATACCGAGCACTTAAAAGAACAGAAAATTAACTCTATATAGTATTTATCTTATTTTGAAAACTCTACTTGTGACTAAATCATAAAGTATGTAGAATTACGAAATTCTAGTGCTGTAAAGTTACGATAGCATTTGACAGTTCCTGGAGTATGTCTCAGTGGAATCGAAGACATTAACAAAATGTCTGTTTGTCACCACTATATTTATTATAGCAAGTGATACAGTTGAGGGAAAAAGAGCTACAGCTTTCTAGCATAAAATAATTTCTCTGAGTTTGCAACAGATGCAGCAAGCTTCAAACTAGCTGCCCCTGGTTTAAACCCGAGGAAAATCTTTCTTACACAATAGCACACCTCTTTTCTCAACATGTATTAAGTTAGTTCTTTCTCTAAAAGCACTTCTCACAAAATTTGCTGTACCTTGGTTATGACATGACACTAAATTTGTATGTGACTCATAAAATGCCAGTATGATGTGCCTTTTATTGAAACACTTCAGACTCATTAGTCTGTTTGGATAACAAAGAATGTCATAGTTTATATTTAAATGTTCAGATTCACTACAAATCCAGTTCTCCCTGAAAAATATTTGACACCTTGAATAAATTTGGTTAAAAGAGAATGGAACTTGCTCTTTCATGATCAAGACTTCCAGGGATCGTGCTTGCTTTTTCTTGCACTAGCTCCTTGCACTGTTCATGACATGTAGGTGACAGACGGTCTTCTCGGAAAGCATTTGCTCCCTGAGAGGTTTGCCAACAAACTGGCTAACAGAATTCTTGAATAGTGTTTGACAACTTTTAAGATGGTCTCTGAGCAAATATTGTGAAGAGTAATTATAGACTTGTGACCCAGACAACCCAATTTGTTAAGTCTCCCCATATCTTATAATTGGAAGACCCTGTTAGCAGACATCAGTTAATTACACAGCTTATCTCTTGAGAAAGTATCCACCAATACTTAAAACATGTACCTTTTCTGAGTCATTCCCTACCCTGACTCCACATGAAGACTTCCAAGGTAAAAAGTTCCATTTGTTAAAAAATAAAACAGAGCAGAAAGCTAGCTAATGTAGCTTGACACAACATAATTAACAGACTCTTGGATGGGACTGTCTGGGTTTGGCAGCCTCCTGACAGCCCTTAGTAAGACGTTAAAGCGATCAACACCTGACATCTGTTAGCAAAGAGGCATTCTGAGGTAAAGAGCAACTAAATCTAAAGAAATCAGGTACTTAGACCAGTTTAACTTTTTCATGAGGTGATATCCTGCCTGACATTGTAATCTTTCCTCCTGGAGTGACGCAAGACTTAAGTAAAAGAAAACAACTTGTAGTCCCTCCTTCCCAATATGGAGTAATTATTTTTTAGGCAAAGAACAATGAAAACTATTTATTCCAGTTTAAAAAGGAATAAAAATAACTTAAGCATTAAAATTGTGCAAAAACCTAAGCAACTGTGATTCTTAAAAGGAATTCCTTCAATGGTGCACTGATGTGAACAAAAAAGCTACCTGAAAGAAAATGGTTAATTCTCCTGACTACTGAGGCAAACAATATTCATAACAAGAAGTTCCATTTATTTGAGTTCTGTATTCGAGCTTACTGAGGCTTTGGGGATGGTTAATAATAAGAAAGAAGAAAAGGCAAACACAGTCACAGGTGAGAGATGAACACCCTGAAAGTAGTAAAAGAATGCTTTCATTTGCCTTTGCATTTTTAATGTATCAAGGAGATGCTTTATTTAAAAAGGCCAGCTTCAGAAAAGATTTTTTGATCAGCTTGTCAAGACCGTAAAAGAGAGAGACAAATTTTTAAAAGGCTAAAGGAATAGATATTATTTTATGTTCGGTATCACACAGAAAACCCCAGTAAGTACTCATCGCACTGTCATCAGGGCTCTTCACAAAGCTATTGAACTGAATAAAAGAGAATACTGAAAATCACAATTATCCCTGCTGGAAAAAAAAAATTAAAATTAAAAACATTGGTAATAAGAAAACAACTCCCACATAATAATGCTTTTACCACCGGCCAAACCCCTGACCATAAACAAAGATAAAACAACCTGGTGGGTTGTTTTTTTTTGTTTGTTTGGTTGGTTTTTTAATACAGCGTTTGCTGTGCTCTGCATAATAATGCCAGTTACCTTTACACTTTTTTTCTTCTTTTTGGTACTCCTGGGCACTTGACATGACTTGCAAGTTTGCTTTTGTATGGCCTGGCTGTAAAATTGTGCTAGTCCAAGTTGAAGCATGTCGACATTGCAAAAGCTGCTGTCCATTCCTCTGGATATCATAATTTTTGGAGTGTCTTTTCCTACACAAATGGTCTTCTGCTATGCCCACTACATTCCATTTCTGATTTCTGTCAGGAAGGTGAATCAGTCTGTCCCATGACAGGAGGCCACGTCCTGGATGTTTGGCAAATACTGAAGGGCTACAAACTGTTGGCATTGCCAAAATCTTGCTCAGGTGTGGAGTTTTGGAAAGCAAGTGGTTCCCCAGCTCTCCTGATGCTGTGGTATTCCTGTGCATCTCCACTTGACCGCACTGATACGATGCAGAGCCTTTCAGCCATGCCCATTCAGCCACCATAGCTCCCCTTCGGCACAAGTAAATATAAAATTTTCCCGTCTGTGAAGCCTGAACAAGTAGGCAGATCTATGTGGACAGGCTAACACTAGATGTAACTTTCACAACATCACAACTACAACATGGGCCTCAGGGCAAGTTACCACCAATTTATTGCCCTGCTCATATGATCATTTGAGGTCTTGTAGGTCGAGGCTGGTCGTGAACAATTTTCAGATACTTAAAACACAAAACATCAAGGATTCAGCCTTGTTTGACTTTGCTCTTATCGTAGGCTGACCTGAGGGACACTCTGTTACCTAAGTGTGACATTCTTATGTGGGCATGCTTAGCAGTTCCGCTTTTGCTACCTACTGCCTTTCTCTAGTTGTGGTCAGAGGAGTACGAGAGACTAATTTTATCACAGGACTATGGACATTTGGGTCCAGTGTAGATAATAAACAATATTAAAGCTGCATGATTTGATCTAATTAGTCATAATAAGTCATGAAATTTATTTATTCTTTGATACAGAAGAAACTGAGATACCACTAGTCAATAACTCTGTAAAACTAAATACAGCCCATTTTCTATTCTTGGGTAGCAAAACTAAATGCTATAGAAATGACACATCAGAGATGATATTCCACATTTAAATAAATTATTTTATTTTATATTATAAGTATAAAAAATCAAATACAAAATAGCTTTCTAACTTGCATACACAAAATAGCAAATTCCAGACATTTGATGACTGATATCCACTGTGGTTTTAATCATAGTAAGATTCTGTTATTTTAATAGACCTAAGAGTTAATTTTACATACATTTCATTCAGTAAAGTAATTCATATACCTATTAGTAAATAAGTGCATACTACGTCAGTAATTTCCTGATAAAAATGATTAAAAATAACTTTGGATTTCAGTTACCAGATCTATGATACTATTGCTGTTTCTCAACGTTTTGTCTTAAGACTTCTCTTAAGTGAAACATCGCTAATGTAGGACATATTCAGAAGACTTAACTATGGTTAGTATTAAATACTGTTATCCTGTGTTAATCCCTGACAGTATATATAACTTTCCTCAATATCTCATTGAATTTTAAATGTAAATGCATACTTTTTTTTCTGCTGGGAGTGTAAGCTCACCTGATATATGCAGTAAGAAGTCCATTCCTTCTACTCACTGTATCTCAGCTGGACATCAATAACATGAATTTGTGTGAGAAACTATCTGGCATCACAGACTTCAATGCATAGGGCAGGTGAGTTAACTACAGAATTTGCACTTACCTGCTTACTTATGGCTTTATAGATCTGCTCTTAGTTCAGACTTGATTTTCTTAGTAAAATTAAAAACTAACTCTAAATGCAGGTAATATGGCAAGAGAATATCACTTGTAGGAGGACAATCAGATTTAAAATAGAATAGTGAAAATAACCCAGAAAATACTAGGCAATTTAAAAAAATTAAAAGAACAGAATATAAAACTTTTTTTCATAATTAGAACACTTTAATGTCTTCTAGACTTCATAATAAATTTAAGCTCAGAGGGAGTGACTGGATTGTTCTGCTGAGACCCTCTAGGAGCTGCACAGAACTTCCCTGTAAGATCTGAACTGAACTTAGCCACTTCACTCTTCTTGGCATGGAGAGGAACTGTGCACTATAACCCACACTTCCACCAGGCTTTGTGCAACTTCAGATAATGCACCCTTTAGTACAAGGCTACTCTCCTCTTCCTTGTCTTCCTTCATGTTCTAGTTACCTCCCTGCATGGGTAATATTGCATCTTTATATAAATGTGAGAGTCAGGCATGTGCAATATGTATATAAAAAATATAAGCATTTCTGCAATTCACTTATAAATCGATACTTCTACGCTTTGTTGATTTCTTGAGCAGACTACTGATCCCACACAATTCTCAACCCTGTTTAAAAAGTCAGTTATATCCCCAGTTACTCAGTTCTTGCTATTAGCCCTGGAAACGAGATCAGTGATTCATAATCCAGGCTGTTAAATCTTGTTAGGCAAAAATTTTGATATGTTTTTCCCAAATTTATCTTTGATATTAAAGGTCATCTTTGCTGTCTTTTAGCCTATGAGGATTTGCTTTATCTTTGATTTTAATTAAAAAACCCCACTCACCTCAATGGTAAAACTTTTGTTCCCCGGGGATTCAAAGAAGATGTCACACAAGGTTTACAGATTTTTAACTTTAGCAAGGAACTCTAAAACCCTCCTTAATTTAAAAATAAAATTAAAACATTTTCCAATTTCTGTGTTTGCAAAGCATCTGTGCAATTTTAAAATACGAATCTAGACACATTCAAACTATGAGAAGAAACTGATTCTATTTTAGCTTCCATCATTTGGAATTTGCCCAGGCAGAGTTTACAAAGGCTAACCCAACATCAAGCAGCTTTATCCTCCCTTTTCCTTTTAGTCCCCTCTGAAATTTGTCTCACTATTTTGACTCCTATGTTAGCTACAGTTAATTTCATTTCACAAGTTCCACTTCATTTCACAAACTCCCTTCAGTTACCAGGGACATTTTAGAATCAAATTTTGCTAGACGAGGATTAAGTTGTAAGGACTTATCACTGAGGGGTCCCATATATTGTCTCCTTTTCTTATATTCCTATACTGTGGTGTAGCAGGTATGTCCTAAGTTACCATTTACCTTATTAAAATGTTAAATTACAGTTTCACTATAGGACAACATTATTTATTCTACTCCTTTTGTTTTAACATATCTTGCCTGAATGCCTCAAAAGTGCTTTTTTTTTTTTTTTTTTTGGCAACAGAGAATGCAGTTTAAATCTCCTACATCTGCTGTTGGTTTTGTCAAACCAAAACCCTTGATAAAGGATGATAATGTAATTTTGTCTGAGCTCCCTAATTGTAAGAGAAGCATCCCTCTCTCTCCTTCTAGCTACTGTTAAAATGGCTATAATCAAGGCAGAAAGAAGTACAGCCTACTGAGATGAATCACGACTAAAACCACAGGCGCTATTTCAGAGTAAAGAAGGACTAGTAAGAAGGGCCTTGAGTTCTTTTCATCAACATTAACTAAAGGAATCATCAAGCAATTTCAGAGATATAAAAGGAGCTCATCGTAGCAGTAACAGCCATGTGAGCAGTTAACAGTTCAAAAGACTTTCTCAAGTTCCCATCAGTGTCTTTAAAGGTAAGTTTGTTTTATAGAAGCACAAAAGTTTTAGCAGATGAAGTCCCCATTGAGCGAAACTGATAGGACAAGGTGAGGAGAACCCCTCAGAAATTGTTTATTACAGGCCAAGACAAAGATTCCTAATGGGTGATAGTAAAGGTTGGCTTGTTCTCAGATATGCAGTGTTATCTGAATGTCTGTATATAAAAGACTATAAAAACAATGGAACAATGAATTTGTTTTCATCTCAGTTATATGCTTTTTTCCTACTTCTCTACTAGTATCTGCCAACAGTGGTGAAAGCAGAGATACAAAAATCCTTTCCCTTCTTCAGTATTTCTCAATAAAAGGGAGTCAAAAAGTCCCTCATCATAAAAGGGAGTCTGTTTTTTCCAGAAAGACGGGAGTGGTAGCCACCCAGCCAGGGGGACAGTGTTTCTTGCTGGAATGAGCTGTGTACCTATTCTGAACTTCGACCCTGACAAAACCTGAAGGTGCACAGCATAGGACCAAAAAGCACACTGAATAGACTGCCTGTTCCCTGTGCTCACCACAACAAACCTAGAGGCACCGCACTAACTCTCCCTGCTGTGCCCCAACAGCTGCGCCCCATCCTTCCTAGCTCGGGAACTGCCGTTACACTGAAGGCTGGCATTGTACTACCGTTATTACCATTACTGCTTTATACTGCAGTACCTCCCGTTGAACAGCTAGATCCATTGGTGATGAAAGCTGCTGTGTGACCACACAGGCAATCAGTCCCTGCTCCTCAGAGACTACATTGCTCACTTTTTTGGGGAGTGCAAGCATTTCTTTTTCACCCTCAGCAACAGGCTATCACTTAGTTTCGAGGCAAAAGGTAAATCAACAGTTCTGAGATGTCAGAGGATTGCTGGTTTTAGTTACAAAGACACCTCCTCTCACAACAAAAAGTTATTTTATATTCCAAAACTGCTCCCAGCCTGTAAGAATTTCAACTTGTAGCTGATCAAAATAGTAGCATTAGGTGAATATACTAGGAGTCTCTGAATTGTCCTTAACTTGATTGCAAACCAAAAGATTGACAAAAGCAATTCTTATATAAAGTTTTGCCTCTTCTCATATTTGAAGTTACTGAAAACAGAGCAGCAAGGGCAACAGCACTTCACTGTTGTGGGTTTTTTTTTTTTTTTAAAACATTGAAGTATGCAAGCATCTAAGGACACTGAAGTGGGTTGGCTTCAGAGAGATCAACTAAGGCAAATGTAATCAGGATTAGGACTGAGAGGTGCATAGTAGGTTGATCAAGCAGCCTAGCTTTGTATGGACCCAGTCCAATAACACTAGATGATTTTTACTTACTGACTTAAGAAAAAAAGAAAGAAAGCTACAACTGAATGAAATTTCCCCAGAAAAATTAAAACCCGATTCATGTTTTGGACAAGCATTTTAAAGCACACAAAGTAACTACAAGTAAAAGCATGTAAAGTTTTCATGTGTGTTTGTGCTGGGGATGATAAAACTATCTGTGCCAGACAAGGCTAAGGTTTCATTTCTTCTCATTAATGTTGCAGTCAGCTCACAGCATTTTATTTTCTCTCCTCTATTTTCTTCTCCTCTCCTCTTCCCCTCTCCTTTCCCCTTCCCTTCCTTCCCTTTTCTCCCAAATAACACCATAGCATTTTATTCTGATTCTTCCTTATCAAACAGGAAAACACAACTGAGTTTCTCAACTTTTAAACTAGGTTTGTATGATCCTTGGATAAGCAGAAGGATGGAGCACAGCTAATACAGGCTAGCCAGATTCTTCTTTATAAATATGCAAAATCTGCCTTCATCTAATGTGCTAAATAAAACCTTTGAAAACATGTGATTTCTTTCCTAAACTTTCAAATGTAAAAATGACAATGACTGTAAGAAAAAATTGTACAATGAGAGAAAGGGACTCTAGCAGGTGAAACTAGTGATCTCTACTGAAACCACTAGGTGCTTTCCAGTATTTCAGAAAGATCTGTGTATGTGGATGCTTGTGGAAGTAAACAGAGCCAGGCTTATTTAATCCAGGACTGTTGTACTGTCAGTCACTTTAACAGGGGCAATATTATAAAAAATTTTAAATATTACATTTTAGAATATGGCTTTCAATATAAATTAAATTTCAATATTTTCAAACAATCATTTGGACAAAGATTATATCATCATGAAAGAAGAGCGTGCAGATATTCCAATAAACTTTGTAAAGAATTTTTAATGAGTAAGAAAAGGTAACATTAAGAAACTTGCAATATCCAGTGTAATAGCTTTATCCTTGTTCTTGCTGACAGATATCTTAATGAGCTCCTTAGTGTGAACCAGTGTAATTGCTTTTTAAAAACACACTGAATTTCTATTAACTATTAAAGTAATACTAAACGCATACTTATCTCATCAAGAACTTGGGCTTGACATTATGCTCAAATTTCTAAACATAAGAAAAAATTAATCAGAGGAAAAGAATATCCAGAAGAACATGACAGCTCATCTCTAAGAACCAGAGGCAGGTTCTGAGCACAGAGAAGCAAATGGTTCAGGTTTTGGTATGTAAAAAGCAATCTGAAACCATCTCAGAGAAATGAACAGGAGTTGTGTAACCAAATAAGGAATCTCTTGACAGCTACAGATACAATAAAAATACTGAAAGAAATGAATGACCAAACCTATATTGGAAAAAGCAGTAAGATACCGGGATGCACAATGGACCTAGAAAGGTGACATTAAACAAGAGTAACATAGATGCTAAATGCGTTTCACCCCTCTCAGAGTTCTGTACAACATATGGGAGGGAGTTTTTCTGAGAACAAGGTATACTGGAGCATAGCAGCACTGTTCAAACCACAGGGCTTGCCTGGTTACTGTTCTCCAGCAGGACCCATAAGTATACCCAGAGAAAAGCAAGAACAAAGCAAGCATGTGTGAGAGTTCCCATCAACATTCTCCCAATCCTCAGCTACTTGTCAGCCCAAGGGATTGCCTGAGCCCCTGTAGCCTATCTAAACTGTAGTAATACCCAAGGGATCTCTCTTTGAAGTGCAGCCCAGCCTCTTCTTACATTTACAACACCCTTTGGCAAGGCGCGCTCCAGTGGCTGTCTCTAATGTGCAGAACCACCTCCCTCTGTTTGTTTTAAACCAAGATTAATTGGATGCCCAACAGACAGCGATTCACCTCTCCAGCACTCATTTTGCAGACTACTGCTTGTGTGAATATGGCAATGTTAATGGATTTTTACTCTCTTCATATTATGCTAGGTAATTCTTTTAATGCCTGGGAACCTACTAACATAACAGTGAGAAACCAAAACACCGTTTCCAGATTATGGATCAAAATACCATAAAATCTTTAAAAACATGTAAATTACAGTGAAACCATTTGGGAAATCACTCAAATCACTTCCAGTCACTACCATAATTTTGTAAAATCCAGATTCTGAGTACTGTTTTTGCCATGAGCTTTCCAATCTGTTCACATGGTCTTTCCTCAACCCCCCACATTAGACTTTCCACCAAGGCATGAACAGTATATTTGGCCACTATTTACTAACAGCGGATCCTGGGGAGGGGCACATAATTGAAGATCTTTGTTTTTTCAAGGTGATGAAACAGTTCAAGCTGGTTTAGTTCTAGAATTGCTTAAAGTGATACCCTGTATCTTGAAATAACACCTCCTGTTCAAGGACGGAGGTTTTAGCAATGGCCAGGGAAAAATAAGAGGTACTAAAACTAGCAGTGTTGACAAATATGTAATTTGTGAAAGACAAAAAAAAACCCCACCCCAAACCCAAATAAAATTTGCCCAAATAATGCGATTTGAAATAAACTGAAGCTTGGTACAGGTCTAAAAGGTTTTCAGACACATGACCGCATACATAACAAAGCAGATCTGAAAGTCTGGCCTTCACGCTTTTCAACCTTTAAACATTTCCTTAAACATTTTTCGTCTTTTATGATAAGCACTGTAGCAAATCTGATGCTTTTAAAGAACATCATCAGAAATGCATTTAGGGAGTGTAAAAGGTGTTTTGTTTGTATGGAAATAACTAGAAAATGCCTGAGTGGATAGTAGCTTTCCTGTAGTTCATTGACAGCTTTACATTTCACACAAAAAAATTAGTCTTCTCTACACACAGGACTGCATATCGAGGACAAGCAGTCTGAGGACAAGTAGTCTAAGTTCATTGCTCTGACACACAGTCATCAGAACTGAACAGCAGTCTGTGGTGAGGCTTATGAAGACCATAAAATGGCAAGCTGCAACTCCTGCAGCAAGCACAGCAAAGGGAAGTGCTTCATTTTATAGACTTGTGCAGAAGACGTAGAAATAACACATGGACATTTTGGTTTTTTTAATTAATTATTTTAAAAGGTTTTTGCCTGTGAAATTAACAAGTATGTTTTGTATCGACAACACTATGCACTCCTAACTGATGGCAGCAGTGAAACACAGTGTTACACAGTCTGAGAATGATACTCAACATTTCAAACACAGGTCTGTTCGCATCAGAAATAAATTTCAGAAAGACAAGTTACCAAAAAGTAGCACCTCTGGTTTACATAAAATTACTATAGGAAGGGACTAAGTATACTGACGGATTATTGAAAAAAAAAAATAGAAAAGGAAAAAAAATATCAGCACTAACATAATGAAACATACTTAAGAAAATAGCTAGCAGATGTTGCAAAGCTAAAAAAAATACTTGTTTGTTTTCTCTGTTCTTTCTGAAATCTAACCAGATCCAAAATTTTTGAAAAATGTGTGTAACTTATCTGGAAAATGTAGCAGGTATCCATGAGCTATAAATACCAAACTTAAACACCTTTAGAAACACACAATCATAAGATCATGTTTCTCCTAAAGAAAAAAACCCACTCTCTACAGTCTTTTTTCCCCCATGATGGGAAAGAAAACCCTACCACATTATTACAGAATTGCATAAAAAATTGAAACATTACAAAATGTTACACAGACTACTTGCCTCTTGAAACTTTTGGACTTCTAGAGCACTTTTTGAAAGCGCTTTTTAAAACATTTAAGTTTGAAACAAAAAAGTTAAAATTAAACCAGAATGTCTGTAACCTAGAACTTACCAAGTGTGATATTTTTAACTGCATATTCAAAAATACGCTTCTAAGTAATAAGAGCCATCATGGAGTGATTCATAGCTTCATGCAAAAACATCCCACAATATAAATCTTGTTAACCTTTTGAAAATCCCCAAAAGCTCATTACAAAGCTGCTGAATCCCGGCATAACAAAACCTTATATTAAAGTATTTACTGTCCTTCTAAAAAGTCCATTACTTAAAAGAAATAATAGTCGGATTTTATCATGGTCTGGCAGACAAGAAGTGTCAGACAGTGATGTATATCAAATTAAAATATCCTAGGAAAATCACTACAGAAATTCAGGAGAAATAATTTCTCAACTGATGTTACACAATAAACTATTCTCCATCTGAATTAACGACAACTTTACAGGGTAATGAGCATTACAGTGAAAAGACTCATGAAGAAAAAAGGTGGTACCTTTCCTATCCTATTACTTTTCCCAGTTCTTGGAAACTACATGCAACACCCTTGGAGACACTGGTTTTCAAATGGATTTGTTGCACAAAAGCTGATTAATTTTCTTCTCCAAATGAGTGACCTGTTACAAGAAATGCTGCATATTAAATTCTACTTACTGAAAACATGCATTTATGACATTTAAATTATATTCCCTAATGTAAGCACTTAATTTTATTATAATTCCTATCTTGATCTAACTTTACAGTCATTACCAAATAGAACAGTGTGAATATTTGAGAGTAGAAGTACAATGTCTGAGTCGATTATGAAACTCCGAGTAAAAGCAGAGTAAAATCCTGGCCTTACTGAAGTCAGTGAAAGAGCTACTGCAGACTTCACAGACACTGCTATTACATTCTTTGCATTCAATCTTTATCTGCCATGAAGGTGCAATTAATGAGATTTACTGTATTCTACAAATACTATTTTCTAGTTTTAGAACCCATTCTTGAATTCCTTCTTCAGTTCTCACTCCAGTAAACGAAGTAAGACTAAGATCCGTCTCCGGGTTTGTCCTGCATTTTGGGAGAAAATGTACAGAAGGAAGCCTTCCATGATAGTTTATTGCCAGTGAATAATGATTATTGCCACTAAATAATGATGCTAAAGCCATAAGCTTCACTACAGTATATAAATAGCAAGAGTTTTTTAATGACCTATGTTACATACTGATTTATTTGAAAGTACTATCTTCTCAATGAGAAAATAATACTTCCCAACTTTTTAATTATTTTTTAATTTTAATTAATTTTAATTAATTTAATTTTAATTTTAATTCTTCTATTCTAATGTGCCAATGTATGGCAGAAAGACTTGTAGTTATTGCTAAGATAGTACTAATTTTTAAAATGCTTTTAATTTTTTTAAAATGCTTTGAATTTTTTTTCCCAGGTATTACTTTGTGGACAGTAATTGCTGGTACCAACTGTAGAGCTGCTGATGAACTATTAGGAACAGCAGGACAGGGGGGAGCATCCAATCAGTGATTTTCCACTTATTTCTATTTAAAAAAAAAAACCCAAACATATTTCACTTACGTTCCCTAAACGCATTTTTGATGTTGTTCTTTAAAAGCATCAGATCTGCTGCAGCATTTATCATAAAAGACAATGAACACTTTAAAAAAACAGTTTTCAAACCAGGAAAGCTAAACTTCAGATTTGCTTTGTTACATCTAAGTGTATGATCACTCATCTGAAAACTATTTATTTTAGGGATGTACCGAGCTTCAGTTTATGAGAACAGAATGCACCTGTCTCAGACTTAGTACTCAACTGCCATATTATGTCCAGCTCTCCCTTTCCAGAAGCATCCCTTTATCTCAATGTTTGGTCATCATCTGATTTATGTGTACATAAAACTAGTTAGGCAAGTTTTGACGCTTAGAACTGGCAGAGTTGCAAAAGTATACTGACAAGCACAGTGTTTACAAAACCTATAGGTCCAGCTTTTCACTTGTCAGTTTCTAATGTTGTCAAGTACCCAGTATTAGGCACTCATGAACTCCATGTGTATCACCGTGCGAAAAGGAAGAGTGGTTTGGACTTCATTAACTCAGCATTTGCCTTTCGGTTTATCTTTCTGCATGCAAAAATTGTACGTGGAGCATTCACTTTGCTTTTTATGTTTCATTTTATTCACTTTTAAGTAAGGGCTTCTACATACACTTCTGAAATCTTTCCACGTTACCCATAAATTTGAAGTTCCCAGAATACTTTTGGAAAACTTGAACCCTATTAAAAGCTATAAGCACATACAATTAGAGATGTGTGCCATAAAATAATCACACCAGTACATGTTTTTAAAGCTGAGATGTCAAAATATTCAAAATATTTTTCCTATGGCAACTGCAAAACGTAGTAAAGCTAGCTTTACCACCAAAGGCCAAATTCTACAATCTTCTGTCAGAAAAACTTCTCTGGATTGCACTAGAAACTGGAGGCTTTTGGGCAGTGCCTACAAGAGGAAAATTCTTACTGCAGTAAAAAAGTACCATATGGGCAATGTTCTATCAAAAAAATCAGAATAATACAGCCTATTATTTTAGGCAACTGGTTTGGTTTTGGATTAGATTCTGTTCTCGTATTCCAGTGACTCAGTAACAGAATCTAAGCTTTCATTTTCATTCATTAGGAAAGGGGTCCTGTCTGGCTCTGGATGGTGGTATTTATGCAGTTTTTATAGAGTTTGAAAGATTTTTATTTCATCCATGCTTCTTTTCACATTCACACTCATGTAGTGAATTTCATTCCTATAATGAGAAACAGAAAATACAAACCACTCATAATGAAAAGGTCTGGACATCTACAGCTGTACCAACAGACATCTTCTGCAATGAACCTTTTATTTTGCCTGGCGATTATTTTCTTTGCACATATTTGTTCTGCCCGCTTCTTTCAAAATTAATGCAGAAGAGGTAGGTCCTTCCAATTAGGCTTTGAGTTTCACTGAGCTTAGCAGAGCTGCCCTGCCAGAGGGAAGTCCAGGGAGACAGGTCTGGTTAGAGTGCTAGTGGGAATTCTCCATAACGCCCCCCTCCACAGGAAGCTACACCCCGAACAGATAAGGTAAGGATAAAGTGGGTACACTGCATTTCTTTTCCCATCTCTTGCCATCAAATAGCACAAGCTACTAATAGCTCTGTCCAAAACCACAGCAAAATGAAGCCCTGTAGTAAAAGGTCAAAAAATATACTTTAACGTGAGACAGATGAGAGCACAACAGAGAGCTAGAGACAGCTAGTTACATGTTAATGCTTTAAATTCTTCCAAAAGAGGTATTTGCTAAATGAAATTATAACGCCTAGAATGCCTGCAGAAGAATGCAAAAACACTTTACTGGGCCCTGCGAATGTAACCTAGGGATACTAGCTCCTTCCTAGTCCTCATGTGGCGGTGATGCTAATCCAGAGCCTAACACACCAACCAAGGATCAGGTATTCCACTTCATTCCATGAAAAGCCTTGATGCCCTCTGCCTCCTCCACCTTATATTCATCTGTGCCTAACCTCCGCTTCAATGGACAGCAAAGAAACCACAAAAATAGAAGTCAAATGACACATCTTTTTATATTATAAAATAATACATTTTACTATGAAAGCATGCATTTAAATAATACTCTGTTTCTCCCCATGATTTTTATTCTCTACCTCGTATCTAGGACCCTGAACTTATAAAGACCAGCTTTGTTGGTGAATGCAGTTGCTACCCCTTGCTGGCCAATACAAAAGGACGGGAGCCTTCTAGGGGAAAGGAAAGGATATTTGATCTGCCCAGCCAGTAAAAATAAACGGTCCCTTGAGCATAACACCATGAATTCAGTCTTGTTTGTTATGATTCTCCCTATGTAACACCTGCTGCATTTTACAAACAGGTCCAATTTGTGGCATTTGCCCCTTGAAATATGCACTGACAAACAGTATTGGCAAAACATTTTCTTTTCTTACGCAGTTTGATGAATACTAAAACAAATTCCGCAAGTCTGGCTTTCTCTGGTTTTCTATATAATCTCCACGTAGTAAGTACATCTTGTTAGACACCCTGTTCTGGGATTAAAATATATGGGGTTTTTGACACACCTCATTTATGTATAGCCTTCAAATGCTTTACAATTAGCAGGGATAAGATGGTTAAGTGGACTTAAAATGGCTAATGGTCATTTCAACTCTGGATCTTTAGCCCACCTGCAAACCTAGTCAATTATTATCTGAAGAGTACTTGGTAATCAAAATTAATTTGACTGTCTCACTTTGAACCTCAGGGGATATATCCATGTTAGAAAATAACTTAGGCCAACGTACTCAGCAGAAATTGCCACTGTACTGGTAGTTTTAGCAGAAATGCTGAAGTTGGGATGTGCATTTAGAACAAAACACAACTTTGCTTCTGAAGGAAAACAGAGGATGAGAGTTGGGGAAAATGGGAGCATGAGAGCAAAAAAATGTTGGGGAAGATTACTGTGTGCCCCACATCTCTATCCTCTGGGTAGAGATTTCAATTCCCAGCACCAGTGCATTCAGAACTGGTTAAAAGCAATATTTTGCAGTAAACATTTAATAATAATCACTCCAGCAAAGCAAGAAATACTGTATAGATGGTCTTATGATTACCTGACATACTGCTGGAGTTATGGATATGTAATCATTCTCGTTCTTCTTCCGTCACCAATGTCACCTGTCAAAAAAGGAAAAAAAAACCCATGAAATATATCCATAAATGCAAACCTGCAGAATACCATTAACATTTAAACAGGATGGTACATTTTGGATCTTGAATACCATTGTCCATGTTTCATGGCATAACACATTAAATTCAACGCACCTTGCTTAACCGCATGAGGCAATGTATGCAAGTCAGGTTCAAAACCTGGTGGACTGGAAGAGCTGTAGGTAACAGGGATTTGGAAGCAAGGTCAAAAAGCTGGTGGCTAGTGATGCAGAAAAAAAATGCTTCTGCCCACTTCATGGAACCTTCCCTTAATTTTTTGCAGAAGTTCCTTTAGGTCTAATATGGAACTTTAGGAGCTAATTATTTTTCACTTTACGATTTCTAATGATATATACCCTTTACTCTCAGGTTCAGTAAAAATAGAGGGTTCAAAGGAATTAGAAAAATCTCTGTCTACAGTTACACCGATTCTCCTTCAATCTCCAGAAACTCTATCAACTTTTACAAAGTTTTGAGATATAAATAGTAATTTTACTCATTTGGTAGAAAACTAGTTTATATGTACTTATTACTTAAGTTTTGAACAATGGCATCTTCTGTTTTATTAAGGAGATAACTGCAGCTGTGAGGAACTGGATTTGGCATCCTGAAGTCATGGTTTTAATATTTAGATTGCCTCCCCTATTCATATACCCATACATACACACTGACATAGTAACTATACTCCTTTTCTGTTCAGTTGCAAAGACTGAAACCCTGCAAGATGATTTTGTGTCAGGAGAGAAAGTCACCGATACCAGTTACAGCATCATCCTTCAGCAGTATCTGCATTTATACTAGCCATAATATTTTCCAAACACAGGTACCCCAGGCAGCAGGCACTTGTTCAGTCATCCCAGCCCAAACCATGGTGCCCAGTTGGATGATCCCAGCTCGCTCCTTAGTTTAAGTACTAACAATCCAATCCAAGCAGAGACAATCCTAAAGGCATTACTCCAGAATAGAGACAAGATCGCATTAGAATTTTTAAATAAGAAATCCCAGGCCGACAAGTGACCCCGCTAATGCCAGTGGAAAACTAGGCCGGGACCAGTCGCACTCCTTGATCATCAGGAAACACGTATCTCTTCATGTTAGCACGCAAGTGACATTTTATAGGGGAAGCAGAACCCCTCTTAGATTGTCCCAATTGACATCTTGTGTTAAGACACAGTCCTTTAGTTTTTACTTTGTTAACAAATTTTTGGGTTTTGTTTCTCTCCATCCACTCGGCACCACAGCCCTGTATTTCCTCTCAGCCACTTTCTCCTCACACAGGGAGCGTTTCCCTTCCTTGTCCTTGCAATAAACATCCTCCACCAACAGCAGGCTGAAAGGACAACGAGCGCATCTGCTCTATTTAGGCAGACTACACCACCAGAATGAGAAAGCAGGTGAACTGCAGCAATCACGTGTACCCTGTAATTAATGTATCTGGGACGCAGCCCCGCAGTTTCACCTAAGCTCATCAACCCCCCCAGCGCTACACCGGCGAGGGCTGAAAACCCCGCCGGGAGCTCCGACACCTGAGGCTCCGCAATCGCCCTTCAAAAGCGCCACAAGATGGCGGCGGGACGCCCCCGCCGCGCTTGGCGGGCCCCACACCGCACCGGCCCCTCGCCCCGGGCGCCACTTCGAGTCCCACAGCTCGAGACAGGGTGATAACCAGCTCCTTCCCCCGCACCCAGGAACTGCCGGCTGCCCGCCCGTGAGGCGCAGAGAAGAGCCGCAGCCTGACCACCCTCCCAAACGTCCTGTCCCCCCCCCCCCGGCTCCGCGCCGTTTTTATCACGAACACCCGCCGG
>JANZLQ010000078.1:2924452-2946999 GCA_026212715.1 Elanus axillaris | reverse complement strand
AAACCCCCCCCCCCCCCCCCCCCCCAAGAAAAAACCCAAGGAAAAAAAAGGGAAAAAAAACCCATAATGTTTACCGTATTTGTAAAGCAAGTACAAAGTAAAACCTACTGAAATTTTTACAGCAGGAACTGGTAAAATATCCTTCTGCATACACGTTACAATGTATTTTTATCTCTTCGTCTTTTCGTTGGAGCAAACCACCCGAGACCCAGTCTGGGCTCTTGTCAGAAAAGACAGTATCTCCTTAAACTCTTAAGGGAAAAGCCAATACTCTGCTTGATACTTGCCATGTACAAACAACACAACCAGAGGCGACGACACAAAGTCTTTCTTTTGCCACTGACATCCTGTGGAACTTCAAAATCCTCCACAATCAAAATTTAATCAAAAGATTAAAGAGGATACAAATTTAGATAGGCCTCCAATTAAAATCAGACTCTGACCCATCCCACCATGTCATGGGACTCTGTGAACCTCAACAATAAGCCATTTTGCAGAACTTCATTGTGGTTTGGTGACTCAGTGACACACAAGTGCTCTTGAAGTAAACAACTCAGTGTTTTAAATAAAAATTCTGTCCCTCCTGTAAGTAATTAGTTACTAATCCTAAAATTATTGTTTTTGTGCCAATCTATTAAAAAGGATTTTAAAAGAGGAGAAATACGAAGTTCTTCAATTAATTCTGTATAGAGAGAAAAATTCTAGCTATCCTGGGAGTTTTGCCATTTTCCCTGATGAGACCAGGACTTGGCATGAAGGCAGCTGTCACTTGTGTAAAAAAACTAATTATTAAATGACTGTAGGAAAAGATAGTTCTTTGTCTAAAGCATTACACCAATGTATCTGGCTTTGGCACAGTCCTCCTGTGTCCCACAGTTTAAAATGGAGAGCGTGCACCCTCCTTCTCCTCACACCTGCCTAGAAAATAAGTTTCTCGGAGCAGGTCTGGGTGTTGCTGTGTGAAGGTACAGCATGTCACCCATCCAGCATCTCCACTAGGTCGATTTAGCAGCTGCCAAAAGACAGACAGTAAATGAGCCCATTTGAGCCCACACCTGCTTTGTACGTGATGGTGATTTTAATAATCTTTCCAAACGTATCAGAAATTTTTTCAAAAGGGTGCTTTTATCCTGCACTTTATAGGCCGGAAGTAATTTCCTATTTTTCCTTCTAAGGAATCTGGCACATGGACGGAAACATTGCAGAGGTACAGAACTATTTAGCCATTCCGGCACCCCAAACCTCTGAAGGCCCAGCACAGTTGCTACTTTACATGAGCAAGAAGAGTAAGTGGTGTCTACATTAATTATAGCAAGTTCCTCGCGAAGGTATAGATGTGGAAGATGTCAGAGGAAATCAGGTTCTTTTTCAGAGTCTACAACTAAAAAGTACGTGAGCGGGCAGAAATGGGAAGGTGGCGGATGAGTCACAGGCAAGGCTCCACCACATCAGGCCAATTAATGTCTGGGAGTCTTCACTGACATTGCAGAGTAAGTTCCTTTCTTGCCAAAAGTGACACAATTTTTATGGTTAAGCTTTGCTAACATCAGAGGGAGCAGGCTTCATTAGATTATCTTTTGTGTGTCGAGTGCTCATTTGCCCACAGAGCGCTACCCAAGGTCTCATGGCTCTGAGTCACAAGCCCCGAGCACGCAGCACTAACTTCAGAGGTTGCTATCTCACTTCCCACATGATCTCCCCACCAGGGAGCCGAGGCGGCAGACCGGGCGCTGTGCTCTTCCTCCATCACTGGAGTTCAACCCTACTTTTTCTGTTTAACAAGGCAGTCCTCACGTTCCTATTGGATACCTCATAGAAAAGTAGCAAAATGATTATTTATTCTGATACCGAGTTGTGTTTCGGATCTATAGCCCTGCACCATGAAAAGAACACTCCTGTTTTGCCCCAAAGCAAAAAGACAAAAAAAGCCATCTTTGGGATCTTCATCTCCTCTGGCCTGAAAAGGTGATAATTGGACTTAATTCTCAGGCTTTGGTCTCCAGTCTAGAAACACTGTAAAGCCATATTGCCAATTACTGCACTTACTTTCTTTTTCCATAATGAAAGGCGATTAACCAATTAACATTAATCAATGTGGTTAAGCGTTCTCCCACTCTCACCAAGTGCCTCCTCCTTCACACAAATGCATCGGATTAACAAATGGCTATCGAAAAGGGTGGTGCCGCTCAGGGGATGAGGCTGGTGTTGGCCTTACCCAGTTGATTCAGGCTTAGATGGTGGCCACCAGTCTCCCCTAGGCCAGGGCCACGGTACTTCTGCGGTGTGAATGCCAGTCCCTATCCGTACCCTGAACTGCCCTCTTCCCGGCCAGCCCCGGCTGTCCCTTCCCACTCCGCAAGCAGCTGCCCCAGGCAGCACGGAGGGACCAGCACTGCTGCCTCCTGCCTCTTCTCAAGGCAGGAATGGGTGGGAAATGGGATTTTGCACCTTCCAGAAGGCTTGACAAGCCACCGGGCTCCTTGCCCTTCACCAGACCGTCCCTTGCCATGCCGTGTGAAGAGGCAGAAGGAGGACCGCGGGGTGACCTGGCTCATCCACGCAAGTCCCTCCTGTAATCCTACCTGCAACACCCGATGTCTCTGGCTCATTCCCGGCACCCTTACACAACGCTGCTTGCCGTTTCTGGCTTGCTGGGAGCTGGCTGCCTCCAGGGAGAGGATCCTCGCCCGGAGATGAGGGGAGGGCTGCTGGCAATCCCGGGGGTGGGTGGGAGCCTGCCCACGTCCGGGGAGGTAGCGGGGAGCAGGCGAGGGTGCGGAGCGGGATAGCGGAGCATGTAGGTTTTCTAATAGGGCACAGGGGAAAGCTCCAGCACGGTCAGACCAAGCGCCCCAGGATGCCAGCCCCTTACGCTCTGCCCTGGCCCAAGTTATGGCACTTTTGTTCTTCTTGGGGGCTGTCTTGGCTTGAGGGTGATGAATTACGGGATGTGTCATCTGCGCATTTTGTTCTGCAAACTCCCTCCACGAAAGCTGCTGTCACTTTTCACTTCATCTGTAGTGAAAAATCTGAAGTAGCAACTCCAGATCAGGAAAAATGACAAGGTAGCCTACAGGCTGTATTGATGCCTAACTGAACTTTTAAATTTGTTTAACAGCAAAACAAACCCAGTATTTTAGAGCAGAGTTGCATGGAGCATTTTGTACTAATACATGTTAAGTGAAAAATGTACTAGGCTATAGCTTATGGTACATGATACCTATGCAATGAGCAAGCGGTATTCTCTCCTATATAAAACATACTGAACAACCGTGCATTGTATGAGAAATAAAAATCTACCTAGTTGTCAAGATACGTTTAATGAAAAGTCCCCATCAGAACTGGCTTGTAGGCACAAGCTCAGAAATGGACTTCGACTCATGCCTTTTACTGTTAGTCTAGCTCAACTCATGAGGACATAAAAACTTGCAATAAAGCAGAAAATCAAAACCACAGTGCACTACCTGTATAAACATTTACAGTCTATCCCGAACCACTCGATCAACAAGGCAGGGAGCTACTGAGCTTTCCAATATGAAAGTCCAGTAGTTCTGTGTAATCTTACTCCTTCCTCCTCACACAGACTCAACATGTGCTCTTTAGAACAGCGTACTGGTTTTACCTTTTAGGCTCAGAATTTCCTATTTTAACTTGCTTCTTAAATGCTCTAAAAATTGCTGAGCACTAACAAGTCAAGATTATGGGTGCTCTGCATCAGTCAGGATCAGACTACAGTATGATACACGCTCAGCTCTGTGCAGGCATCGGCAGCTTTTTTCCAGCATGAAAGCCAGAAAACTATTACATGCACACAAGCTTGAAAAATTAAAATGGTAACCTCACTGCTTTACAATTCTTTGAAAGCACTTGTGTTTCAATCAGCAGAACTGCAGGATGAACAATGTTAATTTAGATGGACAAAGTCATTCCTCCTGTAGTCCCACACTGGTGAGATTTTGGTTCTGGCATGTGGTTTGCAGGACAGGCTGAATGATAAAGCTGTTGTTTTGGACATGTCTCCAAAAAAACAGACACAGCACCACAAAATGAAGGAATGCAAGATAAAAGCAAGATAAAAATTGTTTTTATGATTTCATCAGAACTTGATGTCTTATTGTATTGGGGTAAATATACCTTTTAATAAGCTAATGGAAAATATAATAATTGATTTTGTCATAGCCAGAGTTTTAGTATTTCTGTCTGTTGCCCAGTAGCGTGAACACACTAGAAAGGTAGTCTCATAGGTATCATCGAAAACATGCAGGGAATACTGTAACATTACCTTTAAACCACCTGGGCATCAAGTAGAAACCTGAGTACGTAACGCTCCTCTTGCCTCGTACTTACAGAAATGAATAACGTTATCTCACAGAGTATCTCAAATCACTTATTATCACAGTGTGGAGCTGTTGGCTGGCCCTAAGATGTAAAGGCTCTAAGAAATCTGCTTATATTCAGCTTAAAACTTTGTCAGCATAGTGGGCTGTAGCCTCCTCTTTGCTCTACTTCATCCCCTTGCAGAAATGTTAGCTCTCTAGCACTTTGCTTTGGTCTACTACATGTGTACACAGGAGGGCATGAGAGCAGCACGGAACTGGAAGCAGCCCTGTTTAGCCACTATTTTGATAACCAGCGCTTTATTCCCTGTGAGGGACTTTTTAACTTGAAGCGTTACAGTTGCAAGCTAGCCAGATTTGCCAAAGAGTAGCTGATCGGTAACTGCGCATTAAGTGATGTTTGCACCGTTAGAGATTTAGGCCTTAATTCAGAAAGACCTCTACCTACTTGCATAAGTACCCAGTTGAGCAAGGATCCCGGAAGGCCAAGGATGATAGAAAAGCAAAAGGGATAATATAAAAGACCTTGTGTTTAAGTGATTATTCCTGGGTTTTCTGAAGAGCCTTTGAGACACTTCATGGCTTACGTGTTCCTCCTCCAGCCTATGGGAGTTTCATTCAGACGATAGCTTTGACGTAAAACTTTTCTTGTCTGTTTTGTTCTGTCAACTCAGGCAACATTAGCTCTCCCTGAAATTTCAGCAAGGGACAGTTTATCTTCGATGATAATTTCTCTTATTACTCACTGCGAAGCATGTATTAGACGAAGGCTGTCTTGAATTACCCAGTGAATCTCTACAACTGACTAACATCATAACATAATCATAATCCCAAAGATACTAAATTTCAAAGACTTTTATTAGAACCGGTGATTTTCCATCCTCATGATGAAATGGATTAAGAAAAAGAATGTTTTCTAAATGTCAGGAGGGGAGGTACCTGGATGAATCTTGTTAACAAGAATGCATTTTGTCAATGCATCTTACATGCACTGTGCCTAAAAAAATCAGTGAAGCAGAAGTGAGTATGTTCTAAACTACAAATGTCACTCTGAATAGGGATAAGTATTACCCTAAAGATTGGTACTGGCATTTGTTTGAGCTATTTTCAGGGGTTCAGATACGAACAGCAGAATTAATGTAGCTTTAGGCTTTCTGATTTTCTTAACCAGAGCTTCAGAGAGTCACCACTTAGTTTAAAAAATAAATTCAAAATATTGAAAAATCATTGTCTATATTGCAGGCCTTGAGTTACAGTGTGCAAATATATAGAACTTTGCAGAAACCCTTGGGAAAGAAAACAGAGACGCTGTTACAGCTATGGATTTAGCCTCATGAGTTTTGCATATTGCGTGACTTGATGAGTTTCCAAACTTGAATCTATTTGTCCTAAAAACTGATAGCTGAACTGCAAAACCACTGAATTCTGAAATGTTCAACACAGATTCCAGACCTGAAACATACGGCTTAAGTTCAATTATAATTGGGGGAAAACTTTGAAGCAGCTTATTTTGAACCAAATTAAGGTAACAGACCAGAACAAGAAGTTAGCTGTTTTCTGAAATCTAGATCCCCAGCCACCAAAACCTATGGTAGGGGGATAAAGACTAGCTAAAAATCTGCAAAGATCCTTTCTACAGGTCAAACTGCTGGTCCTGGAGCCTTTGCCTGCCACTGCAGAAGCAGCTGAAGGGAAAACGGCGTTAGGCAGACACTGACAGCGTAATACGAACCAAAAGGGGACAGTGCATTTCTGGATGTGTAGGTTAAGGCCTTATGTCAAGCAGCAAGGCCGGTAATATCCCTGGAGGCACGATGAAGGCACACCAGAGACACAGAAAAGTATCAATAATAGAAAAGAGGGACAGAGAAGTAAAGTTAAATGATTAAGGGTCTGGACTGACATGTATTAGTTGAGAGTTAACTATGGCTTGGCGAGATGACAGTGAAGCGAGCATATGATAACTGTGCTCAAAAGAGAGGAAGGGATGATGGAAGAATGTGACTGTTATAGGAAATTTGGTTAAATTATGCTAATAGTTACTGGTGGACATGTAATTAGGTTAGAGGGCAGCTATATTTAAAAAGGAGAATTCTTGCCTGGTTTTAATTGATATTTTGAAATGGAGAAGCCCATATTGCTATTTCTGAGGTTTACCCAAAAGCTTATTTTTCAAAAGAAAAAATTCAATGACTTCAGTAACAATTAGGCTCAAGTTGGAGAAAGCTTTCTGCAAACATCTCCTCTGAAATTTCAAAATACAAAACACATGTTTTATACATACATAAATAGATTTATAATTATTATAAATAAATAAAGAGTTTCAAGTTACCTGGCAATAAGCTGGTGGTCATAAAATATGAGTGTATTAAAACTATCTAAACACCCATTTGCTTATGGTTTTGGGCAGACAGGAGTCATGGAGAGAAGGAATAATACTTGTGAAAATTAAGTAGAAGATCTTATTTTGCTTATTTTAACAGAAAATTGCTTGCACCCGCTGTAATGGCACTCTCTATATAACCAGCACTTCATGAAGTTAACTGGACCAGCACTGTATGAAGTTAACTGGATTTCAGCTGAAGATTTTCACAGCTCAGAAGCTACCCTGTTCAATGTCCTATCCCTCCATTCTTTTTTACGCCCCCCCCCCCCCTTTTTTTTGAGAACAAACACATTATGGCATATTCCCAACTAAATAATTCACTCGTTTACTCTTTAAGGCAGAGAAAGTTTCCTAAAAGGTGTGCTCTAACCTCTACCATTCTTTATAGCCTTTCTCCTAAACTCAATGGGGCCCCAGTGCTGAGAGTGAAGAGGATGACTACTTCTTAGAAGAGGCATATATTCTATTAAGTACAAACATTATAGATGCAGACCTGCTTTTGGGTGCAGACTGGAAACAACTCACATAGCCTCAGTGTTAACAATGGCCTTTCAGTATGTCTGATAAAGCAGTGATTTCTTTTTTTTTTAAACCTCTCTTCTTGTTTGCTGCCTCATTTACAGCTAACAATAATAGAATCAGGCCCAGAAATTAAAAGTTTAATCACTGATGATTTCGCTATCCCTCCCAAGCAAACAACAAAAGTCCACAACCTTTTAACCTTTTCCATCCTATTTGCTAATTACTTATTTTGTAATTAACCCATTATGCATCTGTCATTGTGTTTTAAATTAAATCACTTTAATTGCTAGTAAATAGGGTTTATTTAGCTCCTGGTATGGTTGTACGGGGTCATGAGTGTGGAGCTGTTGAACCACTCTGAGTTACAGGTGGCTCTCCGCAAAACTGCTTAAGTTGCTGAAGATAAGGAAGAGTTAAGCTGCTTTCCTTAGGTGATTTGATTTTAATGTCTAATGGCATAATTCTAATGGACAAAAGTTGACTGCAAATATGGGAGGGCATTTTTATTCCCTGCATATAGATCACATTGGGCATTATTTTGTTTCTTGAAATAATTTTTAATAAAGGAATAATTATGCTAATAGTTCTAGAAAATGCCTATCACCACAATGCTTACTTTGCTGTATAGTAGAACTCTGTGAAACGCAACGCAACTTTATATTAACAGCTGAACTTCAAATAAAGAGAAAACCTAACACATGGGACACAGGGAGTTTTAAGTATGGAGCTAACAGTTAAACTTTAATATCTTCACATAACACCACAAAAGCTGAGGATAGACACAAAAGATTTTGTTCGCTGTAGCACAGCCCCCTCTACCCCTTGCATGACCTGACTCGCTTCACTGATCCTGCAGAATATACTCACTTTTTTGCTGGGTTAGTTTTGCACTGGGTTAGTGAGTTGAATCAGCCCTGCGAG
Source organism: Elanus axillaris (assembly GCA_026212715.1). NCBI lineage: Eukaryota > Metazoa > Chordata > Aves > Accipitriformes > Accipitridae > Elanus > Elanus axillaris. The sequence goes on along the minus strand of JANZLQ010000078.1, from coordinate 2,938,833 downwards.
GCGGCTGGCGAGTACCACAGCTGGCACAAAGTAAGTGGCAGGAGCCCACAGCTGCACGAAGGGAAGGGGAGGGAGATGACATTCACCCTGTCTCATAAAATGGCACCCTGGAGGAACACAGTACGGGTTGCTGCCTTTCATAATACACTAGGGTAGTCAGGTCTCCGTGCATTAAAATCACTTTTTAATTGTTGAAATAATTTCTGAAGGTTTCTGAAACACTTTTGGAGATCGTAAGTCTTGCACTGGGGAAAAAAACACTAAAGACAACATAATTCATTATAACTTTTAAAAAAAATATTATTTATACCCTTATACACTGAAGAAAGGCACTAAAAAGTGCTTGCTGTATGTTCTAGAGAATGGCAATATGAATTGGTAAGGTCAGGCTTCCCTTAAGTACTAAATAAAGTCAAGAATCTAGTACTGATGAGACATGAGAATAAATTTCCAGCAAGAACCCAAGCCCATACCTTTGCTCAGTTACCTAAAAATAACTACGGGTCAAACAAATAAATGAAGTCCACACATATGAAAGCTGACAGATTTAGCAAGATGAACTTCCCACATAGATTTCTTTCTGAGAATTCATTAACAATATTAAAATCCAAGATTAGCCCAAATGTTAAATATTTCCTTCCCTGCTCCTACCAGAAAAAAAAGTAAGTGTATGAAATTATAGGGGGGTTCAGAGCACACCTTAGTAAGACCTATATAGCCCTTCCAAAAGACAGTCTCTGCGTTCAGTGAGGAAGCTGTAATTAACCTCTGAAGCTTGCTATGTCATCTATGCGTTTTTACCTTCAGCTATGGGCTACCAAGACACAGCACATGGCTGGAAGATCCTGCTGCAGCATTTCTTGCTGCCAGACCTCTACCACCGCATCCATCCTGACGCCTTCCTTGCCGATCTGAGTAACTTCACGCCTGGGGACCTCACCTTGCCGCTCCTCTGCCTTTGCACCATACTTCAGCAGAGTACCCCACCTCTGCCTTCACTTTGCTAGCACGTCCACTGCGAGACAAGGCTTACAGGTGCATAGGAAGATGAGGGACTGCAGAATGATGCAAAGGAGAACTGGAGACATAGGGGTGACTTACAAATTTTTAATGAGGAGCCTTTGGATGGCCTTCAGGGACAGCAGGGTCTGTCAGAGAGAAGCGATCAAAAGCTCAAGAAACGGATAAATCTGTTGTATGGAGAGGAAGGATGCAAACGGAAAGCTTATGTTTGTGTAGAAAAGGGGCAGAGGGGCAGAGATGCAGCAATAGAACTGAATGAAGACTCAGAAAGATATTCCTAACAGCTGTATTCTAAATATGCTTTAATATCACATGCTCCATCTTAGTATGACCCATATGTGACCTATCTTGAGATGATGAGGCTCTGAGCAGGTGTTCTAGAAGCTTAGACTGACAAAGAAAACCAAACCACTAAACAAAGCCGACAGCTGTGAGGGTGGCCCGCATATAGGTACGTAGAGACAGGTCCATGCTGGAGACAATGCACAAACAGGCCAAGCCTCCGGGAGAACGGCAGGGAAAGAACGGGCAGGGGAAATTCAATTTTACAGCCCTGTCCTGCACCACCGGCTTGTGCAGCTCTTGCGCTTTCCCTGGTTTGCCAGTTGTTGGCTTCCTACCCTCAGATCTTTCCAGTTTCACCACTGCCTGCATTCAACCCCTAACAGAGGTAAAGTATTTGGGACTTAAGGCATGTATTTATGGAAGCAGTAACATTACGGGTCCTGAGAGGGCAGAGGGAGGTCAGTATGGAAGCAGCATCCTCCCAGTGTCCTACGCAAGACCCTGGTACGAGCAGACACGCTTTCCCCAGAGCGCACACCAAAAATTACCTGGGGAAATCGTATCTACTCCCTTCATTAAGTTCATTAAACTCTCAAGACCATACTGCTTTGTGATGGCTATGTAACAGAGGTAACACCAGGGTATCAATCCGAAGATAGTGGGATGGGCCAGGCTTTTCTTTTAAAACACAATTCTCTCCTCTCTCCCTTCTCCTCCTTTACAATTTGCGAATTTTCCAATTAATCCACCTTTCTGTTCTAGCTCCTAATTTTGTATGTGTGAATGTGTAACAGGAAAACTGAATGCTGCATTTCATTCCCGAGGATATCAGATCCGGGGGCTCCACTACCAAACACCAAAGCCACGGCCCTAGTGACTCGATCTTTGTCTACTACTCCTGTGTGTCTGCCATCTGAAGAACAGATCCTCAAGGAACGTAGCTGCAAGGAGGGGCAATCAACATTCATAGAAAACTTTGGTTTACGACACCCAGCACAGATGACTTCAAAGGTTAGCAGGAAGATACTGAATCCGACCTGGTATGGAGCCCCAGAGGCAAGACAGCGATAAACCAGGGTGTGCTCCCAGCGGTGCAGCATATTGCACAGATTCAAAGAATTGGAGAGTTTTCTGTTCTAAAGCTCTCTGTAAATGCACTGCACTAGTAAGGGATGGAAGACACAAATGTGAAGATTATCCAAGTCTACGGACCAGATGAGCTCTCTCTACTTATCTCAGGGAAAATTGCCTTGAAAATGCAGGCAATAAAGAAGCCAGAGAGCCAAGGGAGAAGCCACAAGCAAAATGACTCCCGAACACAAGACAAGATGGAAATGCTACTTTTCCAGTGGACTTCATTCCTCCATTTAGCGTCATCTCTATTTAACTAATATGCAGTTTGATTTTAGCCAGACACTCAAGAGACAGTTTTTATGCCCTTCACATCAATCAGGAGAAGCAGAATGGGATGTCACCTCTGCATTGCAGATACTGAGGCTTCCCTGAATTATCTCAGCAGCATCACATAGGTATGGAAAACGACAGTGGAAATACATGATCTTACAAGTGATATGCCACATACTTCCCACTAGGCTTATCTGGAAACATGCTGAAAAAGCATTGGAGACACTCTTTTTCTGTTGCTTTCCATAGAGGCTTGAGCAGTAAAATATTAGGTGTCAAAAGCGACACACCATCTAAATTAAGGATGTAAGCATCTTCCCATCCAATGATGGGAAGGAGGTAATCTATCAGAGCAATTTTAGAATTAATAAGTTTCGTAAGTATTAATATATGGATCTAATCTACATTCAATGTTACCCAAATTAACTTGTGCTGAAAGAACAAGTTCTGTATAATGAAGAGAAACAAACGAAGCTCACAGAAAAATAATTAAAGCTGGGAGTTGCAATGGGAATTGGAGTCAGCACTGCCTCATGTTCCGTGTTGAAAATTTATTCTTACGGTAACACAGCTTCCTCATCCATAAGGTGGAGATGATAATACTCACTTCAGTTCCAACAGTATGCCAGTAAGATCTAGAGATAAGCCATCAGAATTGCTATTGTTAATATCATATATGCTTGGCATGCATTTTTCACTTCAAAACAGTTTTATAAATTGCATTTCTGGTCTACTCAGTGTTTTGGGGATCACTTTTTTAGACTTCAGAGAAGGTATTCTCAATTTATTTATTACATTTAGGCATATTCTTTGCCATTGACTTTAATTCTATCTTACAGCTTATTCATTCTATGGGATTTTGTTCTCTGTATGATGTGGGAACACAGTAGCGCAATGATTTAACAAACACCAGTTTTACCAACCAGCCAGATTTAACAGGCTATTTCTTGTTGTATCCTATAAACACAGTGAGCAGCCAATCTGATATTTAATGATGCAAACCATAAGCAGAGGTAGTGTTTTGTGCCAAGATACAGTATGTGGAGATTGCAAAAGCTCATAGTGAAATTTCTGTGGAAAAAAATTTACAGCATAGAGGTTTCTGAGTTGTTCTTTTCTGCGAATCAAACCAGCATATCTTTACTATGAAAAGCAGACAGATTAATTAGAACCCCCCCAAAGACACTGACAGAATGAAAGAACACCTCATACTCTCCATGGAAGGTATTTGCAACCAACTGTGTTTTTTATGGGAACAGTTTATCAGAACAGGATTTCCAGATTTATTTTCATGTTCTGCCATCCACTAACTAAGAGACTGGTCTGAATGATAAAGCAGTTTGATTATAAGGGAAGCACAAAATGTACTAGCTTCTAAAGAGGGCTTATTTTTTAGTATCTGTGAAGTTGTTGAAGAATCTTACATAAGAAGTTATTTATAATGACTTAAAATTAGACTTTTCTTTGAGGTATCCTAACCAAATTACAGAAAAAAAAAAGATTTGTGAAACAGGATGAGGTAGGTTTTAAAACCAGCTGCTTGTTTTTTTAAAATCTCTTTGTAGATCTCTCAAAAGTGATACTGGTATGCTATTAGGATTTTTCTGAACAGGCACAAAAACTACAGCTTTATAGTCCAGGGTACAGTGCACTACAAAGTGCTGTCCTTGCTCACATACAGACAATAAAATGGAACAAAAAAAAGCCATAAAAATTAAAAATGAAAAAGCAGAGTTGCCAGTAATGACCTGACTCTCAGTTCCCAAGTGCTTGAAGTTGACAGTACTGGATCACTGGAAATGCTTTAGTAACACAGACATCTCTTCTCTCTTGAACAAACTGACATCACTACGATCCATCAATTTGCTGGCATTCACAACCACGCTGGGCTTTATTTCTGAGCTATTGTGGTCAACAGCTATAGCCAAAGTACGTGTCTCTCTTCCAGTTCTCTTTTTTAAAATCATACATCTTTTTACTACATTTTACATGTATTTCTTCATTTTGGTCTTATTCATCCTTACACTTTTTTGTAGAGTAATGGGCTACAGTTCACGAAAACCCTGTGCAGCTGTAGAAATAAATATTCTGTTTGATCCTCCAGGACAGATTTAAGATGTCATTGTCAGCTTTAGGATATCTGTCTGTATTAGTCATCCTGCCAGCATTAAGATAGCAAGAGAAAAGATAAGGGTCTGCTGGAAGGCCCACTGAAGCAGAGGGAGTCTTTCTATTGACGTCAGCTGTTTTGTACCATGTTCCTCTAGCATGGATTAGGACACAAAGAAGAGCTTCTCATGCCAAGTTCTGTACTTACTTCTTCACGTGTGCTCAATTTTATTGAGCAGGCTCAATACAGTCTGCTGGGACCACCATTCCTACAACCTTTATACAACTTTTACCTTACTTTATACAGTCTGTCTGGGCAGGGAGCCAGGCCTTCATATTTTACAAAGGAAAGCCTTTTCCTCTGCCCGCCTGAGTTTATTCCTTCACTTCTCCCTCTTATTTACTGGACTTCACCAGGTTCGAAGAGGTTGATCCTTGAGACAGCTTTTTCAAAACTGAGCCCAAAGTATTTGCATCATTTAGGGATGTTACCTTTAGGGACAAAAGGGTCTGCCTGCCGAGCGCTGGAGCCCAGACCCCTTTGACATCTTGCCAATTTGGCTTGTGCCTGACATTTTCATGCGGGTTGCTGCCCTCAGCCACAGGTCGTGGGGCCGCTGGCAATGCTCCGGCCACCGCTCTCCTGCTCCTGCAGCAGTGCCCAAGGTCTGTTTTCTTTCTGATGCTGAAAACTTCCTGTAGGATCCAAGAGGCCGATCCCAACCCACCTGTGAAGTCTGCGTGGGAATCCCTATCCCTAGGGAAGACACCAGGCGGGCAGAGTGACGCTGCCAACACTGCTAACAAAAGCAATGGATAGCTGGATTTCAGTGATGGGTGAAGGGGAGCTTGGCGAGAAACGGACGAGTCTCACAGATGGGGGAAGACGACCTGCTGGAGAGTACAACCATGCAGGGCCACCAGGACCTATCATGTCACCTGAGGCCAGGATTACCTAGGCAATGGTGGCCAAAAACCCAAGTTGGGATGGATGTGAAAAGAAGGGATGAGGGAGGGAAAAAGCAATTAAGGGCAGGTTCTTAATTTGGGTGGAGAATGGAGTGGAGAAAAAAGGTACAAGGGCGGCAAAAAGGAGGGTCAAGAAATGGCAAAAGGGATAACAGCAGATGCAAATAACGTTAACCGGGGCTGCTTGGGGGTATCTGTCAGGTGGCCATGCCCTTGACTACTGCAGCCTGTTGTCCTAAATCAGAACAACCAATCAAGCCTGCTGTTCTGAGCATACTGCGTGTGCCAACCTGCTGGCATGGTCGGGAGGACCGGCTGGGATGGGCGCAGGGGAAGATCCGAGGTGGATGGATCGAGCATTCGGCATTGCCATGGTGGTGCCTGTGCCAGGCCTGACAGCATCAGCCTCTTCCCGACCTCCTCCTCCTCACGCACACACCAGCAGAAGGAAACCCTCTCCCACCAATGTGGCGTCATCGCTCCAAGATGGCTTGGGCTAAACCAATAGAGGCAGTGGGAATAGCTTCATCTGTATTAGGGGCTTTGCCAGAATAATTTCACTTGCTAGGAGGGGACGATTAATTTTATATGCCTGTACACAACATTATGTGTGCTAGCAAAATCATCCGAAGTCACTTCACTGCTTGCCTAGTCCCAAAGAAGGAGTTAACACCTTAAAATCCGGTGACCAGCAGAGTGGGTAATGAAACTGAATTGCACCTATTTCTTCACAAAAACGCTACATAAAATTATTGCGTTCTTACATTGAAAGCATTATTTTTGTGACAGTAGGGACTAGGTGAAAACAGAAGTCTCTTCCTTTCAATGTTTTTTTTCCACTGACGCTTTTCTAAAATAACCCTTAGATATTTTTTTCAGCTAGTTTCATACAGACAGAGTTTTCCTTGGAAGTATTACTGTCTTCAGATACCGCACAAATTATCCTTAAAAAGTCTATGTAGCATATTATCCTCAGACTTACACGAATCCAAATACCTCCACTCTGAGTGCAGACTACCAATGCTAATGGGTGAAATAACTAAGACTTAGTTTTCCAGCAGACAGATGTGCTGCCTTCAGGTGCCGGCTACGCTTCTGAAGCTTTGCTTCAAATACCAAGAGAGGTTAGCGGAAAGGAAAAAAAATTCATCTACGACAGTCAGTATCTTCAAAAATAAAAAGGGGAGTCCTATAACTCTCAACTGGTGACAGACAAAAAGAAGAAAAAGGGGCTTGTTCATTAAGGAGAAAACTTAATAAAATCCAGAGACCAGCTTGTAGAAAGAAATCTGACTGGCTCCACACCAAGACATGTACAGTGGATATAAACCCAGGAACTTCACTAAATATATTGCCTCTTACTCACTACAAGATTTTTTTAATGAAAAACTGTTCCATTTCCTCAGAGACAGTGACTGAATCTCCACTGAATAGAACCCCCTGCGTTCATAGCACATTTACAGCTGAGCAAAGCACTGTTAAATGCTACAAACGCAAAGACTTGCACAAAGCAGTGTAACACTGAGGAATCCAGGCACTACCAGGAAGAGTCTGGGATTTGGGATGTTAGCCATTGCCAGCATTTTTCTTGTTTGGTTTAGCAGCCCACCAGAATATTTAACAATAATATACATTCTTTTTTAATGCTGTCTCATGAAGAGGGATATTTTATAGATAGTGCATTTTTCAGTAGGAATAAGCTTTTAAGCTGCTAAAGAAAAAGCTCTCTTTGTTGAGATTTGTGCATCCCTGAAATAGCCAATAGTTTGGAAGTAGATCAACTACATGCAGTGTCAAAAATCACATTTACAAGATAAGTAACATAAAATAACCTGCATACTTTTTGTTGTTGTTGTTGTTGTTACTGCACTGTGGGGAAAACTTCTGACATGCAGGTAAAACGATTTTTGTTTCTTATTAGAAAATAATGAATTCCCAATAGATTTGTGAATTAATGAGATTGGATGGAAAGAACTTGCACTGATCTTATTTAAAAAAACCCAAGATGAATATATGGGTATGCCCTTCCATAATTCTTAGCAGCTGTAATCACACTTCTCCAGGTTTTTGATCTAAACCTCAGAATTCATTTGGGACCCAGACATAAGGTTTGGCAGCTGTACACAAGAATGATCACAAGTGAAGCTCCTCTTTACAGTGATCATCAGTTCCCTGTTTCAGATGGGTTGATGAGATGAGATTCCCAACTGAAACACTTGGACTTTGCAAAAGCAAAAAACCACCAAGCAGTCTGATCCTGAATCATAGCCTGATCCTGTTCCCATTTAACTCAAGAGAACTTCTACCCACTGCTTATACTCTTCCACAGAAAAGCAGAGATAGCTCAAGGCAGCAGGGAAGGTAGGCAGCAGCCTAGAGCAGAAAGCTGCCTACACCACCCAGGAGAAGAGGATCATGGTGCTCATTTGCAGTCCCACAGCCCTCACTACTGCACCATCTCACAACTCAAATGCGCCGAGACCAAGGACTTCAACTGAAATTTTACCAGGCTATGAGTACCCATTGTTTCTAAGTCTCAGCTGCTCTGGAACTGGACAGCTGATTTCTGAAATATTCTTCTGTCTTACAAAATTTGTATTAACATGTTAATTCACCTCCTGAAGAAATCTACGTTTTTATGTATTCACCAAATGAACGCTCACTTGATGCTGGGGAATGAATATCTGTTTCTCTCGGTATTCTTTCACAGCTGATGGATACTTTGTTTTGTTTTGTTCTGTTTTTTAAACCCATGTAAAACTCCAGACTGATTTCAGTTCCACGCTGCACGGACTTCTCCCAGAAGAGATGGACATAGAAAAATGTCTATGGTTTCAGGGAATATTTAAAATTTTATATAAAAAGAAGAACAGCTTCAGCACGGATACTGAGAGACCCCCACCGTGGCCAATGCTACCTACCTAGCAAGGAGGTGCAGAGCCGAAGATCAAATCAGAGAAGATGAGAGATGGGAACAAGAAAGCCTCAGTGCTTCCTCCTGCTTTCAGGAGATAGTGACAGATCTGACTTGCCTGGCCTCAGAAGTGAGGGCTGTCAGCCCAAATCCACTAGGTTAGGGGTGGGACTTAACTTCCACTCCTCTCCAAGGCATCTCTCACTATGGGCAGCTGGAGCTGGTTCATGTGCAAGTGCCGTAAGGAACCCCAAGAACTAAACCTGAAATAACCTGAAATAACCTTCAGACTCTGAGAAATAGGTGTCACAAAGCAAAAGCTTCATGCGTTTACCTACAAAGGACTGCTGTACCGTGCTTAGCATTTTGATCTCCAAAAAAGTCAGTGGTCTCTCCAGTGCACAGGTGCTCAGCTCCTTGAATGAATGTAGGACAGTGCTCATACTCAGTGCTCATACTCAGTTTGTTAGTCTTCTTTCATTCCTCCCTTCATATAGACTCCTAATGTTTCATCTTTCTGGTCTTCCTTAAGAGCCAGGAAATATAAAGAAATCAGTGGGTGTTTTTAAGCACTTTAGTTGCCAAAGTATGACTTGAATGGTTATAATATGTGATTCAACTCAAATGAGTCTGTGTCCCCACCATTTCAAGATTACACAAAAGATTACACTTCCTTAGAGCTGTTTGTATCGCCAAATCAGAAACTTCAAATGAAAATCTGGGATTTGCAAACTCTTAGTCAGAAACCATAGCAGGTGTCATTAGCTTTCCAAACAAAAGCATGCAGAAAACAATTTCACCAATAAAGAGGAAAACTTACCAGGAATCCATTGATTAGAAGACATCTGAGTTACTATTATTTAATTCAGGGGGTTTTATGTGATAATAATTTCTTGCTAAAAAATGAGGGCGACTGTTAAAGATGTCACAAAAGTACTGTCAGGGACTATAACTAAGAAAAAATACCCTTGGATGTTGCCAAGAGAACTGGGAACATTTTTGGAGGGGAGCATATTCTGATCTGTCTTCCCACATGGGAATACTTTCCCAAAATAAAGTCAATAGTGGATTCCCCCTTTTGGGCTTCAGTCTTTTAGCAGTAGTCCGTCCACAACCATTTGCATGAATTCTGATTTGCAGATACAAACCTGAAGTTTTTGCATATTTCTGTAGCTGGTTGCAAAGGATTTTCATTTCAGTATAATGCCACATTACTGAGTATGTGCTAATGCTCTCACTCCTTCTCTATATTGCTATTACAAGTCAGTCTGCTGGTAAGGAAATCTGGGTTCGTTAATCTTGCCAATACTCTGCACTGTGTCATGCGCTGCTCATTAGGAACCATGGGCAACCAGACTGTCTCAGCTGATCAGTTATGAAAGTTACAGGAGCCTTTCCCATCTCGCTGGTAGTAAAGACATGAAGTCTGCCACTATCGCAATTCCCTTCGGAAGAAGAAAAGCAGCAAGTGCTAATTAAATAAGGTGCCATGGTAGGCTGTACAGCAAATGGCATTCAGAATGAACGCTGGAGTGTGAAGGACGGAAGGCTTGTTTCCTCTTTCCAAGAAACGCAGCAGAAAGTTAAACACCGAATAACCTCTCTGAAATAGTACAATCTGCATGTATTTTCCCAATTTGTGTATAGCAATGAAACACCCTTAAGCCTTGTGTTAAGAACTTAACTGCAGCTTTCAACAGGCTGTTGGCATTTTGACAAGTCTGAAGTTCATTCTTTCAAGGCAGGCATCAGCTCCAGTCCAGCAGTGGATTTACTTTGTCTGTCCACATGGACACGCTAGAAGTGTGGGTGCTGCTGTAATTCATGAGCAGGATTTGCAATGTGTAGGGTGAAGTAGCGAGGGACAGGAAAGTTTGAAAGGGTTTTCATCTTATAGGGTTTTATATAAATGCTGGTATACTAGAGGTTACCTGTCGAGACTACTATAGCATGTCTTGCATGAGACAAAGTGAACACCTCACCATGTGGGACTAAGGGAGATTTCCTAGTTGGTGTACGTCTCTTGTAAATCCAGGCCCTTTTATGCTAGCTTCAAATGCTGCACCTACCCTAAGCAACCTCTCCTATTGCTCGTCCTTTCCTTTAATTAGAGTATTTTTCCCAATATGGAGTTCTCTTACTGCAAATTCAACTCCCAGTGTCCTGCTATTTCCACAAGCGATGCTGGTTTTCCCTCTTCTTCACAGCTAACTTCTATGCATTTCATGAGAACTATTACCACAGTCTTCACAACCATATTTTGCAACACTAAACAGCTGTGTTTCACTAAACCTTTACTTTGAACTCAAGCTTCCCAAGCCTTTGATATTTCTTGATACTCTTGTCTAGACTCTCTCCTGTTGCTCATTATCTCTCCTACAACACAAAACTGGAGCGGGTGCTCCACCTGGGACCTCAGCAGGACAACACAGTTATGCACGTATTTTTCAGTCATTACTTAGGGCAATCTACACATTAACTATTCCAGATTATTTCCTCTGGAGTAAGTCTGCTTTCAGTTTAAACTAAACTATGTAGAGATCACACTGAAAGAGGAATAAAAGCATCCATTTATGTAGCTCACCTGGAGTAGTGACTCCATCTCAAGTTTTCAGCTGACGTATTTTCCAAATTAATGTTGTCAGTATGTGCACACACACAAATGTATGCATTCCCCTGTTTCAGACCTGATGTCTAGATCTATCCTGCATAAGATGGTTAAACTTTCAACAGTTCTGCACTTTACTGACAGCTACCAAAGACAGGAGAACATCAGTCAGCATTTCTGAAAATAAGACTTAGCTTTGCATGACCATCTTTTTCAGCTACCTGGAAGCTATCTAGATTTATTTTTATTATTGTAATGGACATTTTTATTATTGTAATGGATTAGATGTCATTATTGTTCACCTAAGAATATATTTAAATGAAGTCTTAAATGTTATTTTATGGGATTAATCAACACATCACAGCACCGATTTTCATTCACAGCGCAGAAAAGGTCAGTATGCAAATGCAATATGCTAAAAATGGATCTGCTCTGAGTAATGCCCAATCAAGTTAATGAAACTACATCCTGAAGACAAAGTTTAGCTTTTTGTTTTACCTCTGATATTTTGAATCTGTTCTACAGACTAATGCTTGATTCAAAATGTCAGGGAGAAAAACGAGAAATTAAGTAATGCAGAAATAACATTTTCTTTCATTTATGCACAATCTATTTATACAGTGGCAATCTTTGCATTACTTTTTCCATGAAAAAACACGCTGATTATCAATCAAAGTTTATTCTGCTTTTCTTCAACTTATATCTTTTTCTATTTAAATTGGGGTATATATGTAAATTGTAAAATTACTTATTAGTTCTATATATATTAAATGAACTTTAGAACAACATTAGTATGACCTATCTTTTTTTTGTCTCAGGGAAGCAATAATAATCTTTTAAGCTATTTGAATGCAACTACATAATTCTGAAGAGCAGTCTGGTCAGTATGATCTTGAGCCTTTTGTAGGTGACAAAGAATTTTGCAAATTATTTTTGTTAGAAATTGGGAACTTTTAACAACATATAAAACTATAAGTGAAGTGACCCAAAGACCAATGACTTCATGAATGCATGTTTATAATATTTTTCTTCTATTAAATATCTGAAATCTTCAGATGGATGGGGAGGGGAAAGTGGAAATCATCAAGTGTAGTTTGTGTACCACACTTAAAGTGCAAGTTTGTAACGAAGAGAACAACTGAAATATATACAAAGTATGTAACAGTTATTGTATCTGCAAACTGGCTAATTTTACATATTTATGCACATGATACTGGTGCTTAATTACCTAGAGGCACAAGTTTTGCTGGGTAAAATTGCTCAGGAATATATACAGGATTTGATAGGTATAACAGTGGTATGCACATACATCTAAATCCACCCATTCAAAAAAGTCCTTTGAGACTAACACATCCTGGAATAAAACGTTATGGAAGACAGGTATGCTACAGCAAAGTACACATAACTTTGCCCAGCTGGACTATTCTTATTTATTAAGAAAGGCTTATGTTTGGTGCAAAGCTACTTACATTTGTAATTCTTCCCAGCATAAGATTTCATACAGATAGGGCTTTACTTGTTTTACCTTTCAGATTTGCTCTTCATATTTTTCCTTCTTAACTACCTGTAAGATTAACTGCTAGATCCTTCTATGAAAGTGTTACAATATTGATAGGCATTAATATTGGAAAGATAGGAATGAAATTCAGAGCCTATCTTCATTTGTTCTTCAGTATTACAGGGTTTCTAGATTATGTCAGAAAAAGATGCATCTGAGGATGGAAAATATTGTGCTGTTACATGTGCTCTAACACTAGAGACATGAAAATCACACAGGTCAGAACAAAGATTGCATCACTTGAATGCAGTCCTATGTAGAGTGAAACGTGGAGAATATGGCATTTTTCTCTGTCCCATTCCGAAAAATTTCCAATGTTTGTTTTTGACATCTGATGGGCATTCAGCTGTTGCCTTTATAAAAGCATCTATTAAACACTAGCACTTTTTTCCCTAAGTGGTTGCAAGTCCACTATGACTGTAATTCTTCTTCTTTTAAAAATATTAACATTTACTGTCATTGAACTTCCTCTGCCACCTTATTACTCGGTCACACTCAATACTGTCAGATACTTCTACAACTCTTCTCAGTTGACTCTAGCACTGACAGCAGGCTTTATTACTTCAATATCAACCCCCTTTTCCATATGTTGAACCACCCAGATGCTTGGACGGATGCCTACCGGACTCCATTGGTGACTTCCCTCCATTGTAAAACTTGCCCATTTATTCCCTGTTGCTTCCTAACTTTTAACCTGCTATTAATTCACAACAGGAGTTTCCCTTTCATTGCACGGCAGCTTTAATTCCTTGTAAGCCTTCAGAAAAGAACTGTATTGAGAACTTTTGGAAATCCAAGTAGATTATAACTGGATCACATTTTTTCCCCAAATCATTGCCTCCCTTGGAGAACCGAGTAGACTTGTGAATTTTGACCTCTCTCTGTTGAGCCATGCTGTTTAGCCTGTATTATGAACAACACGATCCTAAATCATAACTGACTCCCTGTTCCCATTCATTCCACCCCACAGCACTGAACTGTAGCTGTGGTTTGATAGCACTCATCACCCCGATCAGCTCTTCAGGCTCATGTGACAGAGTCTGGCTGTCAGAAAATGAAGAGTTACGAATTATGGAAAAAAATCTTTTACAAGATCATTATTTTCCATATCCGTTTTTAACTTCCTTCTTTCTCCAATGCAATAAAAATGAATGGAGGTGTGGGAGAGGGGAGAAAGTTCTCGAAACGGAAAAGGTTGCTTCCTTAGAGTTCACCGCAAAGGAAACCAACAAGCCTAATACCAGCGGAGTAGCCCAAATTGACAGCTTCCAAGCTCAGAGGTGCCTTCCAAGCTTCAGCAGACAGAGGAGAAGGACATTTCCAGTGCAGCTCCCTAAGGAAACAAAGTTCATCAGAGTGGCTGTGCAGGACTCCACCGTCGCCTTCCCTCCCTCTGTCCCGCACCTTCTGGCCGTTGGACAGCTTTCGCGAGCTGGTCATCAGGGAACTGTCCCCTGGGTCTAGCACAGGCTTATCTAACCCAAGAGGTTTTGAATTGAACTTTTCATTCA
>JANZLQ010000078.1:2895623-2922634 GCA_026212715.1 Elanus axillaris | reverse complement strand
GGTTGTTGTGGGTTTTTTTTCAAGATTGTGTATACATTTCAATGAATGCTTTTGCTTTCTGCTTTGAATTTCAACGAGTAGCATTTCTGACCATGCAGCGTCTCGCTATTGTTCCTGTCCGTACCCACCACATCTGCTCCACAGAACTTCCCAGTACTTTTTTTTTCTGTAAATTGTGTTGTATTTTGTATGCAAACCTTACACAGAACTGAAAAGAATTTAATGAAAGTCCTCGACAGCCCATCACAGAGCCCTGCTCTGTGTGTGAGAAGGTGGCAGTGATCTGACCCCGGCTGGGCTCTGCCTTTGCCTCTCCCTGCCTGGTTCTTGCAGAGAAGAGCCCACCAGAAAACTGCTGGCTTCTCTCTTTCAAAAAGCTCTCTAAATGCCACAGCCTGAAAAGCATGAAGAGGAAACATACATTTAGAAATCGATCCACTGGCTGCAGCAGAGCCTGCGAAGCAGCAACAGAGAAAAAGAAAAGAGAGGACTCACCAAGATACATCCTGGCGTAGGAAGAACAGTTTGGGTAGCAACCCTCAACAGTCTGGAAGTTAATACTCTGCTTCTCTCCTCTTTTCCTTTCTCAGTCCCCCCACTCCTAATTTCCCCATTTAAGGGAGAAAATAACAAGGCAGAAGACGCCAAGAGACTTTCATGACATAAACAATAAGGCCTTCCTGTGCCAACATTTCCTTTAAAAACACTTGCCAATAAAGCTCCTGGAGGCCAGCAAGAGAAAGAAATGCCGAAACAGCCGTGACATGAACTTGGCATATTTTCTGACTCACTCACTTCCCTTGAGACAATCCCTCCAAGAGAATGCTGAAGGATAATGGGAAAAGAAAATTTCTTCCAGCGAGAAGGACTTCAGCTGCCCGTGCTATACAAGAAAACTGCCAATTAACTTTATTTCTGTTTACCTACAGCCTCGCTCACGCAGCCACCTCCGCTGCCATGTTTCCTGACTCACACACTCATGTTTGCACATTCATCTTGTAATCCTGATGTCTGGGAAAGGCAAGGAGACTGTAAAAAAAATAAAAAAATCCTGAGAATCCCCCACTCCAAATAATTTCTGAACAGCAGGGAGAGTGATCAATAATTGATAAAGGGTAGCCAAACACCTGGCTGCTTCACGTATTAAATCCAAGTTTCCTTTTTCCTATCCCTGCTATTTATAATTCTTTTATAATTTTTTAGTGCCAGACACGCTAGTCTATAAAACATTAAGGATACTTCTGTATCTTGTGTATCTGTAATGAAAGATTGTCAAGATTATTTTGTCTCATCAATCCATCTCTTTTTGAGTAATACCATGTTTTCAAAACTAAATGGCACGTTAAGAACCAGAAATTAAAATCTCTTTGGAAACCAGCATCTTACGCGCACCAACATGCATTCGCTCCCTCCCTCCCGGGGTACGGCCGTCCCCTGCCTGCAGTCAGTCCCTCGTGGGCAGGAACGAACGTAGGGGTTCACCTGCCTCCCCTCACCCGTGCCTTCAGCTTCACCTCCGGCTCCGGGGGACCCTCCCCAGGAGGCTGGAGCCCAGCTCCGAGGGAGAGGACGGGCAGGAGGCAGGCCAGCACCCTGCTGATGGGCAAGGGGACAACGTGGATGCTCCTCCACCACGGGGTTGCGGCGGGTCCCCAACGGGTCTCCGGCCAGGCTTTGCTCCGGGGCTGCCACCCCGCTGCGCTCCCCTCTAGCTCCCCATCTTATTCGCAGCCAGACCCAGCAAAAATTTTTGTTGCTGTTTTGGGGGGGGGGGGGGTTGTTTGATTACCGGCCTCAGTCTTGCGATGCGGAGACACCACCTCTTCCTTTCACTTGTGCCCGATGCAGGGGACCGTGTGGAGATCCGTCCATCTCTCTAGGCAAACCTCGCACCCAGTCGCTGACTTAGCTCACGCTCGCTCTCCGTTTCGAAGAAGGCAGCGAGCAGTGCCAAGTGCTCCTCGCTCGGCTGAGGGTTGTTATTGTTGCCTGGGGTTTCTTTGGTTTTGCATTCGACTCCTTAGATTAGCATCAGGGTATCACATATCACAATAACCACTAGTGAGGATTTGCTGGCCTGCTCAGAAGTGAGGGTTCACCATACCTACAGCTGCGTAATTTTACCATAATGTAGTCTGATATCATACGCCCCTGGTTTCTACTTTCCAATAACTTGCTGCTTTAGCACTTGGGCTTATGTTGCGCTCAGCAAGTCTCGACTCTCCTCTAAGAGCCCGCCGGCCCCTGAAGACCCTCAGCAATCCTATCTAAGCCAGTGCCACCAGACTGCACAATTTTGGGCTGGTTTTTTTTTTTTCTTGTGGATTTTTTCACCCCCCCGGCATTCCCAGCCAGTATGGCTCTTCTGGTAAAATACTCTAGTGTGCTATAATGTATATAATCTATATTAGGAGTTATCTACTAGCTCACCTTTACTCCATCAGGCTGCTGGGCACCTTGTCAAGACGTACACACACACGCACCGTGCAAGCTTCTTTTTTCTTAACCATCTTTTTCTGCCTACTCGCAAAGCTAACACTGGTTTGTTTTTAGGTTTGTTTTCATCAAAACCTGAGAAAATATGTGTTTTTTTGTAACACCACCAGGGCAAGCCATCTGTGGTTGGCTGGCAAACTCTGAAATTCAGGGCTGGGGCAGAAATATTTAGGAGTCAAAAAAAGCTGACTTGCTCAAGAAATTAAAGCCCTTCTGACAATCTTCCAGAGAGCCCCTGAGGAAAAGGGAGGGAACCAGAGAGACTCAAGGAAAATGGATGGGAGCCCAGCAAGGAGATTCAGGCCAGAACGGTTCCTAGCCAAGAAGGAAGGTTGGCAAGTAGACAAATACAGGCTTTCATAGGCAGCATTGTAAACAAGACATTAAAAATATTAATCCATTTAGATTTCAAGCACCAAGATGAGATTTACTTAAGAAGCAGAATTATGCTGGTAATGGCTCCTCAAACATTTCAGCTGAATGTCAAAACTTTTGCTCAACTGTATCAAGTGAAAATACAGGGAGCTGTTGACACTACAATATTCAAACATTCAATCGTATGGCAGGGCTGGAAAAACACAGAGGAAGGCAAAGGAACGCTTGAGCCTTGGGCAGAAACTCAAGCCCTTGCAAGGAAACGGCGTTCACAAATTATTTTTACCTTCACTTCTACACCAAAATAATAAATTGAAGGGGCGAAATGGGTTTCTTAAAACCAAGCTTCCTTTCAGAAATCTTTTCAAATAAAACGTAAATTACCTCTACCAAAATACTTTGTTTTCAAGTAGAAACAGTCATCTAGAACAGAATGTCTTTTCGAGTGAAAGAAAGTTTAAGTAAACTTTGAACACCTAGGACTTTTTAAAATGTTTCTTCTCTCCTACAGGAATCAGCATGTCTTTCCTTTTCCCCTTAGAAAACATAAACTTATTCTAAATGATTGAATATTTTAATATTTTTTTAAATGTATTGGAAAAGTAATTTCCTCCCAAAGCAAACAGGCGTTCAGGAGAACTGAAGTACAGAAACATAGATGAAACACATGTCTTTTTGGTGCACACAGTAACTGTCATGTCACCTTAAGCCTGACACGGTCAGGAGATTCATGGATCTTCTTCTACATGCTGGTGAGTAGGGTTCACAAGCTCGTCTACTGAGGGGCAAGCATGTCAGGAGAGTCCCACAGGGAAAAACAAGTGCCTTAAACAATGAGAAAAATATGAGCTGCAATCACTATATGGGATTCAGGAACTGAGAGAGTCAGGAATCTGAAGATTCCTCTATGGGGTTAAAGGAAAGACTAATATTTCTTGAACTAACAAGGTTGATTCCTCACAGAAGTCCATGTGCACAGCCTGTGCTCAAGAGAGGTCTTTTTCTCCTCTCAGTAGCACCAACAATCATTGTAAAATGCCACGCCTGGAGAGACTGAGATACCGCCATTCAAAGCACTAAAAGCCTTCTGAAGAAAAGGCTTACATTCCCCATTATCTTAGTCACTTAAAAAAGCATTAACTTAGTAAAAAGGATAGAACAGCATCCCCTCTCTTGCAAACTAGGATATACTATACACCCCTCAGAATTATGTTTCTTATCAGGTTCCTTAAAAAAAGAACAAAAATGAAAAGATTAAAAGGAACCCCAGACTACTAAGCTCTTTCCTTGCTTATATCTGTAGCCACTCATAAACTTATCTTAAGCTTTCCACAGTATCTGAAATGGAAGATCTGAGCAAAGGAAAAACCTCAAAACACAGAGTTAAAGAAGGAATAACTTAATTCTGCTGAAGAGTAAAAAAACTAGATAAAAGTTTAAGGAAACTGAAATTTCATAACAGTTTAAACATCTAAATGCAAATGCAAGTAGCAACACATGAATTATAGAAATTCTGTAGCACTCCTGATCTTATGATCATACTATGAAATTTGCTTCTGCACTCTCAATGTAACCAGAATAAAATACTGGCATCTCAGATATTTTGAAATGATACACAAGCCGCACATTTAATAACATTAATTTTAATAAGTTAGCATTCTATCTCAGATGCATCTGTTTCAAAATGTTCTAGTTGAAGGTATTTTTATGAAAGCTATTTGCCTATTACATACCACAACCAGTGCAACTTCACAGTCCAGGGAGGCATTTTCATCACACGAAAGGAGAAGCCATTAGCGAAACGCTGCTTGGCAAACAGTAGCTCACACACTGAAGCTGCAGTATT
The DNA here is from genome assembly GCA_026212715.1 of Elanus axillaris. Lineage (NCBI taxonomy): Eukaryota > Metazoa > Chordata > Aves > Accipitriformes > Accipitridae > Elanus > Elanus axillaris. Next base: position 2,917,917 of record JANZLQ010000078.1, on the reverse strand, counting down.
ATCCTGGCTTTCCTACATATTAAGCACAGGACTATGTTCAAAGTAAACATGTGGTCATAATTAAATAATAATTATGACTAACATTTGTGTAACACCATTCATCCAAATAGTTTAAAGCATTAGGTAAATCTGTAAACAATGGGTCTAATCCTGCACCCTTTACTCATGTAATACCATGCAGTTCAAATGGGCTATGTAGATCTTGTCTACACACAGACTTAATTGTTCTCAATTAACTCCATATGTCAACACTCATTCCAGTGTGTCTTGTTCCTGTTTAGCTTAATTCTCTCACTGCTTACTACAGGTGAACATACTGTTTCTACACTCTCACTGATTTAACATCACTTTTATGGGACAATTTCCTACATGGATCCCACAGGGCTTTTCAAACCTCAACGCAGCCTCTCTTCTTCTACATGCTTCTAAGAAGACAAATATTCTTTTACAGATGAGGAAGTTCACTTATTGTTAGTATGCTTAAGGGACTGACCATCACATCTGACTTGCATCTGTAAACCCAGGACGTACAATTTCTATTCTCATACCTTAATCACACAAATAGCCTTCTTCATCCATCACGCTCCAGAGTAAAACTACAGGAAATGGTAAGAACAGAGGAAAATTCTGCAGTTTCTAAAAATAAAGCATATTTGGAAGCAGACATGCTCAAACCACTTTTATGCATCCGTGGGACAAACGATGTCTGTTACAGAGAACCATAGCTGCTAAATGAGTTTAGAAAAAAAAAATAAAAAATCAAGAAGAACTTGTAGACCTTCCTGACATTTTGGTGTCAGTCTGCCTTGATGGTCAAGCAACTGGAGAACAAGGCGAGAGACCAGGAATACCCGAGTCAGATTTCATTTTGGCTCTGCTATGGACAGTTACTTAACTTCTTTGTTTCGGCTGCATTATCTGTAAGCCAAGCAAAATCATCCCTTTCTCTTATGGATCTTTTGAAATTCATGAAAATCCCTATGGTCCTTTGAAGAGAAATACTGTTTACTAGTGCCAGCTGTTATTTAGATTTTAGCATTTTTCACCTTCTATCTTAAATTTTGCATAGAAGAAAGTCACTGTCACATCTCACTCTCGCTGCGATTTAGTGTACGTTCCTTCCAATTTTAATTTTCCTTTGCAAGAGGTATGCTCAGTTTTAGCTCTTATATGTATTCCAAGTAACTTTGGCATACATCAGAAAGCTTTTTTTTAGCACCAGACAAAAGCACTGTAAAATGTCATCCCCTACTGAATTGTCAGCAAAGCTCACACAAGTGCGGCAGCGAAATAGGGTGGGGTTTTCCCCTTAAAATTTTCTAATGGGTTTAGGCACTTCTCTGATGTGTTCATTCAGAAAAAAATTACAATAATCGCCTCACCTAAGCACAATTTGGTCGAACCTGAAAAGAATCCAGTGTCACAGTAGCAATCCCTACTACAGAAGAAATCCTGCAAAAGTCACTGCAACTGCTTACACGCTGTGGAAGGATTTCTTGGGAACGCAGAAGCCATCGCACAGCTGCTAGCTAGTAAGGACACAGCTCTCCTTGTTCGCTGATAACACCTACAGCTATGCACTCTTAATCCCAGATACAGATAGCGTTTGCGGACCCTGTATGAGTGAAAATGCGGATGTTAACATTTTGTGGATCAAACCATTAACAGCTTAGTTTTAATATGCAATGAAAAGGACAAGTTATATTAAAGTGTGTTGCCTTCACATGCAAGGGTGGGGATGGAGAGGTTTGCTTATCCCATCAGCTGGACAGGCAGCATCTGTTGGCAGCACGAACGGGCAGCGGGCAGGGGAGCTTTCTCGTCCTGTCCAGCCAAAAAAGCAGCAGAGGTGCTATGCTGTCTCCTGCCAGGACACCCAGAGCCGCGCTCCTGCTCAGCGGCACCTCTTCATTTATGTTTGCGGTGCCGAGAACAGGACTGCCCCTGTAAAAGCCGAGCAGTCTCTCTCCCTTCCCATGGACCAGATCTTGACAGCGCTGCAGAGACCGCAGCTAAACACTGAGCTGAGGCAGGGAAACCAACAGCAACTCCATTCAAAACCAGGCTGTAGCCTCCTCTGTTCCTTATCTGTGCCCTTGTTTTGGGGTCAGGCCAGGAAGAGCCCATAAGCCTCTGCTGGCAAGAGCACCTCTGGCACTGCTCCCCATCCCCGCTTACAGCAGGGGTGAGCAGCACACAGCCCGGACAGGGGAGCGATCCTGGGGGGAAGCGGGTGTCACACTGCCCGGCACCACAGAGAAGCCTATAAATACAGAGACTCTCAGCGCTACCCCCGAGCAAACCTATAATCCCGGAGAGGTTGTTCACAGGAAGCTCTAAGTGACGCCAGGCAGGATACATTCGCTGATGCACCGCTACGCACAGCACCGGAACCATTCATGCAAAGCTTTGACAGAGTCTTCTCGTGGCACCGCACTTCAGCCAGGAAGGCTGAGAAACCTCCTGAAGTGAAAACGAACAGAACATTACATGAAAGCGCACAGGACAAACAGGCTTGGTCGTTCGGATTTCCGGAGCTGCTTATGAGTAAAAAGCAATTATCAGATTTGACACAACAGCAGGCTAGTCCATGCTTTCACTTATGTTTAATGCTAGAAATGCAGAATCAAATCTGCCTGAGATACAAGGTATGTTAGTCAAAATAGCCAAAATTCTAACTGACATTATGGTAGGTTATAAACTCCAATAGCTCAGAAGTCTACCTGACAGGAAAAGCAGCAGCTCCAGAGGACACCAGCATTTCAGGCATCTTAGCTAAAAGAGCTGGCTGTAAGTGCATCTAGAGAAGATGCAAAAAACATGTTCATGGGGCAGAAAGCCAGTCAAAACTTTTTCTGAATCTAATTAGGACAAAGGAACGTACAAACTTCAATTTTTCTTTCATTTTAAACCAGTCACTTCTTACTGCTATAACTGCATCTCACTATCACTCCCATAATTTATTTATCAAGATTCACTTATAAACACACCCTGGTACTATCCGAGTTTATCATACCACCGATTTTAAATTTTCATATGCTGCTATTTTGGGGCTCTTGCATCCCTGAAGATGTAGTACTCCAAATCTCTGTGAGCGCAATGGATCCTGAACATCCCCACGGTACATCCTTCTGACATGGAAGTAAATCCAGTGCACAGTAAATATGCAACTAATATCAAAATACTTCTTCAGATCTGACCAAAGTGCTGGTTGCATTTAACACTGAATAATGAACAGGTGGAAGCCACTCTTTTAAGAGAGATGACATTTCTGAGTGTAAAACACAGGCTAGGTTCCGATGAGATCCTTCTGTTGGTCTAATTTCACTGGCTTTGATAAATTTTTCTCCAGGCTGCAATCGTGCTGCGATAGTGACCAAGACTAGGTAAGAGTTCAGTTCAGTTGTCCGCTCATGACCTCAGGTATCTGGCCTGGCCTCCACCAGCTGCTCCAGACCCTGTATGAGTCTGGGTAGGTCACACATAGCATCAGCCAAGCTAGATGCCTACCTTTGGTCATCCCTCCATGAACTGATTGCTGTTTCTAAAACATCTGGAACCTGGACAATTGTTTCCCTCCAATTTCTGGTGGGCTGGGTGTTTGGACTGTTGAGGATCCTGGACATATTTCTCCTCCAGATTCTGGAGCACCACAAACAGAAGATGACTATGGTGACTTCTACAGACCTCGCATCTGAGCAGAGTATGTTCCATATTCTTCTCAAAGGAAGCTTTGAGACCCTCCTTCTCCTGGGGTGTGCACATGCAGCAATCAAGAAAAAAATCCACCAGTGTCCTCAGGCAATTTCTACCTCATTAGGATGTACCAGAGGCCATTAGCCACACAGAAATGGCAATTTTTTTCTATTTGCCTTTGAAATGATGCATATCATGACACTTCAAACCTTCAAACTGAAAAACTTTAGGAAGGATAATCTGATCAGCCTTTTTCTCGTTGGATGGGTGTACTTCAACTTGAAGCTAGTAATAAACTTTCCTTCCTTTGAGATTTATTTTTAACAAAACAAGTACGTAATCTAAAAAGGAAACCTGAAAAGTAGGTTAAGTTTTAAAACAAAATATAAAATGTGACGTTCCTACCTTATACCTGCATCACCTTCTAATAAATGTAATGCAGCTGTGGGAGGGCATTTTCAGAAGGGAGGAAAGTCCTAGGAAACAAACTGCTTTTAGTAGAATGCTGAATGGTTTCATTGAGTATTTTTAGCCTGGCCTCTTGAGATGCTCTGCAAACATTTGCAAAACTCTAAAACAGAGCCAGGGTTATGTCACTATCTTTGGTACAAATAATTTGTTAGGAACTATTTTGTTCTGGCACAGGGATGTATCAAGAGAGGATGCGTGAACTGGCTTGTTTTCTTTTGGATTAATGTTGTTTGTCAACTGAAGGCTGTCTTTATGAGGAAAGAGTGAGGTGCCAAGAAGTACATTTCACCATGCCAAAATTAAAGGGAGGAGTTCAGAAGCAGTCTTTTATTACCTAATTAGTTTTATCAAATGACACAGATCAACTAACAGGAGATAACTAATAGGAAAAAGGGGTCTAATGAAAAAGTAAGTTATCAGCTGGATGCTTTCCAGAAAACAATTATCTCTCTAGGTAAACAAGTACTGCTGTTGGGAGGTCAGACACAAAGCGCAAGGGATGGAGGTCTTCTCAGGATACCAGCCCTCAGTGGAGCTGAAACAGAAGAAAAAAGTAGTGGGATAAACTACACTGAGAAGAAGGGATGACTTGTTATTAAGAGAGCCAGTATCTTTAGATGAAATTATTCCTATCTGGCCTACAGATATCCCACCAGTTGTTTTGTTGTTGGTTTTTTTTTTTTTTTTTGAAACATAAATCAAGTACAGCTTGCCAGATTAGTATCTCTATTCAAAATGAAAATTAGGACTACAATAAGAACAGCCACATTCACCTGCTCAAGAACAAATTACCAGAATAACTTTTTTACAGCTAGCGGGGAAAAAGGCAGCTCACAGATCTTATTTTATCTTGATTGCCCTCCTAAGACTGGAAAGGATGATCACAAAAAAACCTAAGGAATTTCAGATATTTATCTACTTTATCCAGAACAACCAAATGTAGGATCTGGAAGGTACTTTACGTGTACTTAGGTTTCCTTTCCATTATTTTCCCAACTGCATGATCTAAGCTGGTCAGACAATTCAGACTCATGTGGCTCACATTCAGATTACATCAACTTTTAATTCCTAATTTGAACAATACTTTCATGTTTCCCATTATTATTTGCTTATCTGGTATATACCTAAAACATGCAAAACTTGTCTGATTATTTTAGCTAGTAAAATGACACCAGATACACGTAACAGCACAAAGGCATTTAAGAAGCCTTGCTGGGGAAAAAAAAAATCCAAAAATGAGGATTTAATTGACTAAAGACTTGTGCCCCCCAGCAGCTTGAAGAGAAGCTACATCAATTTTTACAAACATTCTTTGAGAATTTTCAGTGATGCAACAGAGGAGTTTTATTATACTATTCTTTCCCTTCATCCTCCCACTCCTCCATCATCAGTTAATTTGGAAACAGATGGGGCAAAGAATTTATGGGAGAATGCTCCGTCTATTGGGGTCAACAGTTCTACCTTTACTGCAGAGCTGTGGGGACCACAGGAAAGTTTCGTATGTATTTACAGTATACTATTGCAAGGACTGCCAGATGCAGAACTACCACAGGAACCTCAAAATCAGTCACTCTAAATGGAAATACCAACCACTGCCATCCCAGAACTATGTTAAGAGCAGGCATAAGATGTTTATGAGGCGTTGGCACATCATGGGCAGGGCTGAGTAGCCCTGCTGGGGAAGAGCGGTCCATTTGGTTCCTGTTAGCATGCCTTTCCCTGCACAGAAAGGCTGAGTTTGGGACGAAGTCCTAGCTCGGATAAGACATCTTGATGACCCTACACCAAGCTGAGAGCACCTGCAGGGACAGAGGCTCCAGCCTAGGCTCACATTGCTGATCCAGACTGCCACGACCCTTTCCACGGAGCACTGACATTCCCATCGGCCTGCGCGTGGAACAGGTACCACCACTCCTCTATGCCTGAACGGACTTAGTGGGGTATTGGATTTTGGAGACTCTGTAATAAGATAGTCAAGGAAAAATAAAAGAAAAAAGAGAGAGCACAGAATGGGAATGCAAATTACTGAGCTCACGCAGGCACAAATAGAAAGCAGCTTTAGTTGAGGAATGAAATAACCAGAAGATGAACCTATTCCATCTGCCATCCACCTTTAAAGCCCTGTAACAGAAAAGACTGTAAGAATCATGGCCTTCACAAGCCTCCAAGTGACTCCGCAAAGAGCGAGGATTCTCTGCCAAAACCAGAGAGCCTTCACTTTCCTCCAGAGAGTCAGTCCTTGGCTGGTAAACCTTAACCGCTGCGATATCCAGACCTGCACATGGATGAGGTCACTGGCCACGATCAGCACATCAGCATGTGCAATGCAGACCTCAATGCACACGAGAGCCAGCTTCTCCCCCAACGTACGATCCTTTGCTCCCACAAAACAGTGCAGTACCACTGTATTCTCTCTTCTTCTCTCCCTTCTCTCTCACCACCATCTGCTTATTTTTCTTCTGTCATTTCCCTTTACACTAGAATTGACTGCAAGGCATGGCGCCATCGTACCGGGGCAAAATCATCCTTGGCTCTGCCCACCTTGAGAAGACTAGCAGAGAAGGAAAAATTGGCCAAGCCAGGTCAGTGAGCAGAACCAGAAAGGTAACCATCACCACTCTTGCCATGATCACCTGAAGATTCAGTCAACCACCTTTCTTCTTCCAAAAGAACTTGCCCAAACAACAAATTACCATTTAACTGCACATCCTTTCTCCCACAAAGGGTTTCCGGCAGGCTTTGATCATACGTGCTGTGCAGAGACACTGAATTTCCAAATGCTTTGCTTACTTTTTTTCTTTTAATCCTTTCCCTCCTGTGTGCCCTAAGCAGCAAGTTCCTACTATATCTACCAGAGAACTAAGTAGCAGAGGTTCCTGGACTCAAAGTCCCAAATCAAACTGCTTAATGCTGGGCAATGATTTTCTGGGTTGTTAGGCCACTCAAATTTATACAGCTCTACCTATAACGTTGTGAGAAGACTCTTCCCACAAATCGGTATACATCGCAGGGTGCAGCCAGAGAGATCTCCTGAGATCATCATTCCTCCACGCCTACGGCATTCCTGCAGACAGCTCCTCTGAAAATTACAAGCTTTAAGGCAGTGTTCTCTGCACACCACCTTCCTTCTCCACGTTTCCCTGGGAAGTTTCAACCTTCCTGCCCCAGCATCCCTGACACCAGACTTGTCCCGGTGGCACAACATGAACCCATCAGAACAAACAAGCTGAAGGAAAGGCATTCATGCTTACTGCTGCTTTTGCCATAGCACCCTGTCCTTTTCAACATGGTCATAGGAGTACTAAGGCTAGATGCAACGCATTGCCAACCCGTGGCCACAGTAAATACTGAGACCTTTCCACAAAGAGTTGGTTCGGGAAGCATACCTGAACATAGGAAAAAAATGATTATAAGGAATGTGGGCAAGAGAGGCCATCCAAACAAAAAAGCCTCACTTGCGCAGATCACTCACCTTGCCTAGGAATGCAGGCACTGTACACAGGGGGAAAGCTAGCTATGCTCAAGCTGCAGTTAACACCCAGATTCATATGCTGTTTTCCAGAAGGAAAAGCTGTGTGTAAGGTTAGAAGGGAATACATCATGTTTCATTCTGGATCAGCTTATTGCTTAGGACACACACACACACGCAAATATCAAAGGCTTTTTGAAATCAACAGTGAGTGATTATGTGAGGCAAACCTAAGGAAAACACAACGGAGTCTCTTAGCTAGGGGTAGATAATATTCAGCCAAAGCCTTCCTCTGACCCCCACTGAGAACAACGCAATATGGCAATAACCAAAATTATGTATTAGAAGAATGAAGACTGAAGGCTTTCTGCTAAGTTATTGTTTTCCTGAATCATTAATTGCAAGAGGGCTTTCTACATCACAATAGCATTTCAATTTACTGACATTTTCTATGATAAATTTACTGTACATATTTGAGGATGGACAAAAATTTTATAATTATTCTAATATGTCTAGTAGTAATAGTTATAAAGGACACTGAGCGTTTGGTCCTCCGTTCGCTGTTATAAAACGCGAACTAGGCAAATAGATGATAAGCAATTAACAGGTTTAACAATACATGCGATTAGCTGCAGTCATATTAAGATAGAGTGATTCTCATGCACATTAAGTGGATTATTTAATTAAGTGATATGCATTTCAGCAGAATGCACTGGATAAGAGTGCGTGCAAGTGGCATGCATGTTGAAAAGAAAGTGTTCTTGCAAATTCAGCACACATAGGTGGGAACTGTGACACAGCCTGTTACTAAGGATTATCCAATACTTCCCATAAGATCCGATTTTCACTTGCTTATAATTTTGACAGACTAATTGTTTGGGCTGAAACTTTCCATGTCGGATGTGTGCCTCAGGCTATTTTTTTCTTACATCAGCCAAAACTGTTCAATGATTTCCAAGATAAAAGCCAGGAAAAAAAGACATTGTTTTACAATGACAAAATATTATCTGGTAGCTCCTCCTTCAAGAATTCAAACATCTTTCTTGTTTTAAACAGGTAGAAGGTGCATTTTAGTCAGGGAAGTGGCTTTTGCCAGGCCAGTTAAAACTAGTTCAAGTCTGATGGCACTCCAAACCTCTGCAAACTTGTCAGAGGTGCTGGATATGGGCTTTAATGCCAGGTACCACTGACAAGCACCATCCTCACAGGAGGAGAGGAAGGCGAGATGCCTTCCCTGCCGTTGCTGCTGCCTGTGCTGCAGCCCGGGATGGAGGTCAGGCGGCACTGAGAGCAGGACCAGGCTCACCAGGCTCCTGGGGGGAGAATCTGCCGAAAAGAGGAGAAGAAAGAAGGTATACCTAGCCCACAAAGACCACTTATGCAGAGAACAGAGAGTAGGATCCCCTGAAGAAGAAGTTGAAAAGAAGAGGATTTAATTAGCTGACTGAAGTGACTTGGCTAATGAGTTTACAATTAAAAGAGACTGCCAGGCAGGGTCACAGGTGGGGTACGACACTTAACTTTGCAAGCTCCATGTGTTGTGTGTGTACAGCACTTAAATAAGAATAAAATGCACTTAAAGGAATGTCATAACATGATAACTCAGAAATGGACAACGCAAAGCTAACGTTCTCAGATGCTGACTGTAACATGCTGCTCCTACATATTTAGGCACCTCCGTGCAGGTATCCTGTTATTTAGACTCTAAGCATCCCTTTAACTGCAGTCAGAAATAAAACTCTGTTTATCAGGAGACGGCTAAAGGGTATATAAACTTAGCCCCTTGTTTCCATGATTAGAAACCTATATATAAAAACCCAAGAAAGACGATTTGAAGTACCTCGAACGGCAATCAGGCGCATAGCTCTTACTGAGTTTTTTACGGAACTTTATGCCTTTGGAAATCCTCCCTGTTTCCTTACAGCTATGGACAACTTCGTTTCAGCAGTCCTGGGGAGAGGACACTGGAGCTACCAATCACAACTGAGAACGAAACGTTAAACAAAACCCGTTGGAAAGACAAACAGCGTGTTTACTCTACAGCTACTGTGTAGCCCGGCGCACAACTCCTCAGCCCCCTAATACCCAGCCCTAGCAGCAGCACAGGGTCGGCATGGGCAAAATCCCCGTGCCGCTGCCTTCGGAGCAGCTGCAGCTCAGCCCCAGCTCCAGCACTTTTGCTCCACCACGGCCACAACGTGCCGGGACACCCAAAGTCACCCTGAGAGAAGGCAGTGGCAACGATGGGGAGGTCCTGAACTGCTGTCCTCCGCAGGCAGGCGAGTGGGATGGGTACTCTGCCTCAGCACAGGAGAATTTCTGAAGGTTTTCACTGATTTCTGCAGAGATTTTGGAGCAACAGCCAGAAAGGAACTGCAAGCGTTGGTTAATCATTTACCTTTCTTGTGTTGGTTGCTCAATACAGAGCAGGCATTGCACACGCAACTACACCGCGGTCCGGAGTCAAAACGGAACAAAGTAAGGCAGAAAACTTTCTGTGACTGGGGGTTCAAGGTTGTACCCAGAGATTATACTTAGGAATATACACAGAAATGTATTAATTTAAATTACTGATTATAATTTTGGGGTTTTTTTTCAATCTTCAGCTCACTTTCTATGTTGTTCACCGGTTCTCTGAGCAGTGAGGTCCAGTTCCCACAACTAGCTGGTTATAGGATGAATTAGTCTAAAAGGCTGAAGATGAAAAGGAATGCTGGCTGTGCAGTTGGACCCTGCTTTTCTTCCTACCCCATAGAGTATCATTTATTCCCACAGATATAAACTCCAATACCCATTATGACAACACTATTTTCATTGATTATGTGCTTATTAATGCCAACTTTCCTTCAGCAAAGAAAATCACCTTCTCCCAGGAGAGAGATGATTTGCAATTTCATAATAATTGCGGAGTCTCTTAAGTAGTTCTAATTTTAATAGGACAAAGTACATCTTGTTTTACAAGGATGGCAGAACCATTACACAGCACTGTGCTACAACTTTTCAGAATGCAAGCATTTCCTTAGTGACAGAAGAAAACCAGATCTCATTCTCTGTGAATTATTATTTTTCTTATTATCTAAGAACAGAAACATACTGGGACTTTGCGTGCCGTGCATTTAAGAAGACAAATACATAGAAACAAGAGATTCAGAAAAGTTAGGACCATGATTCATTTTCTTCCATCATTTTAATGTAAACTACTAGATAACATTTGAAGAATTCTGGTGATGAAAAGGACCACAGCTGAAATTTCACAAGTGATGTATTTGTCAAAGACAGATCCTGCTCCTCCATTGCGTGAAACTACTCCTGTTAGCGCTGGCTGGTGTGGTGTATGCTCCCAGTAACGTGGCAGAAGAGTGGCCTCGGTGGATACAGAGCTTCTCCTCCCCCCCAATTCTGGACGCATTCAGTCTTAATACTTGTCACTGCCATTGTTTCTTCCCTACAAAAATTAACTCTAGAGCTAGCAGGGGAATCAAATAAAATATAATATAACTTATACTGCAACTTCTTGATTTATATTTGATCTAATTGCTAAACAGCTTACTAAAGACTTGCTAGATCTGGCCCAAAAGTTACCATCAACAAATTATGACAAAATGTGTGTTGATGCACATAAATTGAAAAGAATTGCCTCAGAAAAGCAACACAAAGCACCAAGTGAATTGGAAACGGTCTGTGAAAGGCAGAGGGCATGCACTGTAGCTCTTTCATGCTCTGGTTGTTTTTTGTGAGCTTGATTTATGTATAATTAACCATTTTTTCCCCTGCAAATAATTTCATTTGAAGGTCTGCTACCCCCCATCCTCCTGCCACAGCCACATAAAGCAGTCCAGCTTACAACGGTGACAACTGAAACACGTTGCCACAGTGAGTCCAAACTCTCTGAGTTAGCATAAAATCCCTCCTGCTCCTCCTATCATCACAAGAATGAAATAAATTCATAAACTGTAACTCTCAGTCTAATAGAGCCTTGGCCAAAATTCAAGCTCGATAATTAATTACATTCTGTCTCTCCAAATTCCCACACTAGGCTGACTGAGAGAAGTAACTCTTCTTTTCCCCTCCTAGACAACAAGTTTTTATATGGCTAATGGACACAGCATTCCACCTTTGAGACAGCTTGGAGGTTAAGTGGAGAGAAGTAAGAGATATTTATAATACTTGGATACGACAACAGCAGCAGATGAAAAGAGAAGAGCATTGTAGTAAGTTTGAAGTGTATGTCAATCCAAAAGGTAAATCATTGTTCTCTAATTACACTTTCCATCAGAGAACAAAAGCACAGATGATCATACAGGACAGGCAGCTGTCAGGACTTGGTGTCTGAGGGACTGTAACATAGGCTGAATGATTTGGGATAGGAGGGTATTTGAGACAATTCAGATACGGTTATGAAAAGCTGATAAATTAGTCAGATAAAACACATTTAAATATAGCGCTAGTCCTCAATAAAACACAGAAGGCATCCAAACCATTTCAGTCTGAAGAATATGGAGCATTAACACTACACCATGTTCTTAGACAGCCGTAAAACAAATCAGTACCTCATACCACTGTTCAGTAAATTAGCAATATATCAGGAGAAGGAAAACTATTATGATACCTGTGCTACACACATAACATAAACCACTCATCATGCTGGGATTACAATCAGAATTCTTTTCTGAGGCTGACAGATGAACACTATAACCTTAAGCAGCACTCTTACAAGATTTTATTTATTGCGTATTTCACGTCTATTTGTAAAGGACTTAATTAGCTTCTTTCCTTTCTGGTACAAAAGAGTGTGCATCATCACTGAAAAAAATCACAAGGCAAGGCTGGCATGAAGGGTCTTGCTAGTATTGCATGTATTTCACACTGACAAAAACCAGTGCAATTCTTTCTGAAGACTGGAGATAGCATCTATAAAACCGGTTTTGTTCTGTCCTTAATCTGGTCTGTGTCATATTTGCTGTCTATGTCGCTGTTTTACAGATGTACCTGCAGCCTAGAGGTTGTATCCATGCAAGCACAAGACATTAATATATGGTGACAAACTATTTTTACATTGGCCATATTACTATGGAGAATATATGCAGTGGATGTTGCCAAAAGCACAGGATTGCTCTCCATGAACCAGATGGTAACTTTCGATCCTCTGTTTCTGTTTAGTTTTGGTTTCTAAAAACTCTTCCAATTCTAAAGCAGAAGCAGGGTAATTTCAGTCCAGCCTCACTTGAAAGCTGGTGGTGGAACAACTAATTCAACTCCAGTCCAATTCTTCATTCATTCCACTCATTTTCAATCCGTAAGGCGTAAAGCCTCCAATATTTTTATTCAAATAAGGTCCAAGATACTACAAGCATAACATCCACTGCATACTGCACCCATGTTCTGACGCACCCTGTGCACCTTCTTGAGATTTACTGCAAGAAGTTCAGGCACCTAAGGCTTGGTCACCTACCCCCACATCAACACCACACTGACTGGGCAAAGACTCAGGAAAACAGCTCAGGTAGATTCATTAGAATCATCAACTTTAGCACAACAAATCAATCTTCTTCAGCAGGGGAAATGCTGGGTCATTATACATTGGCCGAGAGAGACAATAAAAACTCAAACTTTTCTGAGCATAGAAATGGTAAGCAGAATGTTTGTACGAGTGTTTCATTTATTTTACATGTTGACTTGGTAGTAAGTATAGAGTTTAACATTAATTGCAAGCAAAATTTTTCAATAGTTTTATATCTTAGTACTTTAGATTTCACAAAAAAACCCAAGAACATATACACAATCTTGTACATGATTTGATTTACACATATTTTGTATATAGAAGTCTAAATCATCCTGTGCATGCAAACACACATAAAAACTATGACAAATAACTGCTTGTCTAAATGTACTACCTTCTGTTACCAGGTGGAAAGGATGGAGCCATCAGACAAAGATTACCTCTATGCCAGTGTTTGCCTTAAACTGGCACCTGTTCTCAGAACCATCACCCATGTACGTCCGAAGGCTGGTAACCCTACAGCTCCCAGTGCAGGAACTCGATGCACATGAGCTCTCTTCCTCCTGATCAGATCTGTAAGTCACTGCTACATAGACACTTTCTATTCATTTCTATTCATTTCTATTTCTTAACTATTCACATTAATGCCAGGTATGGCGAGACCACAACATATGCTGCCTTCAAAATGTGTACTGGAGCTTCTCAGGTCTCCAGTAAACAAGTAGCAGGAGTTAATTCCCATCTTTTGTTGAGCTGTAATATAATTTCACTGATTTAGGTGCAATTATTTTCAATTTATACATATGACAATCAAGGGAAATGCAGTATCACAGAAAGTATTTCAGTTTTATTTTTCACCCAAGTGTAGACATCCCAATGCTTTTTTCTTTGTGGTAGGCGTTTATTTATTGTATATCATAATCTGATTTAGAATGGATTATCATGCAACTCTCTTAGAAGCATGGTCATCAATATCATGGTTTTCTTGCTTTCATCCTTATTACTCTCATCTAGGAAAGATTTGCAGTACACAATAAAAGAGCCCCAATACTGTTGCAGTGCCAGAACTCATGAAAAGCATCACAAACCCCAACACTGTAAATCATGCTTCCTTCCTCCTCTTGGTCACAAAATGTAATTACAGCTGCATCTAAGTACAATGCACAAAGTGTTCTCATAGTGTTTTGCACGTGCATCGAGCCTTTTATCTACAGATCCTAATGGTCTTTAGATGTTTGAATTTAGATCTGCAGACTCCCCATAATACACAGCTAAAAGAACCAGATTCTATGATTAACTACCACTGCATCAGGACACATAAAAGAAGTGCTTTACTTGAAATGGTGTCCCCAGTTTCAAGAGGATTCATATACCTCCTTTTTTCAGACAGTGCCCTGAACAACCCCCTCACTCTCACGCTGCAGCTCAGACAGACCCCAAGGGGAATTTCCACTCCTAAACTCAAGACGATCAAAACAGTCTGAAAAGAAAGTGAAAAAGCTGTTAATTCACCTAAGTTACCCTTAGCTCTAGGTGGGTATCCTGAGCAGGAGGAAGGGAGGCAAGAGGAGCAATGTATGCACTTCCCCACGCAAAGACATTTCGGCTAAGTCTGTGCAGGGTCAGACCCATTCTCAGGGCTCATTCGCAAAGACAAACCATCCCAGAGAGAGGAAAAGAGCCTGCTATGATCCCATTTATCAACTCGCATCCAGGTGGCCTCTGAGGGATGTTCGACTTGTCCCAATAGAGGACTTAAAGGAATGAAGGATTGGATTATCATTTAACAAGGTATGGAGGCCACGCCCCTTAAATAATCAACTCGCATATATATAGATCTTGAATATACAGATACAACATAGATACTATATATAGATATAGTTATGCTATATAGATACTCCTCTACAGATTCTGACTAACTGATCTTCAAATTCAGCACACTTTCCTTACAGGCATCCGGGCTGGATGCCTTTAAGGAAAACTCAAATTGATGGAGAATCCAGGACCTTCTGTGGTAGTTCTCTCTGCATCTTTGAAATATTTGGTCACAGTTGCTAGTTCTTCCCAGAGTTGGAGGCAACCCTTGGAATGCCTCAGGCACTTGAGGAACATAATCCAAACTACAGCACACCCTTTGGGACTTAGAACTTTCGCTAACTAGTAAATGCAATATAACTGTCTCCTTGTAAAGCCTCATTTTTTACCTCAGTAATGGTACTCATGGAGGTTACAGCATTTGAGCTTAAATTTTTTTCAGCTGTTCATGAGCTTTACAAAACACTGAAGAGCCTCTACCTTTCTCTGGAGGTCACAGGACTCCAAATGAATATGGTGATAATTAGGTCAATCTTATGGAACATTAATCTGAAATAAGGACCGAGACTTTAAAAATTTGTAACAAAACGTGTAAAAAAAGCCCCCAAACTCACATTGCTACTGATGAAACTCATTGCAGTAAAATGACCAGTCCGTTTCTCTAAGATTTCCAGAACACCTGAGACAATGCTGAATCTTAATAACTTATGTAGCAACAGTCTGACGTATGTGATACGGGTATGATTTAAAAACCTTCTTGATTTCAGAGAATAGACTGGAAGATCACCTGGAAAAGTGACTCTTCGGTAATGCAACCCTACTGCTGATTTTAGTTTACTACATATATTTGTAATGTGTATTCAGTTCTCCATTTCCTCATTAATTTTATACCCTTTGTCATGGACTGTTGCTGGTTAACCTGACTGGCTGACACCACTGTAAGCAAGAAGAGAACCAGTCCTGCAGATGTTAACTGAAAGACAGCTAGTGATAAAAGAAAATATATGAACATCTAGATCAAGAACATAGTGAACAGGAATTTAAAAATGGCCCACACAATGGAGCCATTACATTACAGAACTACTCTACATTACATGCATTATGGAAATGCTGCTTATATTTTGTTTTACTGACATGGTAAATTACCAGAATTGTTCACTGTAACACATACTTTAAAATTATCTGTTCAGATTTATCAGCATAACTAGATTTATTCCACACATGTTCACACCTGTTTTATAAAACATACCAACTGTGCCAGAGCGACCATGCTGGAATCCTCTGGCTCTCATCCAAGAGCAAACACATCGCAGGCTTCGCTGAACTGCCCTAAGAAGCCTTCAATTTTGCAATGAGGAGGTCACCAGCCAAAGTAAAAGACTTTTTATGATTTTCTAATCTCCATGTCAAAAAGACTAAAGAAAAACTACAAAGTTTTGGTCACATGGCCATTATTACATGAGATGAAGACCAAGACTAACACTTCACTTCTTGGGAGAAGTGGCTGATATCCCTGCTGTCAACCTGGTCCCCTTTTAGATAAACATTTAAGTCTTATTTATAACAGAGAGAAAAAAATCAAAGGCAAAAGGATGAAAATTGAAAAAGCCGCCCAAATTCTCAGATGAATTTAAATAACACAAGGCTTACCACGCTCTACTGCCTGTTCCCCGGTACCACCCCAACATTAGGGGGTATCTCCCACTGGAGACAGACACCCTTCTACAGCCACTGCTGGAGGCCACGTGGGACACTCTCGGCAACACATCAAGAGTCCCTGGGCACCAGCGTGTCGGCAGCTGAGCTGAGACGTTAGTTACATTCCCAAACACGAGACTGCAAGCAGTCAAAGGCAGGCTTCATGATCCAGATTTGGTGTTGAAAAGCCTCCTCCATTAGGAGTTTTGCAGGAGTAGTTAATGACAGTAACCTCAGGGGGATTCCACACAAATCGCACCACTAGATGAAAGGATGCTTCCAAAAGGTTTCTGTGACTTTGCCTACCAAGATATCTGCCTTGATCAATGCACGCTTTGGTGCTGTTGTGAAAGGACGGGCCAGTACCTTTCCAAGTACCATAGTTTAAAAAAATAAATCAAGACTAAAAGCTCAAAACCCCCATTCAGTTTGCTTTTACTTCTTCTGAAGCGTTCTGGCAGGTAAAGTTCAGGCCATCTCTATAATGTACAGAAGATAATCCACCGGATAGATTTCAAGGTCGTCCAGCTTCGAGTTACTCCAGCACTACAGCCGAGCTCTTGCACTAAGCCAAAGATACCTTCTGAAATTCTCAGTGATTAAGAAGAGTGTGTACATGCAGAAGACTTAATAATGATGTCTGCTGGCCAAACTAGTTGGAACAGCCCCTCTTCACATTTGTAACTTTGTTTAAATATTTCACCGGTATGGTACAGAAGTATGGTACCATCACTTGTTCAAAGTCAGAATTAGTCAGATAGAGGAATATAAGGAAATACAGCCTTATTATGGTGTGGCGTGGTAATGGCCTTTACCATATGCATTGCAAATTCTTCTGGTAATGGCAAACAATGATGCTAGGCTTCCAGAACTTGTGTCACAATGCTGTTATATTGAAGACTGTGCAAATGGATTTCTCTGTAGAAGTTCATGAACATGGAAATACATTTCCATTCCTACTAAGCATGAAGATGTTTTGTTTATTTAGTGCTAAGCTGAACAAAGGACCAATTCAGTCTCAGGGCAAGAATGATTTCCAGAGGTCTTGAGAACAAACATTTCAGTAGACGAAGTATTTTAATGTCTCTGTATGGGAGGAATAACTCCAAACCCAGGAGAAGGTGGGAAGGAAGTGAAGACACCCTTGAGGTATAGTTATTGTGGGACATTGACAAAAAAAATGAGAGAAGTGGAAAAGATGCTTTCGGGTAAAGCATTGCTAAAAGCATGCATGTAAGGAAGCTCTTCGAAAGGTATAGTAAAAAAGTTTTAGTAGTAGTGCTTTTTTTTTTATTTCCACCACACTAAAAAAAAAAAATACCTCTCTTTCCTCAGTGTTTGTGCAGATCTTAAGGAGCAACTTTTGATACAAATAAACTGACCACTAAAGAGAATAAGATGATTTGTTACATATTGACCACTGAATGGTCCACAGATAGCAGTGACATATCTCTAGTAATGATATGATTCAACCTTAGAAAAACAATTCCAGATTTTATATTTTTTTTTGTAGGGCTCACAAAGGAAATTGTTACTGATCTAGATAAATATTTCAAAGTTCAGTTCAGTTAAGAGCTTTGCTTAGATTTTAGACTTCATTTTGCCTTTTGCTTTTAGGGCTAATTTATCTTATTCTTCTCCTTACTCTTCCCTAGTAAGCCTGTACATTAAAATTTCATGTCCTTTTCTACATGATAATTAAAAAAATGTTAAAAATGAAGCACGCTGATGATAAAAGAGAAAACCTGAGCAGACTGCCTTGCAAAACATACAATTGCTTTGGATTGCTACAATAAGAGAATAAAATAGTGTGTTACTAATAAATTTAGCAAGGAATAAACACAGGTCTAAGAATTACCATTATCTGTTAGTGCTTCAGCTAACAAGTAGGCTAACAATGCCATTTTGAATGGCAGTGTCGAACAATTTTAAGAAAATATTTTCACATGACTGTTCCTATTAAGAGTTTCATGGGAACTGGAAATGGGAGGGATATCTTTTCAAGATTTTTGCTCTGCTGTGAACACACAGTAATGGTGTCAGTGGTCCTGCTGAAAAGAGTTTCAAATCTAGTATTTGCTATAAAACTGCAAATGTAAATCTGCAAACTTCTCAAAACTTAAGAAGAAATAAGACAACTGAAATTTGATACTTAGTAACTCCAAGGAGATATTCTCCTATCTCTACAATTACAGCTTACATATAACATTATAGTCACAATATAATTATTGCTCATTTTGCACTTCTACAAATGGGGGACAATGTCATTAGTCAGTAACCCTGATTCTCAATATTTTTTCTAACATTCATAATGCTTACAATCAAACATAAGATCCTTAGGGCTTCCTGAAGCATAGCATAGTAAAAAAATAGATGAATACCTATTAAACTAGGTAAATAAGTTCTGATCACAAAACCAAAGGTTTGATACACTTTCCTAGAAATTATTTCTCCTGAAATACACCAGGATTTTTTTTTTTAAATAAAACTATCCTATCAAGGAGTTCACCGAGAACAGGACCCTACACTTTAGATTTTTTGACCTTTCATTCAAAAAATAATCTTTTGCACTAAATAACAAGACAACACTATATTAATCTGCATTACTTAATTTGCTAAGGTCTGTCCAACTATTCGTAGTGCACTCAATCTGCCTCTTCTTGAGGATCAGAGTCATGCACAATCTTGACAACTAGGAATGGTGAATCTGGTCTCCAAGATACTGGAAAAACCATCAAGAAGTGCCATATTTCCAATAAAATCTAAGAAACTTCATGTAGTTGTAGCAAGGTCAAATCCCCTCATAGTCCAAATCTAGATGAAAGCCTGCAATTTAAACAGCCCTGATCTAGAGATGTATGGAAAAGGTAATCAGCAAACACTGACCCTTTAACTGTTTAGGGCAAACAATATCATTAAGCCATTTAATTAAGACATTCAATCTCATTTGTAAATAAGTACGTCTCAAAAAATGGATCTCCCTTCCAGTGAAAGCATTTTTGCCAGCTGCAACTGAAATGGCTAAAATCTGAATACCTTCAGAGACCAGCAAAACATTCAGAAAAAAATTCAATTTTTATATTCAATTATCTAGCAAGTATCTCAAGAGTAATAGTGGTCTATCTCTTGCTATAGGATGCAGAAAATGTAGATCTGTATGACAACATACAGAATCATATGTGTATAATTATAGCTATATATATAAACGTAGCTTTCATATCACTGTAAATTTTTATTAAAATAACAAAATTGCTTGTAGAAGTGCAGACAGATAACATAATGTAACGTTACCTCACTGATGTATAATTTGAATGCCACACAATCAAGAGAAATCTGTCATAACGCCCCACACAATACAGAATAGTCAGGTGCTTTATTCTTCCTGTCAAACAATTAACTGCTGCTTTTTTATCACTGAAAGTGAGTATATAAATATTATGCTAACTTGCAACAAAATGACCTGGAATTCAAATTTACGCTAGGGCTGAAAATTCATAGTTAACATAGATAACCTAACCAATCTTCTCCTGTAGAATCTATTAAGTAATTAGTTGGGAAAAAAAAATTAAAAATCACATGCCCAAGCACAAGACAGAGTCCCTGCAATGCTTGCAGTGGATTTATTTTAAGCTGTATTCACCTTGCGTGAAACAGTACAGTTTCAAATGAAAACATCAGGAAATCTCTGAGCTCCAAGGATAAAATCTGGCATCAAAGAATTAAAAACAAAAGGACTATTTTAGTTTCACATGTGCTTTTCAGGAACCGAGCTTGCTCTGTGTTTTCGTTACAAGCTGCTAACACCCTCCATGGGAGACACGGTTATTTTAGACTTCTACTGCAGCAAACAGCTCCGGCGATTCCCTCCGAAGTGCTGTCCCCACGCTGGGATGGCCTCTTCCTTTTCCCAAAAGGAAACAGGAATACTGCGTACCGCCATTGTCACTGACTCATCATCGTCATCATCATCATCTTCCCAGTGGGGGCAGAGACCTGCCTGCAAACTCTGCGGGATGCCGCGAGAGGAGGAAGACTCCGGTACCCAGCCTGCCTCGCCAGGGACGAGCGCCCCAGCCGCCCTGTGCCCCTGGCAGAGGAAGATCACGCAGGGGTGCTCCCCTCCAGGGAAGGGTCTGGAGTGCAACACGCCTTGGTTTCAACCTGACCACCCCTTTGTACAGGAGATGAATCCTAGTCCTAAGCTAGCAGAAACACTCCCCAAGCCTAAACCACTCTGGTCACGGCTCCATCACAAAGCGTAATCACCTTGCCGTGGGAGATAATCACCTTGTAACATAGGGACTTGATAGCAGTTGTTTTATGGAAACGAGCATCATTTTATAAGAAAAATTAACATTACAGGTAAACGTTAAGATTCAGTTGAATTCAAACAGTAAAGAAATGCTGGGGTTTTCTTCCTTTCCTTAAAGAAAATTATGTGTACATAAAGGACCACCGGGAACACCTCTTACACAGTCATGAGTAATGAAACGCTCTTGGCAGTATTTACCCAGTTCTAATCAGCAGATAGAGGAAAAAAAAAAAAAAAAACAAAAGACAACACACTAAAAAAACAAATAAAAAACCAACCTCAGAACCACCAGGAAGCAGTATCATCGCAATGAAAGTCATGATTAAAGCTTTTTACTCAGCTATGAACCTTCCCAATTATTTCCAGCACTGAGTAACATCCTGAATTTAGCAGCACTGACCTTCACTTTCAGTTCCCCACTGCAATGCTGTTTTCTAGCAGAGAAGCAATCTGCACATCGGAAATATAACACATATGCAATGCAGACTTCAAACAAAGGACCATTGTCACAACAAGGAGCCTACCACGAATAATCTCGTTATGGCAATCGTGAAGGATCTGACTCATGAAGCGTCTGAAGCAATGTTTCAGGCTACAGTCACTTGCTCGTCCACAAAGTACACCTGGCTATTTCACCCAGCAAATAGATGCTAAGTAAGGCTACGTGGTTTTACAAAGAGAAAACCTTCAGACAGTACAGCCAGAGCTGCAGAGTTAAGAGGAAATTAGTTCTTCTAGCGTTATGTGTTTATCTTCCCCTTCTTTGGGAAAGGGGGAGACATCCCTACTCCCCCGCAGCCTATTTTCCTTTTCACATTAGGATAAAACACTTTGAATAATTCAGGACACAACCGATGCAACCTAAAGCAGCCCTCAGTGCTCAGTACTCAGCTGGCAGGGACGTGCGCCCCGGGGAACCCAGGCTGGGTGGCCGGCACACGCGGGCCACCCCATCCGCCCCAGCACACAGGTACCAAGCAGGGCACGGCCTTCGCCGTCCGCATGAGCATCGTGGGCACCGGAGCACCCGCCATTCCGAGAGAGCTCTTGGGATACATCCACACGTGCCGAGTCAGGCTGCGCCACGCTCGCGTGGCTGCCGAGCCAGAAGACCTCGCCGGGCCGTAACGCAATCCCGCTCCCGTAAACGCTGTCGGCACGGCGCGGCACAGGCTCCGGAGCTGGACGAAGACTGCTGGGGGAACGACGGTTTTGATGATGCTCTAGAGGGAAAACTGGCAGTTGTCAGGCCACTAAGGATTAATACTAGAAAACAAACACCCAGTTACAGAAGAGATGCACAAAAGGCGGGGGGGGGGGGAAACTGAGCAGA
>JANZLQ010000078.1:2883822-2895523 GCA_026212715.1 Elanus axillaris | reverse complement strand
CCCGCCCCCCCCCCCCAACTGCAAGGGAGCCGAACTGCATTTTTCATAAACAAGAAAGCAACTGAATTAAACTGCAGAACTCAGCAGCACCATAACTCTCCAAACCTTTGCCAGGCCCAGGCAGCCTGGGCAGGCGGGAGTCTGGAAAGTGATAAAATGATTATTTAAAAAAAAAAAAAAACAAACCTTCAACTTAGGAGAGTACACAAGTGTTTTTTAATAAGGTAAATGAAGTTTCTTTATGAGTGTATTCCCAAGCTGAACACGCATTTTAACTTGAAATAGAGGGAGTGTTTTGTGAAAGCATTTTGTAGATGTGAAGCTGCTTTTATGTAACTCAATTTATCAGAGAAACATGTTGTATCGTGTTTTTAAAATATTACAGAGATAAAAGTATCATCATTGAAATATTTGCATATTTTGTAGTACAAAGAAATGATCTACGCTAACAGACTATTTGTTGTCACATTAACTTCAAACAAATAAGGAAATAAAGGTTGATTTATTACTATGCGTCTTGGGCTGCAGGGTGGTAAAATTCCACTGACTGTAGCTTAAATAAAGGTCTAGTAAAAATAATGGAAAAAATCCTACCCATTTCATAAATCAGCACAAACAAGTGGCACGACATAAGGTGTTTATTAAAATAATTTATGAATATACCTTATTTATTCATAGCTTTTACAGGAGTGACTTCTGAACCGAAATTTCTCAAATCTGCACTTTCAAGAAGTGTTGATGTGTTGCGGGTTGCATACCACACCTTCATAAATAACAAACCAATTGAATCTGTTGCACTGCGAAAGGCAGCAGCACCTCTGCCTCGGGACCCCGGTCACCCAGCCTGCCCGTGCTGCTGCCGCAGCCAGCCACGTCTCCTCGTACCTTCCAGTTTGATTTTTGACCCCGCTGTGATCAATGGGACCCTTTCCAGAATCTGACAGTTCTAACTGTCGTCTCCCAACCTCTACGCTTAGTAAACCGCAGACGAGTTTGCAGACCCTCCCATGGCAATGCTGGCCTCGGTCAGCTGGGAGAGTTTGCTGCCCTCCCTTGTGCCCCACTGCAGCAGGCAAGGTGGGGAAAGCCAGGAGGAGGAAGGGGAAAATAAACTCCAGCCTGCACACACACACGTGTGTTTACAGACACATGCATACAGGGGTATATAAATAGGTACTCCCATGTATACAGTATACCTGAACTCAGGTTTACAAATATGGGATGTATATATAATTAGAAATGAAAGGTGGAGTCCTGAATCCATGGAACCATCAGCTGCTTTGGCTAACAACTCCAGGTTTTGCTCCCGTTTACACGAGGCAGTTTTGGAGCAATGCAGCATAGACTGAAGCTCACTGGCAAACCAAATCTGAGAGCTGTCGTTTGATTCACTATGTCGGTCGCATCCAGAAAAGGTCTCATGAAAATTCCCTCGGTAAAACCCAGTGCCCATGAAGGGCGTGAGGAAGGTGTGCTCACACCACTGCAGGGTTTAGTGCCAGGGAGCAAATGAAATGATACATAAAAAAGCGTCATATACCCTTGACTGCATCCAGTTGTAGATCACATTTAGAGTACTTAAGGGATTTAATAAATCAATTTTAAAATAGTTTCAGCTTTTTTTCAGAGGTGGCAATTAGATTAAGAGTGTTTATTTCAAGTGGTATAGCTAAGGCCATACAATTCCGTGTGTAGATATCCCTCAGAATAAGAACATCCTTTCATAGTCAAAACCAATCTACTGTAAACGGAGACCAGACTCAACCAAAAGAAGACATTCTGAATGCAGTGCAAGACCATCAGCATATTCTTCATAATTCCACAGGTATTTTGGAATGGCACAGACCAACCACAGATAAATAAAAAGAAAGAGCGATTCCCAACTATGTATTTGTATCTATTTTCTCATTCCCTCCCAGTAACAAAGTATTCTCCCATAAATACCATGGAATTACAGCATCTTAAGACTTCATATTAGAAATAACAGGGATGTTTCTGTGAAGTAATAATCCTTGTGGAAGTATTAGCAGGCTATTGTTCCATTTATATGTAACTTGAAAATGAAAATTTTGAAGTTTTAGAACTTGTAGAAGTTTTAGACTAATGTCTCTTTATTTTGTGCTACTAGGAAAATATTTCTATGGTAGAGGCATAACCCTCAAATAAAATTGCTGACGAAGTCTTAAATACCAAAAAGCAGCAAAAAGTCCTGAATCTAAATTTAAAAAATAATTTTAAAAAATCAAGTTACTTAACCCAAGTCATTAGCTGTGTTAACATTTGCAGCTTATTATGGGTATTAAGCAGAACACATTTTTATTTGAGTGTAAAAGTTTGGGACTTTCCTCATATGACCTTCCTGGCGTACTGCCAAGGCTCAGCTCTTGTTGACATTTAATCTGAACATAATCCCTGAAATCTCTGTGCCACTGCTGGGTTGCATGGGAATGACTCCCCGACAACGTACACGGAATCGTGCTGTAAATTTTATTTTCAGCTCATGGCTGTTTCCCTTTCTTCCCAGCTTTTGCAAATTATTTATTTGAATAAAAATAATACATCTATACCCTTTATTTTTTTATAGAACCATATAGTACCTAAAAAAGAAAACAAGCCCAACACTTCCTACTTCAGTTGTTTTTCTACTGATAGCTTCCATATTTTTAAGGGAGCGAACTCCAGAAAAAAAAATAAAATTCAGCAGCTGATGAAAAGCCTGGGTTATGAGCTGCAGTGGCTCAAACAAGCCCATCAACTCAAAACAGGAGCAAGACCACACTGCAGCAGAGGGGTGAGGGTTCCAGCTGAGGGTACTTGCACTTATCTGTCGTCTTCTCAATGAGCAACTGCCTTTACAAAAAAAAGCATACAGTTAAAGAGTTTTTTCTTATTCAAAGATGCCTCTGATCTCTGAAGCCAACTGCCTTTTTGTCATGAACGCTGTGAAAAATCAGTGTCCAAGATTTCCACATCTGTGATTTTTGGCACTTGTGCCAGGGTAGGGACTGAATAACTGATGTCTGAACAACACTAATGAAACTGAGGCAACACAGCAATTTGTCCCGCAGGGAAGCGTAGAAAAGCCCAAAAATCACTGCAACAAGATGAGTGTGGATCTCTCATTGTTTTCTGTGTGCTCAGGATTTCACAAGTATTTTGTCCCTGCATTCAAGAAGGAGCTAGGGAGGCAAAGCAGCATGGACTTTAATCTTGCTAATGCAGGTCCTGAAAGCAGTAAACTGTACAACAGTATGAGCTCTAGTATGGGATGGAGAGACCTACCCATTGACCTGCATACTTAGTTCAACAACAATTTAAGTGTCATTATAGTTCATGTGAACTAACACTGGTCTACCTACACTTGCTGTGGTCCAATTTCTGCCTGAAGCAGAGATTGGCTCTTATTGAGACTTCTTATGATACCAACATTTTCCCTTTTCTATGTAAAGTAAGTAAATAAAATGAACAGGAAAGATTAACTATTCACTTCAGAATATGAACTCAGTTTAAGAAAATGCAAAAGGATGACAGATAAAGTAATTTTAATTGTTTTAAACTCTTAATTTGCAGCAGGGAGCTTGCTTTGCTCAGCAGGATCTTCTCCCTGTGCATTAACCCCTCCCCACACACTTCCTACACAATGAGTTGACCAAGCTGCCAAGGACCATAATTCCATGGGAAAAGAGAAAGTGCTCTGAAGTATTCATAAAGGCTTATTTTATTACCTCTAAGTTACTTCTAATGCTAATTTCTTCATATATGTACAACGTATCCTATTTCAAAAGTATTATTTGGGGTTGGGGTGCAGGGGACCTTTCAGTTCTTCTCCTTCTGCTCTTTAAGAAAGCTAAACTCCAAAGAAAATAGGAGCTACTCCTCCAGTCCTCTGTTTCCTACAACAGAGTGGCTTCATCCAACCAACAGCCACTTAAGTCAATGGGGAGCTGTTAGTGTTTAGTTTAGGCCATGTAAGAGTGAGAAATTGAGAAACATGTTTTTACCTGGCCTTCAGCCAGGTACAGTGCCACCACTAATGAGTGGCTGCTATAATGAGACCTTTTGAAAGAGCTGTATGTGAGATATGAATCAATGAACACAATGCAAACCTCATCCCCATCTCAACGAGGGCAAAAATCATTGCAGCTTTACCGTCAACATTTTTAGGTGTTCTGGTGCCAGCCTACTGCCAAAGGAATTCACTGATAGGGAAGGGCAAGGTCTGTTTGCAACGCAGTCCTCCCTGGGAGATGCATTTCATGGCTCCCAGCCAAAGCCTCCAAAATACCCTCGGGGTAGCAGTTGGGCTGGAGCTGCCCCATCACGCCCTTCCACTGCAGCCAGGTTTGCCTATTTTTGCAGCTGGCACCACCAAAGGCTACAAAAACTTGTAGTCAGCACAATCCCTTCCAGACTGACTTTTCAGTCTCTTCAGCTAATACTGAGATCAGTGCATAGACTGGCAACATCTGTAAACAGAGTTGATAGATCAGGCTCTGCACCTCCCTAAACCTTTTCTTTTTCATAACAATTTCTGCATGACTGTTACCACCATGGGCCTCACTAGCTTCGAAAGAAAATTGCCCACCACACCAGCTTGTAAAAACATCGTTTCACCTAGCACCAACACAACAAAATCCTTTTTGCTCAGTGTTTCTAATCCCCATGATAACAGTGCTGTATACAGAGTGTCATGATGAAAATAAGCTATACTAGTTAGTCCAATGACTCAGGGGTAGTTTCTTCCACTGCTGCTCCAGAGGCACCAAGAACTGGCTCAGGAGCTTAAATCTTGATGCTAAATACATGTTCACTGTGCAGCTAATCCTGTCATTTTCAAGACAAAAAAACATGTCTGTGCAGCCTACAGCTACTAGTGATGTACATCCTACTAGTACACCATGTACTACCTAAATGAAAAAATACTTTCAATGGTGAGTGAGGAAGACTATGGTTTTAATAATGTCTCCATTTGCAACTAAAACTACGGACAACAGAAAACAACCTCAGAAAGGGAGCAACCAAGGATTATAAAGAATATTGCATATATAGGTATATCTTATACAAACCATTTTTAGAAGAACACATTCAGCCAAAGCATCAGCACTGCTCAGGAATTCAATGATCCCTTCCAAGAGAGAACTGCAAAGGGGTTTACAAGCTAGAAATCCCACAGAGGCAAGTAAACACTACCTATTTTCATGTACAGTGTTACAAACAAAGCCTGAAGAGTGAACTATAGATATGAAGTTCAAAAAAATTCCATGTGTGCAAGCAAATGTATGATCTGTACGTGCAATTACCGTGGCCCTGTGTGATAAGTAAATATACACATACCAGAACAATAATTACTTATCTAACTGGCTGTTGTGGGCCTGTGACAACACTGGCTTTCTGAACTACTGTTGTACCTGTGCTTGCAAATGAGCTGCACGATGGAAGACCACTCTCTAGAGAGCTCACTCAAGCTCACTGGGCTTGGTTTGGTTTTGTTCTGTTGCTAGCTTAACATAAAACTTGAGTTGCGCCCCTAACCTGACTCTTATTTAAAGAGAAAAGATCTTAGCGCTATGGAAGCGGTGCTGTAAGCCTGAGCAGATGGCCCACAGGGAGGAGGAGGAGGTGGCTTGATATTGTTGCAGATAACAGCACTAGCGATTCAGTTAGGAAGCAAAAGCTTGTATTCCAGCATCCTCCTCAGACACTAAGCCTGAGAGAGACTGGTCTAGTGTATAAAATGCACCAGGATGGGAAACGGCACAGCCAGCTCAAATACTCTCTTCCCCTGTAAAACGTGGTTGCCTTTTCAATAATGCCTGCTGAGAACAGTCCCTCTCCCACGCCATCATGCGACAGGTGTCATCTGGGAGCCTACTAGTTGGCACAGGCCAAAACCATGTCACGGAATGTGCGAGAAATTAAATAATATGGACAATCATAAGATACAAGTCCTGGCCCTGATTAATTTACCAATGTAGACACAGCCTTGGTGAAGCAAAATGGAGTCTTTCAAGCCCATCGCTGCAGTTTAAAATACAAACATCAGAAACAGGGTGGTATAGCAGGACCAAAGACTATGACTGCAAATTTTTGTCCCATAGCCACCACACGATCATGTTCGCACCACAAGGAAGCGGGAAGCACAAACAACTTCTAAACACAAAGTCAAATGTTTCTCTGAAAATAAAGAGGCCAGAAGATGAGTGCTATAATAGATATCAGGGTGCTGGCAAAGGCAAAGTGTGAAATGGATGCTTTCCAGCATTCAGTTTAGGAAGACAAACATTGTTTCACAAATTCACTGTAGCCCTGCTTATTTTCCAAGCTCCTTAACTCATGCCAAAGGGCTTGGACTTTCTGAACATCCTGTTCTGTTTCCTCCACCGCTAGTCTGAGTCCTCAGTGCTAAATGTCTTTATTTCAGAGTCCCATTTTCTATCATTTTATTCCAAACTCCGCACTCTTTGTACAGGCTTTGTATTTTACCTCTGGGTAAGAGTGAAGACAAGCAGATTAATGAGAAGTCTGAACAGCACATTAAGTTACACCTATTTTAAGAGCCTTCTACAGCAAGCATCCCAAGGCGCTGTATAAAAATAAAACTACGCAAATCACATTTAAAACTAACAAAAAGCTTGCAGATGCTGGATTGCCTTAAAGCATAAATATAAAGATCGATGATTAAATGATTCCACGATTCCCCAAAGTGTTGGAGCCACATGAACAGACAGACCATTTTACCTGTCATTGCCTGGATGCATTAGCAGTCTGCTTGGATGTAAAGCCGAGGCATCTCCAGGACAGCCTACTGGCAGGAAAAATATTCCCCCCGACAAGGGCAGGAAAATGGCTTTAGTCTACGAGCAGCAGATGGCCATTTCAGGGATTTCCTAACTGACGAAAGGCAATGCCTCCTGCACCTCTCAAAGGCAGCTGCAGAACACATTTCTGCTCCTTTCTTTGCCTCTCCACAGCTGCAAGAAGTTCAAGGTACAAGTGGTCTCATGGGAGTGACTACAGTAGCAAAGGCTTGGGCAGAGACAGGAACATTATCTCTCATCCTAATGGCTTTTAACTCCCAGATCCACTGCTCTTGGGACTCCACCAACACCACAAGAAACAGAAGCAAAGACCTTGGCATGGCTGACGTGCACACTGGGCCTGGCTCATCCACCCATACAGATATACTTCCTGGCCGCTGGGGTAAAGCGACATGGGAGAAGGCATTTATCTCGTTATGAGGGAACCACCGCTGCCACTGAAGTGCCAGGGAGCCTGTTGCTGCTGTTGGTGTGGACACAAAACTGTCCACTTGCTTCCCACTTCTCTGCCATAAGACTTCCATCCTGCTTCCCTCCTCCTCCTTCCCACGGCAGCGTTTCAGGCTGAGACCAAAGCATGCAGTCAGAGATAAAAAAAACCAAGTATGACCCTATTTGCCTTAAATAACTGCATTTCTACACTGTCCAGTCACAGTGCCCAAGCAGCCACGGGGCACAGCAGATGCTCCCACAGGAACCGTAGACCCCGATGATGCCATCGAAGCACCCCAGTAAGGAATCTGGGTGACCCTGCCCTTGGTCTCACGCTCATCAGGAGCTGCTGCTGGCTGTCAGTACCTACATCATGGGACCATGCAGCAGAGCTACAAGCAGGAGGCACAGACCTGCTGTGCTCCAAGACCCCATGCCCTCCATACAACCCTCTTCCAGGAATCCTCCAGCGTGGATCCTCACTCCCAGCTACCAGGCTGACCACACTGCTGCCTGGTAAGCATCACTCCTGTGTGAAGCTCCCAAGTAACTGCTTCATCTTGCCCTGCCATTTTGAGGCAGAAGTGGTTAAAGAAATACATAGATAATCAGCTGGTCCTTGCAGAGACATATTTCCCTTTCTCGAGATAGTTTAGGAGAAAAGAACCAAGTGATGCATTTGCAGCCTCTTCAAGGAAGTACTGCTGGAAGATCAGCTTTGGCCTGCAACCCTTAACAAACAGCAGTGTGGTTCACGCTAGATTCAACCCTGCTTTAAAATTATGTATTTATTAACACACACAAAAGAGGGAAAGGAAGTAACAACACAAATGGTAAGTGGACAGTAGGCTGTGGTTGCAACAGTGAAGTCAAGCTGAGGCCCAAGGGCCATCAAACTCAAACCTGTTCACATTACTTTGTGTGCAGCTGAGGTGATCGCCAGCACATGCACATTCTAGAATTTGTGGAATTAAAAAAAAAATTAAAAACGTTATGGCTGCCAACATAATGGCATTCGTGAAGAGTATTAACTTTAGTAAGTTAGCTAAAACCAGAGCTACAAACTTACAAGGCGGACATGGAATAAATAACATCAACATAAGAAGAACCAGAGGTTCTGAACAATTCTGGAATCACATTTTGAAACCAACTCAAGAATATATAAGTGAAATCAACCTAACACACAAAGCTGATGCTTCAGTAAAGAAGGCCTGGACAGACAAGACTTTAAGCTCACACTGCTCAAGTAACGAACACTCCTCACTATCTGGCTCAGAAATCAATTGAATTCCAGAGTGGCCTAACTGTCGACAGGAAAGCAGAGAAACTATTTTAAGTAAGCATAACTAAAAATAAAATGGGAGATGCAATGAAAGGAAAAAAGAAAGTGGTCAGTGATAAATACAGTATAGAGATTTCACTATTTATACTTTTAAGGCTATTTATATTTGAAAGCTTTCCCTTTGAGACACTGACAGGCGGGCTTCCACATTCATCAGTCTGGTATTCATTCAAATACACAGTATTTATAGAAATATCTCAAGGCCAACAGGAATAAAAAAGACATTAGAATTAATTTCTGTCACAATTTGGGGTTATTATTATCACCTCACATTCAAGTTCAGCCACACATAAACAAACATTTCCCAACATTACACTGATACACATTTTGAATGCTCTCCATGAAATCCTGCTCCAGCAACACAGCACACCGTGAAAAAACTAATATAACAGTTTGACACGGTCTGACACAACTTGCGTTGCCTGGAGATAAGCTCTTCCAGATGAACTTGCTGTGTGGGCTTGATTTCCCAAAGAGTTGAACACTTCATGTCATTCAGGACACCAGCGCAGCACCTGTGATGGCAGGGCCATGAAGAACTTACACAACATCAATTCACAACAGAGCAAATCTAAAGGGCAGAACTGAAGAGGAAAGGATCCATGACAGTGGCGTGACTGCTGAAAAGACTGACGATATGCTGGAGGAGAACTGCTGAAATACCCTGCACTGTCCTTTCCAAAAATGTTGCATTTGGCTCTTCAGAAGCTAAGGCATTTGAAAGGAAAGTGCAGCTCCTCTCGTGCATCTCTCAAGTTTCTCAGAAAACACCGACTCTGCGTCTGGTTAAGAACAGATCACATTCATGAACCCACTTGGAAAATACGAGCTAAGATGCGTGCTGCTTCTCTAGTAACCTGGATGATCTAACTTAGTTTCAGAGTCAATTGACTGCTTTTTGCTAAAATTGAAGTCCGTTATTATGTTTGTTCATGTGTCAAAACTGCTTAGCTTAATTAGCTAGCTTTCCTCTCTAGCAGTCCTTTCCATGATGTATTTATTAAGAACTATCTTATTATGCCTCAGGTTTTACTTTGCTAGTCTATTCTGCTAAGATACAGACTCTCAGAAATGCTTTCCTTTCTGTACCTGTTCTAGTTTGAATCGTTCCTGAATTCAAAACCCAGAATTACATACAGCATAACATATGACATTTCATTACATTTTTCTTCAATGACTAAAATTTCCATGCCTCCATCACCTTCACACTACTCCTATTCCATTCTAGATCCATGTTTATCTTTCCAGGGACCACATTACTTACCCATTTAGGTCTGGAGATTTGCCTTGTTGTGATACAAGTTTCAAGTACTTTTTAAAATATTTTCTCTACTTGTAAATGTCTAGGCTTTTTAGTCCAGCCAACTTAACTACCTACCAACCTCACTACCTTGTTTCCTTAATTCCACAGCCTGTTTTTCCTCTGAGAAAGAGCATTATTTACAGATCTACGTTTGCTTATGCTTGTATTAAATTTAAATTGAAACAATTAAATGCACGCTTCATGCAAGCTTATTTTATATAACCAACTCTTCTATAATGTCCTCAAGCTACATCAAAACAAAATCTGAGAAAGCACATCAACATCTCAGTTCAGTAGCCTTTTTTAAGAAAAAATCATATTCACTGCCTGTCTCAGCTTGCACCCAAGACAGTCAATGTCCTAAGTTTCCAAGGGTTTGCATCTACTGAGCCATTTACAGCTATATTTCTATGAGCAAAACAGACATGCCCGAGACTGTTCAGACTAACTGGCATGGGAAGGTGCCATGCTATTAAACTCTCTCACCCTCCAAAACATGGTGGCTGCTTTCAAACTGCCTACCGGAAATAATCCCAAAATAACTTTCAAACTTCACCTGGGAATAGTTCAGGTGAGTTCCCATAAATATAAAACAAACCTAGGCCAGGGACAGTTAACAGTAGAGACAATTGATTTCCAGGGCCTGGGAATGCTTCCAAGCACCATTTAATTTACTAGTATAGGCACGCCCATTGCTTGAAGACTTCTTAATGTCTGCATGACCCTGAGTTCTTCACGACTCTTTGTAGATCTTCATTAGCTTGTCATTCTCTCCACTTCCTTCTCAGAGATCAATATAATTCTACTGATACCACACCAGCCACAGCTTTTAGGAGACTTTTCTTTGGCTTGACATATTAATCTCTGTTTTGTTCCAATAGGGATGCTGAAATCTTTGTGTCAAGTTTCTTCTTCAGGACCATTTTCACCTTTATGTCCGTATAGTGTTTCTTTGCTCCTGGAAAACAAAACACTGTTCTTTCCCCTAGCTCAGCTCTGCTGACAGATGTGTCTTTCCACCTACAGAAAAGGAGTCTTCAGACAGACACATCTGCATCTTCCTCATATCCCTAGGAATCCCGGATCTTCATGGGGTTTCCTTCCTTTTTCTTATACGGCTCCCCAACTATATTCTAATTTCTCTCTCCAGTTCTTTAATCACATCCTTGTTCCTCCTCAGCCTCAAGTCTTTAGTTATCTCCATCTGTGGGGGGTTGACCCTGCCTGGATGCCAGGTACCCACCAGGGCTGCTCTATCACTCCCCCCTCCAGGTTGGACAGAAGAGAGAAAATATAACAAAAGGCTCATGAGTCGAGATAACATCAGGGAGAGATCAGTCACTAATTACCATCATGGGCAAAATAGACTCAACTTAGGGAAAATTAACTTAATTTATTACTGATCAACCAGAGTAGGGTAATGAGAAATAAAATTAAATCTCAAGACACCCCCCCCCCTTCTTCCCGGGCACAACTTCACTCCTGGATTCTCTACCTACCCCTCCCCCCCCAGTGGCACAGGGGGACAGGGAATGAGGGTTGGGGTCAGTTCATCACAGGTTGTCTCTGCTGCTTCATCCCGTACAGGGGCAGGACTCCTCACACTCTTCCCCTGCTCCAGCGTGGGGTCCCTTCCATGGGAGACAGTCCTCCATGAACTTCTCTAACGTGGGTCCTTCCCATGGGCTGCAGTTCTTCACAAACTGCTCCAGGGTGGGTCCCTTCCACGGGCTGCAGTCCTTCAGGCACACACTGCTCCAGCGTGGGTCCCCCACGGGGTCACAAGTCCTGCCAGAAAACCTGCTC
>JANZLQ010000078.1:2861753-2873754 GCA_026212715.1 Elanus axillaris | reverse complement strand
TTAAACTGTTCTTATCTCCACCCACAAGTTTTACCTTTTTCCTTCTGATTCTCTCCCCCACCCCAGTAGGGGGGACAGGGAGTGAGTGCGGGAACGGCTGTGTGGTGCTTAGTTGCTGACTGGGGTTAAACCACACCACCATTTTTTATCCTTTTCCAATCTCTTGCCCTCCCTCACCTTTCTCTTTTTCTTGGATGTCCACGAAAGTAGGTGTGACCTCCACGTGCAGGGACACAGACTTAGTTATCTCAGCCACCTTACTTTGGTTTATCAAACACAAGGGTATTTCTCTCTCTACTTTAGTTTTCCTATTGGTTTAGTCTAGTAATTTTCCCAGTTGAGGTTTAGACTGCCATATGTAAACCATACGTACACATTACTCCAGGGAGGGAGAGCAGGAGGGATGGTCATAGTACAGGAACGACAAGGCAGGTACCAAGTGCCCACCACCTGCCAGCAGGTCGGGTAGCAGGTATCCTGGAACACAAAATCCTCTGATATGCCTGGGCTCACCCTCGAATCACCCTGGATAGTTCTAGTTTCTTAAAAGTTTTACAGAAGAGTTTTTTCACAGGTCTCTCAACAGAGCCAGAATTACACAAAAACTCTCCTGGATAATTTTTTATGCACACATACGGCCAGCACAACTCAGCTATTGCTCCTGTCATACTACTGTGGAGTTAGACTGTACATTCCTTTAACAGAAGCTATGTGCAGTAGGATGATATAATTCTGAGCTCAAGTTGATGGATTTTTCCATTTGCAAGATTTTGCACAGTAGCTCCTGATTAATTTTGGACGTTGAAGTTAAGCTTATCAAAGTAACAAAAAGGAGTCAGGGCTATTCTTGTTCAACGCAGTGTTTTGTGTTTCTTCTAGTATAGAATTACTTTTTTGATCAATTGTTTTTATGTATTTTCTATGAAAAGGATCTGCTGCCTCTTACCCAGTAAAACAAGGATGCACTTCCCTGTAGCTGATGAGAACTGAAAGACGAGTGTCCTCCACTCTCTCCAAGTATCCCATCCAGGTCCCAAAGTAAGCATACAAGTTACTATGTTTGCAGTTTGGGGGAAAGCAGATTATTTTAATACCAGGAATTCTACATAATCTGCTAAAAAATTACCCTGCTCCTTCTACACATATGGATAATAAGACTGGCTATAGAAGATCCTGTGTTAAAGATGACGGCACTATGCTCACTGAATGACTAAAGAAAATTCTGAAATCATTCAGGACTTCAGTTATAGCACAGAAGGGAGTCAATAAACATCACAGATAAATTACTACTTTTCAGTGAACTCAATACAAAATGCAAGCTGCTAAATAAATCAGGCAAAATAGTGGAAGATTAAGCAGAAAGATGCGTCTACGGACTGACCAGACAAGAGCAGAAACTGGCTCAGTTCTGTACGAGTGCTGCACACAGATCCTGCAAACTCAGCGGCGCGGTACCCACCACCACGCTTTCTTCAAGGAGCTGCTGGAAGACTTTTTAACCTTTCACCATGGAAAGAAGAGTGACCTGCTCCAGCTCTGACTCTGGAAATCCTGTGGCTGCCTGTACCACATTAGAGCCCTTGTTGGTGGAGATGTGGATTTAAAAGGCCTGAAGGAACTCTTATGATAATCTGGTCTGACTTCCTGCCTGGCACAGGCTGTGATACCTCACGCAGCAATTTCTTTACAAAGCACAAGAACTTGTAACTCTACTAGCAGATATTTCAGAAGGAGATCTAATCTTGATTTAATTACTCCCAGTGATCTACCACATTCCTTTCTAAGCGCTTCCAATGGTTAATTACACCTACAGTATCATATTTCCAACGTGAACTCCTCCTTCTTAGTTTGCTGTGTTTTTGTCTGTTGGAGCCCTAACCTATCTCCCTACACAGACATTTTTAGATACTAACCACATCACACCTCAAAATTCTCTTACCTGAGATAAACAGCTTGCCTGCTTGGCAAATCAAAACAGGGATTCCTGAATCCAACGCACAGCAGCTGCGATCATATTATAGATAGCTTTTGACTATAGAGACTAAAAGAGAAAAGTCAATTCAAGTGCGAGGGGAAGGCACTGAGCATCTTCTTTAACAAGCTTTTCCAGCTTTCATAGCGGTCACCCACTTGTAAGACCTGGAAATCTGGGATAAACAGTACTGCGATCTGCGGAGTTTCATTTTTAACTGAACTAATAAATTCTAGCTCAAACTGGATCGGTAGTTACTAAATGCTATAGTTAACTCATAAAGAAATAGATGGCTGATGGCAGGTGGTTTTCTACTACTCGTGTCAAAATCACATAAAAATCCTGCTAATAGAATGACCCAGTACTCCTGCAGGCACTGCCAAGGCAGAAATCCAGGAGTGAGCAATATGTACCCTAAAATACTTGCAGTTGTGACTCTGGGAAACAAAATGAGTAAATTTCCACTACTGCAGTCATGCTATATTACTTAGGCATATTACTTAGACATTTATATTACTGTAGCATTCAGAGGCTCCACATAAGGCTCTCTTGTGTTAGGTGATCAACTACAAACAGAGTGAGCTTAATTCGTTTTTGCAACATTTGCCCAGTTCTTGTATGGCTGAATCCTGGTAAGGAGACAGAAGGAGGACTTGTGTCCTCCCTGGATCACGGACGCTGATGAGATCAGTGTACAAAGACTGCTCAGAACTAGAATTTCTTCTGGCATTTAATAAATCCCTGTACTACCCATGTGGTTCTCAACACATTATAAAGTTCCTTAGCCCTATTCCAGAAGGACTTTCAAGTCCTGCACACTGATTTGGTGCAGAACAGCAGCATCTTGCTGTCTTGGAGATACATTATATATGCACACACCTTTGTAACTACAAATACATGCACATACTTTCCATGTACTAATACAAAGCAAGAATATGCAAAGCTAGATTGTCTACTATTTACAACATCACTTTAAAACTTTCTACAACAAAAAAAATGTGATATGACACCTCATTACTTTTTCACAACACTTCTGTTTTTTCCATTAATATTTCACATTTCAACTCACTTGTGGTTTCAAACAGTTTACATTTTGCATAGCTTAACTGATTATTTTTTTTTAGCTTTCCTTTTCCTTACTCCACAGATGCCTCTCTGCAAATCAGGAACACAGTTCATGTAGATGTATCAACTTTTACTAGTTTAAGATGTCAGCAGGTTTGAAAAACATTCCTTTTAATGACACTTCCATTTGCAAGGTGTTTGACTTGAAATAGGTGCATAAAATCCAACTAACAATTCTGCAAGCTTTTACTTTAACCACCAATAAAAACCAACACAGGCAAATATGGGAGGAAAGGAAAACAGTAACCAGTAACACTTCCGTTCCTCGGTATCCTGTGAATGGCTATTAAAATCAAAACTATTACCTGTGACTGAAAAGTAATTATATATTTCTGTAATGCCCTGAACAGGTTCATACTGCAGCTGCCTGTCAGAACAACTTGCTATCATACACCTGGTTATGTTATTTGACATAGCTGCTTCATTTTCTAGGTAACACAGCACATGAATGTCAGCATGCCCACTAGCAATGAAAGAAATAAAAAAAACCCACCTCCCCTTTTTTAACACCCCTTGCTGTTGGCAACATATTGAAAGACGTTCTGCCTTTTGCTTATCTAGCAGATGCATAAAGAATCCATTTCCAGAATGCAGCATGAATCATGTTATATAGAAGAGGAAATACTCAGTCCTGGAAGAGTTCACTCCTCCTCTACAGATAGGTTTAACTACAGAACTAAAACTCTCACCATCACATCTCAAAACCCAAAAATTTGCTGCAAAGCTCCTTAATTTATCACATATACTCTAATATTTCATTTTCCAACTGCAAAAAAGTTATCCTTATAAGTGAAGATTTTAATTGACTGAGAAAACTATAAAGTCTGCTGAAAAATAATTACCTGTAAATTCCTTATAGGCAAAAAGAAGTTTCCAAATCTATGTAGGTATCTTGTTTTGGTTAAAAATCCAAATAGCAGCTTAGTAACAATAAAAAATAGTTAAATGTTGTTACACTCACTCTGCAATACTGTCTCCTTTCCTTCTTCTGCTTTGACACACTGACCCACACTGTGTCTCGGATCTACGCCGAAATGCTGAACAAATCTGCTAAAAATTACCTCCAATTAACTTGAATATCTTACTAAAGTGGAATAAAAAAAAAATCTTACCTTATTAGAGCTTCATGTTCTGTTCTTTCACTGAAAAGAGTAAAGAAATCTGTATTAAAGATCCATTTGGTAATAAGTACTTTCTGAAGTTATTATTTTAGTTTCACTTCAATTAACACCAAAACTATGGGGTTCTTTTTACATAACTGAAATAATTTTTCATTATTTTGGAGAGTTAATCATTCTCAACACTCTGGGGTGGAAGCCTTTATATATTTACTATCTTAACTAGCTGTTCTGAACAAACATTTCAAATGCTTTGGAAATAATCAATAGAAACAACTGATCTAGCCAATTCATCACCTAAACTGCAGGGTGATTAGGCACACTTTATTGGCTTATTTTCACTGCAAGCAGTATTTTATGACCAGTATATGTATTGCTATTATTTTTATTGGACACTTAATATTTTCTATTAGAAGATGGACTTGCATTGCAGTATGCCCATTCAAAGAGTTTCCCAGCCTGGAAGGTTTTTTTAAAAGCAGCTGTTTTCTACT
This sequence comes from Elanus axillaris, assembly GCA_026212715.1. Classification (NCBI taxonomy): domain Eukaryota; kingdom Metazoa; phylum Chordata; class Aves; order Accipitriformes; family Accipitridae; genus Elanus; species Elanus axillaris. Next base: position 2,869,045 of record JANZLQ010000078.1, on the reverse strand, counting down.
CAGTCCCAAAACAGGCAGGGTCAGCAGCGGTTGTAGAAGAATGAAAGCATCAAGCCGTTTCATTAAACATCTGCTTCAACTAAGCAATTCTAAATGGCACATTTGCCAACAGCTTACCAATGTACATCACGAAATTCAAAAAAAACAAAAAAGCTTTAAGACTATTCTGAAAAAGTTCCAGCCTGACTCAGAACAATCAATGAACTTTGAGGCCTGCAAAAATATTAATTAACCTTTCATTACTTCGTGACTTTTGTTCAGTCCTTTACAACCGAGGAGGACTATTTGCAGGCCTCAGCATTATAATTGGGAATGGGATTCTGGTAACTCTAAAGTTACGTGGGATTTCTTTGCCAATAATATATGTAAGAACAGAATCACACTTCATCGTATTTCATTTTCTCAATTAGCATAATATACAGCATGAAATAGAAAACAAAAAGCCAAGTCTAATAAAATCTGACAATTATTAGTGGTATTTATTGAAAAGCAGAGAAAAATCAAGCTGAGTCACAGGCAAAGCATCTCAACCTCCAGCACTTTCTGTACACTTCATTAGCCATCAGTCAGTATGGTTAGAAATTTACAGATGAAGGGAAAACAAGGAGAGACCTTGTTCATCTTTGACAAGGATAAATTCGAAGTTTGGCCTCAAAGCACGTGATCAATGCAATGGTTGAAGAGACAAATTCTCTGCTCTACAATGAAAATACTGTGTTTTAGGGGACAGATGGGTTAATTACAGGATCTTCTAGGAATGGCTGTGAATCTGTCAATCTGAGAGAAGCAAAGTCTAAGTGGAAGTGCCTCTTCCCTTAATTTAGAGTATGTTCACCTGGTATTTTATGAGACCTATAAAATGAGCCTATGCCAGAAATGGAACATGTAAACTTAAAAAGAGACATTCCTGAAGTGCAGAAATTCATTAATAATCCATCTTGACAAAAGGCACGAGATCTCATTTTTATGAATCAGCTCATCAGAGCTGACATTTGCAATGTCTGATTTTCCACAGCGGAGTATCTGTACATATACACCTTTAAAGGAAGAGGAGTAACTATGAGGTCATTCTATTACTTAGTATGATCTATAAACTCACAGGTTTAATTTTCTACAGCTCTTTCTGATAATCAGCTATTAAAACATGCATCAGCACCAGATGACTTCACATTTACCCATCTGGCTTTAGGTGTGGGTCACCACAAGAGGTAACTTAAGAAAGGTTTTGCATGCGGGAATCAAGGGACAGAACCAGTAGGTATTGTATCACTGGATGCTGCACAGGGTTTCAGTAGGATTGAGTGGGACTTACTACACCACGAGCCAAATCCTTCTTACTTTTCTCATGCAAAACACCCATTGAAGCTAGCCAGAGTGCAATTGAGGATATATTATGTCTCTGATTCTTTATTACTCACCTGTCCCAATACTAGACTGGTCCACAGCACAAAGTTTATGGGACCAGAATGGTTCTTTCTAGGAAGGGAAAGGAATACCTTACAGGATAGCCTGTTTTAACCACAAAGCAGGTACAGAGGCAAGTCTGAAGAAGACTAAAAGTCATCCTGGACGTGTGACAAGATCCACAGCTTCTGAAGCAAAGTATTTCTATGCTAAAAACACTCACAGCACAGGCTGCTTTGAAGCATATTTAACTCATCCTACGTACTTTTAAAAGAAGAATGAAAGCTGACTTTGGCAGGGTTTATGACTCCCAGGAAAAAAAAATCCTAGCATGCTTAAAGAAACAGTTTGCATAAGTTTCCCTTATCTGATCTAGCTGTTGATAACAGGACAAGCTATAATGAGGGCCACAAGCACCTGCCATCATACATTCTCATGGGCTCTGGCTCGATGGTCTCAGTAGACATTTGTCCAAGAGGACCAAGTCCTAGAGAAAGAAGGGCCCGTTATTATTCTCCATCAGGTAGCAGGAAGCTTCCCTCTATCTTAAGATGATCTGGCTTCTGTCCAAGTGGAGATAATCTCCACCCCAGTGTGCCTGAAACCACACTAGGTAAGTGAGGCTCCAAACATTCAACAGTCCCTGCAGGAGATTTGTTGGGTTTCTTGCCTTATCTGCCTCTGACGGCTTGGCAAAGGGTTTCACATAGGCTCTCTGCTTTCACATAAAAATACGGTATTCCCTGTTAAGTGCTTGCACTGCTTTCATGCTTAATGACCTCCTTGCTTAGATGGAGGGGAAGATCTCTACCAAAGAAAGTGAAGACATTTGCATTGCAATATTCAGATGTGTCATTCTTCTAAGCATATGCCTCTTTACAGTAAAAACTGTACTTGTTGCCAGTCACCAAATGTGTTAACTTTGGATGTACTCTGGAGGGATTCTAGCAGACTGCCTAAAAAGCACATCACTACAATTAAGTTAAACTAAGCGGACAACTGTCCACACTCAGCGACAAAAGGCTCTGTAATTTCAACAAGGTATTTACCATTCACCTTTCAATTCAGATACAAAAAAAAAAAAAATCATAAATCTTTTTGTAAGCTCCATGTTTTTCAGAACTCCTTATGAATCAGTTTTGTAAATACTAAAACTAACACTAGGAAAACCTACTGACAGATACTGCTTTAACAATGTACGTTGCTACTGATGCTGTTCATGAGTCTGTTTAAAGAAGACTCACCACCGACTCCAGCCAAACCACAGAAAACTAATACTGCCAAATTGATTAGACAGTAGAATAGATGTAGATGAAAATTTCCTCCTTACCAGGCTTAAAATATTCTTGACTGCATGGAGTTGTACACATAAAAGTGTTCCCTTTTGTTTCAGTCATTATTATTTCATCTTTGCTACTGTATGCTGTTTAGCAGAAATTGCAAAGCTTAAGATACACCGACATACCTTGCCATTAACCAAAACATAGGTTTGATCCCTATAATGAATATACCCAATTAGCTAAACCAAGTTATTTCCAAATTACTCAGCATTTATCCAGTACATGATAGGAGAAAGGCATTCATTGGACTTCACCAAACTTAGACATAAATTACATAGTCTGCCTAAGTCTTTGAACAGATATCATATTAGGGATGAGGGCACTACTTTTCTTCTTATACATGTATTATTAGCCAACAAAATCCCATTCATCCTATTAAAAATTACTTTTAGGCTCCTGAAATCCAACACAGACATCTTCATTTAGAAATAAACAACTAGGGGGAAAAGTTTTTTGAAAGTTATCAAAAGATGCAATTCTATCCTGTCCTCTAGACAGATTCACCATCACCACAGAACTTGCTTCCGTTTACTTTTGTAGTCCCTACAGGATGCTCTGGTGTTCAGAGGTCCACAAGGAGACCGACTGAGGAAAAGCAACTACAATTTCCTTTTTCACAAAAGATCATAGAAAGCCAAGCAGGCCTGGAAAAGCCACTGAGTTCTCGCTCCATCAGAGCCAAGGAAGGAAAAGGAAAGAGCTGGTGACCAAGAATTCCCATCAGGAGATAAATTCATTCCTAAAGCCACTCCAGTAAGTTTGGCTTTCAGTTCTGCTGTTTAGCAGCTCCCAGTAAGAATTAAAATGCACGCCACTGGGGGTGGGGGGAACAAACAAAAAAACCCAAAACAACCCAGCAAACAACCCCCCACCCAAAACTCCAACCGAACACAGGAAAAAAAAAAAAAAAAACACCTAACATGGAAAATCTTGCTGACCTCCCTCAGCAAAGTTCTTCCTCAAGACGCAATGAACTCTGCTGGCATAGAAACATAATTTAATTCTTCCTGCCCCACCAGTCTTGACACAAGGCCATTTGATTTCACAGTTCCAGCACTCGCAGTAGTTAGCAAGTTGTGCCATGCACTTTGTAGAGTGAAAAGCCATGGCTGCAGCATGCCAGAGTCTAATCTGTGACAGGCATTTTCATTTCTGAAGCTCTACACAGCATGCCTTGGACTGTTTGGTGCTTCCTTGGGGAGAATCAGTCTCTCGGCAAGGCAGCAGATAGGCCTGTGGGCACAGGCTGAACTCCGGGGCCTGCAGATGCACCCTGAGCACGTTTACTACCAGTACAATGCTAATCATAATTATCATGCTGGTATGTATTATGCTCTCTGCAGGATAAAAGGCTAGAAGAAAGCCCATGTTTAGATTGGACAGCAAACACAAGATCATAGCTGGAATGCAGAAAACACATTAAAAAGTTCAATATAAAGCGTATGTACAGATTAAAAACTGACCACCATTGCAAAAAACTGCATATAACCCCACCCACAGCTACACATGCCTACACGTAACTGTCAAGCGCAAGAGGAACATGCGCTCTGTGTTCTGGTGCCCCACCAGCACCACCAGTCACAGAGCCACTGTCTCATGCCTGGCAATTCCCCAGGGAAGTGCCGAACGCCCAGGCACGTTCCTCCTTCTTCACCCACCACTTCTTATCGTTTTTGATGACTGGCTGTCACAGAAATCATAAAGTTCAGTGATTTTTTGGAAGCGAGACCTCCTCCTGGGTCTAAGAAGTCTTAGATTTCAGCCAGGTAGCTTGACTCAGCTGTTCGGAGGATGAATAATGAGGAAACATATATCACCATTGCTACTGTTGTATGTCTGTTGAGACTATCCTAAAGAGCTATAAATTCACAGCTGCTTTACTGAAAATGCTACAAATACACTGTCCAGAAGCTATTATCCTCTCTAGTAAATGGTGAGTCCATAGACAGTAATGTCTACAGTCCTGTTTTGGCAGCATTTCCATTACAATTCCCTGTTTTAATGAAGAAGTAACAAGATTAAAACATACCTTGGGCAGTAGACCTTCAAGTTCTATTACAGTACATTTTATTTACATTATAAATGTTGACGTCACAATTTTCCTCAACTTAAAGGACAAAGATAAATTACTTTTAAAACTGTACCAAAGATAATTGTTTCAAATCCTCAGACTTATTTCTCTGCTCTTTTAAAAAATATATCTTATTTGTGCCATTAAAAGGAAAACCTAATGTATTACTGTAACACAGGGATTCACAGAATTCAAGAGAACTAAGCAGATCTCAGAAAAGGGCAGCTATTCTTTCTGTGCATAACATAATCATACGCCCCAAACCCAATTATTTTCTCCCTCTGAAAGGTATTTAAGGATGTCATCTCTGTAGGGCTCGGCCCGGTGCCACCAAAAGCTCAGTGATGCACACTGTAGTCAATGAGAAACCTTCCATTTCACTTTAGGCTTGAAAACCTTGCCTAGAATCAAAACCCCAATTACGAAAGGCATCAGGATGTTGAAAACAAGTCTTTATACATATTTTTGAACTATCAGAGTTCACCACATTTCTGAGTATTGCCTGAAACGCCACAAAAAACTAACAGTAGTCAAATCTGAGGGAAACCTTCAAGCTTTAAATGCAACATATGAAGGTGGTGAAATGGAAAGTTTTGGGGACTCAAGGGTATTCATCCCACACGTGTTTAACCATATACTGCAGTTACTGGTGGAAGTCACCACTTCTGAGACTGGTGGTGCAAACAGCACCCTGGAATTTTCTCCTCTCCTCCTCCAGCTTACTGAAGAGGAACCCAGAGAGCAGACAAGCTGCGACAGCCAAAACAAGGTGAGACACTTCATCCTTAGATTCAGACTGTTTTACACCAGATGCCCAATTTTAACCACTGTCCATATGTCTGAGTAAGCATAAACTACAGCAGAAGTAGGACTTGGACCTTCAAACTTTGTATCAGAAAGCACGTATTTTTCTGCTTATAATCACCCTGCTGACATAAGAACGATTATGGTTGTCTTAACTGCCCCTAGTTTGTCTTCTATGGGATGACAGAATTACGAAGGCAAATATCTTCAAGGATTAATGTAAATATTGCTGCACTATATCCCCAGCCAGTGAATGTCATTATTGAGTCCTGGAATAAAACCTGACAGACTTTGTTATGTTACCTTTTCCAGGGTGCCAGCTCATTGCAGAGCTTAAAGCCTGGCTGCCTCTAACTCATGATACATCCAGAATGTATATTTTTTCCGCAATACTTTTTGTAGTAACTAAATTGGTGGTGCCATGTTCTGCTTGGGATGGTGGATGACAACCATCACACCTGCACGCTGGAATGCAGCTCTCATGGTAATTCCATCCAAAATTAAAGCAAGAAAGTTCTACGAAAGTAGAGTTTTAATGCATGCATCTAATGGGGAAACAAAATTACAGTGAACTAGTCTGTAGTACATTAAGTGCTTTATCTTTGATTTGAAAATTTTTTTGTTGTTGTTACAGTTCTATTTTTTTCTACCTGTATGGCATATGCCTTCATTTAAGTCCCATGTATAGGACATGTCCCAGTAAATCGTCCCAATGCAGTTCAGAACTGTGGCACAAAATGCCTGATTTGAGCAAGGAATATGTCTTTAAGCTCTGCATACAATTTGAAAGCTATGAAATATACCCTAAGAATAAATAAATAAAATGGAAATCTGCCATTTGAAAGTCAGTGAAAGCAATCTTGGAGAGGAGAGTAATTTCTTATTTACAATACAGTAAATTTTAAGGAGTATTGTACAACACCACTGTATAATCATCAAGCCAGCAATTCTGTTCGAAAGTGTTTTTCAAATGGCAGTTTTGGTTGCCTATATAAGAAACAGACAATGAAATAGAAAAAGGTATTTTTAAGAAGGACTTTGGAAAATGTCTCCCTATGCCCAGTATATACAGCAAATATAAATCTTCAGTAAAACACAGTTACATTTAGGTAGTGTCTGCAGCTGCCTAACTTAGCTTCATCATTTGTGGAGAGGTGGTGATAAACACTGCTCATCACAATGACATAATTTGCTAGTGATAACCAACTATGACTACATTCAAAATATTATTGAATCAAGATTTTCTGGCTAAGCTAACAGGATAAATGCCTTAAGAAATTATATTTCTTTTATTTTCCAGAGCTAAGGTCAAGCATGCTGAACTCTATTTTTTTTTGAAAGGTGGAATTGGGCTAAACTCCGATTAGGAGACAAACTGACAGATTTAGACATTTGTTTAGTAACTTTGTAGTAATGTATCAAAGCCAATCTGTTGCAATTGCCTTTTATGTTTATTTCTACCAAAGGAGATGAGAAATAAAAATCTATCAAAGTACTCAAATTCAGAACTGCAATCATGCACATTGAAAACTTCTGAATGCAGAACTAGCAGGAAAGGGGAAAGTGGTATTCTCCCCATTTTGGATGCTCCACAAAACAGGCTTAATTTACATTTCTGTTCTTTTAGAAAGACAGTGGTATTTGCTTGTTCCCCGCCACCCCACCCCCACCCC
>JANZLQ010000078.1:2847842-2861653 GCA_026212715.1 Elanus axillaris | reverse complement strand
ACCCCCACCCCCAGTATATCACAGATAATACTCATCTGCTGGGTTTATGAGGTATTTGCAGTTGTAACTCAACAGACAAATCCTTTGTTACAAATAGAGAACAAATAATGGGGATTTACAAAGCTGTAATTATACTGAGAGGTTTTATGCATAAGGATGTATTAAAAGAAATACTACACGCAAAATAATTTTTTTAAGAAATCCTCTGAGCATTATTACCACTTACACTAAGGATCCTTTTATAACGTTACCATAAAGGGGATTTTAAATGCATGTCATCCCTAAAGGATGCCTGCAGTCTCTGCCAAGCTGTCCTACGTAGGTTGAAGTTGGTAGCATATACCTGTTTTATGGTTAGCAAATGATGATAAATGAGCTGAGCAAACTTTGAGCCCAAAGCAATAAACCACACTAAAGGTAGATGATGTACTCCAGCAACCAGCCAAAGCATGTCAGCTGCTGCAAAATGAAACCAGAGACCAAAAAGTGGTGCCTGCAGTCCCCACCAGCCAACGCCAAGCAGCCACACAGTTGCATGACAAGGACAAGGACGAGCAGAAGAACTGACCGATGAGCCCATGCCGGCTACAGGTCAGGCCAGCCGCACATGAATGACGACGCATCAGCTGAGCAACACCCCACCGAGGACAAAGACCACGTTCTTGCTTCTGCACTGGTCCATCTGGTCAAGAAAGGCACCTGGACACAGAGGAGTGGGATGCCCTGCCCCATGGTGGATGCAGCCAGTATTCTGGATCTCCTGTTTCACCAGCAGCCTCCTGAGGCCAGGCGCTCCCTGCGCACCAGAGACCTGAGGCTGGCTGCACGGCATTCCCCAGGGCACCCACAGCAGCCACGGCTGTGCCCAAGGATGCTCTGAAGGGAACTGCTGGCCAGCTTGTCCCAAGACCAGAGAAACGCAAAAGCAAAGATGACTTCAGGCGTCTCACTGTCTGAACTAAAGAGCATGTTAGGTTTCACTTCAATATATTCCATGAGCAGAACACAGCTGAGAAGTTATTTTACAATATGGTGCACATTCTTTATTTAGTTATCGATGCCCACCACAATTTCTGTTTTTGTTAAGTCAGGAACACTTCTACGTCTCCTCACAATAAAACATTGAGCTGGGAGTCCCAAACAAAGTCAAAACATTTTGTGTAAAGTTATCCCGAGATCCTTTTGATTCTACTGGCTTATTGTCACACTAAAATGGGAGAATCTGACTGTTAGTCAAGAAACTACAGTAAATAAAACTGGAATTACTTTCCCAAACCTCTTCTCTAAGATCAGTGATTCATTATCACGGTTTAAATTTTGTAAATAATTGATTATTGGTGGGCACTAGCATGCAGAATTATGAATTGGGTTTTTAAGGTTACCCTTCAACACACCAAAACATATGACAAAAACCCCACTAGTTTATTGCTAATCGCTTTGATGAACACAGACTCTATAATTAGATGGTCAAGAGAAATCCAGATCCAATGCAACAGACATCAATACCATGAGTAATAAGTCCCCCGTGTAGAACCTTTTTTTCAATATATTAATTACAATGTTTTGACTTCTGGCAGGGATCCCTGAGCCAGACAGGGCTGCAGGAAGGCAGTGCGACAGGAATGCACAGGGAGAAATAAAGTGGTACGAGGCACATAGAGCAAACCCATGGTGCAAGGGGGCTGAGCGGTCCTGATTTGACAGGAGGGAGGAATGGGTAGCATCACCTCCACTATCCTTCCACATCATCCTAACGCTGGTAGCGAAAAGAGATGATCAAAGCCCGCTGGTAGGGGAGAGGGGCAGAGAAGCAATGCGGAGAGAATACGGGGGAGAAGGAGGGGTTCACAGTCTTCTAGCCTGATCACTCTGATGTGTGATTCCACATCCATAGGCAACAGTAGACACAAAAATATCCTACTTTCTCTTTTCTCTCATTTGTTCAGAAAAGGCTTCCATACTTGTTTTGCTTCCTGCTCATAAGGAAGGAATTCTCTTCTGCAAATGCATCAGAAGTACAGTATGACAAAGGAACCAAATATTGCAGCTAAGCTACAATGGAGTAGAAATCTGCATTTTTCATTTTACAGACCAGAAGACCTTTTGTTCCATGTAATATTTCAATACTGTTTGGTTTTTTTTATTTCAGGATCGATCTATGACTTTCGTATTTGGGATTGGTCATATGGACTATGTAATGGAAAAGCTCTCTAACTTATCTGAATAATTTTTTTTTTTTTTGTTCTCCTGTGGTTCCAATTGTTCATCGTTAATTAGATCCAGCCATAAAATCTCATTGTGCAAAAGGCATACTCTGTTTTAATCAAAATCTTGGATGACATTTTGGATGGCATCTTCAACAACTTGGACAGAATATTCTGTGGTTTCCTCACCGATGAAGAATCAAAATGATTAACTATGAACATGTTTTCCACCAAATGCTAACAGTTATTATCAGGTTATTTTGATGAACATCTGCCTGTTTCATGGAACCATTTTAGATTTCCTTGCATTTTTCACCTGGTTTCTTCACTCAAAACAATAATGAAATGTAAATCTGTCCCATAGGATGCATCCATGGTAAACTCCTAAGTAATTTTTTAATTTCTCATTTTATGCTGTGCTGAAAGTGATGCTGTAAACACAAAAGATGACTGTGATAGTCTCCTCTATTTGAAATCAGACCTTTTTATTTACGATTTTCAAATTATTTTCCCCATTGTTTTAGCAGTGAAGAGAAACAGCCAGTGTTGGCGAATGAAACACACCAACAGGCTCACACTTACCAACTGTCTTCGTAGATGTATTTTGGTGACAAGGTACCAATTCAGATTGTCCTCACAGGTACTTACTGATGACAAAAATCTGAAAAATGTCTCCTTGGCAGGAATAAACACAGCACTCTGCTTCTTCCTATCAAAATATAAATTGTCCTTCAGTGACACTTCTGATTTTGGTGCTGCTGTTTTGACACCCCTTTTTACATTTTGCTCCATAAGATTTACCCACTTCTTTTATGTCAGGCCACTCAGCAACTTCTTTCCTGCTGCCTCCCCCAGCTACAGCCCCAAGGAATCACAGACTGACAAACTGATGTTTGCTCTTGTCTAATCACCTGTTTGTAGCAGCTCCACCACCAACTAAAAGCAAAAAAGGAGAAATAGCCACTAAATCAGTCAGTGTCATTAGGACTGCAAAGAGAAAATCACAGAGGATCCTATTATCCAGCTAGAATTGTCTAGAGTTTAGGAAACCAAGATCATAATAGCTTATAGCTATGTAACTACACCATCTGCCTGACTGTAGTACACAAATTAGCAAAATCTAACACGGTGTCTAGCCCTCACTTATTCCTGCTTGCCTTCCTTTTGCAAGAATACAGGCAATAATGCAATTGTTTTATAATAAATTACATTATATCATAAATTATAATATAATCACATCACATTGTATTATGTAATTACAGACAGATGTAAGAATTTGTTTGCTTTTAATCTTCTAACTTTTTCAAATTATGGAAAGCTTTCAATCACAGCCTGAAAGGAAATCTAATAAGCTATATTTGCACATACGAGTGGTGATTTTGGATGCCTGGGCATTTCGCTGACAAACTGAAATGTCTTTAATGAGACCTTGTTTCCAGCAAGAACTGAATACCATCTTTCATGTGTTTTAGGTTATGCACTCTAAAACAGCCTTAAGCCAAATCATGAGTCACTTTTGAAAATTTAAGATCCTGTATCTAGTATCAAAAACCAGCAAAAAATCCATTTTTCAACTATTATCAGAGCAGCACCATAATTTGGAGAAAATAAAAAGCCCACTTTGGTTGATTTCTTTCCTAAAACCAAACAGAACACTACAGCAAAGATTTTCAAATGACAAGTTTAAAAAAACAAAAAAAACCCAAAAGTAAACAAAGCCAAACAAAACACACAAAGATAAGCCTCTTTCTTAAATGGGTGAAAAAAAAATCATGTTTTAGATTTCTCACAAATTAAACAACTTCTGCCTGTATTTTAGAAGAAAAATCAAAATAGCAGTAACAAAAGCTTGACTACTTTTTTGATGTGGTGGTATGTATGCCACATCAGCCCATTTCAAGCACTGTCTTCTAAGGAGTTCAAACTAAACTTACCCCATTTCTACCACTGAATATAAACGCTAAGGGTCAAAATCCTGCAAAATTTGCCCAGCAAAACTATGACAAGTAGCAGTTCGCCTGCACAAGGCTTGAAGAACTGACATTCCAAAACTCTTCAATTCTGCTTTGCCCCAAGTTTGTGTACAATTGCCTCTGCTGCACAGTACAAAATCCTGCATTCATGTGAAAAGGCACTGGAAAGCAGAGGCTGGTGGCACAGCAGATCGCTTCCTTGTTGCACAACTTTTATATTCATAATTCCTAGCAAGTTCTGCAAAGTGACTGACAGACATAGACTTTCGGGGAAAGAAAAAAATTCAAGGTAGCTGAAATCGTGTTGGTTTACAGCACAGAAGACAACAGCTCTATTTGCCAGCACAGCAGGAAAAAACTCAATTGCTCGTGATAGACAAGCATTTAGTGCAACTAGTATAATCTGCAGTGACATCTCCCCCTGTCTATTATGTAAGCTGAAAGCTAAACTTCCGCTTTTATACAGTATATTGCCTATCTCCAACACAGTGCCTTATCAGCTTTCTCTCCATTTTTAAGATAGTTTAGTAGCACAAGAAGGGGGACTTATCAGACTCTTGAGATTCCTTCTAAAAGCCCTGTTTTCTTCCGTTCTGTGTTTATGTTGCCACGCAGACATCAATTCAGCGTGGTTCATATTCAATGTCCAACAACCTCTCTAAGAAGTTTAACTCTCCGCAGAAAGTAATTTAAAAGTTAAAGAAAAAAATCCAGGAAATTCCACAAAGAAAAGCTGGGATTTCAACAATCAAGGACGGTCAATCCATTTACTGGTGTCATTCCCTAACACCTCTTTTTCTACATTTCAGGAAAAAAGTGAAAAAAAGGAAGGAAATGGGTAGTTAGAAACATCACCATTTTTATAACCCAGGTGTTACACAGAACATGAGAATATTTACCTTCGTGGCAGCAATTATCCTTGGAAAGATTTTCAAAACGGCATTCAGCAGCAGACTTAAGAGAGATCAGGAACTGCCCATAGAAAGAGTGAAACGGGTAATGACAGACCCACTCTAGTAAAACATCAGTTTATAACCCCAAGATACTTAAAAATTAATAGTTAATTCTTTCCCAATCTTTCTGTCCATCTACTGTTATCCTCCCCAGTGCTGCCACTGTGTAAAGCTGGTATCTTAATCCTAACCCTTTCAAGACAGCCAGCTCCAATAGACCGACCTGCGTCCAATGTATTCTGATAGACAAATAAAGCTCTCTAAGTGCCGACAAGTCTGCATATTTAGGATTCAGTGCTCAAAGAAGTGCGTGATTAAAATCTAGCGATTTTGCAAGACAAGTTCATAAGGGCTATAAATACAGCACATAGCATCAAAAGACCTCATCAGCCAGACATCTGAGTACCAGAAGGAGATGCAAGGCATGAAAAAAATCAGACCTTCAAAAACAACGTACCAAACTGATTAGGCAACACTGGAAGAATGAATCTTACAGGAGGCACTTTATTGTGTATATATGCCAAACATGTTTATGATTTCTCTTAAAAGACTGATCTTGCATTATCCTGATATTAACAGATAGTCAATGTCACGCCTGCTTTCCCACACCGTGTACCCCACAATAAACAACACTGCCTACATTAGACAGAGCGTCCCTTCCAGGTACGTATCGTCTCCTGAAAGGGAACTAAAACCAGCCTACGCCGATGTTTCCAGAGCCAGATCTCTGATGACTTTCCCAACCTGAGGCACAGGCATACAGCACACGAGGACGGACGCCGCTGCAGAATCTGCTGGGCTACCCACGGGTGCGAGACCGATGCCGCCCGCTCGCCCAGCTCTATAGGCCACGATGCGTCCTGGAAATCTCCCTCTCTCCTGAAGAACTGCATCTTTGCTGAGCCATGCCGCTGCCGTCCGACAGAAAGCTGCCTCCACGTGAAGCCTTCTGGCAGGAGCCCTGGGGTGGACTGAAGAGATCAGCAGCCACCGTGCTAGCCGCCTGAGCACCCCAGGGTGCCTCAACAGTGGTACTGATGCCCAGCTCTCCCCCAGTACCGATACCCAGTTCCCGCCCGGTACCGATGCCCAGCTCTCCCCTGGTACCGATGCCCAGTTCCCACCCGGTACCGATGCCCAGCTCCCGCCCGGTACCAATGCCCAGCTCCATCCTGACACAAAACCCTCCCGCAGACAGAGCGGAGCACACAAGAGTGCCTGTGAGCTCCCCAAAACAGGATCAGAAAGCGGTGGGGCAAAGCATCACACGAGGAGAACTGGAAGCCATGAAACCGCTAACAAACTTGCTCAGAAACCTCATGATGCTCATGCAGGGAGCAGTGACCAGAATTCCAAATATAAAATGTACCATCTACCCTATACCAGACAATGCTCTCAGTCCTCCACTGAGATTTTGTACAGGGGCTGAGAAGACTGCCTATGCCCACCGCCTGGAGAGGGCTGCGAAACCAGCACCGGTCAAGGCTCTGCTCTTTTTCAGAAAATAGATGCAGAATGAGACAAGCGACGGGAAAAAACAACCTTAAGCTGTCTCAGTGCAAAGGGAATTTTTTTCCTCGTTACAGCACAAAAAAACACGGCAGGGCTGTATTTCCATTTAGTTTTCTTTGGGTTTGCTTTCTTCTTTTATTTCAGACATGTCTCAAGCTAGTAAGGCTGAGAGCAATCTTTTATTTACCTGGCAGACCCCAGCTGTGGGTAAGGTCCTCACATCACAGCAGCGCTACTAACATTTTTTGCTCTAATTATTTTTGCCCAGTTTTCTATTCTCCAGGTCAAAAGCAAAGAATTGCTTCAAACACTTAATGGGGATGCCTCCCTCCTAAAAAGAATAATCCAGAAAAACTGCAATTCAGAATTAATAGAGCCTCAGGTCTTTCCTACAGAGGCGTTTTGAGTCCTATACGCAGAGGACAGTTTTGCATTTATCAGGCAGCCGAAAGGGAAGGGCTTTCCATCAGATGATTTTGAAATTCTTGGTCAAAGGTTAACTTGTTTCTTAACTTCAAAGTACAGAAAATCTTGGAGGCTGAAAGAATACAGGGGTAAGGGCTGCCCTGAAAGTAAAACTTGGGAGGGATGTTACTAACCTGAAACCAGGTGGTGGAGGCACGTAAAGCTGCTGCCTCTTGTATGACACCTTTCCTCACTCTTGGTTTCACAGACAGATCCTAAGAAGTGAAAAGGCAGAGTCCTCTTCAGAAAGTTTAAAATATAATCAGACTTTTCTGGCTGGCAGCACCGAAGGAGGAAAGGCAGTTTCATTAATTAAGATCTGAACTTCTCCTTCAGCTTCAGTTTTTCATGATGTTACTAGATATTTAAAAATATGGTACTCATTCATTGCAGGGTGCAGCACCCGCAGGGCAATGAGTAATGGTTTTACTCTTGCTTCGGTACTGGCAGCAGCATGTTGGACTGGAAAATGAACCTCTATTTCCTATCTATTTTTATAATCAGTTTATCTATCATCTGCTTAATTCTTACCCCCATATGCACGATAGAAACAAAACATTTAAGTCTCCATACTATGCTGAAACACATTCACAACGCTGCCATTGACTCAGACAGCTAACCGGCCACGCTGACTTGTAACTGAGGACAGCATTTGGCCAAACAGTATGTCTGTAGTCTATATTGAGCTAAATTGAGTCTATACTGAGAAAAATTCATGAGCTAAATCTTTTCACTTCTTTTATAAATAGGAGACAAAATGCGAGAGTCATCACTTAGCCAGGGAACAATTCAAAATCTAAACCTAGGGTATCACTTTAAGAAAAGTAACTGGTAATAGAGACAAAGCACATTTTCTACTCATAACAGAAAAAGGATAGGATTAAGTTATTTTATTTTATCCCTTTTTTTTTTTTTGCTTTCATTAATTTAAAAAGTATAAAATACCAACCAAACACAGCAGGAAGGTATTGGACACAAAACAGAAATCTGCAGTATTACATGTCCAGGTATATTTTGCTGCAGCCCTGAAGTCATACATGTTACTGAGTTCTGGTTTATTTGCAAGCTTTCCTGTTTCTCTAAAGACAAACATTGGTTTTGGTATTTTGTAACTAGCTCTATATTATGAGGTGATACTAGCTGCCGGGGGTGACAGCTGGCAGGAACTTTTGAATCGAAGGGTCTCTTTCTAACTGATACACACAAAGCTCTGTATTAGCTCTCACAAGATGCACTGTTTACTAAAGATGATTACCCATGAGTAAATAATGAGTCATGATATCCTTAAAAAAGCAAACACCCAGAGTTAAAGAATAATTTCTAACATGGGTAAACAGACAGCACTGAAAATTGAATCCCTTATGTGCATTTTTCCTAATAAAGTGTCAAAAATTAGAAAACCTATAGAAAATAGCCATAATTAGATAAAAATGTTAGAAGATCTCAGAAAGACTGTATCTCTTTTCATATGACTGTAAAGCACCGTTTACAGACACACAAACAGGTAAATGCAGTCTTAAACATATGCAAGAACAAATTGAAGAGGGATTTTTATTTGGATGACACAACACAAACACACCATGGTAATTTTGTCATTCCCGATGGGTTACAACACTATCCGTATAAACAATGCAGACCATTGAAACGCTACATATCGGCAATCAGGCAGGAAAACAGTACTGCAGATCTAACACTGTAATTATAACATGCAGGTAAACTGCTCATTTTTACTGTATGTTGCCAAACGACTTCCTAGCACTTTGAGAATTTACTGTTCGAGAACTCATCTCCAGACAATCACTGACGGTGGTGAAACACTCTCCCCTTCATTATTGCTACTTCCGTATGCATCTTATTTCTACTTTACACATTTCTAAGTTCACCATTAGGCCCCAAAAGTTCCTCTGGGGAGTATGATGGCAGAGTGAGGATCATGAAAAATATGCTTATATCATGTCCTTTCAAAATGCCGTTCATCTGCAAGGACTTCGCCTTCAACAGTTTGCTCCCAGCCATTTTGCACAGCCTCCCAGAGAGCTGCGAAGCTCATCAGCAGTTTTAAAAGAAAAATTAAGTGGAAGCTAGTGATCCTTGTGACATCTCAGCAGTTGAGAGTGGTAGCTCTGGAGTTACAGCAAGAGTTAAAGACCATAAGCATACTCATAAACATAACTGCGCCTTTTCATACAACCTTCTGAAATGTTTTCTTGTAAGCACTAAAGCAGAACAGCCTGGACTCTAAAAAAAATAAATAAAATATTTAAGGACAACAAGGAATTACGTGAAGATAGGAAAAGCCATGCCCCTAACCTGCTTTCTTTGTGAATACCGCTGCATTAGAAAAAGGTCCAGATTGAAAGTTGAAATGGATGTTGTCCAAATGTTAGGACTAAGGCTCTTCACTTGACATGCTACATTCTGAAATTAAGGAATCCAGGATGCATTTGAAAATTTCATGAGGATGAAATAGTCGCATTAGATTTCTTCGGGAAGTTGGGAAGAGCACTGAAGTTTCACCATGACACCTCCATTCAGGGCTGGGTATGGCCACCGTGTTTTGGGAAGCACTGCCCAGCTGGGGTATCCAAGTAATTAAGAGAACACGCACCAAACCTGGTAGTTCTGACATGGAGACAGGAGTGCTTTTTCCCCTCTCTTCCCTGCGTACTTCTCCTAGCATATTGGTCTTGAAAGGTAGTCTCTTGTTCTTTGACCAACCTGCAACCTCCATATAGTTATTCACAGTTTAGTTTTTTGAGATTATGTGATTTTAAATCACAAGTTCCTAAAAAGTTGTCGTAACATTTTAAATAGCGTTTTTTAGAGAAGAACCAGACATCTAGTGAGATGGTCAACCACAGAATGGATCACACAACCTGTCCTACAAGTTTCTTAAACTACAGACACTTACACTTCTGAATCAGGGTCACATGTTCACGTAACCTGCAATTCTACGAGGTATTCCTCACTTTTTGGCTGACAGGTAGTTGGTAAGATCACTGAGAAGGCACCGAGTAGGTTTAGCTGCCAATGATCATAACAGAAAAAATGGCACTTCTTCCCCAACAATCCTCAAAACTTAAAACGCTACCATAAAGAAAAGGGAAAGGAAGAAAAAATGAGTGCAATCAGAACACTTCAACTAGAAAAAAGACCCCTTTAGGGCACTTTAACTGCCAGTCTAAAGCTTAAAGGGAAAATGAAATAAAATCTAAAATGTCACATGGCACTTAGAAGATTATATATGCCTACATTAGGCAAATACAACAGAATCCTATTTTTGCTGTATTTTGCTTTATATTATTGCCAATATTTAATGAAGAAAAAATATTACACTAAAAATAGGAAATACTTCAACGTGAGTATTTTCCTTTTTTCTTTTCATGATGTAAATGGTCCACATTCTCCATGTTGTTAAACTACAGTTAAATTAGGTCAAGGGCATTATTTAGTGTTCAAAACCAGAACATGTCACAACTATCAAAAATGATCATACAAGAGGGGACTTCAGTAGCTGCCTACCCCTCACCCTACCAAAGTTGTATCATTCCGTATTATGCAGCTGCTGGTGCTTTACACAACTTAAGATTCCTATCCATCACTTCCAAGGTGATTAACACCATCACACACAGACCAAAGTCTTAGATCCATCCCTTCTAATACGTAGAACCCTTCTTTAAAATATAAAAAACTTTCACTTTTTACAGTTACCCTTTACAACTACTTTCAGACAATTCAGACACGTGTTGCCAATATACATGTGCCTTGCAGTCTTTGCTGATGTCATCTTCCCTTCACTCCCTCTATTATTTTTCCAACTCCTCACTGAACTCTCTTCTGTTTAATCTCTTCTGGTTAGAAAAAAATAAAAAAATAACAAAGGGTACACAAAAGGGAACGCAATGTTCTAGGACTAGGCTTATGTGAGCCATAGGAAAACGGTACAAAGATGAGAAGAGCTGGGATTGCCATAGCATGACGTCATGACCTCTGTTTACAGCCATAAATTATATCAGCAAAGCAACAGTGTTCTGCATGACCCTCTATTGCTTAATTTTTTCTCTCTTTTTTTATTATTACTGTGCCTGTCTCTACTTTACCGATTCTAGTTACTCCCTCCAATTTGATAACGGTCTAACCAAACATGTATTTCTCCTACACGTCCAAGCAGAAGACCCAATTTTACTGTCAACACAGCCAGATCAAAGCAGCTAACCTATTATGGAAACATCAAGGCCAACACCCTAATAATGTCCCAATTTCTTATATTAACCAACGCGATAAAATTATTCTTAATTAACAATGGGTAATTCAGCAGAAACACAACTTCAAGATACATGTTGACAGAAAATTAAATGTATTGACTTAAATATATGATGCGTTTGCTACCAGAAATTCAGCTACTGATCTACAAAATGTTCAAAAGATGCAAAAATATGTGCCATGCTGCATATCCAGAGATAACAAAAGAGTATAGTATCTTAATTCAGGAGCTTTTGTTATATTTGTTGAATTACATAATCTTGATTAGAAGACATTAGCCTGGATTAGACCGGGAATAGCATTAATTGCTTTAAATATTAGTACCACTGGCTAACTGACATAAAGGTATAAGGAGTTTTCACATTTTCACATAATATTTTCACATAATACTGAGTTTTCACAAACTTTCGCCAAGTTTTTCATAAAGACATCAGTAAACAAGAAATACAATGAAATTCACCAATGCGATTCCATGTTACATCAGAAAAAAAGGCAAGTGATAGAGCAAAAGTCTGAAGAAAAACAATCAAGAGCATGGTATAAATTTAATCCCTAAATCAAGATATTAGGCTTGACATATACAGATGCAGATGGCTGGGTATACCGATTCCAAATTTAGTACTGGAGATAAAGTTATTTCTATCTTAAAAACACTCTGTAAGCAGATCATTTTGCTCACAAAACTGTTGACCTTTGCAAAATATTAAGCTTGTATCACCTACCTTTATTCCTGCCTTTCTCATTTCTCACACAGTAATAACCCCTGAAGTCAATCTCAGCTGTACTTACACTAAGTTTCATTTTGGAGTCCCGACCCCTGATTTCAAACATTGCAGGAAATTCTGTATTTATTAAAAATACAAAATGTTGGCTGAATTTCAAAATTCATTGTTGGGATCGTAACTTTTTTCTCCTGACGTACCACTTCTGGACGCTACTTAAGAACATAATCTGCCTTTGATACTCACTGAGACTTTTTCACATGGAAATGGCACAGTAAAGGTAGCTTGTTCACTACTAGGAACGTTACTGAAGAAAACACATCCTCAGTAAATTAACAGTAAAGTATCACAAAGACCGCTGGCATCTGTTGGCTCTATCCTAGTAGCTCAGATTTGCCGTTCTGATACTGTATATAAAAGGAGTAACACCAGACATTTTTTCTGACTCAATTAAAAATCATCCATCCAAAAATGCAAAAAGCATGCAACAAACATGAATCCCCAAAGATTATCCTCAATACAGATAAGCTCAGCAAAAGTATGCATTTAGACTGTAACTTCTGATCTGCCCATCTGCTTTCCCCACTTAGCCTTGCTCTCCAGATGGGAAAACAGGTGAGGTCTTGAATTACTCATATGTCGCTCTGTAGTTTTGCCCACACCCTTCTTCCTGTTACACCATCACCCAAGTGTTGTGAAATCTGGATCTCCTAACAGAGATTGCAGCTCTTAACCTTCACACAGCAATAGGTAAAGCTTAGTCCCATTCTACCCCATGCCTCGCAACATCTGCTGGGATGAATCTCTCAGATTCTTCCTGCCTACTGCTCTTTCTGGGTTTAAATACTTGTTCTCTTAAAGATGAAAAAATGACATTCAGGTTTTCACAATCCTCATGTGCAAATTGTTGAAAGCTCTTTTAGATTAGATTGCTTTCGAAAGCAAACATAGGAATACTATACTACTCTATTCTCCCAAACACAGACTGGCTCACAACTGTGGAGGGCACACGATGCATTTGCCTCTTTCAGCTGCCCATGTTCACAGATGGCTCTCACTGACTTCAGAAGATCTTTGCAAAAGTACGGGATGTTCCGCTCACCCAAAGCTATTTAAAGGAGCAAGACCTAAAGAAATATTGACATGATTAGGCATGATGTATAAGGAAACCCTTAGCAACAAAACATTACAAAGAAATCCAGACTTCAGATTCGATCTGGTAGATCTGGACTTACGAGTGGTAAAGGTCTGCCTTTAAATATCTTTCTTGCACCATCAATTAATTAATTCATCTGCAGACTTATGATCATCAAAATGGACTATGGCTATATCTACACAAACAAGTTTCGAAGAGACTGAGCTCAAGTTATAACTTGGCTTTGAGTTGAACTTCACAAAGAGGAGTCCAAACTTTTTTGTCTTTGTCACGGTTTAACGCCAGCTGGCAACGAAGCCCCACGCAGCCGCTCGCCCACCTCCCAGAGTGGGATGGGGGAGAGAATCAGACGGATAAAAGTGAAAAAACTCATGGGTTGAGATAAAGACAGTTTAACAGGTAAAGCAAAACAAAGCTTTACCTTCGCTTGCGTGCAAGCAAAGCGGAACGAGGAATCCATTCACTATTGCCCCTGGGCAGGCGGGAGTTCAGCCATCTCCAGGACAGCCGGGCTCCGTCACACCTAACGGGGCCTTGGGAAGACAAACGCCGTCACTCCCAAC
>JANZLQ010000078.1:2823638-2836911 GCA_026212715.1 Elanus axillaris | reverse complement strand
GGGGGGAGCCGCTGCCAGGGCGCCCGCGGCGCTTTTCTGCCACGGAAATTGAAAGCCCGGCGGCGAAGATGCGGCCGTGGGTCGCCCTGCCAGAGGGGCGCGGGCGTGGGCAGAGGGAGGAGGAGGAGGAGGAGGAGGAGGGCTCCCCCGTGGTCGGAGGCCGAAGGCAGCGGCCCCCGTTAGCAGCCTCCCCGCAGGCGCGGCGGCCGTGCCTCAGCCTCTGGGAGCCGGGCACCCGGGCCAGCCGCGGCTTTGCGCAAACAGAGAGTCAAAGGGCTTTTTGACTGCACCTCCTGCGTCCCGCCGGGCTGTCCCGGTTGTTTACGGCGTCCCCTCTCCCAGACGGGCTCCGTCGCCCGGCAGGCCGCCGCCGCAGGGGCGCAAGCGGCCCCGGTGGGCGCAGGCGGCCGGAGGTGCCGTCTGTGGAGGGGGGCCCCGCGGGGCTCTCCCCCGGCCCCCGCACCTCCGGGGCTGGGGAAGCGGGGCTGGGCCGGAGGGCCGGCGGCCGGGCCCGCAGACGGCCGCCCCGTGCGGGAGCGCGCAGGGACGAGGCGGGCTGTCACCGGCCTGTCACCGGCCTGTCAGTCAGTCAGTCAGTCAGCAGCACACCCGCGCCGAGGGGGGAGCGAAGGCTGAGGGGCCTCCGGCCTGCAGGAGCGGGGGAAACGGGAGTCTCGGAAACGCCATGGCTGCCCCTCGGCCCAGCACCAACGCTGCTCCTTGCCCGTAGCAAGGCAGGCGGTTTGGGGAGGCCGTGGGTCCCCCGGCCTTCCGTCGCGCTCGGAAGGATGTGCAGTGCCAGGAAAAGGATGACAGTGCATCCCCACCGCCCATCTCTAATTCATGAGGCAGGGAAAGCGGGGAAGGAGAAGCACCCAGAGTCTCATTAACAGCTATCAGCTCGAGCGAGTAAGATGGCGTCCGAAGTAACCGGCGTGAAAGCCATAGCTACTTGAAAAGAGTAAGATCGGTTTGTTTTTCCTTAAGGAATTACAGGAATATTAAACCCTTCTTGCAGTTATAAATCATTTAATGCAAATCATTTAATCCAAACAGAATTTTTACAGGCTCATGAGGCTCACTCATTTTGCCAAGAGTGAGTCATGTACAAATAAAATGAAACCAACAAAGAAAAGAGCTCTCATACCATGTGTATGTGGGTGATCCTTTGAAAAACTTGTAATTATTTTTTTAACTCTACCACAGCCAGGAAGACAGGTTTGTGAAGCAGGAGCGAACCTTGATAACTGAGCTGCAGCCCATCGACGTGTATTTTCCCTCACCCAGAAAGTAAGACAACAGGTCCCTTGTCAGGCCGACAACAGCGGCAGCGTGGCTAATGTATCGGCAGCCCCTCAAAGGCCGCGATTTCAAACCAAGTCATGTACTGACAGACTAAGGAAGCAAAAGACTTTTCAAAAAAAAAAAAAAATAATGTTAAGTGATTAATACTTAGTAAAAGAATGCAGTAGGCAGTTAATCCCTCACTTATGGGTTAGTTAAGGACAGGAGTTAAACTTCATTCTTCACTCTCCGTGTCATAAATATGTGCTAAGCACAGAGCACAGCATGAACCAGTGGGGTGGTGACGCACTGCTCTGAAATGACTAAAATGCAGGGACACAAAACCACGTGGTGGTGAGAATGGGAGCCTTAAAATGTGTCATCATCCCCATCGAATGAAGCTGATCCAGAAGGCCATTCACTGACAGCAACGGCAAGTATTTGCAGATACTAGAGCGCTACGGCCTCCTGGTCCATCTGGATGCCGACTCCCCGCATCATCTGGAAGAGATATGTCGGAGTATGTCAGAGTGCTCCTCTAGCCACCTACTTTGTGTTTCAGCACGAGGACGGATGCTCCTGGGTCCTCACGTGCCTCCCTTCCACCTGCCTGCCCAGAAGACGATACTGCATATGGACTGTAAATCCCCAGCGTGCAGTAGGACAGAAACGGGGAAGGAGTCCCGAAGCATTCTGGTAACAAGCCAAGGGGCTGGACTCAGGGCGATACCGCTGCCCAGGTCCAGTGTGTGGTGTGGACACCAGTGGAGCGGACACCAGTGGAGCAGAGGGCCCCAGATTTAGGCAATCCAGGACCCTAAGCCCTCTGTGATTTTCACTGTCGATGGCCCCACCAGTGCTTGAAACGCCACTCCTGCCTGGCAGAAAGAGAGGTCCTCTTGTTCCCTTCGGGAGTTTGAGGGAATCTCTGCTTGCCTTGTTGCTACCAGGGATGTGTGGCGTCTGCTGTGCATGCACACAAATGCTTTTCCTACACAGGAGACTGTGAGACGTGAGTTCAGTACAACTGCAGGGCATGCAGAAGAGCTTCTGAAATGCTGCACTATCTGTACTACCTGACCCAGAGCAGGCCCTGAAGAGGGAGGGAGGAGCGGAGGGAGGGAGCACATAGCTTGTACAGCCAGGAAAGTAATGACAACATTTTCCTCCTCCCTGAGAACAGAAGCTCAGGTCGTCTAGAGGCATAACCTCCCACTGCATCCCACTGCGTCCCACTGCACCGTGTTACCCACCGGCCGTGACTTGGTTCACAAATACAGGAGTCGGAAACTTCCTTCAGTTAAAAAGCAACCTAACACCGACCTCATCAGATGACCAGGAGCTGGACCGGGAGTGCACAGAATGTAATCCAGCTCTGAGATGAGCTGTAAGAGAATCTATATGTCTTTCATAGGGCTCATGTCAATGAAACGGTATTTTTTCTTTCGCATGTCAACACACAGACATAACTTGGTACCTTTGTGGATTTCAGCTTTTTATCCCTTACTGCTCTCAATTTACTTTTCCTCCTAAGTATTTTTTTGTCTAGCTTTCATACCTGGGGGATGGGCAGGCAGGGCAGAACTTCAGTTCAGCTGGGCTTTCTAATGTAATGGACATCTTGCATCTGCCGTCAACAGGGTTCTTTCAGTTGGTTTTGCCTATGGATCTTTGATTTTAGAGCGGTTGCTTGGCAGATCAGTTCAGAAACAAATGACTGTGTTTTTCTCAGAAGTATAACACTCCTCATCTATTCTTTTCTGAGGAGGGGTGTTTCTAATTTGCTTATACACAAGCAGGCAGATAGCACAGGCAATGAAACACGGGCTAAGGAAGCAGCCAAGTCACTTGACCACCGAGCACACATTATCTGCTGGACAGAGGAGCCCCTAATCACTTTCCGAAGGATCATCTTACAAAACATGCAGGTTTTCTTACTATTGGTAATTTCTCAGGCCTCTCATTTCCTCAGCCCTCTGAAGCAGCGTGTAGTACAGTGCACGGGAAAATGGCGATCGAAGGCAAAACCGGTTACAGTAAAGCAGCCCAAAGTGTCAGTAGTTTAAGATCACTCTGGAGTCTGCTGATTAAATGACAACCTCACCTTTTGGGCAGACAAAGAGAATCCAAACCATTTGGTTTTAAAAACCTCACAAGGAATGTCAAACTCAGGACGCATACATGCCCCTTTTCATTTTTCAGACTACCAGTAGTGGGTCCCACTTTAAACCACGGATAACCAGTGCTTATACACACAACAAAACGACCAGGCAGTACGTGAATACAGTGACTTTAGATTAACTTCCATTTATTATTAATGATAGCTGAGGCCAATCTTCTCTAAATGCCATGAAAGACTTTAAAACATGTTGGTGTTAACTGAAGGTATTTGGCCAACATCCTCTAGTCTTTGTCTGGGGCAAACATCCGTTTCCTGCAAAAAATTGTTAATAAACCACTAAGACTATACGCCGTTTAATTCTTTTCCTCTTTGATTTTCATTTCACCATACAGTGTAATATATGTCTGTTTTGAGATTTCTGGGGAACCTAAAAATAACCTAACGTGATAATACTTTGGTTTTGCAGAGAGATCCAGTTCCCTCCTGCCATCAGAATTCAAGGGGAACCACAGCGGATGTGTAAGAACAGGAGAGAAATGAATGAAAATCGAGACAAATAGGAAAGAAACATAAATAACCAGGAGGAAAGCAAAAGAGAGAGAAACAAACCTAGAGGCATAATCTAACCTTCAATACACAGTTCATAACCATTTTTGATCTTCCATGAAAAAATACAGCAGGGAATTTTTTTTCAAGTTATGCAGGGAAGTACATGGCACAGGACCACAAAACCAAATGAACAAGGGCAAAAAAATCTGAACTGAAAGAAAACCAGCAAGATTCAGTTATCACCAGAAAACATTTTTAAGGTCTGTGTTTCTAAATTTCAACAACAAAGTATCGGGGAAAACAGTCTTAGCCCTCCTACACTGAAGCAGGCTTCCAGACTAAATAGGAATTTGTGCATATTCTCCTTTTTATTGCAAAAGCTGTTTTACTAAAAAGGGCTATTTGGACTGTCATCAAAGGATGATGTGGAGATTCAAGAAAGTTCAAAACAGATCAGGCAATTTATGGTCAATAAGTCTATCGATGGCTAGTCAACATTATGATGCAATCCAGTGAAATCTCTGGCTCAGGAAATTCCCATAACCTCTGACTGCCAGAAGTTAGGAAATCCTACACTTGTCCTATTTCTTCCAGCCTTTCTGCAAGCATCCTCTACTCATCCCAGTCAAAGGTGACTGGGCTAGATGGGCTACCGGAGTAAACAAAACCAGAAGTTCATACTTTTTATGCTCTGAAGAGAAGATCAAGGCCATTCTTGTCATATTATGCTGCCACCTGTGATGAATTTTTTAATGATCCAAGTCAGGGCTCCAAATCTCATAAAAATGATGACCTAGTTTGGATCTCCCCAAAATACACAGCAGAAGCAACTCCACATTAATAAATCAGTATGAATGGCAAAAGTAGGTGACAAATGACAGGCTTCATTAGCTCAGATCTGTAGCTTCTCCTTCATATTGAATGGGATGGACAGAGGGTGAGATGGGCACACGAGTAAGGACAGCCTGTCAGGCAAGAAGAAATAGCATTTAACCGACCTGCAGAAAAGTCACTAGTTTGAAGTGGGTGTGATAGCACCAAAGGCTTTGCCCACAGCTCCCTTTCAGCGGTGGATGAGAGACATCTCTTTTGAGAAGAATCCAAGCAAGAGTGAATGCAGCTATGAGAGAAGGTAGAGCGGGAAGATGGCTAGAAATCCCGTTGAAACCAGATCCCTTGTCCCAAACCACTGCGGTTTCAGTTAAAAGATTAAGGCTTGGAAAGGTTCCTGCATTTGGAATAATTATAACTGGGTTACTCTGAGGGAAAGCTAAAACCCACTGGGGAGAGGCTTGCTTTTGGAGGCCTGACAGAAGCAAGAGCTTTGCAAGTTCTCCCATTCCTAATCTAAGAGCATATGGAGCTCAACTACCAGGTGGGTGGGTGTTTTAATTGAGGGAACGTGCAGCTCATCGTATTCAAAATCAACTTGTTCTTCGTAAGTGAGCATTAATTACTATGGAAAACATAGCAAGAAACATAGAGATGCCAGGAAACAACCTCCACCTCTAAGTAAAAAATAGCAAAAAACTAGGAATTGAGATTCCACCTTTCTACTAAGCTCAGAACAGAACGCAGAAGCCTGGTATCTCTTCTCTGGAGAAGACGAGGCCATCTACTCATTTCAGTAAGTGAAAACATGTAAAATAATGCACTATCATCTTTCCATTCATTCTCCATCTCTTGCTTTAGCAGTATTTTGCTAAGCTTTATTTTAGCAGGCCTAAAACGTGGAGTGAATGAGATCGCTTTACCATCTTCATCCTGAATCCAGTCATAGCTGGGTTTCTGGAATAACTCGGAGACATGAACAGAGTTTTCGTTGAAGTATTTTGGTTCCTAAGTTCTCTTCAAAGGTATGGAAGAGAAACATTACCATGGCGCTAGCAGAAATGCTATAATGGTACAGCACTATAATTCTATTATTTTAGAATGGCTGTTGCCATTTTTTGCTCCAAGTGTAGCACATAGTGTAGTATATATACCTGCTCAGCGTAACATGTAGCGCTGGTACAGTTCCAACAGTCATATTTCAGTAAAGGCCAATTTAAACACGATTTGCCTGACATACAAGAGGAAAGCCTACTCTGAGTGTGATTATGGGCTACATGTTGTCATACTTATGCTAACAGTGTCTGAAAAAAGAAGCAGTTCCTTCTCCTAGAAAACCTGATCTGCCAGGAATCCCAGAAGATGCTTTGGAGGCCAGCTTGAAAAATCTCTCTGTGGGACCTGCCAAGGAAGAGTCCTACTTTAGTCAAAACTCTGGCTTTTCAAGTGACCTTACCCAGTATAAACGTGCTGCAGCAGTGTGGCAGCGTCACCCAGTTTGCATAAGTCTTTGCAGAGGGAAGTCCTTCAGTAAAAGGTCTTGCTTGACCTCTAAAGAGTAAATACAGTAAGTCATAGCATAGCACAGCACTCGGCAGTGCTATACTTTTTTTATAGTTACCTGGTCAGCCAAAACCTAGTAACATAAAAATTAAAAAGCTAATTATGACCCGAATGCAATGAGAAGTATTATGGGAACACCTACAGATCCAACCTGGTGCACTCAGACCCACGGCTATGAACTCCTGGAACAAATTAGAAACTGGCGCTACCGTAATAGCCGGGTATCTCCTTTCTTTAGGATACACCTGAATGAGCAAAACATGAACAAACAAGCAATGGATGAGACAGATAACTAGCTAATTCCAACATGCAGGAACCTCCTGCTTGTTAACTCATCCACCCTAGTCAGCCCTCTGACTGTAGAAAAAAATACCCACCAAATCTATACTCCTGTACCAGAGCAATAAACAAATTAGAAATGCATAGAAACAGGCTGAACAACTTGCATGTTGTTTTTAAATTATCTTCATAAAAAGGAGAACTTGGGGAGGAGCTGGGGATGATTAGAAACTGATGATGGCATACACTGCCTGCTTTTCCTCCCTCCAAACATAGCACTTCATTTCTTCCAATTCACTAGGCCTTCAGACACACCAAGAACAGTTACTTGTTCTTTCTAAAGACTTTTTAGAAAGCTGGCACTTACCCTTTTAGCACCGTCAAGAGGAAATAAACCTTTGAAGAAATCTTACCTATTGCAACCACTTTTTAATGCTCTAATGATTTTTTAAAAACAACAACTTGAAATTTGCCCAAAATGTCATTACAAAACAGAAGGAAAGTGCTTATCCACCCTGACTGTAGAATTCCCAATACAACACGATAATCCTCTGAATGGAGGAGATTCTCTGGAACAAGTGTGTATTTACTGTTTATTACAGTGCCGTGTTTCATCATTCAACACTGCAAATGCCCATTAATAAAATAGCATTCACTGGTTTTATAACGATTCCAGTTCAAAATCTTCTTTTTGGAACTCTAATTGATCCTCCAAATGAGCTTTATTAATCATTGACGGAAAACTGGCAAAATCCTGCACCGTACTTTGGCAACCTTTCAAAATGTCCAATTAGGTCAAATCAAGAAAGCCCTAGAAACCAATTACAGCAGCACTTCTAAGCCAAAACAACTCATTGTACTCGGAAACAATTGCAACATTATAGGAAGAAAACCCAAACCAAAACCCTCAATCATGATCTGGTTATGCACCTGAAATACCACCTCCATAGAAACATGCCAAGTGGCCACTCCTTGAACCACATTAATTAATGATATTTGCTCACAGATTTTCGTTATCAGCGTGATAAATGTCACCAAGCCATACACCATAAGACAGTGCCAACAAGTGCCTTAATCTGTCAAGCGAACACTTGCTCCCCTTCAGCATTTTTCTACA
Organism: Elanus axillaris; assembly: GCA_026212715.1. Taxonomy (NCBI): domain Eukaryota; kingdom Metazoa; phylum Chordata; class Aves; order Accipitriformes; family Accipitridae; genus Elanus; species Elanus axillaris. Next base: position 2,829,166 of record JANZLQ010000078.1, on the reverse strand, counting down.
CATCTCATCCTTCAGTGCTCTAATTTCACATGTATACAAAGTCTTGAGTTTCATATGTTCTGTATCTCACCTGCATGTTTGTACATTAACAAATATGTTGACAATGCGATAAAAATAATCTTGGCGGCAAGAACAATGGCAACCTTTATCTAACATCTCTAGAATGTGATCTCTGCTTCGGCAGTACTACTGCACGTACAGCCATAGGTGCTGGTGGGCTGTTTGAGGTGTGTGTTGCTGCCAATCCTAATCCCACCACCCACAGTTCAGAATTAATTAGGCCTTGAAGATGCCAGAGGGAGGCAAAACAAACAAAAATAGCATTTTAATTAACTGTAAACAATAATTAAAATTCTGCATTATGTTTAGCATCTGCACATTTCTGGACTTAACTGCAGTGACTCTGAATCTAATGAGGTATACAACTAAATCCCAGAGGACTGGACAGACCTCAGATCCTAAGTATATCTCCTATTATATCTCAAAACGGTAAATAATTCACGCATCTTATTGTGAAGACCAGTAATTACAAATTCAGAAAATAACACTGTAAATGAACCAAAATCCATATACCCTGGCCAGACTGAAGGAGAACAAAATGTGCACATATACAGTAAGTAGGTTCCGAGTTTCCAATTCCAGATGTATACTTGTTCTGCAATTTCATAGCACAATCGTCCCCACTTTAGTGATTTATTTTGTTATTTTATTATTTACTTACTTATTTACAGTTGCCTTTTCCTTTTCTAATTAACCTTTTTTTATTAACCTGTCATTATACTAACAAAATTAGGAAGGTGGTATTATACAACATTCTGTTGTCAGAGTCACGGAGGTTACTTCCAACGTTTTCCACTCCGATGCTCTTTTCATTACAATGTTGAGACACAGAGCCCTCTGAGTTTCTTCCTATCTATTTGTTCTGCTTTTGGCTGGAATAAAGTTAAATTTTCATCTTAGTAGCTGGTACGGTGCTGTGTTTTGCATTTAGGATGAGACTAACATTGATAACACACTGCATGTTTTGGTTGTCACTAAGCAGGATTTTTCAGCTTTTCATATTGCCCTGCCAGCAGAGGCTGGGAGTGCAGAACAAACTGGGAGGGGACACAGCAAGGACAGCTGACCCAAATGAGCCAAATGAGTATTCCATACCATATTATGTCATGCCCAGTATATAAAGTGGGGGGAGCTGGCTGGGGGGCACTGCAGCTTGGGGCTTGACTGGGCATTGGTCAGCGGGTGGTGAACAACTGTATTGTGCATCACTTGTTTTGCATATTCTATTGTTGTTGTCGTTGTTATTTTCCCTTCCTTTTCTGTCGTATTAAACTGTCTTTATCTCAAGCCACGAGTTTTACTTTCTTTCTCCGATTCTCTCCCCCATCCCACGGGGCTGGGGGAGCGAGTGAGCGGCTGTGTGGCGCTTAATTGCTGGCTGGGGTTAACCCACGACACTATTTTAGTTACTCAGTTTTCTCTGCCATTTGATCTTCAGCCGGCTAGTTTACAAATTGGATCTCATCGGTTCATCTGAACGCAAAGTATTACATTCCCTCAACTCATGCTTGAAACAGTCACTTGTCATTCAGAAGTCAAACCTCTTAACAAAAATCTCCTTACCTTCACCAGGAGGACAGGTAAATTTCCTCAAGTTTTACTTTACCATGAGCTTGATCAAGGGTAACCACCAGGACCTAGCCATACAGAAGAAAGTCAAGGGTTTCTCTTGCGCCCATCTCTAGAAACCTGAAGGAAAACATCTGTCTGAAGTAACCACGTGCCTTTTGTATTCTGTCATTTTCCAAAAATGGCTAGACCAAACCTCTTGCCATTTGTTAACTACAGCTAAAACTTTAATTCACAAAAGGAAGATAACCCAGCTCATAACACCATCTATACAATCGACTCAGTATTACAGCCCCCAATTTCTCATTTGAATTATAGCCACTACATGGCAGACAAGTGCAAAGTTTTAGCTAGTATGTTGAAAGCTTTGTGTGGATCCTTTTCTTCCTCCCATTATTTGTTTACTAATCCATTAACATAAAAATCAGGAAAGGTCTGGAAGATCCTGCGTATCTCTAGCCCTCTTTCAGCTTGAGTTTCGTAGGTTCCTCAGGTTTCATAGGTTTCATGTATTCTCCCTTACATTTTGCTAAACTAGTAGGTACAGAAGATGAAGTGATTAGGAATGATATGGTTAATGTTTTCACTTCCGTAGCACATTGTCTGAAATGCAAATTGAAGAATTGTAACGGAAGTATTAAGAACTTCATCAAACAGTAAAAACAGTCTGCTATGTATTCAGGAAGCCAAGGTCAGACCTAAGTGTAAGGTCTATGTCAGGATGTATCCTAATGTAAGGATATCTTTTGTTAGAATGACTGACATTATTTAGGACTGACTGCAAGTGTGGCTGAATTGCTTTGTTGACCTGGAAAGGTCAGGAAGTTTACTCTGGTTTTCCTCTCCTTTTAGGTATGTCACACCTTTTCTTTAACCGTCTGTACTTTCATAACTGCACCGCTTCGTTACTTTTGTCTTTCTACAAAAGCTTTCCTTGCATTCTCCTCTTTATTCATGTACTGATTTATTTTTTTTTCCTGTTACGGTGGCAAACACCCCATTAAAAGTGCTACATTTCCTTTGGGTGGATGAAGAAACCAGTAACTGCCCCCCTTTCTTTACATGAAATGCTGTTTTGCCATGGCCTAGAAGGCCCAGCTTGGTACAGGATCGCTTTAGGCTGCTCTCTTGTCTGAGGGACATCCTGTAACAGACCATACCTCATAGTTGCGTACGTGCTGCTGTACGAGAGCTGCTGAACCTCAGCCCTTATCACAGTTGCTCCTTCTGGTTGGTAATACTTTCCAGGAAACCGCCTCACAATCGTTTGTCTTTCTTTCAGAGGTATATAAAATCTGTATTTCCTATAAGTACCCTTGGTTCGCAGTGCCTCGTAAGGGAGGTTCAGTTTTTCCGCCTTAACTTTTTTGGCCTTCCCTCCGACATCCCACAGTTGGGGCAGATACGGCGTCCTGTATCGGCTGTTATCCTGCTTAGTCCTTTTCTGCTTCCTGGAAAAGCAGCCCTTGGCACATTCAGGAATTTCTCGGGTTTCTCTGGTGCATCTTCAGTTGCCCAGAAAACAAACCAGTAAGATCTCAGGGTCTGGGGTTCTGGTTTTATCTGCTGTCCACCTAGCAAAAGTAGCCCACAGTTCCCGAGGACGGAAGTTTTGCATCCCTCCCTCCACACAAAAGTCTCCAGGAAGGTCTGTAGCAGTTCAGCTACCTACTTATGCTCTGTTTCCCGCTCTCTTTTCCTAATCCTTTTCTACAACTTTTCTACAAGCTACCTCTCTGCTTGTGCCTTACTCAGGCTGATCTCCAGATTGCGACAATTTGTGTGACAAAAAGAAATGTAATTAATCTCCTTTGCCTCAGCTGCTTTCTGAGTCATACTAACTTGTGCCTTTTTCGTTTTACTCTCTTAAGCTGGTCAGCTAACTCCAATATTGCCTTCTGAAAATGTTTATGTTACCTGGACCACTTCAACTTAATAAGAAGTTTCCCTCATTATCAAAGATGTTTCTTTGGATTTCACTTTTTTCCCCAGCCTTTTTTCTCAAAACTTTTCCATTTCAGCTTTTTCCATGAAAACAAAGCATTGCTGTATTAGCAGGTTCCCTTTCTTTCTTTCTGCTAGGCCTCATTTTTTAAGAGATTTCCTTTTTAAATCTGAGACAATATGTCTTTCTTCATTTCCCTAATAAATCCCGATACCATTTCCCAAGCCTTTTTTTTACTAACAATGCCTTCCCATTTATCCTGTTCCAGTTTTATCTCAACTGCTCAGTATAAGTTTATATCAGAAGCTGTATAGTTTTGGTTTACGTTTATTGATACAATGAAAAAGACCAAGACCTTAAACTTTTGCAGTCCAACATGCTGTTGCGCTTTGAATGCTTAACCATGTTTTACTCCTTTTGGCAATCTTGCTCGTACAGATAGACTCTACTAGCTTTGTTTTAATGATACGCAGTATCTTTCTGCTTTCCTCTGCAACTGGTTTAGCGCCTCAGTCCCCTGCGGTATTTTCTTTCAGGTATAGTTTCTGGGGAAAAAATATCTTTAACGTGTGAAAAGAGCGGTGATGTGACTAGCCTATAGATATGTTCTGCAGTGCTCTCTTTCCACCGAGGCTCTTTCTGCTTTTCACTGCATCCTGACTGCTCCAGGGCACAACCGATCCACGCTGCACGACCTAGCAGAGCGTCCTTCTCTTGACGATGGGTGGTCTCCTCACAACATACGGCAGTATCTGGACCCGGGAAAGCCCCAATTTCCTCAGCAGAACGCTGCTTTTCTGGTCATACGGATTGAGCGCAAGTTGCAGGGACATTTCTTTTTTTGCCCAGAGGTGCTTTCCTAGTCTAATAATAATAATAATAAAAGAGTCTCAGATCTTTATCACAGCCTTAGTGAGCAAGAGAGCTGATCCTGCCTACTTGCAGCTGATGGTATTTTGCCACTGTTTTGGTGAAAGGAAGCTCTGTCCCTCATGGAGGAAGACTGTGCTGTGACAGAGACGCAAGACACGAGAGCCAGGCCATGCACTCTCTGCTCCTCAGCTCTGCCACCTGCTGCTGCAGGACTTAGGAAAAGTTAGTCCATGTTCCTCTGTCTTGCACCTTCCACATAGCGTGCATTCTGTGTTAGTTTGCCGACATCCCTCCCGCAGAAGCATCCCACGGAACTCACTCTGCAACTGTGTGATTTTCCATGAGGCGCCGCGATCACTCGACTAGGAGGCCAGTAGCGCCCGCTTTTTTAAAAACCCTGGTTAATTATCCTTCAGAGCCACAAGCGCAACTGACGGCGTTGCTACCACCTTCACAGAAGGGTTCCTGCAACTTGTCTCAGTCTGTCAGCTGCTCCCAGGGCGCTCCCTGGAAGGACAGGGACGCTGCCGCCCGTGACCTGAACTCCCCGGCGCCTCCCCGCCGTCTCCCGTGACCCCCGCCCACCCGGGCTCCGCGCTCCCACTCGCTGCCAGCACCGACCGCAGCGTCAAGCCCGCGGGAAGGAGCGCGGCCCCTCCTGCCAAGTCCCGGCAGCTCCCGGGGAAGGGGACGACGACGACGCGAACGCTGCAGAAGCAGCAAACGCGTCGTAGCCCTTCCTGGAGCCTCTTTTCTTCCCGCGTCACAAGTAAACACATCTGGCAGACCGAAGGGCGGCCGGACGGACACTCGATAGCTGAGGCTGCCCCGGCGGCTCCAGCCCCGTCCTCTCGCATCCGCGGTCAGCGCGGGAGCCCCGGGGCCAGGAGCGCAGCCCCAGCGCGCCGGGCCAGAGGAGGGAGCGCCGTTCCCCGGAGGCAGCGCACCGGGGCCTCCCCGCCCCGCCGGCAGACCGGGCCCCGCTCCCGCCCGGCCGCCGGCGGGGGGAGGGCGGCAGCAAATCAGCCCGGCCCGGCGGGGCTTCCCGCCCCCGGCAGCCGCCTCCGCCATTGGGCCTGCC
>JANZLQ010000078.1:2805873-2820519 GCA_026212715.1 Elanus axillaris | reverse complement strand
AGGGGCCGCGGGCAGCCCCGCCCGGCCCGGCCCGGCCGGGCCCTTCGACCCCCTCCCGGCCTGTGGGGCGACTCCGTGGCAGGGACCCCCGTCAGCGTCAGCCTTCGGGGGGGCCGCGGAAGGTGCCCCGGTGTTCCCCTGGGCCTGGGCTTCTGGATATAAAATAAACCAAAAGGTATGGTTTTGTTGCTAGCACGTAGCCCAGGTACAGCCGTCTTCCGTCTTTGGTTGATATCGGAGTTAAGATACTCTTACATGTTGGAAAATTGGTTAGAGATTCACTTATTTTAAAAAATACTGGGCTTTTTTTCTGAGTTTAAGTTTTTTTCTGAGAGTTTTATCAGGCTTCTTAGATGACTGTCTGTATTTTTGGTAGATTTCCAGCTTTCACATCCATCTGTTAAGTTGAAAATAACATGAATTGAATATTCAGTTTGTTCTTTAAGTTGTAGATTTCCAAGGACTGAATCTTATTTAAGCAGATAAATGCAGTGGCTGCTTTGCCAATTTGTGACATTATTTCCTTCTAGATATCCCCACTGGCTTCCATATTACTGCCAAAGTGTTGAGATTGACTGATCTCTCACACTCACTCCTTCGCCTTCTAAAGCAATGCTTGAATTTTTGCTTTCTTGTTGGAATTATTTTTTGCATAGTATTGTTAACCCTATGTTTACTATCATGCTCAGTAGTCTTATAGCTTGCCTTTTCAGACAATCTTACGTGCCTGAGTGGACACTGAAGACCTAAGTCGCTAGCAAAATAAAATTTCAGCATACTGCTATTGAGCCACTTAGCGTCTAATAATCTGGCTGCCTAAACCTTTCCGATAGTGAATCGGTAGCAACCCCAAAACTAATTGTTTACGCTGACTTTTTTTTGTTGATGTGCCTTCATATTAAAAACTCTGGCACCTCCTTGTCCAGTGCAGCCTTGTTCAATGTTAATCATCAAGCAGAATATTTTATCTCATTCCACTCATGCTTCATCTGTGCATGCTGCACCTGGATATAAAGCTGTGTTGATATTAATTACTTTCCTTGACATAACACGTTGCTTCAAGATACAACAAAATAAATCAGGGTAGCGACTGTCAAATGCTTCTGTGAAATGTATGTAGTTTATATTAGTATTTTTTTGCTATTCAGTCTTCCTCTGACGACTGTTTTTAGGCTATGCTGGTACACCCTCTGAGAAGTTAGAGCAGCAACAGATGAGTAGAAAAATGATGCGTGACAGAAACTGAACAAGAGCAATGCCCTCTCTACGCTGGCAGAGAAATTGAGCTGAAGTTTATATGGAGAAGGATGCGTTCTAGCTTGCCAAGTCATGTGCTGACCAGTCACTGCTGTGGCCACCACACAATGTATACTGGAGCTAGGTTTAAACTAGTTATCTTTAAACCAGCAATGACTGTAGTGTAATGGTCCTTTGAGGTGAAACTTCATCTGGACAAAAGTTTCTGCCATGAGCTTTGGCTCAGCCTAGCTCACCATATGAAAAGATTTCTCCTCTGAGAAGAAATAAAGGGACAGACAGATTTTGTGCACATCACTTCATGGACTCTCCTGGCATTGTTACACTAAGAAGATAGGTTTAAGAGCTGAAAACTTTCAGAAAGAGAAAAGCCCTCAACTGTGCAGTGGTTCCCATCTACCGAAGCAAACGCTGCTGCTTGGACAGCTCCTGCCCTCACAGGGCTCCCTGGTCCCTGCTTGCACATGGCCCTTCCTTTCTGCCAGCTGCAGAGCTCTGCTGTGGCCATTCCTCCTGTCTCCAGGCCACTAACTTCCCCTCTCACCTTTCTAGTTAACTCTGTCTCTTCACGTGATCCCTAGATGGAACCTGCAAGAAGTGCTATTAGGAAACTAAGCCCCTAAGTGATCTTCTGTTGGTGCACCTACGGGAAAGCATGGCTGTTCATGTTTCACAATACGGATTTCAGAGAGTAAAGAAATGTGGGCTTGTGATGTTTTTAGTAGGAACACGCAAAGCAATTTCTTTACTTCTTTCTGATCCAAAGCGCACTGAAAATTTCCATTGTTAACATTCTGTTAGGGGGCCTCATGTGTTTAAAATCAGTATTAGACATGCAGTGGTTGAAATGGCAATTTTATTCAAGATTTCTTCTGTAGTAATATGCTATCATAAATTTTCTGAGTGCCCATATGGCAGACTTCCATATACCGTCTCATTTTAAGCAAAGTATATGTATATTTTTTTCTTCTTATAACTCTCTGCAGGAACAGTAAGGAGGAAAGCCTTACAGCAGAAACTAATTCTAAGCTCCACAGTTTTGCTAGTGGGTAAGGAATCCACTTCACTTAAGAGAGGGCATCATTTGTTTGTTCACACAGGGACCCGGTAGGGAGCAGAATCCTCTGGAATGGGAAGAGAGAGGGAAAGCAAGCAAGCACAGTCACTCCTTATGTTTGGTTCTGTTTTCTGCCCATGTTAAATGACCCATGTAATGAGTAAAGAATTGTTTAGATCGAGTAGTACGCAAGCGTGTTAGGTCAATAATCACTCTACTGCTAGCTGGCAGTCTGAACTGGCCATGAACAAAATCAGTGCTGTCATTTCACAACTTTTTTAAACCAACACAGCTACAGAAATACTTCCTAGAATAGACAGATGCCTTTGCTACATGACGAGTAACACCTAAAACCTTAAAGATGCAGAGAGGCCCAGTGTGGCTTTTTTAAGAAAGCAAATGCCTTCTGGGTTGGCCAATGGAGCACTAATGGTGAATATAAGGTTCTGGCATAGTACATCAAGATTATTTCTTTAAAGAAAAAACAACTATTGGGGCTTCTCAAGATGTACTTTTGACCAACCTAGTTTTACGTGAGTGTATTTTTTTTGCCCCGCTTCTTCCACTTACTGCACTGATTTGCTGTGAGCTTTTAAATTACCTTGCAAATTCCACAGTGTGGGAGCTACGACTGGGTTTGCATCACACCTAGCCCAGAAGAGATACACCTAGAACTGGAAACCAGCATTTTTACAAAGAGTGAAAAAGAAATGGAAAGGAAGTGAGAAATGTGACTACTCAGATCTTTAAAACTATGATGGAGAATGCATGGGTGTCCTGAATTTGGATTGAAATCACGGTCCACTAACCCCTATGTTTTGAAGGATGGGTTGTAAACAGTCATCAAGGGACACAGTGACACTACTCTTATTCAATGGGAATGTGGTCTCATTAGGGAAGACACCAAGGTGATCTCAGTGCTCAGAAGAGAATCTGGAGAAGAAAAGACTTTGCTATACCACACTGCCTTTGTTCAGAACCTTCTTCTGGTTCAGGTCATCTCTCACAGAGTGTCATTTTTAGACAAATCTTACCTTTTTTTGTTACTAATTTTATAGGCTACATGGACAATTAGTAAATGTTTCCATGGCAATTCATTGACAGCTTCTCATAGATGAAGATAGATTTTAGCATGCATAGACAAAAACTCCATTCTTCCTTTCTGTTCTTAAAGTATTTTTAAGACTAACCAAGTAGGATCATGTAGGAGTATGTTCTGTTACAGTAACAATACCACTGTGAGGATATTTAGGGAGGTCCGAGTTAAAAATAGGCTATTAGTATCTTAAAAATCCATGTTAAAAACATTCAGATGAGATCAGAGTGTATGCAAATCACTGGGTTTTCTGCTGTAGAGGGGGGAAATGTCTTATGTTCGTCTTCCTCAACTGAAGCTGCAATCAGAATAAAGCCAAGGAAGGGCTCCCCTGCCCTTGTAAAAGCACTCAATTCTCACTGTACCCCAATGCCTGCTGGGACCAAATAAAACCTATGACAAGGTAACCTAATGAGGGAGCAGAACCTCACCAGCAAATTATCCGAGAGTCAGGGAGACTGTGAAACTACAAATGTAATTGGCTCGGTTGTTCCAGAAAAACATTAACTGTTCATATTCTGGGAGAGGAAGGCTGACACTGGACTAACAAGAAAAACTAGCACCTCATGGGTAGTATCTTTTTGTCTGGGCCAAGATCAGAGCTCTACTGGGAAAGAGGTCTGGGATGTGAAAAAAAAAACAAAACCCAAAACCAAAAAACCAAAACAGATTTCCAAAATAAGGTTAAGATTTAGAGCTTCAAAGAGGATTAACAGTGTGAACCTTGGCACAGTTATGGATGGACTCAACTAGTTTTAAGAGCCATGGGGTCAGTTATTTCATTTATTTCATTTCAGACAGCCAACATGCAGTGTGACACTGTGCAGATATACTTAGGTGTCACGTTTGAAGTGCACTTGGACAGTCCAAAGGAAATGTCCTGGAAATGAGAACCGCAGAAATAAGCAAACAAAGGAAAAGCACATCAAATTACTTAACACGGGTCAGAAACAAAAAGCCTGCTCATTCTTCTTCCACAGGAAAGCCACTCGATAAGAGCATCTCTTCGTGAAGAGGAGAAAGGGAGGAACTGCTGAAATTTACTGCAAAGTGAAACCCTCAGCTGCCTAACCTATGGCTGTAGCCCCATTCGTATTTTCCCCTGTGAGCAAGTGAATGAAGAGAAGCAAATAGGGTTGGGGGGTGGCGGCAGGGAAGGGGCAGGCATAAGCCATCCCAAACTCAGAATTTAAACCGAAGTTTAAATCCTATTCATAAATTATTTGACTATGCCAGTCTAAAAGTATGTCTAGTTTACCAACTTACCTTTCCAACCATCTTATTAACTTAGCTTGCTTTTTAATTTCTTATGGATAAGATATAACTTTTTGCAACTACTGTATATTTTAAATAGTCCTCCTTGACCATCCTGCCAATATTCAGCATATAATCTGAAGGGAAGCATAAATTCTCTCTGAACTCATGGTATAGTTTTCCAGAACTACTGCATTTTTTACAATTCAGCAGGCTCTGCAAACATCCAGGAGAGTTGTTCTGCCTCCCATGTCATGAGTGCGTTACACTTTGACATCAGATCAGTTCATGTTGGCTCCATAGGCACCAGTGTTCACTGCTCAGGGAGGCTGAAGCACAGAAATGTAAGCTATCTCACAAGCAGCTACGTGACATAGACTGGTGTTCCTAAAAACACTAATTTTGTTTATTCTTAAAAGTAACTTAAACACAGATGAACCATGCCATGCATTTTAAAAATAAGATTTTTTTTCTCTGTGATAGAATTACTATTTATTAAGGTTGCAAAACTGGTGAAACCACTTCTTCTTATAGGAACTGCTGCAGTGCATAGAATTCTGTGTAATCATGAGCATCCACCCGAAGCCTTACAACAAAAAAGCTGAAGAGTCTTAGATTTGGTTGCACAGGCTGTTTGGCTTCTCAGACCAGTTTGTTTCCTTGCTCAGAGCTGAATTTTAGAACTAAGCCTTTATATAGATATATATATTTATAATTTTATTCCTCTAAAAAAGCACATAAAACGCCCTGAAATAAACTAAATATATATATACACACACATGTATTTGTATTTTTCATTAAAAGCGAGTAAGTTCCATCTTCTTCTCAAAGCAGTTTACATAGTTTACAGGTGGATCTCTATATTGAGAGGGCATTAATACTTCAACCTTCTAGAAATAGAAATGAATGGATGTTGTAGGAAAATTACCGTGGAGCAGAGTATAAGGCATCTGCGTGCATGTTAAAATAAAACTCTGTATCTAATGTCCAGCATCCTCCCATGTGTGTACTGGAAAATTTCCCTTGAAAGCTAGGTCTGCAAAACTGCATCACCGCTAGCCCAGCTTACAGTAGGAGGTACCTGTTGTTCTCTTCAGATGATGCCAAATGGCAGCACAGTCAAGGGCAGTGGCATGAGACTGAGTGCCAAGGACTGCCACCATTTTCCTCTGTGTTCTTACACAGGCTTTTAATTCCCTTTGTTTCTTGTTTTCCCTGAGAAACAATGGAAAACATTTAAAAGCAACATACAAAACCCAATAAATACTACCAATTTAATAAATTTAGGTGCAACTTCGATGTGGTGCTAAAATCTAAGAAGCAGACAAATCAGTGGATTTAAAGATCAACCGAATGCACTGCGCCAGCTGCACAGCAAAGACGACTGAAACAATCTGAATTTTCTGAAGTTCAAACCTACTTATAACAAGCTCACTTTGGTGAGGAACAGAGGTAAAGTAATTTCTGGCACATAGTATCTCACTACACAGTAATTAAACAAAGCCTTGTAAACAGTGTTATAAACACTTTAAAACAAAATACACATAAATAGTCATAGAACATCTGAACAGGGTGGAAACAAAAGAAATTACATAATAATTTCAACATGCAATTCTCAAATTAGATCTGCATGACATGCTACTGTGGTTTTTTCACAGTAATAAACAAAGGTTAGTACTGACAGCAGATGCTTTCCCTCAGTACTCAAAATAGTATTATAATACACTGTTGGTGCATTTCCAAATGATTGAGGGTATTACCGAGAAGGCTGCTACAGAGAAAAGAGAAAAAGACTGAAGGAATAATATTTCTATGCTATGGTGTTCTGGATGCAGCTTTTATAATTGTGACCAAGGATGCAAACAATTAGGTCATTTCCACCATTGAATTTCTTCAAGTGATGTTTATTCCAAATAGATAATACTTCAGTGTCTGTGTGTGTTTTCTTCTCAAGTGTGGGCTAAAGAGAGGTATAGTGAAAAAAAAAAAATAGCTACTACATTGACTGCAGTAGGCTCGAATTTCACCCAAGCGATCTTAACTGTGTGCATCTCTGGTTGTAAAAGCGCTACTGAAATTCCAGTTCTTTCACTTAATATTACAAGCAGAAATGTAGGTAGCGGGTTAAATTTCAGTCCCACTGAAGTTAGAAGCAAGGCTCCTGCTAACTTCACTTACATGTACAGAACACAAACATATGGCTGAATTAGGAACAGAGGAAAATAAGGAGGAACAGAGGAAAGGTTGTCACTGGCTGAAAGCAAGGTAGGTGGGCAGTACCCAACCTTGTCCATACAGGTTTCCACTGTAATTTTGTGGCGGACTGGAAGAGCTACTCCTTCCACCAGAAGCAATGGTTCACGCCTAACAGAGCTAGCAATTACTAGCTGCAGGCACGGCAAGGGAGTAAGGAGCTGAACAGCCAAAGGATACTCAGAGAGGTACTGAAGGCTGTGGGAGACCATGAGCAGGTGAGGCGGAGAAAAAATGGGAGGGTTCCTGCCTGGCACAGGACAAATGCAGAAGGACAAAGCTCAGTTGATTTCCACATGGATGTATCTGCCCACTGGAGCAATGGCATTGTCCATAAACCCCCTCATAGCTTTGACAGCTGTGAGAAGAGCAGCCTCTTCTGCAAGCTTGTAAGACACGTCTTGCACATAAATATGCTAGAAGAAGTCCAGTGAGAGAACTGGATGAATAGATTTTTTTTTAATATTGCTCTTTTTAGACTATATAAGAGAGAGGGCTGCTGGGGAGTCTGTTCTTTTAAACAAATGCTAGGTTACTTCTTTCTCTTACATGCATAAAGCTGTGTCATGACTGAAAAATAAACACATGGTTGAGAGATTTCTTGAACTCCTCCGTGGTGGTTAATTTTTCAACAGTTCTTTTAATGGCTTTGAGAGCATAATACAGCAGAATCCACTAAAAGTCAACTCTCACCATCAGTTCTTCATCAGGCTGTTGGAGAAAACCCCCACCTGTCTTCCAGTGTTTAATTTTTAGCTATGTTCTTTCCCCCTCTCTCTCTGGTCAGCTTTTGAATGGATTGAAAATTTTCAATCTGATTTTTGAAGCAGTCTACAAAAGCATTGCTTTTTTAACCATGTTTACATAACTCTCTATCTGAATAACCTGCTAAATTCCTTGTCCCAACAGACTTACAGAAATGACCCATTTTCCGTGGTGTGCTGACTGTATACTTAAGGACTGCGTAGGTTTGCCTGACAGGCCACAAGCAATCCCTGAACTGCTTTTTGATAACCCCTGATTTTTTTATTGTGCTGGAATGAAGCTTTTATTTTCCTCTCCCAGAGCAATGGAAAGAAAAAAATGTAATTGAAGTAGATTGGAAGGCTTGATATCTTAGGATTTAAAATCCAAAACCAGCTCAGTTACATGTGGCAAATCACTCTTGGTTTATGATGGGCTATGGAAGACAATAAAGTTCTCATACTGTTCCCAGTGGCCAGCTGTTCATATCCAGACCCACCAGTGTATCTGAATTACTAGCATGCTTTTTGGCAATCAGAGAAGAAAGACTGCAGGCTGAATGGGTGCCAAGATGGATGTATAATGTGGTCCAGTTCTCCAGGAAAAGTCAGATCCAACTTTGCTGAGTGGACCAGACATTCAACAGCACAGTTTGAGGAGCAGCAAGGGGGTAAGGGAGAGACTGCCTGTGCCTTAGGCACAGCCTCCTGGTGCTTTCTGAGGCAGGGCAGCTTCCCATAGCATCCTGCAGAAGTTTGGCCATTACTGCTACAGCCTTGGTCTGTGTGTGTTCATATTGATTTGTTTGCACGGGGGTTTGGGGATTTATTTTTGACTCCATAGCTAAGCAGAGCAGAGGAAGTGAAATGGATTCTGTTATTTCTCTTGTACACTGTCAGAATCCATTGTATGTGCACAGAGCTACTGGAGACAATGTGATTGCCAAGTGTTTCTGGTGGCAGAACTGGCCTGCTGGTGACAACACACTGGAAAAAAACAAGAGAAAGAATCCCAAATGACATTTAGCTTCTAAGCAGGTTGATAGAGCCAAGTACTGGCAAGTTAGTACATTAGGACTGAGAAGGGAGATAGCTTTCCTTTCCACTTGTAAATTTGATATGCTTTGTCTGGAACAAATCAGAACAATATAAAAATATAACTTGGCTATGTCATTTTTCTAGCATCATTTTTTTTAGAAAATAGATTTGTAATTTAAGGTGCTATGTAGTGCCTGGGACAGGCTCCATCTGAAGCACCAGGAGCTTCTCCTGATTTTTATGGGAACTAGTGGAGGATGCTGAATACACCTACTTCACCACCACCAAAAGCTCAGGAGTACAAAGTCTTACTGATCTGGTTACCTTTTGAAGCTTTATTTATTAGTTTCATTACACAGACTTGTGAGAGCGCGGTGGGCAAAGAGTCAGAGGGGGGAGGAAGCTTTTAGCTGTGTAGTAAATACAAATAAGAAGATAACCTTAAGCCTCTCAGTGGGTCCTGCTGAGTGGGAGGGACACTGCACCACCCCTCACTAACAAAGCAGTCGTGGATGTTCTCATGAATAGAAGCTTTGTGCCCAAAGGAAAACTCACTTTGAAAGCAACCAGTCAGACCCAAACAAATTATTTTAGTAAACTGCATTGGTTTGTCCATTGTATTCTGAGAGAAATGCATACACAGTGACAGTTTTTCATAAACCTGTTTCTCAATTTTAAAAAGTGCGATCCCACAAAAGTTATGATTTCATCATCTTTGCTGCTAGACTACTCTTCCGGACACTGGATCCTTTGGTCTGCCAGCAGCTCAGTGAGTTGGACAAACTACTGGACAATGACCCAAAGGAGAAATTTAACCGAGTTAATAAAGACAGCAGCTGAGAAGATCTGGCAATAATTTATCTGGCAAGAATGAATTAATGGAAATACAAGCTACATCATCAAGATCTCCTGACACTATTTTTCCAATGAGAAGATACCAGAACGATATCAGATGGAAGACGAACAAAATGCAAGTTAAAACTTCAGAACTTTGAAGGAATTTCTTTGAAATGAGTGTTTCCTTCACTAGTTATGTCTCCTGGGTTTAATGAATTTAACAATGAAGAGGGAGGGTCATTCTTGTTAACAGATTTTAAAACATAACTCACTCAGAAGCAGACAACATAAGGGTATTTACTACAATAGCGAGCATCACAGAACATTTTGCAGCAGAAGGAAATTTACTAGTCAGAGTTAAGCTCAACAGAAAAGCAAAATCCAAGTCACTTTCATGACAACTTTTGTTGTGTAATGAGAATACAATTAAAGAGATGAAATCCCATAGATGTGTTATATGTCCTTCTTCAAAGCTGTTGCACTTCCAATACTGGGTGTCTAGGAAAAAATAGTTCAGTTTTCTGTTAAATGTATTAGTGGTGGGTTTTATTGCTTTACATTTTCATTTGTGGGAGTTTGCAGGGTTTCTTTCTTTTACTTCAAATGATATGGGGTTGGGATCTTTTCTACAGGAACAGACTGGTGGCTGTACACGATGGTCTTATCTGCACTAATTTCAGCAGCGGGCGGCTAAAGCTGGGCGCACTTCCCGACCCAGCTCCGCAGGGCAGCTGGCCACCTGTGGGATGCTGGTAGCCAGCTACTAAATTCTGTTCCTGTTTGTAGCAGACAGCATAGGAAAGAGATGAAAGATTCCCTGGTAGCTTGACGTCATCCCTACAGCAGACTAAGTGACACGGTGCCAGTGCATCAAGACTGTGGGTAGTTATATGCTTATCCTCGGAACACAGAGCTGTCCAGTCTATAGAGGTAGAGTGTGGACACGCAGCTTCCAGCAGAGATAGCATAAGAGCCTCATTGGCTCCAGAGAGACAATTCTAAAATAAGGTACCACTTAAACTTAGCAAAAGTATCAGAATATGGACTTTTGCTGTTTCCGTCAATAATCCGGGTGAAGTTTGGCCAGCCTATTCAATACGCATACACTATAAGAAATAAGATCTCTCACATGCTTAAATTACAATGTGGCTGTTGGATTAGACACTAGATACCACCAAAGGGCTGAACACTTCCAGTACTCCCCAACTATTTGCAGGAGCAGGCCTCACAATTGGATTAGAATTAGTCTGTGTTCCTCATTTTCATCTGAAGCTTTGCTGCATGAGGGGTTCTTGCACTGGGCTTTATCTTCTAAAAAATAGTACAAATAGGATTTGTCTTTGTCTTCTTCACAGCTTGTACTGAATTTGCAAATGAAAAGAAATGCAGTGGTAATTACTGGCAATTTTGTTAATTTGGTTACACTGGTTATATTTGTCACTAATGTATTTATTTATGTTTTACACAGCAGAGCAGATAAAAGGAAAACCCATGAATGAATTCAACAATCAAAGGAACTGCAGGAAGATATTTCAATACATGCTTTTTTCCTTTGTAAATTTTACAAAACGAATCTGTCCTAAGCTTCACTGTATCAAATGCTTTAAAATCTTTTTTTTTTACATTGTTTCATCCTTCCTGCTTCTGAAGCAAGAAATCTTTGTGACACTCTGCAGTGAGTCTGTGCCTAGGGACACAAAGAATGGCTTGGAAATCATCCAGAAAAGGACCTCCTTCTGCAAGAGATGGGTCAGTATTAATTATAAATTGCGGTTGTCATATAATGGCTTAGCATGGGCTATGATAGTTATTATCTGTGTCATACTACATTTGTGTTATTCCTATACTCTATGTACAGGAGAGGTTGAAGAAATCGTGTGCCCAAATTCATTAAACAGTAAACTTTTATTCTGATATTTTTTTTTCCTGCATTTACAGCTATGAATGTTTAAATCCTAACAACATTTGATTCCCCAGAAGCATGATTCATTTGACAGATCTAATAACTACTAAGTGTAAGATTTCACCAGACCTTGTAATTTTGTTTGTGGGATTTGGCACGGAAGTTTCATGCACTGAATTTGGAATGTATCACTTATTCCACTTTAATACTTAAGTCCTAACATGACAGAGGAGAAATAAGAAGTTGTAAGGGAAAAGTGCAACTCAAGGCATTGACCAAGCAAGACCATCGTGGGTTTGTCAGAGAGACCAAGGGGATTATAGCCACCTTCATACTGCCCCACACAATAATCCATCTTGAATTCCTCACATAGGGACCAGACTTCGCAGCCTCCCCATCCTCTGGATTGCAGCTGACCTTAACCAAACTCTTACAGGCAGCGGCTTGGAACTCTTCACACTCATCCTACTGCCCTAAGGGACAACCCATGTGCACTAAGGTATTCACATGAGGAGCTGAGGAGTATCGCTTATTGTTTTCCTTTAATAGAAAAGCAAAATATGTCAGGGTTTTGTTTGATTGGGGGGGGTTGTCCCCTTTATTAAAAAGAGCCAGTAGGTCCTATACTGACATCCCTAGTCATGGGAGCTTTGCCTAAATAAAGTTTAAATATTGGCAAATACTTCAGTCTTACAGAAGGATATCAAAACACATACTTTGCTAGGGAAAAAAAAGTAAACCAAACTTTTCCCAGTATCATCTGTGTCCAAGGGGAATTAAAAGTTATTCTGTTGATTTAAACAGAAGCAGGATCAGGTCCTTTTTGCCAGGGACTGATTCATAGCCTAGGAAAAAAACAACTAGAGAATCTTAGGAATATTTTAATCTGATCTATCTACCTATGCATACAGGGAGATATCTCAGTACAGCAAGAATGCATTACCTAAATTAAAAATAGATGGATCATTTATAAATGCATAAGTAAATATAAGGCGATCAAATTATTACATAAGAAAACCTGCAAGGAATACTTAAGCACCAAAGAACGTGTTTCAAACAACTTGACTTGGCAACAGCATGAGAATTTAAAGAAACTGAAGAAAGGAGAGAGATGCATTTCCCACACAGCACTGTGCCTGAACGCCAGAATTCAGGTTCTCCAGTCACCCAAATCAGAGGTGGGACTCACGAGCACAGCAGTACTTTTCTATATGGTGAATCCCTATTCTGTTTCCACAGAAACCTTGGCACTGGGGCCAGGGACCATGTGACTGCACCTTAGTGACATTTTTTGCTGAAAATTTGGTCATGGATTCATATATCCAGCCCCAGGAGACTGAAAGATTTCAACCAGTATGAACATAGCCAAAGAGGGGCAGATCCCAAAATTCTTTTTTGGGTGAAAAGTGGCTTCACCGACTTCACTGTGAAGAGTCCTCCATGGATGTCAATGACTGACCCAGCTATCCACACAATGGAAAAAATAAAATGCCACTCTAGCAAATAGAAACAGACAAATTTGGACTTGATGTCCAAGTTTGGACTTGGTTGGACTCGATGATCTTAAGGGTCTTTTCCAACCTAAACGATTCTATGATGCTATGATTCTATTCTAAGTGATTTCCCCAATAACATAGTCCTAGATTTCTTTGTAAAAACCAACATCAACGTGAAGTTTGAAAGACATTTGATTTAAAATGCTCCTATGGATGCAAGCGCAAGGTTTCTGAACTCTTGAAAAATAGTAGTTTGGTCCAGGTATTTTAAATATACAGGCACATTTATTAGTAGATGTTTCAATCACATAGATAGTTAAGCTATTCTTTCAATATTTACAAACTCTTCTGGCAAAGCTGAGTAATAATGATATTTAAAATACTTACTACATAAGTGGTCAAAGGGGTTACTATTTTTATTTAATTATGGGTAATATCTAACTAACTCCCATTGGAGTTGGCAGAAGTTACTCCATGGAACTACTTTAAATGGTATGTTCAGTAGCATGTACAGCTACATGTTTAATGCTGAGGATGAACAGTAGCTGCTGAGAAATTTTGAGAGCTGGCAGCAGTTCAATGCTCCACAAAGCCTAGCCTCTTGTGCTTTGCAAGGAAGGGAGTTCTCTCTGGGTTATTTCTTCACTTGTGATGTGGTGGAATGAACTGCCCTTCCTGAGTCTGCTTCAACCCCCTTCCCAGCATAACTCTCCTTCAAGCATATGAAACAACCCAAATGATTCTAAATGATTCTATGAAACAAAGATGCTTTTTATTCCAACTGGCCAAAGTATTCACTGCAACCAACTAAAATTATGAAATTCTGGATTATAATGATAAAACTTGAGAAAAGACTAAGCTAGGTGTAAAGGTGTTAGAAGGATCTTCTCAAGAATTGACATTAAATGGATATATTTTACCAGCTGGAATGGGGCCTGTTAGAATCCAGTAGGTTTAGTGTAGGAGGACAGTGTCATTATGGATTGTTTAAATCAATAACTTCAGAAGCTGTTGTAGCCTTAGTCATTCTGAAAAGGACACTTATTTTTCACTGTTGAAGGTTTAATCCTATCAGGTGCCGAGAACTTCCTATTCAATGTAGCCAGAGATATTGTTTCTGGCTCCTGCCTTCATAAATTTTAATTAAAAAATGGGAAAAGAAATAAATGTAGTTTGCAGTTGTACACTGTTCAAATATATGAAATTTCACTAGAAGAGCAGTAAAGAAAGCAATCTTTCTGTACCCCTTCACAGTCCTTCAGAAGTACCATGCATGCATTTATTCAATTATGGGCTATCACATAACACAATCTGGAGTTGTTACTACTGGGTGGCAAATCTTAATACATCTTTATTGGGCCACATTTGCAGATGGTGAATTAAAGGCTCAATTCATCAAATCTTACTGATGCAAGTAATTTTTATTTTTGCATGTCTTCTTGCTGATTTCAAACCCTTATTTATATAAATCTTTCCATTGCCCTCAGTAGTACTAACTGTGAGACTAAGAGTTTCCAGCATCAGCCCTTAAATTATTTGTGGGGCTTTTTCATGAACAGATGTCATAAATTCTACTGAGCAAATTAGCAGTTACAGATTGCTTAAAGGATATCTGCTTAATGATTGTTAGTTGGCACCAGAATTATTCCTTATTGTTCTTCTTGTGGGGGGGGGGTCGGGGGTCGAAAGCCTATGGACTACTCCCTGTTCCG
>JANZLQ010000078.1:2748290-2805773 GCA_026212715.1 Elanus axillaris | reverse complement strand
CTTTTGGGGGGGGGGTCGGGGGTATAAAGCCTATGGACTACTCCATGTTCCTACTCTAAAGAGCTTAAAATTTATATGTAGGAGAAAAAAAAACAGAACATATGTCTAGAATAAACAAGATTATATATAGTTACCAAGTTACCACAGACAAGCTAGAATAGACAAAAGAACAATAAGAGTGTCTCTCAATCAAGACAGCAAATCCAATGCAAACACCAGTAGTGGGATTTATCTCACCTAACTTTAGCTGTATAAAAGTAAGGCATTTTGTCTTAGACACCTCAGCTGTTGCCATAGTCCATTGAGAGAGACAGATACATGAAATGGGCCATTCCTGTGCTAGGAGAGGTTTAGATTGGGTATTACGAAAAATTTCTTCACTGAAAGCTTTGTCAAGCATTGGAGCAGGCTGCCCAGGGAAGTGGTTGAGTCACCATCCCTGGAAGTACTTAAAAGATGTGTAGATGTGGCATTTAGGGACATGATTCAGCGGTGGACATGGCAGTGCTGGGTTAATGGTTGGACTCGATGATCCTCTTTTCCAACCTAAACGATTCTATGATTCTATGATATTTTAGGATGTGATGAATCACTTTCTGCATGTGGTCATGTCCATTGACTGCAGAAGGCACCTAGGTAACTAGTCTATGTTCAGTACTTCAATACCTTTTAGATGGCTAAATTAGGTAAGAGAACCCAACCCAGCTGCCTTGCGAAGGTCAGTGTATACATAAGGGTGGAGGTAAGTTTTAAGGAAGGATTTACAGACAATAAATTTGATTAGAACATCAGCACAAGAAACAAGTCATTAAATGTGTTTGTGAATGTTGTATCTTGGGTCAATAGATCAGAGATGAAATATATCAAGTGTATTTTCGCACACTATCTGCTTCCCCCACCATTCTTGCCATTTCAAACATATATTTTGGCTTTTTAAACTGTTTTACTTTCCCTTGTTGCTGTGTACAAGGGAAGAGAAACTGGGCTGTATAATGAGACAGTGAAACTGGTGTGAAGGGGCTGCAGAAAGCTGAAAAACACTAGTTTTCTTTTTAGGCACAGTTTTATAGAAGATAATGCACAACAGTAGGAGAATAACTTTCAAAAATACTTCAAGTGGAAGTGAAAATCCAATAGTGGGAAAATGGTGAAAGGTAGAAAATAGCAGAACTACACTAGATAAACATTATCTCTGCCAGGCAACAATTTTCAGAAATGGCCATTGATTTCACAGGTCTCCATTCAGCTAACAAAATAATCCCTGGATGTTAGTGAAGCTTTTGATCCAAAATAATTCTTGCGTGAGGTCTTCAAGTCCTTGTACTCATAAGTTTTATGGAAGAAAAGTCTAGATAAATGCAGGAAAGGTATGTGAAATCTGTACTATATTTAAAGAAAGAGTAAATAATAGCCTAAGTTATATGTTGTTTTGTCAGCCGAGATTTATTTGTATTTCCATTTACTTTGTTTAGTATTTTTGTAGTTTACTTGGTGCAGTTACAAAATCTCTAGAAAAGGTAATTTAAAAAAAGAAAGTAAAGATTTTATGTAGTTTAAAGGAAATAATAATTCATAACTATTGTTATAATTTGTATTATATAAACAATGATTTAATAATGAAATAACGTTTTATGAAAATATAAAAATAGTTCTCCCATTTACAGCAAGTGAAATCCATAATGCTATGATAATCAGCAAGGAGCCAGTCTTGAAGACTATGGGCTCAGCAAGAGAGCAGATAAATCAAAGTAAAGAGGACTGCCAAACTTGTACGTGACATTGAAATGATCCTGGATACCCTTCAGGTCTTAAATCTGTTTTTGTGTTTGCAGAAGCATCTTGATATTAGAACGGTTCCAATAAATCTCCCTCTCGATGTCAATCCGTTAATATTGCTAAACAATAATAAACCTGATGTCAATCCATAAAATGCTGCAGACACGAGCTTTGTAATTTTTTCCACTTTGACTTCTCCCCCAGTGCTGATAAAAACATCTATCACACAAGCACTAAAGCCTGGAATGCTGGTAACAAATTTTCAGACAAAAGTTGGTGAGGAAAAAAAGTTTGGTTGTCTGACGCTTTCTTGATCTAGTGACACATTCAATTTGTTTTCTAGACATGACTCAAACTAGACATAATAACTGAACCTAATATTCACAGCATTTGTTCTGTGAAAATGTATGGGCTGTTATTATAGTCAAGTTTGTGTAAGTTAGTTGTGAAGTACTTCATCATGAAGTCTTGCTGTAGTCTCTGAACAGTGCTGGCACAGCTTGGAAAAAAATTACTATAATGATCCTTGAAAAACAGCACATTTTCTTGAAGTTTTACTCCAGTCCATGTACTTGTGGCATGGATGGGGAATCTGGACTCCTTCTCCATACTAGCAGTGTTGTAAAACTAATGAAGAGCTCAGACTTTAGAGAAAGGACACCTTGGTCAGTTACGTATACTATCACCTACAAAAGAAACCAGGATCAAGGCAAAGTCAATCCTTTATCCCCACAAATTCATCCATTCAGGGAAAGCATTCATTTTCTTTTGTTCAGATAAAAAATATTGGAAAGAACTAATTTCATAAGCAGCACTCTGATTTTAGCTCTCCCTCTAGTAGTCTTGGATGCAGCCACTTCAAGGGATGGGCTGGAAAATGCCCTGGTCCAAGCCCAGCTCTGCTGTTCAGCAAATTTAGATTGATATTATTAGTGAATATCGATCCTGCAGATTGAAGAGTTCACTTGAGATACTCAAGGTAGCTTTACACAAACTAGATCAGATACCAGACATAGTCTGTGATAATGCAGAGCTGGTCAGCAGAGGCTGATTTCACGTGGCAGTGGCTCTCACTGCGTGGGACTGGACCCTTGCCATTGAAGCCCCTACCCTGCCTGCCTCATTGCCACCCTCAACACAGCCAGTTCTCACCATGTCCTGACACCAGCAGCCTTCTCTATGTCTCCATTTGTTCTTCAGCTAGCAGGCAAAAATCTTTTGCTGGGGTAGGTGGGCATCTACACCATGCTCACGAGGAGAGGAGCCTCAACTGCAACAGGAGAAGATTGAGATGGCCCACTGCACAGGACAGGGCACAAGCCAGCTGCTCAAGGAGGCTGGAAAGAGGAGCAGGACATAGGGAGAAAGAGGAAGAAAGCCTGGAGAGAGAAGAGAAAGGCAGTATGGTTCCTCCAATATGACCAGAAGATGAGTGTAGATGAGTAGACACAGCAAAGAGAGTTCCTTCCTAGCCTTGGCGTCACCCGCTTACAACAATCAGCACATGAGCTACAACCTATTGCCTGAACATTCATGCCAAAAAATCCAGAGGAAAGAGAACAGACACAGTCCTGTGCACATCAAAACTTCCATGTGTGCTTTCACTGTTTGTTGGCAAGAAGATAAAGTCTGCAATGGCTTTTAAAAGTGCATGGTTTGGACTCCTGTTGTGTTTGCTAATAAGCTGCTTTGACTGTCCTATTTATTGCCATGTAAACACATGAGAAAGAGTGAAATGCAAAGTTGTTGACATTATCAAAATCTTGTAATTACATAAAAGCAACAGGAAATAAGCTGATACAGATGCTGCAACAGTACACATTATCATTTCCTCCCCCTGATGATGACATTGCATTTCCTCAAGACTGTCTTTCTGCATGTTGCGAGGGTGTGAGCATGGAAGACATGCCTTACTTCCTTTTGCTCATCTGGATTCAACTCCTAGGTGCTGCCCAGAAGTATGTCCACTGAGGCAGCAATTCCCATCCATGTCCCAAATCTCTCAGTTCCAGTTAGCGTTTCAGGCAGGCCGATGACCTCCTCTTTCCCCTCTTCCCTTTCATCCCAGAACTTTGGCAGGAAGTGTCTTACAGATGTCTACTACCAAAGCACTGGCAGCTGATGGATCAATGCCAGATAGGCTAACCATGAACCTGCTGGCTGGAAGAAAAGCTGTTCCTTTCCGGGTTTTGCCCAGCTGCAGGTTCCTTGTTAACCCTGGAGAACAGGGCGAAAATGCAACAGAACTCCACGAACTCCCCCTGTGTGACCTGTGCTTGAGGAAGACTAGAAAAGTCTCTCAGTCTAGCTGATTTAGACCCTAGGTGCAGGTGAGATTTTCTTCTTCCCTATCCAGCCTCACCAGGAGGTAGCCTCTACATCACAGAACTGATCCCTACAGTTTTATATCCTTGGCATGTTAGATGTTTTTAAGGGTCTTCTTTTTCTTGAGGTTCCCGTAGAGACCTGCAGACATAGATTGAGAGGTTCTTCAGGGGCAGGCCCGGGTACCCTATGTGCTTGCAGCATCGTCAAGTGTCAAAGTAATACCACAGCTGTAGCAGCAGCCAATGCTATAATGCCAAAACTTGGGCTCCATTCACACTGTACAGTTTGCATTACCATCCAAGTAAAAGAGAAGAAAATAACTTCCTTTTTAGGAGGTTCGTGGCTTGCTAGCTCATGCATAAGTAATTATAAAGCCATACTTTATTGCAACTCATGAGAAGAAATGAAATACAAGTCTTAACATACGCCATACTAGTTCCTGCCTAGATATAGGTAATGAATGAAACTGTAGTTAGCTTTATTCAATTCCTTTTCAGCTGATTTTTAGAGGGTCCCTAAGCTATTTTCTATGCACTAAATCAGACTTGTCCTAAACAGGAACACAGGGCTGAGTCATCTAGTCCAGTTCTCTGTTATCACAGGCAACTAAATTTTGCAATACCTCTTATGGCCAATCAATCTTCATTCTTCAAAACAGTTTGAAGTTTGTGCTCCTTGTCCCCCTAGGAAAAAAATTCACGTACATATGATAGCAAAGTTTTTATTTCCCTGCATAAGCAAAGTTCTACTTTTTTGTATGTGGGCTTGTTGCCACAATATCTGATTGCTCTGGAATGCTGTGGGTTAGGTACAAGTGTTCAGAGAAAACATGAGGAAAAACCATATGTACTCATTAGTGAAAAAGATCATCGTGACAGATTGCTCTCCATATGTGGAATTTCTGTATGGTAATCTTGCTATTTACATGACACATGAAAAATGTATCATTTTCTAATGACAAATTTCATTTTATATAAGATCTTACTAATCATAAATTCATGATAAAGGTTATTTCATTTATATCTATTTCATTAGGAATGACCTGCCATAAATTTAATGTGCTATATTTATTGCTTTAGCAATAATGTATTTATTGATATCATTGCAAAACATGGGCATTACAGTATTGGTTGGAACCAACAGAAATTAAACAGGCCAGAATAATTAGCCTGTAATTTATGTCATGAAGCTCAGACAATTCTCCATACTTCAGAAGTTTACCTCCAGCAGTTTTCTAATCTACTGTATGTGAGAAAAGGGAAGTATTTATTAGTAAGTCAAAGAAGTCAATTAAATCATGCAATGCAAATGCCAGAATTTACTTATACTTAATTAAGCCTTACCGAATAACTTTAATTATTTGCAAAATATTAGTGATATTGAAATATCAGTCAAATAATTCCCTTAGTTTCTTCCTTGACATTTGAATATTTTTAGATATTAAATATTTATAAAGAAAAGTGTCATTTGGGAGAATAAAATAATAAGATAGAGCAGAAAAGTATGCAGTCTGGTAAACAGATGACTCTTTCTTTATCTCAGCTTTTTTTTAGTCTTGCTTAAGTACTCAGTTGGCCAGCAAAAAATGTTAAATGGAAATCTCTTAAAATAGGCATTTTCTTAATTTCTCAAACTATTATCATATTCCTGTAATCTTTCCTTAGGCAGAACCTTAACCGGCTTGAAGACACACACAATCTGTTCCAAAACTCATGTAATCAGTGGAAACATCGCCACTTACTTCAGTGAATTTTGGGAAAGGCAGTATCACAAAAAGTAGTAGGCTGCTATGTCATATTTTTGGACAGTAAGTGCATTAGATTTTTGTAACTGTGTCCAAACTATTTTAAACTCCAGCACAGACTATTGCACATGATATTCAGAGACCTAAACTTCCTTTTTGCGAGGAAACTATGCCTGAGATAGACTTAGAAATCAGGAATTTTTTCAGATATTTTGCATGAAAAAAGGCAAATAAACTGGGTTTTTGTTGCTTTGTAGAACTGCTGTGTAGAACTGCTTATCTTATGGTAGTGATTTCCTTCATGGGGATTGAAATAAACCGTAGTGACTTGGAGAAATACATCTGGTTTCACACTGAAACTGTTGGTAGTGATTAATTATTAAGTATTTGGGGAAAAAAACACAGAATATAATGGGCATATTACAGTGTTTTTCCATAACGATGAAATCAGAAATGTAAGTAGCCTATATATTTGATTATCAATGCTTGTCTTTTAAAGACTAAGCCTACCTAGCTTTCTCTAAATGGACAAGAATTTTGAGAAGTTTCATCCTTCTTAATTTTCTTTTGTTTGTATTTAGTGTCCCCAGATAAATACATAAAAAAGCAACTGTACCAAAAGGTGATTTCATTTAACTTTCATTAAAGTCCTCACATAAACACCTGAAGAGTATCAAGGATAATTTTACCACATTACTTTATCTGACACAGTGTGCCTCCAATACAAGAATTTATTGTTTTCTGGATGAATGCATGTATCTGCTGCAGTAAATCATTTCCTGATATTACAGAATAAGTGCCATTAATTATGTACCTCAGCCGGAGGCATTTTTTGCATGAGTTGTAGAGAGATCTATGACAACAGTGAAGAGCTGCATTAATCATATGCAGGTATTGTTTGTAAGGAACCTGTTAGCAATTCCAAATTTCATGTGTAACACTCCAAAAGGACTTGACATGTACTTTTACTTTTAGCCTCCATTTTTGTGGAAAACTCCCTGCCAATAACAAGATTTCACTGCATGAAACAAAGCCAAATGAACTGTCCATTTGGGAATGGCTACATCCCATTTGTCAGTATTCTATCAAGGTACCTTAGCTGGTATTTACTAGTTTAGAAACTGGGATGGGCCTTAGGAAAAATGTTTCTTGAGCACAGTAATGGCAACAGATATAGCAGCAGAAAACAAAAGTGATGTCATAGTTTACTTGCAGAAGTCTCACAATACTTCAACAAATCTTGTAAATTTTAAGACTCATGTCTTGGGGTTTTTCGTTTTGTTTTGTTTTAAATTTCGGAGCTGTTAATACTTTAAGGCTATGGAGACCCCTCTCTTTCATGCTTAGCAGCCTGGGCCAAGTTGAACTTGTAGAGCTATTTGAGAGGCTATTTGATCTTATTAGTTATGAAATAATCTTGAATTTCTTTATGCAGCCTCATTACAATTTATTGGGGTTTTATTTGAATAATGACTGATCCTACATTGATTTCTCTGATGGAGAAATAAAGAGGTTGGGTTGTCAGATGGAATTTCCTCTGTATTGTCTTAAGAACTGACCTTATTTCAGGAGGGCAAGACTGAAACCGTCCTCAGAAAGGCTTTTTGGCACAGAAACCAGAGCAAACAATAAAAAAAATATGCCCCAGAAATAAAATAACACATAGAAGTTTAATTCTTTTCAAGAGACACCAAAGAAAGAAAAAAGAAATAAGGGTCAGAGAGTCCATGAAGCCATCCAGAGTTTCCACTACCGCTACTATTTTAAGGAGGAAATGTATGCTTGGATGAGAGGTGGCCAAAACAGTGGTTCTGCTTGGAAGTGTCACCATTACTAATCACTGCAACTCAGATTGCTTCACGATGCAGGCAGACTGTGCGATATTAGCCTGGGAAAGCAGGCAGGCAGGAAGGGCAGGAGTATTTCACATAAGTTGGCTGCTTTTGCATGTCTTTTATCTTGTCCATGATCAGCTCTTAAGTGCCTGATATGTATGTGTGGTTTCTTAAACATCCTACTTTGTAGCTAGTACTAATTTGGTCTTAGTAATGTTTTGTTTGGCTGTGATTCACTTTGAACAAATCCTTTCAGGAAACCCCTCCAAGCAGCTGTTGTGTTCTGAGGCCTTCTGCTAAGAGACTCTGAATCCCAGACAAAGTCCTTTTATTTAATTGTTGAAAAATAATTATGAAAAGCCAGTATCTGACAAAGTTGGATATAATGTGGGCTTGAGATGAGAACACTGTTCGTGTTCTGAACACTGATCATGTTCAGCAGTTAAATTTTTACTGAGAAGTGAATTCCTTGGGTAGCTCCAAAGCTATAAAATACACAGATTTCTTTCTGTCCATCATCTCCTTTACTTGGTATCACTGAAGTCAAGGGAAAAACTTCACTGACCTTACTTGGCTCTACATGTTGCAACAAAGACCCATGCAATGTTTAGAGTTTCTCATGTACTTCTGTGCATTTGGATGATCCAGGGCTCGAAGTTTCTATTCTGACTCTGAGTTACTGGGTTCTGTCTATTCAGTCCAGATCCCTAAGGGTACTAGGACTTTATGAAGGAATCTATTATTTTAAAGATGTTTGTTATCCACTAATAAATGTGTATATTAATCTAACCAAATGTACATACTGATGAATATGTGTCAGGCCATAACACAGGAAGTACAGTGGGTGTCACTTAGTGATAAGATGCAGTATAGACAATGTTTCTCACACAGACCACCAGACAGAGGAAAGAGTCTGTGTACCTTTGTCAAGCTTATAGGAACTAGAGGAAATACATGGGTTTAGATTTGCATTAAGAACATTCACAAAAGATCTATTTAAAAAGCTACAAGGTATGCATTACAAAAAGGAAGATGTTGGCATATAGGCATTAGAAATGTCCCTTGAATGCTAAGAAGGTCTTTTTCTGAGGAACAGCATCTTGCAGCTTGTACAGTTACCACAGTAACTTCTTAGTTTTGCTCAGAGTCTCAGCAGAGTATCACCAGGGAAAAAATAAAATTGACTTTTCCCCATGTTTGGTTTTTTTCATGAAAAAGAGACTTTTCAGATACTAGCCAGATTTCTCAAAATTCAGTGGAATTATTTTTGGAAAAGCAGCAGGATTTTTCCATTTCTTGCAGAAAAGGGGCAAACAAGAAATTGTATTTTCTTATTAATATCAACTACTCTGTATATTTGCAACGACAAAGACTTTATATTCTTATGTAAACATGAGACATTGAAAAAACCTATACGTTGACAGCACACAATCATATCGATTGCCATAATTACACTTATGATCTAATTAATTTACCATCTTAATGTGACCATTATGGAGAAGCACTAGTTATTTCTCCAGATTAGATTGAAGCAAGTTTTCACTATTGGAATTTGAAATTCCCATATTCCCTCTCCCTTATTTCTGAATTTTTGGCTGCCTTGTTTTATTGAAGGGATAGGGCTAGTATTTGAGGGCAAAAGTAATAGCTGCGTGCCTGGAAAAATTCAGATAAGGACCAGATCTTCATCTGGTGTTAATGAATCTAGAGGTTTCAGTTTCATAGAAAAAAAGTTATGTTAACCAGATGAGGGTTTGGCTCATGTAATTTTGTACGTTAACTTGTCATCCAGTTTTTGAAACTTTCCCAAATGTTTCTGTTGATCCACGAGATCTCCACAACGGCTTCTTCTAGCATACTTGAATTTGTTTACTCCTTTGGCTTTGCTTAAGATAAGGATCTGCAATATGCTAGGGTCATTACCTCTCAGTCTAGTAGTATCATGAAGTTAAGAATCCTGAAAAGCATCATCAGACAACATTGTCTGTGGGACAGTATCCTCCACTCTTACCAACCTGCACTTAGGGCTCATGCAGAAGGGAAGGGAGCAAATGGATACGCAGCACCTTTGTCCTCTTTTTGGTTTTTTTCTGACTCTGCTGAAGGCTCCCTTACCAAAGCCAGAGCTGCTACAGACTTGCGATGTGTTGTGACTGCAGCAGTTCCCAGCAGACCTCTCATACAGTCAAAGCATATGTAGAGCACAGCAGTGCTCCTGCCTGATTCACTTGCCCTATGCTCCTAAGCCAGGGGGTAGAAGAGATGTCGCAAACCCATTAAGCTGCTCTGCTTCCTCTATGGTTCTCTCTGAAAGCAGACAAAGTCCCCATTACAGATCTTGTATGAATTATGCTTCTGAAGCAACCTGAAGACTATGGACCATAGAAGATCTAGTTCACAAAGGTTTCAGTGATGATGAATGGCAAATGTCAGCAAAGAATCATGACTCTTACCATCAAATCACTAGGTAGTTATGAAAAAACTTCTTCTTAGTGACTTTATCTTTGACTTACAAGCTCAAGATCAAAGTTTTCAAGCTGGTGGCACAGGACTGGATGACAGTGATGAATTTAAGAAATTAATCACCATGAGATTATGTGCAGTTTAGCACAATGCTTATTCAGATCATTTAAAAAATAGATGGAGTCTTAAAATAATTGTAGAAATCAAAACCAGTAAATGTATCATTTTCCTACTGTCAGATTCCAAAAAGCAGATGTACTCAGAGTTTACAAGGTCCTTATTGATTTTCTGTATTGTATATTCTTGATATCTTTATTACCTTTCTTTAGAACCATATTTTATATGTTCCTGGAGGAATATGCTGTGTCTGCATAGTTTCTATGCAAAGCACAGGATTAGGTAAACTTTTAAAGTACTGACATTAATATTGCTATGAACAATTTGCAACCCATGCCAAAGCATAATGTCACTTAGAGGAAGGTGGAGAATATTCTAGATTTCTACATGCCAAGATACAGATAATTAATTTTAATCTCTCACGAACAATGGTCAGAGAAGAAAAATATACTGGCAGTTATATTTTGGCAGATAAGTACTGAAGAATTAAGAGAAAGCAAGCAAAATACAAATGTCTGGAGACTGGGGGGGGAAAGCCTTCCATTTTCCTACTGAAAAATAGAAAAGCCACAGACAGGAACTGTCTGAGAGGAAGTAGGCATTTTCCTTTAAATGGCAAAAGAAAATAAGCTTGTTGAATGAAACAAACTGGCAAGATGTTGCATTCATGCCTTCCACTGGAGGCTTGTGTCAAACACAACAAAGCCCTTTCCCAAGGACCATTTGTGTGAGTAAAAACAGACTTCCACAGCACAGATTGAAAAATCTGGTGGTCTACTGCTTTGTAACATTGAAAACAGCAGCGAAGTTGGCCCAGTAGCTCCCACGTGAGGGCGGTGATCGGACCACAGCTGGCTCCTGGGGGGGTTCCTCTGCCATCTGCTCTCTGTGAGGGGGGGACAGGGCTCTGTGCTCCTCCCCATCGGCAGTGAGCGTGCAGCCTCACAGGCATTGCTTCCTGGCTTGTGGGGCTGCTAAACTCGTAACGGACACCTCAGCTACCTCACGGTCATCCACATAGCTATCCATAGCCTGAGTGGCTTAATAAAATAAAGAAAACAAATAGTATAACAAAAAAGTTGCAAGCAAAACAAACATAAATGCCTTCCCATTCTCCTTGACAGCATTATTTTAACTATGTTTTCTGGTATCTCTTACCTACAGTTGTTTTGAGTGTCCTGCATATGCAAGTTAGAGGCCCAGATCTCATAGCAAAATCACATGCTCCCCACCTGCCTTGAGCTTTGAGTTACTTCCCTTTTTGTTGATTTCCATTTCTATTCCCTTGGACACAGTCTCTGTGATGCTAATGCGGATTCTTCTCTCTGGACAGCATCTTGAGTACATTAGTATTATTCCTCTTTACTGCACCAAAACCACCAGTGGGTATGCAAACCTTCTATGTGATTATCTAATTGCTTTTGCCTGCTTTTCCTAGGGCTGAGTCCTTGCCCTGCATGAAGGCAACTCCCTCTCTTCCTCTTAGACCAACTGCTGGGTGGTTCCCCCCTCATTTTTTACTTCTGAGAATCAGTCAGGGCTGCTAGTACACTGAAAAGATTGCACAAAGCAACTGTTACACATACATTTCCTTGAGAATGCTTTCTGGTGTAGCTTTCAGTGGACAAGATGGCACTACGACAAATGACAGACTTGGTCAGAAGGGCCAGTTCAAGCCCAAAGGCTCCAGTCGC
The DNA here is from genome assembly GCA_026212715.1 of Elanus axillaris. NCBI lineage: Eukaryota > Metazoa > Chordata > Aves > Accipitriformes > Accipitridae > Elanus > Elanus axillaris. The sequence goes on along the minus strand of JANZLQ010000078.1, from coordinate 2,793,816 downwards.
TCTCCAGTCACTGCTTATCCAGAGACCAAAGGCAGCTACAACCTCAACACACTCATGGTGGTTGTGCACCTGCAGTTAAACGGGATGACTTCAGGCCTTGTTGCTCACATCTACACACATCTAGGACAGCACCTTCTTCCTCTCCAGCTTTTACCAGTGTTTCTGTTGGACCATAAGGATCTCAAAACACATTACAAAAGTTTTTATGGCAGGAATACTATTTTAGAGAGAAAACTGAGGCAAAAGATGGACTAGGAAAGCGTGCAAAGAGCCTCTCTTCCACTCCCATGTCCTACACCAGGGTCCTGCCCTCTTCGCTTCACCCAACAAGTACCTGGGGCCCCAGAGGAGGTGACTGGCCCCTCTCCCACAGCGGCTCTCCAGAGTGGGGAACGGGCACATTGCTGTCCGTGTGGGGCTCTCCTCCTCCCTCAGGGAAAAGGCACCTTCTCTCTAACCTTTTACTTCGTCTTGTGCACAGATGCCACACGAATGGCACCCCAGCCTGTCTGCCTAAAACTGCTGTATCTTCCAGGAGAGCGCCTGGGCAGAGGGAGAGGGGAGGGCGAAGGCGGTTTGGCTCCGTTAGGCGAAGTGCTGGCTCAGTTCTGGCGACAGCAATTGCTACAGTCTGTGTCTTATTCTGACCACTAAACATCGTTGCTTTTGGCCAAGTGCTTAGATCAGCCAGAATCTTTAACCAAATCTCGTATTTCTTCCCAAAGTTTCCATCAGACTGGTTCACACGTCTTTTGCTCTTTTTAAAGGGTGAGGTAAATCCCTCACTGCAGTCAGCGATCCCCGCTGGCACAGACTGGTGCCATTTGCATGCCGCATTGCCAACGGCAAGCCCTGAGGGTCATGAATGAGAGCCCAAACATCACAAGACTGCCTAAAAAATTTAAAATAACAATAAAATTTAAAATAACATTTTAAAATAACAAAGGGAGGTTCTTTTCATTACACTTCAGATGCTGGAAATTTAGATTCATTTTTTTCCACTCCTTTTCCACTGTCTTGGAGCATGGAAATATTGTGTAGAAATGAAAGCTGAGATTTACACACTTCTGAATGTCGGTACATTACAATTTCTATCAAATTCCATGATAAGGCCCTGGGAGCTGGTAATATCATGCAAATTCCACTTAAATAGTTACTTTGAATCTGCAAATAAAGTTAGGGAAATGAACTCAACAGAGCATTTCTTACTATTTTTAAATAATTTAAATATTTAATATACATAACAGACCATGCTTTAAGTGATGCAAGGCCTGACATGATTGCTACAGCATCTGGAAGTGAAAACATGGTTGATTTGATCCTGAATCTCTTGCCATGTATGTGCTTACAAAAGACCAATAGATATCCAAACCCTTTTTTCATGGGCAAAATAAATTTTATGCCCATAAAAATGCAATAGGAAAGCATGAGGCTGTTTTAGAAAAGGAGGTTTCCTCAGTTCTGTAAAGGCAGGAACTGGACCTTTTGTACTTCCTAAGCAATGTATTCACATTTGTAAACAACATTACACATAGAGAAGTTTTATTTTTATATATAGTTCTGTAACTGAAAACTGCTGTTCATGTTAGAAACAGTATTTTAGTGCCTAAATTTGGTTATGTTTTTCTCTTCTCTCTATTTCACACCTTCTAAAAATGCAGATTTCCTGTCACTATTTCAAATTTGCAGTACCACTCCATTCTTTTCAACTCTGTCCTGGAAAAGTCCCAGAAAATCTGGTTACCACCTTCTTCATTTTGAACAATCTGGTTCAGGATTGGTCTGAATCAAACAAGCTCCCATTAAGTGTCCCTAGCTTCTATTAAATTGCCATTAGCAGTGCTGAATCTTCTTGCCTGTTCTACTGGAAGACTGTTAGTTTTAAGCAATTCCTCTAAATTTCAAGTTTCCAGTTCTAAATGGTTCCACTGTGGTTCTCATTTGGATCTTTGTCACCATCTAGTGTCATGACAATGGAAGCCAGAAGCAAAAAATGCAAGTTACACTGTAGAGTATCTGAAAGCTATCCACACAGGCCTAGGATTATAGCTACAGAAATAACCAGGATACAGACAATAGATACAGTGAGTGCAGTCATGCGATTGCATGATACATAACAAAGAATCAAGAGTCAGCTGTTGGTGTGGATTAGGAGGCTATAATCGTCTGTCCCTAACGAGGCCGTAGAGATGTAGCTGCAAGCTTTGTGCAGCTGTGTCACAACACGGGTGTGCTGTTGCCAAGCATGAGTGGCCATGACGCTTTGCAAAGTGCCTGTCACATCTCTCCTTGCCTGGACTTATCAGTGGCTCATAAAGATTTTTGAAAAGCAAATGCTTTTGTGTTTGAAAGGTGGTGGCATCATATGCAGCAGGATCCTGCTGGTGGTGTCCAACACGAGATGTCCTGGATGTCACAGGCTACGACTTTTGTCCTTGTCCAAACACATTCCCCTCCCAGCACAGGATAATGCTGTTCAGTCTAGTTTAGGTGAAAGCAAATAAAACCTGAGTCCTACATTTCCCTCACAGTTTTCCACAATTACAACAATGAAACAACCTCCCTGGTGTGCCTCAGCACATATGTTTTCTTCCTCTATTCCTTAACTTCGTCTCCTACCTCATCAAAATCACCTGAACTCTCAGTCTCTGATACCACCACTATCTTCTCTCAGGTCCTGAAACTCCATCTCTTCCCTTCCCATGCTCACTACATACATGTACTTGTGGGGTGTTTTCCCACGCTGTTCTTTTTCACGATTCCTCCTTCCTCCTTTTATGTTGCAGTAGGACTACTTACATGCCTTTTTTTTTCCAGAATACATCTGCCCTCAGAGAGGACTCCCAGGAAGCACATCTGGAGCCTGCACTTGTGAAACGCTATCAGAAGAAGAGCTAAGCCTCGCTCGGTGGGCAAGTAAGGAGGGGGGGAGCATGGGTGGGCCTGGCAGCCAAGAAGAGGGCAAGGGAGTGCAGCAGGTGGGGGCCTAGCAGCAGCTGGGCAGAGCAGGAGGAGTAGCAGGCTGGGGTGGGAGCTCTGTGGTGGGAGAGTTAGGAGGAGACAGGGTAAAGGCTATATGGAGCAGGAGGCTCCTCGCTGGGAGCCCTGCGGCTGTTGCAGGGCTGGAGCATGAGTTGGGAAGCTGGAAGGAATGGGATACTTGCCAGTGGGAAAGAGAGTTGCAGGTAAAAAGGTTTGGATGAAAGGAGCAGAGGATTTTGTGGTATGTGCAGGGTTTGTCCATGGGATCCAGAGGAATGGGAAGCTCGGGAGTCTTGGTCAGGAAGCAAAGAGGTTAACGTGGGCATTGTCCCCCAGGAGCTTGTCTACCCAGGCTCTCAGTTCAGAAGCAGAGACATTCACGAGGATGACTTCAGCAAAACTGCCAGGTGCCACCAGAAATGTAATAGCCCTGCCACACTGCTGTGTTTGGAGCTGTTCTGGCATCTAGTCCAGACCACCACTCCTTCCTGCCTGAAAACCTTTCTCAAAGTGCATGACATATTGCCCCAGAAAGAGGGGCAGACTCTGCCTTCATCACAGCTAGATCCATTTGATTTTGAGAGCCCACATGGCAATGAACATATTTCAGTGTGTATTTGGTAAAGCTCCATTAAACCAAGAATAATTATTAATTACAAAGAATAATAATGCTGGTTTCTGCAGGGTGATCGTTCACATTGCAAAACTACCCACAACTGAGCTTGCCTAGCAGCATCTGCAATAAATAAAGTCAGGCCCAAGAGGCACTAGCAGAGCTCCGTAGTGATCTTCACACAGTGTGCGCCTTCTCAGGACTTTGCCTGGCTTCCCGAGTGCTACGCCATTCTTTTTGCAAGCAAAATGAATTCTTCAGTTAAAATATCAGAATGGTATAAGGTGAGTCAAAGGTTCACATCCAGAGAGTTAATCATCCTAATACTTTCAACCTGATCCTGGGTTGGGGTTTTTGTTGTTGTTGTTGTTGTTTTTTTAAATCTGTCTTTAAATGGCACACAGATTTCCTGCTTGTTACTCTTTGCCACATTTCATTGCAGAAATGTTCTACTGTTCAATGCCATAGTTTGTCTAGCACTTTGTAATCCTCCAGATGAAAGAAAAAAGATGAAAAAACTTATGCCACTTAAAATAAGGACCTGGGAAAATCTGAAAAATAGAGATTATCTCATATAGGCTAATTTACAACATAAAACTATGCTTCCCTGATCTGGCAAATGGTTGATTAAATAGATCCCATCTTAAAACATGGTTTGCTCTTTTGAATGGTTATACATAAGTATATTTTTGGACCTTGCTTTCTAGGAACACAAGCACTGTTTAGTTAATCCACATCTGATATGCAGTGCATAATGCTGCATGGTTTACTCGGAGTCATGCCAAAGTTTTAAGTAATCAGCAGAAATAGTGTCTGCAAACTGAACACACAAGAACATAAATTATAATGACAAAACCCTGGACTTTTAAGAGACCAAACTCAGGATCCAAATAAAATTGATGCATTGAGGCTCAGTACTCTGGGGACTGAGTACCTGATTCACAAGGTTTTGACAGATTTGGGGACTGCTTCATAGAAGGCAATTGATAATTTGCAGGATCAGGCCCACAGAGAAAGAAGTGTCAATGATTCTAAAGTCGTAGCTGAAGCTCCTGCATTTAGCAATCTGACAAAGCCTTGGTACATGAATGGGTTAGAATTTCCCACTGAATTCTATTAATTCCTCTGTTGTTTACACAGCAGTCATTTTAAAATGGTAAACTGATATTTAAACACAAGGATCAACAGCAAGGTTTTTTTGGCCATAAGCGTTCAAGAAAAATATCACCCTATGATGTGTTTCAGGAACATAAAACCTAACTATGACAGAAAAAGAATGAGTTTACTATGTGTGAATTGCAGTAAGAGGTGGTAATGATAGCATCAGCTATGAGTAAGTTTGCTTGACACTTTCTATGGTAATACCCTATATCCTGTTGCTATAACTTAGCAGTACTTCAACTGTTTGCTATTTTACCATTGAAATTTCACACATTTGAATTTTAGAGTCACATGTGTCTGCTGCAGACCAAATCACCTTTCGTTCCCTCTGTCCCTTGACTCTTCCTTCATTGCCTCCCTCTCTTCCTCCCCCCCGTCTCTTCCAAAGTCATGGCCAAATTGCATGGGTTCAGGTCTCTCACAGCCTTTTCTCTGAACAGCTGCAGCACTTCACACCTTGGAGAAGTGATCTGAAATTTGTAAGGGGGCAATTTCTGTGCAATGGATATGTCCTTTCCTGTGTTCAGTGAAAAGACTACCAAGCCTGACCAGGGCCCAAGACTTTGAAAAATCTTTTCATCAGTGCTCAGGAGGGACTCACTAGCACTTCGCACCACAAATTCCAAAGGGTGCAACAATACCCTCAGCCAGGAATGACAGCATGTTCTCTACCTACAGTTGCAGCATTGGGATTTTACAGATTAGGACCAAGAACTTGTTTTACCTGCAGTTTTTTCCTCCCTTCTTTTTCCTTTTTGCTACAGGTAGAGGATGAAGCTGCCTGACAGGAATGCAGGGTACAAATGGCTGTGAAGCTGATGCATGAGGGAGGTGCAGAGAAAACCTGGTAGAAAAAGGAACTGGAACTTTGTGGAAAGAAAGAAATCTGGATCAAGAATTTATGATGGGGAGACAGTAGGTTTTAGTGGGTCAGGGAGGAGAGAGGGAAGAAGGAATGAATAAACAAGGGACTTTGTGGGGATATCAGGACTGGAGCCGGAGATCATGATGAGATGTGCCATGAAAATCATGAAACAAATTATAAATCTCTGGAAAAAAATTCTTTGCAAGTACATAGCAGTACTTGTTAGTCACTTCCTAACTTTTCAGAATGTACCAGTACTCATCACATTCTCACAAATTCCTCTGCATCTCTTGAGTCATGCATATGCTGGGTCACGTATTCAACCTGGAATTCAAGTAACCATGGACATGTTTAAACTTTTTATTTCTGGTTTACCCTTGAATGTACCCTTTGGCCGAAGAAAAAGTACACTGGGCCAGGGTCCAGGAACTGTTAGTTCTAGCTTCATATGTGACTAATGTATGACTTTTTACACTTCAATGTCTTTGTTACTGCATCCTTTCCTCAGCAACTCAACCACGGTAAGGCTAATAATGTTCTGTATATTTATCATGTGCAAATACACCCTGCAGAGATATGTCATGGGATTTATGTTACTGTAGCATATAAATACCACTCAAAAAAAAAAAAAGCAATAAGACAATGTATCTTATTGGAAGAGGTTCTTAAAAAAATTACTTTTAAAACTCTTCATCTGTGTACATAATGCTTTTAACCTAGAAACAATGATTCAGCAAAACCTCTAGTTTGCAAGCCAATAACTTTTTGAACTGTATTTGTAGTGCAAGTGTTTGGCTAAAGCAGGTGAAGGTGGAAAGGCCACACAGCAAGATCCTCAATAGGCAAGAACCTAAGTCATAAGACATTTAGAACCTGGCAAGACTAGGTCCTCAGAGCGTAACTTGGACAACACTGAAAATCAAGGCATCCTGGTTCCCATCCCTCTGCTGCAATAACTAATTACATCACACTGCCCTCTCCGTTGTTTTATGATGCATCCCCTTAAGACTGTTGGCTCAACTAATTTTTGGTTTATGCAAGCAGAGTTGCCAGCTTCAGTTGGCTTTCTACAACCTTTGCACCACAGCCAAGTATTTCCTCCCATCACCAAACATCACAATACTGCATGAGACAGACATGGCTGTGCTACTTGGTTGCCTAGCTTTCTCCCCACTGGGCAGGGAATTAGTGCGTTTAAAATCTAACATGTTTAAAATCACACTAGCATTGCCTGAATCCTTTTTTTGAGTAGCAGACTAAGTTTAGAAAAGGACAAGTAAATTCATTTATATTGGTTACATTAAAAATAGTGGCTATGCTGTGACAATAGCAGCAGGGGAAATCCCACTTGGTCTTTTGGAACATTTCAGGCTTCCCGCTTCACTGCCTCAACTGCAGTATCCCCCCTTACATAACCCAGCAAGCAGCACTGACACGCTCATCTGAGCAGCCACATTGCCAAAAATATTTGGTCTATTGAATACCCGTGGTACATAGACTGAAGACTGTTGTGACCCTCCTCCACATGAACTTCAGCTGTAAGTGGCAAAGAAGTGTTTGCACTCTTCCCCCTTGAGAAACCCAGATTTACTTTTATGAAGCCATCAATATTAAAGTTCATGCAGCATTCTGAAACGCTGTTTTCCCCTTCCTCCTACACTGCCAAACATGAACGATGAAGCAACTTTGTAAGCAACGTCTTATTTAACCTGTTTCTGTGTTTTTCTTCCTCCTTCCCCCCTTCTCTTTTACTATTTCTTTGAGTGGTATGGGGTTTTTTGGCTGCTGAACCCTATCTTTACTTTTTTTCCTGATGTTTCCCTTGTTTATGTGGCCTTCTTTGCTTTGGGCTTGCATCAAGTTCCTCTGTGGCATACAATCACATAGTTATACAAATGTCCCTGTAATGCTGAAATTGTCACATACATTCCAGATGTCAAATCCAAAATGCTTTGGGTTTTGAGAAGAAAGGCAGGAGAGAAGCAGAGCAGACTGAAGAATATGCATTCAAAAACTGGGGATTTGGGAAGGTGTGCATTCCCTGTAAAGCCTTCCAGAACCACAATAGTTACTGAGTGCAACACAGCCACTCACCAGAGCAGTGTCCCTGCAGGTGCTCTGTTAAACAGGATGGTCCTTCTCTTCTGAACTATAGGTGCTCCGCAGACGAAGATGTGTTTTTCAGAGAAGCATTCCTAAACTTTATCCAAGCACAGTCTGCATTTCACTGGAGATTGATTAATCCATAGGGTTAATTACAGGAATTTGTACCTTTTTTGTCTTCAGTTTTAACCGCAATCATTTTTCAGACAATCCCTATTTTAAGGAAGTAAGGAAGCAGAGAAAGGTGTTTTCTTTCACGCAACACTTTTTAGGGAACCTACAAAAATCAGAAATGATGCTATGTGTTCTTGAGTGCTCATCTAATGCTCCTCTAATGACTTTCATTTAAATATAGATATAGAACTCGACTAGCTGAGGCTGCTTCACATCATCTGGGAATTAAGTGTAGATGACAGCCAACTTGTATCAGCAAGCTGGGGAAGGGCCTTGGTCCAAGCTATACTATGAAGGCATGTCTATATAGTCAGGTGGAGACAGTTGTGGAATAGCTTAGCTCATTTTCTAAGGTGCAAAATGGAAGACACATTCAATCCAAAAGCTGTTTGGACACGCTAATGTGGAACTGTGCCCAAGCTAATAACTTCTGCTCAGAGGCAGGTTATTCTTTTACATAAATTGGCCGGTCGCTTATTTGATGAGGTATATATGCTACAGCTTGAAATAACACAGTTCAGCCTTTAATATGAACGTTTGTTGCTAGACAAAGTCTGCTCAGAAAGCCAGACTTCCTTTTTTCTTTTTCTTGTTCATCCTTCTGAAGATCCCAGGAAAGTCATCAGCTAGTATGGGTTAAGTTACGCTTGCATGGCAGAAGTAAAGCAGAAGTTAAGAGGCTAAACCTCTTAATGGTTTATTTCTCTTTCATATTCACAAGGTCCTTCACTCTGCAGGAACAAGTGAAAGGAGACAGAACTACAACCATTCCATTAGTCAAAAAATGCCCCTTTTCCCCTTGTAACTATCTAATGTATACATTAATTTTAAGTTATAGTGGTAATATATGCCACAATACATTTGAGGTTTATAATTTTTTAAGTTACATATTACAGTTAAATATTTTTTCCATTGAAAGTCTCATTATAGTTATCAAATATATTATTATAAGATCTTAACCTCATATTAAAATGCTTGGTGTCAGCATATCATGACCTTATAAATGTCTTTTCAGGGAATTTGATGATAATGCTCTTCTATTTCCCATTCTACACAGATTCCAATTTAACAGATTCACATGTAACAAGGTTTATTGCTTTACCGTGTCATTAACAAAACTGGATGACCTCTGTGTCAGAGGTAAGCCATTTCATATACCATTCTACTTTTACTTCTCTTGTCATAACTAAGCTCTTAATTAGCTAGAAGTCTCAGCAATAACTTTCTAATCCTTTACCTGCAATTGCTAAAAATCTATTAAAATGTAAGTAACCCACAGGACTTAGCTTGGATATAGTCCTGAACTAATGCATCTAAAGTGGTTTCTGGACTGCACAGAGCTTCACAATCTCCTGCACTGATTGTGCACACATTTATCTTACGTAGTTTTGCAGGCTGCATCTCATAGTGTCTAGCACTTTGTATTCCACAGAAGATGTTTACTCTGTTAAAGAGTAAATGCTATGCAGAGATATACATTGGGAAAAGACTCATGCTTAAGTTGTAGAAGTTGTTTTCACTGCAGAGTTAAATTGTAATCTGCATTGCATTAACTCCTTGCGTGCCATCCTGAACAAAAGCATCTGCATAAAAAATGCACAGAGATATCACTTTAACTCATTAACTCTGTAGCAAAGACAACAGGACTGTGGTGCTGAAAAGACTTGAATGCTCACTGTCTCTAGTGGGACTCCCATGCAAGACACAGGTACCACTGGAAACTGGTAAGTCACACATCTGGCTTGTACTTTAGGATGGGAAAAATCCTGTGGCAGGACCTATTTCTGTCTGTTGTGTATAGAAGGAATGTTGTTCTGACTAGATCTACTTACTTAAAATTGCCAAACCTAGCTGGGATGCAACCCATCCAGTAATAATCGTTAATATTTTAGTGAAAAATTCCTTTATGTTTTCCTAGGATACTGGCAACTTTTGACTAAGATTTGACTATTGTAAGAAAGAGTGGTAAAACTGAACAGTGCAACTGATAGACTCCTTTCTTAGATGAACACAACACACCATTTTCGCAGGCTTATGAATTTCACCCCCCTCTCACAACAGAGATTCCTGAAGCTAGTGGCTATCTTTGATAAGCAGTAGACAATCACATTTGTTTATACTTGACTGAGGCACAGTGTAGCTGTTCATCTAATGTCCTTTGGCCTCTGTGGGCTCTTTCAAATCTCCGTAGAGGTGGAGCTGCTGCTGAGACAGCAGCTACTGTTCCATGGCAACTAAAAATAAAAAACTTCTCCCTTCCCTTGATTTTGAACCTACCATCCACACATCGCATTTCAGGCAACCCAGTACTCACACTGTGAGAGAAAGAGAAGAATCCCTCCATGTTAATTTTTTCCATGCCACTAATGATTTTATAATCTCTGTTATACCATATTCCAAACAGTTATTTCTTATCCAAGTTAAAGTATACCTACTCTATCAAGTTTCATCTTTTGTGTAAGCCATTCCTTATCTTGGGCCACATACTGCCATCATTACTATCTTTCCTAGTTCTGCAGGTTTTTTTGGGTTTTTTTTATAAGCACAACCAGAACAATAAATATTTTTCAAAATGTGGGTCAAATTTATAAATTTGGATCTGTAAATTATGGTTATAATTGCATCCTCATTTCTGTTTTATTCACCATTTCCTTCTAATACTTTGGGGTTTTGTTTGTTTGCCATTGCTGAGTATTAATCTGACCTTTGCATACAGTATCTCTCCAGGAACTCAGACACCTCCTCCTATAGTTCTTATAACTTATTTAGAGCTGCACTTGTATAATTATAATGAGGCTTTTTTGTCCCCATGGGTATTACTTTGTATTTAACATTGAATTTCTTCCACCATTTATTGCCAAATTGTTCTGTATTGATAGAACATTCTGCACCCCTTCACAATTGGCTCTTGTTTTGTATCATCTGCTGATCTTATGACCTCACCATTGACTTCTTTTCCAAAACATTCAAAAGGTAAAGTAGCACAGGAGTGATCATAAAACCTTGAAGAACACCTATGAGTAAACTACTGCCATTGTGAAAACAGAATGCTACCCTTTCATTCCCTGCCCTGCTTTCTGAAGTTTTTCTTTCAATTACATATGAACACCTGAGAAAACATGCTTTATCTCATGCTTGCTTTCTTCAGCATGCTTTGGTGAAGGATCTTGCTGAAAGTTTTTGGAAATTTATCTATAATTTATCATCCAGATCATCCTCATTCATGCTGATTCTTTCAATGAACTCTGATCATTTGTACCTTATACCCTCCCTTCGCAAAATCTTTATCAACTTTCCCTTTTTATGTCATGGTTAGCTATAAGTCTGCTCATTTTTCATCACAGCTGATATCAGCTTGCTCAGTGCAGAGGTCAGGCTTATTGGTCTGTAATTCCTGAGGTCCCCCTGAATTTAAAAACAAAAGGAATGTCACGTTTGCCGCATTCCATTCCTTTGGAACAGAGGCCAATCTATGTGTTGAGTTACATCGCAGTTAATAATTTGTCACATATATCAGACTTCCTTTGGAAGTGTTTTGAAAACCTGATCTAATCTAAGTGATTTGTTACCATTTGGTTCTATCTAATCTGAAATTTCTTCTCTGACACTTCAATTCAAGATAATTTCTTTGACTTGGCCCCATAAAAAAGGTTCTGCTGTGGAAACCTGCCCAAGCTTGTCTGTGGAGAACATTAATGTGAAAAATTAATTTAGCATTTCTGCTCTGGGCTTATCTTCTTTAAATGCTTCTTTTATATCCCAAACATTACGGAATGCCTATAAACTGTGTGGCACAATTCATGCTTCTGATGTGTTTAGAGAAAGTTTTATTATTCATTCTTATGCTTATCACAAGTTATTCCTCAAAATATTTTTGGCCCACTTTATAAAGGGTTTATATTAAATGTGGAAGAGTTTATGTTCTTTTCTGTTTTCGTCATTTCAACATAATTTTCACTTTTTGAAGACTGACTTATTTCTAACAGCCTCTTTCACATTTCTGTTTAATCATGCCAGCTTTCTCTGTGTGTGTGGTCCTTTTAAAGTCTTTTTTGGTAAGTAGTAAATGTTTGCTGTTAGTCTCTAGTATAGCATCTTTAAACAATCAGCATGCCACCTGCAAACTTTTTACTCCTTTGGCTGCTCATTTTAATTCCTCCTTAATAGCCATGATTTGCATATTTCAAGAATACATAATAGCCTAATAATATAATATACAGGAGATACATACGCTTTGAAACTGTCTTTTGGTTCCTAGGCAAATCTTCATAACATAGGAATTTCTTTTTAATTATGATTTCTAATAACATCTGTGTGTTCTTAGTTTCTCCCAGAATTCTGATTTGTTTCTTGAGGAATTTGACCAACTTGTCAATGAAATGAGAATCAATCAGATCTCAGATAAGATAGCACATAATAAATCATTCTCCAGCTTGTCTGAATAGTACCAAGTAGGTCAGCAGAGCTAGGACTGATGGGCTCCTGCTCCTACAGTGTGGGCTTGCTTTCAGGGTTTGCATGGTTAGCTTCAAAATATTTCATGAGTATGAGGAAAATGATAAAAATGTTAGGAGACTCAGTAGTGCAGGCAGGTGCCATTTAGAGAGGTTAATTTTGAAAATAGTACTGGTAAGAGACTGTGAATTCAGAACTGACCACAGAGATATAACTATCACAGCACTGAACAGTGAAGTCTCATGGATTTGCTAGGCAAATGAAATCATTTCAATCCATCAACTCTTACATTGCTTTTCTGCTGAATGTGAGTTACATTCACATTTCAACACATTATTTTCTCTCCCCAGTAACTTTCAAGAGCAGCAAAATGAATAACTGATGATCTAGAAAGAGAAATGTTTAATATAAGAAAGCTGCATGTATACTACGAAGGAAAAGACTGTTTCAGCAGTGCACAAACGCCCAAATAATGAAAATGAATGGGATCATACTTGCCATGGGGCTGGTAAAAGATTTTCTTTTTCTCTCCTACAGTGCCATCTGGTGGTACTCTTTAGAAAAAGTCGAGTCTAATAAAGGTAGTTTCGGCACCACTTGTGGTACGGATTCTAATTTAGTTCTGACTCTCACAAGCTTACCCTGACTACGTTTTCTGAGTAATTTGCTTGCTGTTGCTATAGACATAGATGGTTTTAATTTCAGTGTACATTACATCTTACTTTACCTATGCTTATTTTCAAAAGCCTTGATTTCTGTGGCTTAGTCTTTAGACACATGCAATTACTACATTAAATAATTACGTTATTTTAGGAGAATACGTGAAACCTTTTTTCGCCCCCAGTAGTTCCTAAAAATAATTTTTTCCCATCCAAAAAGAAAAGTTACGTATTTCAATTTACAGGAGGAAAACCTGGTCTTGTTGAAACTTCTGGGAAAAATGCATTTGGCATTTGGGGGCAAAAGCATGGCTTGTAACATTTATTTTATCCTTCTGGTAGAAACAGGAAAGAAAGTGTTTGTCTTTCATGCTGTGGAGGAAAATGTATTACATCTCCAAGAGCAACTTACACCTGCCATCTTGTCTCTGGCTGAGTCTCAGTCCAGATGTACAGCAGCAATCAAGAAGAGAGCTTGAAGAAGTCTCAGGAGACCTATAAAGTCAACAAAATGGCTTATGACCTCTTTTTTGTTCAATATTTCATGATGTATAAAAAAAACCCAAAGCACTAAGGTTTTCCATTTAAAAGACAGATCTTGTAAGAGTGTAAGGTTTATCACATCAGGGAAATGGGAAAAGTGTAATTCAGTTGAGATGTGTTTTCAGCTCAGGCTGTTTTCATCTGTTTAGTTTGTTACTTTATTTTTGTACTGCTAATTCCCATATCTGGAGGGGAAAGTTCGATATCCCCAGCTCTCTTGAAGAGAAGAATAATGAATACTCTTACCTCAGATTTCTGAGTAATCCAGGTGTGAAAGTAAAGGAAAACCAACCTTGAAATATCTGGTATTCAATGTAAATAATTAGGTAGGTGAGAGTGTACAAATAAAAACAAAACTTTTGTTTAAATCAAAGCTTTTCATTTTTTTCAGTGCAAACCCATGTGGTCAGACTAATCACATGTTATTTTACCATTCTCACATTTAGGGTCCCTGTTTATTATCAGTCAAAACGCTGCAGGGTAATAAAGGGTTTGTATAGCCTCAGCCTAAATCAACTTCTGCTTCAGATTAACAATTACCCAGGAGGTGAGCTGCCTCATCCTCTTTTTGGTTTAATTCCTTTCGCTTCCGTTCCATTCAACATACACTCTGGACAGGATGTTCTGCTTCTGCCTCTTGTATTCCTAATGCTTTTATATTCCTAATCCTTTTGTGGGAACTGTTCTGTGTGTGTCTCTTCTGCCTAATTTAACCATAGTTTATCTGGCTATAAGATAAAGATATTTTATACCTCACTAGTCAAGTGTAAACTATTACAGTAAATCGTGTTATTTTCACAAGTTTGGTAACAAGTGCTAGCTGGCATTATAAGTGTGGAAGTAACACTTTTATTTCCACATTCCTGCTTTCATCCTTCACATTTATTTCTTCAGGGGAAGAATGATACTTGATGTCACACTGAGGAGTGTCTCTCTACTATATTTAATTCCTGGGCTGCAGAAAAATATTGCCTAAATATGAAAGGTCACAATTAAACTCTGCAGTATAAATGTACCACTCTCAAATTCTCTGTTTTAATAAACCTCAACAGCATCTGACCATAACAGAACACTGTCCTAAGGCCACAGGGAACATTTTCTCAAGCACTGCTTAACTCTGTTTCTCTTTGTTTTTCCTCAGTTGTTTTCTGAGCTGCTACAGCAACCAGGAGAGGAGCTGTTGTGCTTGTACTTAGCTCTCACTTGCATTAAGGCTATGTTCTAGTTCTGTAATGATTTAGGTGGAAATTGTATAATTGCTACCCACATTTATACCTAGCTATGTTTCCAGGCCAGAGAGGTATCTTTAAGTAAACAAAAATCAAACTGCAGATTCTAATAAGGAAGAGAAATGGAAGAGACACTTTGCAAGGAAAAGCAATTCTTTTTTATCAGTTTTCCACATTTGTGATACAATTTCTCCATCAAAGATCCACTACATTTATTGTAACATAAAAGGGAAAAATCATGTTGTTATGTTAAACCTGCTTCCCCCAACACCGATGAGCTTTTTCCTCTGTTTGCTATCCTAGGTTTTTTTTTTTTTTTTCCCTACCAGAAACCAAGAGCTGATCATTCTTCAGGTGGAATATTCTCATGCTTTTGGGATGTTCTAGTATTGCTCAGCACAAAAGTTCTGCATATATTCCTGGGAATATCTGAAAATTAATAAATAGTGCCAATGGGATTTGTTTCAGTGGAATACGGAGTACCCAGGCTGTAGTCAGAGTAGAGGATAAACAGAATGCAGACTGTTGTCTCACAACAATGCTTTTGTTCTTGAAATACTCTTTTAAGGTTCAGGCTTTGCCATATAAATATCATTCAGAAAAGTATCTTCTTAAATACATTTTGGGAAAACCATTCATTAAATTAATATCCTTCTATTATTAAATTTCAAACAGTATGCTTCATCTTTTCAAAGGCTCCACAGCTCTGTTGTTCTCCAAACACAAAGAGAATGCAATGACTAAAAAGCTATCAGACCGAAGCACAGACAGTGAATGCAGCATATTTGTGGGGTGCTTGGAGACAAATGAGATTTTGGCGTAGTGGTGACTCATTTAATTGCACAGCTATCACAAGATAATGTGATAGTATTAACATAAGTAACTACGTGCTACAATTACTCCTCTCAGACTGTTACATGCTAGCATTTATAAGAGTGTTCACTGCTTCCAGCTCATAAAACAAATCCTGAAAGTATTCTCATAGAGATTACTTTGTAAGTCTTCTGAATAAGCTATTAGATTTTGTGTGTGTACAGCACCGTTAGCTGCCTCTACCCAGCAGTGGCACTGGATCTGGCAATTACTCACAAGGGCAGGAGCGGGCAGTTCGGTGCTCAGAGCTGAAGAGCTGTCAGTGAAGGCAGTGCCAGTCCAGCAAGTGGGAATTCTTTCACCAGGCATTCTAGAACTACAGCACACAATATTGGTGATGCACAAATACTGCCAGAATGTGCACCTCTGTGCACACAGCCCTGAAAAGCCAGGAGATACTTCTGAAATTCAGGAACACTCTTCATAGACCAATTAACTCAAAACAACTGACCAAACTGAACTGAGCAGAACTACTTGGTATGGCAAGAAAATGGGTAAAAGAAATGGGTGCCTACAATGAGGTTTGTTAAATTCTAATTCTCTGCTGATATTCATTATATCTGACCCTAAAATTGCCATCAAAAGGTCCATCAAAATAGGCACAGTAAAGAACACCCAGGCAAACAATTTCTAAGCCAAAGAGGTAGGCAAAGGAGCCTGGAAGATGATTTAGTAGAAAAATTATCATGGTTGGGTCACACTTATTTTGACAGTATGTGCTTTCAAATAATGTTTTTTAAACTCTGTTCATTTACTCCTTGAATTATGGTAGGCCCTAAACCAGGTCTTCACCTTTCCAAAATGCCATCTGAATGGTGACATTACAAATTCAAACAAGCAGTCATATGTAAATCAGAGTTAATAGAGCATCCCTTTTGGTAGTTGGATATGCATTATTCAGCTCCGGGTATCTTCTTTTTCCCCTGCGGGCTGCAGCCATGATTAAAATGTTACTTTAAAATGAATGTCTCCACAGAGACAAAGATGGATTTAATACATAATGGAGTCTATCCCACCATGCTATTAAGCAAGAAGGTTACCTCAGCATGAAGATTTCACTACATCTCACCAAAGACTTTAGATACTCCATGGCAATCTCATAGATTCCACAAGGCCAAAATGGGTTAAAGCACAGGATGTCTTTAAAGAATTTTTTTTTTTTAATACAAAGATGTAAGAATTCCTGTGAAGATAGCTGTCAATGTATATGCATGCCAATTTTTATTTTTTTTAAACACATAATGTCTATTATTTTTATAAAAATAGCCTGGCATGGTATAAAGCCTGCAAGGTCATTAGACATGGTGCAGTTCAACATCAACTTTTCAACTGCATATTTTATTAAGGAGGTCTTTGTGGTTCACTGGGCACAGAGTCAGACTCCCTTTTAGAGCACCAGGTGATTCAGAGGCTTTGTGGTCATCACCACACAGTATTTGGAAGAAACAGAATTTGGACCAGGTGGCTTCAGATCAGAACTTGTATTTCAGTACCTTCTGCACAAATATTAAAGTAAGTTCCAGCAGTGCTCTCCAGGGACACTGCCTAGAGAGATGTTCCAAATAGGCCATGATACAAATAACTAAGGTCCAAGCAGTGGGAGTCTGAGGTTAAACAGAAGTAACATCTTCATCCATATATAGCCTTTCAGGTAGATGCAGAGCTATTTTCCTTATCTAACAGAAAGAAAAGTAAGTCCATGGCCATGTTCTTTCTGTCTTTTGTAGAGCTTAGCTGCCCTTATATGCTACTAGACAACAACAGAGCAGCCTGCAAGCCTTAGGAATTGCCTGTCCCAAATGGCAGGCACTCATTGTCTCTTTCCTCTCTGAAGAAACTCATGCCTGCCCTACTACTTGAGTCTGCACTTAACCAACCCTGATTTTTCCTCAGTATAAGTCAAGGCCTTTCTCTCCAGATATCATCACTTCAAACAGGCCTAGATTAGAGGAAGAAAATGCAAGTATGTCCTCTGCTTAAGTTTAATTCCTTGAAATGCAGGCTGCTGCCTGACTTTTCCAGTAGTTCTTGCTGCAGTGCAATCATAGCAAATTCACAGTGTCTGCAGTTTTGACAGGAAATTATAACACAGCTGATTGCTTAAGAACACAATTTTTGTGCAGTGGTAACACAGAAATTCCCTAGGACTAATCCTTAAAAACTCTAGTCTATGTCAGGATCACTGGGGTCTGTAGAGCTCGTACATAACCTATAAAAAATATACAAAACCAAAGTAGTATTAAAACAACCTACTTGCATTTGTCTTCACATCGTGAAACACAAAAACTTTGAAGAAAAATCTTGAATTATTATGGGATAAGTTCTTACTTTGGGCTTATAGCATATGGGATCAAATGACTTTATTGTGTTTTTGCTGAGCAGAAAGCTATGTAAGAAAAATGATCGGCCTCCAAAGTAGCAAAGCTAAATAATAAAAAGTTTAGGAGCTTTGCAACAGTAAATAATTCAGTCAAAAAAAGACTGTGGAATACAGCTGTGTTTGTTTTCATTTTCATGCTATATTAAATATGAGACTTTTTCTTCTTATATTTGAAATTAAAAGGCTGTGAGTGGAGCCAAGCTAATACCTGAGACAATTTTTCTTAACTACTGAATATGCTTTATCTGGGGTTGCTTTCCATTTGCTTCTGCCAGTGCTCTGGTGAACAAATGTACTGGCAAAACACAGGGGAACATTCTGACCTCAAAATAAGGTAGAATTTGCACTTGTGTCTTGGTTCCACTTAGAAGAGACAATACAAAAGCACATGAATGATGCTGCCAATAAAAACTAGGAAATCTGACTCCAAATGTGCAGAACTTGCAGTGATCTGCAGATGAGGAAGCAATGAGAGCACCAATGCATGGTTCTGGTCTACAACCACTGACTTATATACAGCAAATGTGTACAGGGATGAAGAAAAGAGCAATGTTCAGCATTGTAGCATTGTAGAAATAGATCTGCAGAGAAAATGCATTAGTCAAAAAACTTAAGATACTGATGAAACACAGCTCAATCATTTACCCAATGTTATATTGCAAGTGATGTTGCAGAAGCCTGTGAGTTGTCCAGAAGGCGTCCCCCCACCCCCCATAAATGAGTGAGAGACCCGGATTAGCATAGCCTCCATGCAATTAGCAAACAACATGCATGACATGACTGAGATGAGCAATGCATGAGATCAGAACAAATGGCCTGTGGGACAATATGGGGCAGCTGTAGGGAAAGAAACAAGGGGCTCTGGGACTGAGGCAGATTGTGAGATCTAGTAGGGAAAAAACGAATGAAACGTAAAGGTAGGTGTGATCTGTAGGGTTTACAGAGCTCTCTGGGGAACTGTGGTGACTATACATAGATATTTAAATATGAATACATTTTGTTCAGCTGTAAAACAAGAGTATGTCTAGAAATAAATGAGTATTGTTATTATAAATTTTTCTGACACACATTCTCTACTGTGGCCAGAGAGAAAACAGATCAATAACCTCAAGTACTAATTTCCGGACCTCCAACAACATAGTCCTTTCAGGGCAGTAAAAAATGCAACCAAGATTCTTGCACATTACCTAGAGATAGTCTGTACTAGTTTGATGCCTCCTATAAACCATAAGTTGTGTTTCCACCTACAAAAAAGGAACTCTGCATATTGGAGATGATGTTATTGACCAGCAATACCCTAATTCTCATCACATCTTGTTTTGCTGTAAATATTGCTAGAGAAAGAAGAAATCAAGTAGTCTTTATCTGAAAGTATATTAAATACAGAATCTTCCATGTGTCAAAATTACTAACACCAACAGCAGCCCAGATGGATTCCTTCTGTTCCCAGAGGAAGATCAGAATTAGGATGAATTAGATCCCTTCCATACCATTATACCACTTCTGCTTGTCTGAGAATGTGGGAGGAAAACTGTTAATGCTAAGGCCAATTTGTTGTTTATGTCATCTATTTGCATGCTTAATTAATGTAAATTACCAGCAGCTACAGAAGTTTTAGACAATGACAACAGTTATGCTCCAGTTTTTTAAGCTAAAACCTCCAGCAGAAAACCATGGCCAGTTTATATTTTCCCTATATCAGTGATAGCAATTTGCAGGTTTTATGGGTTTATTCTACTTTTGGAGTTAGGAGCCAGGCAATAATTACTTAAATAAGGAAAAAGAGATTATAATGGGGCTTAGGACTGGGCAGATGAGAATTACCAATGGGAAACAGTCTTTGTTCCCATAGAGAAAAACAACTAGTACCCAGGGTAGTTCTGGGCATGCCCTGGAAAACAATATTGCACTGTGCAAAGAAGCTGTTTCTGTTGTGTAGGCTTTTTTTTTTTTACGCTCCTTTTCTAAAAACAATATGATGTCAAAGAATTTCATGGTACTAAAACTCCCAGACATAGACTCGATAATGGAAGTCGTGAGAGGGCTTTGCAAAACAAGCTCAGTGTGAGTGCTGCTAGAATGAAGCCTACAATGATTAGACTTCTGAATAATCAGGCAAACAGCCCACATTGTAACAAGCACTGTTTATGGGGTTGAAGCAAACACAGACAAGTTTGATTCACATGCCTCAGTAAGCGCAAAAACACTTGTAACAAGAAGCCTTGCAAACTGAGCAATTAGGGCTATGGAAACAGTCTCTGCCCTACCAAGGTGACAAGCTCGGTGAGAGGCGGGAAGCGCTCAGCCAAGCTGGGATGCCCCAGAGGGATGGGCTCTCAGCTCCCAGATAAGCGACAATGGCAAAACCAGCCCCGCACTGGGGCTGTGTTCCCTATACAGCTGCACCAGCAAAACATTGCCAAAAAATGTCCAAGCAGAATTACATAAAAATCAAGCAAAAGCAAGCCCTACAAAAAGCAGCTCTAAACATTTGAGGATTTCTAAAACCATTGCAAAAGGTATAATTTTGATAAATGGCACTTTGTTGGCTTTATTACTATATTGTAATATAAACAATCCCAGCTGCAGCAGCTGAGGCACAGGTTTCTGCTTGCAGCAAACATGAATGCATAGCATTACATGGATCTAGAAGTATGTGTATCATGTTGATCCCCTCACAGATATATTTACTCTACATAAAGGCAGTGGTCTACTACAGCTTCACAGACTCTTCTGTGTTAAGCTTTTTTAAGAACAAAATTCTCGTGAGCACAGCCTCCTAAGGGCTTTGTTTTATGGATGGCCACCTACACGAGGCTGACAGCCATTGACGAACAAGGCTGTAGCCCTGAAGGTGTAGTCAAGGTACAGTTGCTAAAACCTTTCCCAATTCCTGGGGACACTCCCAATGGCTGGGTCTCTCCAAAGCCCCCCCGGATTTTCATGCCATGACTTGGGCCAGCTATACTTACTCCCACTGGTCTCCAAGGATGAGTCTTACCTTGGTCCCAGTACAGATCACCAGGGCTTTGTGCTGTCCTGTAATGGAATACACATGGGGGTAGGAGTGCCCAGCTGTCAGAGCTGACTGCTTTCCTATCCAGAAATGCACCCTACTCCCGGGTTCAGCTAAAGGTAACCCTTTAACCACTACTGCTTCCGTATTTGACTGCTACTTCCATGGCTGACTACTGCAAAAACCTCCTTTTCTAGGCCATGGACTTCATGGGCTACAAATGATGTAGAATCCTCTTTCAGCATCAACTTTTTTGGATGACCTGCTCTTTTATCCTTTAACAGAAGAAACAATAGCAATGGGTTGGATTAAATACACTGGAGAAGCTTCTGCAAAATTAAACTCGCTGTCCTAAAATGCAGGTAGCTGTTAGCTTTCACCTTGTCCACACTGTAGTAATGTTGATCTGGTAAAGTGTCAGTTTTTTCACTACCACTTCCTTCTTTTCCTGAAGCCCCAGTGGACCTGACATCTTCAGATCACTTTGCAGCTCATTTCTGACCTCCTTACTTTTTATGGTTTGGTGTCTTGTGTGAATTTGACTGTACTAGAAATCACACGACACAGGATGATAGGAACAGAGAGATACAGAGCAGAGAGATGCAGAGAGATGCCTGGTCTTTGTCCCTTACTTTAACATCACTAAGTCCGAAAGGACTTGGAAATACAAAATTAATAATTACAGTTAGCTGGAAGAATCACCACTATTGTCTTTGTTTCATCTTCATGAAAGCAGCAGTGCCACAGATCTCATGAAGGTGCTCTGCTGAGTGCCAGGCAATCTGTTGGTCTAATAAAACAGATTTCTGCATGTCAGGAGTTGCAGACCTCATTTCCATGAACTTGTTGTGTGGCCTAGCCATACTTGTTTGCCACTTAGGGATGCTACTGAAATTCAATAATTGTTCATGAAATGCAATTAAATATTCTAAATACATCCAAATCAAACAAAACTGGTTTACAATTTATCCACTTTCATTCTGTGTTATTTTTGCATGTTTCCATACTAGATTTATGTGCTAGTCAAGGCACGTCTCTCTTGAAAATGATTACACTTTATGTCTCCTGCTTCTTCTGTGTATAATTAAACAAGAATTTGAAGATAAGTTTACAAATCCCCTTTTGAGTCCCAAAGCTTGTTCTCTTCTTCCAGCTGTATTGGTTAGTCCAAGAAAAAACTTAATCCCTACCTGGAAACTTTGTCATTTCAAGAATTGTCAAATATTTTAAGTATGTATTTATGTGTTTAAACTTTTAACATTCAGTTCTTTTCTACAAGACTATTAGGAACTGTCAAGTGAAAAGCAGAACTTTTAGCTAATGCCTCTGAACTGTTAATACTTTCTATTAAAATCCAAGGACATAATATTTTTCTTTCATATTAAGCATTATTCAGAAATATTTAAAAAAATCAGTTCCTTATAGTTTATTACATGTAAGCTGTGTAAGATTAGTGCTAATTTCCAAAAATGACATTGCCAGAAGATGGCACCTGCTATACGTATTTGATGCTGCTGAAACAACAAAGGCAAGCAGGCTGCTCTAGAAAAGAGTGGATACATAATTGATTTCACCCACTCTATGTTCCAGGGTCTAGAGACTGGAGGATATATTCATACATAATGACAGTCAGTGACTTCAAGAAAAGCAGAATTTAGCCTAAATCTCAAAAAAAAATCACAAGAAAAATACTGTTTGTTGCACAGTAAGTGTGTATTACAGAACTATCATTTCCTCTAACCCATGGTTATTTAGAATTTCCATGGCTCCACTTAAAATTTTATGTCTGCAGCCTCTTTGCCACAAATTGAAATGGTGTGTTTGTTTTCAACACCAAAAACTTCTACAGAAATATTTTGCCTTCTTAAATGAAAAAGGTGTTTTATTTAAACCTGAAACTTTGAATTCTTAAATATTAGGATTTTGCCTCTTCCTCTTTTGTTCTCTTTCTGCCCATTTAAGACAGAGAAGCTCTAGTTTTCCCCTCCTCTGTAGCCTTTTGAAGCATTTTTGGCTTCATAGAGATTGGAGTGACAAAAGGAGACGGAAATATGAAAATACTAAAAATGTCACAAACCTGGCACTATTGATTTTATTTCTCTCAGTCACACAAAAAGGAAGGAGTGGGGGATTCTCTAGAATGGACCTTTCTGTTGGTACCTAGTGCCCATAGATCAGATTCAATCATACCTGCAGGCTGGTGGTAATCGCTGGAATTTGTAAAAACACTTGTACTTTGGCATCCATTTTTTACAATGTTTAGGTTATCCTTAAACTTTGGGAGTGAAGCTTTTATCGTAAAGTAGGGTGAATTGCCTGTGTCTGAAGAACACTGAGCTAGCAGCGGGGCAGGTTCCAGGTCGTAAGCATCTGTGAAATCTGAAGTGAACCTATAGGAATGAATGATGCCCATGTTTGCTTGTATATGTCCTGCATATTGGTAAGAGCTTTCAGTATAAGAGAGGGCCATGGGCAGGTCAGGAGGCTTTGGAAAATATGATTTTTGCTAAGTGCTACCAGGGGAAAAAGTGGAGCCATAAGTAAGTCCTTTGGGGATACCTTGAGATCTGTGAGGTTTTTCTTGCAGAGATTCAAATGCTTGAATGACTAAGTCTGTTATCCACTTTCTGGGAAGCAGACACTGTCCACCTATAATATTTTCTAACCTAATCTTTGCCAATGTAAATGTTTCATACATTATTACATTTGGAGCAAAGATAACAAAGTACTGGTGGGGAGCAAGAAAGACTTTTAGGGACGTGTTTGGACAGCATGCTTTAAATGATGCACCAAGATGTGTGAAGTCTGGAAGGACCTGTTAAAATGAAGGCTCCAGAATACAGGCAAGGCAAACCCTCTTTGCCATCCGCAAATTCTTTAAACGAGAAGAAGCTACAAGAAATGCTTGTTCACCATTTCCTGCTTTGCCCTCCAAAATCAGTGACTCCATCTCCCCACTTCCCAACTGTTGCTCTCCCAACTCCAAAGGCTAGGTTTTGCTTTCTAAACTACTGCTCTCTCCAGGTCCCCGAAATCTCTCTGTATATTCTTGATTGTTGATTTCTGCCTACACTCTAAGATTTGATGTGACCTCTTAGATTTGCTGCCTTTTTGCACTACAGTTTCAAAAGCTTTTATACAGCCAGAATTAGTATCTGGTATTATTTTCATTCAAATAGTAATTCATTCCTTTTAAGTCTCTACTTCTAGATGCTGGCATTTTCTCATCATATTAGGACAATGACTTCAATGGAAAAAAACCTCAGGCTCTTTTTAATGCAAGAAAAATCTGTGAACTAACAGTCAAAAGAGTTTTCATTAAAATCCATGTAGATTAAAAGGCTAAAACATTCAAATTAGTAGACAAGGCAATCTTCCTAGGGGGGAAACAACAAGGCAAACATCAATGGTCTGAGCAGCACACAAACATAGGAAAATGTTGGAGGTTTAATTTTGACAACACACTGAAAATAAACTAGCTCAAAATGTCAAATGGTGAACATACTTCAAAAATATTGAACCACTTTTAAGCACTTCACTAAAACATGCAATAGGCTTAGATACAGGATGAGAAGAATGTAGAAGATTAAGCAGTGCAGTTTAACACCGTGTTAGGAAGGTCTCATATGTAATTCCTACCTGACACTGCCCAAGATCACACAGCCAATTAGCAATAAGGCCAGAAAAATAGTCCAGATATTTTGATTTCCTGTCCCCCAAGCTAGTTGTTAAGTCACAGTTGCATCTCAGACTAATGGTATTTTGTGCTTGTATCTTCCATTTACATGCCTTCAAGCATCTTTTTACAGTATCTATAGGCAGTACCTGTCTGTTATTTCCACTGTGCCCATGGGGAAATTGAAGAGATTTGTCTCAAGCAATGTAACTGCTCATGAACAGTTTATGAAGTAACACTGAGTCCCAATTTACAGTTGATTACCTGATATGGACTAAATGATCATTGATACAGGTAGGAATCTTGATACAGACCTGCAATTTTTTATTGCGGCAACAACTGTAAATATTGGAGCAAATTCCATTACCTTTTTTTTATGTATAGATGTGTATCCAGGTACTCTTTTTTGGGGGTTGAGGCTCAATTTCCTTAAGAAAAGCAGTTCCTGTACCCCTGATATAAAGAAATATTTAATTAGTCACTTCATTTTGAGTGCTAATCAGGATACTTATGTGTTAATTGATTATTAAAACTATAACTACATCTTTATTGTCATTGTAATTGAGGGTTTCATTCTATATCAAACAGACATACAATTTGCATATTCATAAAACTCAGTGGGTGCTCTTTTAAAAGTCAACGAAATTTAATAAACATAACAAAAACTAGCTTATTAAATACAAATTAAAGCTGCAGTCACACAAACTGAAATGTCACCCTGGTTTACGTTCTTGGGTTACTGCATCAAGGATCATTTTTCAAAACAAGTCCACAAGAAAGACTTTTAAACAACAATCCCAGCATGTGATAGGGAAATGTGAACACCAGAGTGATAATCACTGTGTCACTTATTAGTAATGCTCTGTAGAGTAGCTCACTTATATCTATAACAAGCCAAATTTGCTTCTTGGAGACACTGGTGCAACTAGCTCCATATTTCAGGAATTCCTTCTAGAAATTACATATTTTTAAATAAAGCAAATCTATATATATTTTGGGTATTTCAGTTTATTAATTGTTAAGAGGAAAAGTCCTCTCATGGATTAATGTCTAATTAAATATTAATGTCTAACAAAGATTGGGAATAAATTGCAGATGCCCAGTGAAAGAAGTCTACATATAGGAGTTTCCTAAGGATCTGTGCTATTCATAAATTATTTGGAAAATGGTGTAAATCTGGAATGAATAAAGTTGCAGGTGATACTACATTATTTGAAGTAGTTAAAGCTAAAGCTGACTGTTACAGAAAAGGTTTCACAGTCCTGTGTGACTGGACAACAAAACTGCAAATGAATTGTTTCTGACAAGATGAGAACTAGCAGGCATGGAATGAAATTATCAGGTAACAAACAGAAAGCAAAATGAAGTACTTTTTCATAAAGGATGTAAGCAAAATATGGAAACCCATGCTACAATAAAATACAGACAGCAAAATACAAAAGGTATCAAAGAGGGGTTTGTTAAATTAATGGAGTATAAGCACTTTGGTAGATGTTGGATATGATGGTCCAACACAATTCTGAATCGTGTACACTGGTATGAAGGAGCAGGATTTTTGTGAAATACTAGATTATGAAATAGACTGAATCAAACTCAAATAAAGCCTTAAGGCATCTATCTCCACATGGCACCACACCTACCACACAACTGGGCCAAATTCTCTAAAAAATGCCATGGTGGACAAGGCTTTTGCTTAAAACGCAAATGAATCAGCAGTGCTCCTAGGCATTATCAGTTTAGACTATAAAAAGGCAAAGAAAAACCATGTATCTCCTACACCCCAAAATGCCCATATTCCTCTTATATCTTGCAGATCACATGAAGGTGCACACTCTAGAATAAAACATGGCAATCTAAAGACTGCAGCAACACATCCTATTTAACATCCCTAGGTTACAGACCAAGCTGCACAGGAGCTAAAGCAGATTAACTCACATCAGGCTCCTAAATCCTAGGAGCCTAAACATAACATTCTGTGTGTTTGCTTTTTACAGTCACATAAAATACACATTGGCTTTCATTTATTCACTAGCACTTGGGTAGGATTTTATGCTGAGAGGTTTCCTACTTTCTGAAACAGCCTGTCTGGTTTGAATCACAGGGGCCTTTTTCTTTCTCTCAATTCATGTTCTTGGGGCCTCCATTATCGTTTTCATTCTCAGATGTACTGCAGAAGGGTAGGTTACAGCACACGGTTGTGGAGGGGACTGCATGGAGCAGTCTCTGCAGCAGAGGTGTCCCATGAGCTCAGCCCCTGAGAGGAGCTTCTTGCCTGTCCTGGGCCGATGAGCTGGAGCCTCTGCCTGTCACATGGCTGCTCACATGCCATGCTGTCCTCTGAGCCATCACACTGGCCTGTGGGGCAGCTTTTAAAACAAGAGCATTGCGCAAGCTTGGGATGTGACATGCTAAGAAAGCTATAATTTTCATATTGTGTCTCCTTACCAATTGTAAATCAGTCATTTTAAGGATGCTTTCCATTCTTGCTTCCCTTCAGGCATCTCTTATTTCTCGCTGGAAAAAGAAAAGATGTAGTTTATAGCTAACTGCAGGACTGAAATGACATATATAATAGCAACAGCAGGCAACAAATGTGTCCCTAAAGTGGCAATATGGTGCCTTTTGTTTTGTTTTAAGACTTTGGAGTGATAGGCAATTTGTCTTTTCGAGCTGCTATTTGAATAGTTACAGGGAATTTAGAAGACAATGTTATGCATGTTCAGTAATGAGGACTGCATAGTTTGACATAGGCCCTTTGAAAATTGAATGATAGGAAAAGAAAATCAAGACAAAATACTGACTATTATGCATAGGGTTATTATCATTAAAGGTTAATAATAGGGTTTTTTAATTCTCTTGCAGTCTTCTTTTACTTTCAGTTAAAAAAAGACAAAACAAGCCCATTTTGATCACCAGATACTTTATACACAAAAGTGAACTCTGCCACATTCTGTGGGAACAAACAGCCTGCGTGGAACACTTTTGCTATTAAAGGGATGTTTTATAATGTCTAAATATAATGGTTTACATATATGACAAAACCAAACTCCACCATGCAGCTATTTAAAGAACAGATACTGCCACTCTATCCACACGAGTAATCCAGCTCGCGTCTCTCTGAAGGGATGCTGAGGACAGAATAAGTACCTGACCATGTCCCAGTACCCAGATGCAGATAGGTATAGCACAACCCCCTTGCTGCACAGAGGGCAAACAAACCCCATTCAAGGCACAGGGATACAGCAAGGCAGGAGATATGGAAGACACAGCATGTTTGGAGCTCCCCAGTTCTCTTTTCCTTTCCCTCTGACAGCACCTCAGAGGGGCAGGTGCACGGAAAAGGAAAGGGATAGGGGATGAGACAGCTGAGCACCTGCAGCACTCACTGACTTCAGCTGCGTTTGTATGAGCTCACATTTCTAAAACCACTGTGCTAGGAAAACTGATGCCATGGTGCAGATCTCACTGACGGCTGATCTGAAGAAGGGATTTCTGTCTGAATACCTCCTTGTTAAGAATTTAAGGGGGAGGAGCACCAGGCACCCAGCGGAGATCCCCTAGCATGGGGATGGGGCAAGAGGTGCTCTGAGCAGCATCAATAGCTGCTAGCAGAAAGCCACCCATCCATGTCTCTGTGACTAGCTCATTATTCACTTGGCAGCCCCTCTACTTTTTACTTCACTTCTCTCAATGGCTTCAATTTCACTTTTCTCTCTGTCTCACTTGCTTTCTCTCTTTAAAAAAAAAAAAAAATTGATGTCTCCTTACACCTCCCTTTGCTTATTGAAAGGAGAATCTGGGGTCATCACACTGGTATGTTATTTGACATTTTAAAACATCCACCAAAACTTCAGCCGTGTCATGGGTGATGTTTTACCAAAATTATTTATTAAGCTGATTTCTTTCTATTTGTAAATGTGTTCTTAAGGGGACAAGTCTCATTAACCCAAATGCAAAAATTAAAATTAAAGCAATAAAGTAAATATGAAAACCTCATTAAAATTAATCCCCAAATACAATATTTTTCAATGTAAGATTGTTTCAACATTTGTCATTACTCCAGGCTCCACATGTTTTCCCAAGCTAAAATACGCTAAGATGTGGTTGAAGTATTCTAGATTAAGACGATTTAGGTAGATTACAAGTTATCCTCATAGTGAGTGTCCTAAATGAGAGAAATTAAGGTTAAGGATTACAACCCACTTATTTTAAGGAGGAAAATGC
The DNA here is from genome assembly GCA_026212715.1 of Elanus axillaris. NCBI lineage: Eukaryota > Metazoa > Chordata > Aves > Accipitriformes > Accipitridae > Elanus > Elanus axillaris. Next base: position 2,764,863 of record JANZLQ010000078.1, on the reverse strand, counting down.
CTGGATAGGGCATTTAAACCTTATTTCTGTCTTCCTTTGCTGGCACGAAGCCATTCAATGTCTGCCGTCAAAGTACTTCTGTATGCAGTCCTAAATTTGACTAAACTGACTTTTACAAGCAGATTACACTCTACTGTGCTATGATTATTATGCCAGTATTAAAAGCTGGGTTTATCTCCTGAGTTTTCCTATTATTACATGCTAGCAGGGGCAGCCAAACAATCATCACGGATCAGTTTCTCTTTCACCGATCTCCGATCATCTCCGATCTCCGTTCTTTTACGGTAGGTGGGGTGGGGGTCTTGCTCTCGCAGGGCCGCAGGCAGCAAGGCAGCAGGGGACCAAGTCTCTCCAGCGGAGGGCAAAGAGGGGGAGCTCCTATCCTGGTTGCCATGGCAATCCTGCTGCCAGAGCCATATCCACACCTGGCTCCGCATCTCGCATCTCACCGTGATCCCGCACTCACTGCCTTCCACTTGCTCCTCATTCAGCCATGCACCACTTGCTTAAGGTGCAACTGCTAGAAATCAGTCTTCTCTGCAGTTTAAGGTTCTTCCAAGAATAATTTTATGGCCTCCTGTATTTTCAGTCTTTTTTGCATCTAGAATCCCCCACTAGGATCCACATAGACACGTCATTGCCCAAATTCTCACGCCTGTCTCCAGCCCACATGACCAGTAGATATGCACCCTGCACTGCAACAGAATTAAAAAATTGTAACAAGAAAGTCAAAACTACCGTAGGTCTTATACACCCATTCAAATTACACAAGCGGTGTACCATGATAGGCAATATATTCAGTATTTACTTCTGGAACAAGGTTCAAGCATTTCTACTATCTGCATGGAATACAAATTGTGTTGCCAGTGGTTTTACAAGTCTTGGCTATAATTTTAAGCAAGTTTTTTTACTTAAAACTACTTCAGTAGATTCCATGACTATCCGTTCTTTTACACAAGCTTTCTCACGGGCTCAGGGAGATGGTAGTGGTATTCTGGCACAAATGTGTTGATAATAGACTGATCCTTTGCTGTAATTTCACTCAAGAGTGTAAACTGTTTTTATTTACCTTTGCAAGACAAATAAATGACTGCAAAATATGTTAGCATTGGAATTCTTGGAATTGTTCTAGTTTCTAGATAAATGTACCAGTGGGTCACTTAGTTCGTGGAATATGCACTGCCTCTTGCATAAGAAATTACAGAAATATTAATGTAAAACTACCGCTGTGTCTCTTAGTGCATTATCATCACATTATGAAGCTTTCAATAGATGATCTTTCTCATGTTCTTAGACAACCTTGACCTTCAGTTTTTAGTGAGGTGAATAATATTACATCACATCTAAAGAGACCAGTGTAATCATCTTTTCTATTTGCAGCACTAAGACAGTCAACAGTATTTGATACAATCAGCATGTGTCTTGATACTGAAGGCACATGGTGACAAGTCTAACTGAATGTAGTTATTTGGCTGTCATGAAATGCACCTTATGGTGATAAACTTCAGCCATAAAATTGGAAGACTATCACATAAACATGTTTCATGAAGAAATACACTAACAGAATTCACTGCTAGTTTATAGTTGGAAAACTGCATTCTATTTATTATGATGCAATTTTTACAGTAAGTCAGGTTCCAAAACTCATTACATTTTACAATGAAGTAATTACTGGGTGTTGATTCTTCTCCTTCAACCAACAGGTCTATCTAATTAGTGTACAATAAATTGAAATACTGCGATTAAGGATGTGTGAAAGGATACTAAGACTGGATGCAGATTTAGTGTGCTTTGAAGCAGGGGAATTGCACAGCTAGTCCCCCGCCATGTACCTGGGATATGTACCTCACAGGGCAATGCTCATGGGGAAACTTCCTCTGCCTTTGCATCCTCTCCTCTGTAAACATGTCCTAATGCAGACTCTACAACAAGCATATCAAGGCAGTTCACGTCACATTTGTATGCATTAAATCTTAAACTTGATACAAACCCAGCATTTTCTTTTCATTACTTATCAGACATTTTATCTTTTAGATAAATTTCTTCTCCCTGTAATCTTAAAGGATATGGTGTTCATAACAGTTACTGAAGGTTAAGCTATAAAACTACCCAAAACAATAGCTTCAATAAACTCAGAGACATTGTCTTATCTTCAGCATAAGTCAGCCACACTGCAGTGCAATGCTTCTAGCTTGGCATTTTATTGGTTATAGGAGATGTTCTGAGGCACAAGGAGTAGGAAGGTTTCTCAGTCCTACTGGAAGTCAGAGAATTGGAGGCTTACCCTCCATTTCTGCTTTTGAAGATTCTCAATGTGTGTTTGACTAGCTGCCTGTGAATGAGATTTGAAATATGGTGTCACTCTTCACTCTGCCATTAGCAGTAACAGGATGTGGGTATGACTATGCTTGTAAAACATTCCCCCAAAAGAAATGTGACTTTAAAAGTGGCTGTGTTCATCTGGTGTTCTTAGGCTGCACAGGTAAACAGTGGAGGACAAATGGTCTTCTAGGAATATTCTCAAACTAAGGGGTTTCTTGGTACATGTTTGTCCTGCTCCACCTTGAAATCTGTAAATTTGAGAGCATGCAGAGATACCCTGGAATGGCAGGAGAAAAAGATTGATGCAAGCTATGCATTAACTATTCAAGGAGCAAAGCAGCCCCCTTTGGGCCACTGCAACTCAGCATAAATGTAAACTAAATAGATCTCAGCTGCAGTTCACCTATCTGCTGGAAGAGGAAATAACTAATAATGCTGATTTTTTTTTTGGATCAGAATGGTTAGCCTTCTTTCAAAATTATTTCATCTTTTCAGACCTCTTGCAGCCATACACAACATTAGACAACCTTATGATGATAAAGATAAAATCAATGCCTCACTTTTATGTAAGACTTATCAGGCCAATTATTATTAATCATTACTTGGTTAATTCAGCAGACAAAGAAAAATAATCACCAAGTCTCAAAGAAACAGGGAATATTTTCACAGGCCCATTACATCTACACATTTGCTAACCTTGCTAGAGCTACTGAAGCTCAGTAGAGGTGATTAGTACAACTAAAATAGGGTTTCTCCAGCCTAAGCTTTAACATTATATTATTCTCTGCTAAAAAGCAGATTGTATTAGATGAAGTAAAGTTCTCTTTCTGATTTCAGAGAGGCCAAGCAGGTTTTTTTGTGGTCAAGGTAGGAAAACTGAATCTTCATGTTGGCAACAAATTGGAAAATGTAATGAATTCTGATGAAGAACTGATTTAAACAAATGTTATTCCAAGATTTCTAGGAAGATACTTTTCTTCAGCCTTTTTCTTTCTTTTATCATTGATTCATATCCTGATATTAGCATGCCAAGATCACTTCCCATGTTGTGCAAAGAAGAATAACTAGTGAGATAATGCATCCATGCTGAAATGCTGTTTTGCCTTTTGTCTGCCCATATTTGAAAAATTTGTATCAGTCTACATTTTAAAAAATAGAAAATCAGATGTGCCATTGTTCACAAAGTGGGCAAAACCTTCAGTTTCATTTGTGTCCTATAATGTACAACAAAAAAATTGGATGGGAAAAGTATATGAAAAATTACAGTACAAGACAGTCTGAGTATAGATAAGAGTTTTAGAAATATGAGATTGCCCTCATAGAACTGGGCATATTCACATGAAGAAAGTCATTAGAAAATGACAGATAAACATCAGGGCAGAGATCACTGGGGAATTATGATAAATTTCTTGTTCCTCTGATCATTAATCAAGAGATATAGGTGTTGTTGATCTCCTGAGATAGGGGAATCCAGGGCTGCTGCCTCTGCTCCACAAATTACTTATGAGTTCTCATGTTATATGCCTTTCTGCTCTACTGTAGATTTGAAGCATTACCTAGGGTTAGTTAGAATAAATGAAATGCCAAGAGATTAAAAAATCTGCAGATATTAGAAGAGTGGCTGGAGTAGGCAACATAAGACCATGCATCTAGTAAGAGAATACATTAAGTATCAGAAAGTATTTTTTGTACAGTTCCTACCACTTCAGTGTAAAAGGCTTGACTAGGTAATGACACAGCAGCTTGGCAGTTTGGGGCTTCTTTAAGTGAGCTTTAGAATTTTAGAAAGTTTTTTTGATTTTGGCTTTCAATTAATGCTTAGTTCTAGGGGAATTAATTATAAATATGAAATTAATGTACATTTAACAGATAGGTCAGGACACAGTTTGAACATTTTAACTCTGAGATTTTAAGTTTGCTGCAGTCTAGATCTGATTAGAGATGAAAACCAAGTAAGATTAAATGACCAAATCCCATCATGGTGGTAGATTAACTGCCCCAGGTGTTCCTTATGATGTGCCATGATGTTTAATGAGTTCATTAATGACTTGGAAAGGGGAAAGGATAGCATGGCAACAAAGTCTGCCAAGGAGACTAAGTTGTATACATGTACAAGGACCTGAGATGACTGTAGAGAATATTAAAGAAACTTAAATAATATAGGTGAAAAGTCAGCATGATAACAATGAGATTCAAAATCAGGTTGCAAAGAAAAATAATTAGTTCAACCTGGAAAGCTCTAAGCTGATTATATAATCTGAAGGAGACCTGGGACATCACTGTACACAGATCAATGTGCAACTGCAGTCAAAAAAGCAAATCAGGGACAGGACAGTGCAAAGGGTTACAATAATCAAGAATTTGGAGAGCAGTGTAACAGCAGTACAGAAACAGAGGCATGGCATGGTGGGGTATGTGTCACCCAGTCTCCACATGGGCACTAAAGAGGAAAGAAAAGAATTTTCCTAGAGATGATAGAAGCCGCTTACCTTACAAATACAAATCTGTACAATAATGCACGTTCTAGAGCATGCAGTCAGGGACCCACAGCTTGACCTTGTTTGTAACGTAAAGATGCCATTCAGTGCAACTAAGAAGCAGAAAACTCAATACTTGTTTAATCCATTTCAGCTGTGAGATTCACTGCCATTGGAAATCATTGAGACTAAGAATTCAATAAGATAAAAAAGGACTGAATAATCACATAGATATCAAGAATATACAGACCTATCATAATTATTGATTTAAAAAACCCGATAAATAGCTATTGTGTAACACTTGCTGGCTATGAGGTTTTTATAACTTCCTCTGAAGCTTAGGGCACCAGCCATATTATTTGGACAGCAGAGGTTGAGGATAACTTGCATTTCTGAGCCAAATCCAGAAAAAAATATTTTAGTCATGCTGTAACATAGTAATAGTAACAACAAAAAAATACTGAGCTAATCCTTAAAATTACTGACCTAATCTTTAAAATCCACTTCTGTGTTTATATCTACCTATCTAAATGCAGACATATAATCACAAGCAGAATACCACCTCCTCTCAGCAGAAATCTTCCTCAACTGTAAGTTCAGTCAGAAGTCAAGCCACCTCATGTTTTCTTTTCTGACTTCATATTTTCTAAATTTATTTTTTTTGCAAGGACTATCCCTTCCCCCATATCAATGCCAGCATTTGAAGACAATACAAGAGTGCTTTTGTATCCAAAAAAAAGCTACATAAACCTGTCCTGATTTGAGTAGATGCTTAAATGACTTCTTCCCAGCCTCATAACCTCCTTCTTACGCACTCAGCAATACTTCAAGTGCAATTGCTCCAAACCGACTCTGATTTCCCTGCCTGTCTTTCTGCCGGTGAGTGCAAACACACGTGCAGTCACACAGGCACACACACGTGTGCCTCGCAGGCCTTCGCCAGGCCAGGCCAGGGACTGTCACCCCGTCACCTCAGTCAGGAGGACGATCCCCCCCACACCACCATACCCCACCGTGCCCACACTCACCCACGGATTCTCCAGGGGCATCTTGGCTGGACAGATGAGCCCCTACATGCTCGGTGGGGCTGTGTGGGCCCAGGGTCATGATGGCATGGGGCCGGGGGGCTGATGGCCAGGCCAGTGGGGAGCAGGCTGCCAGCCACCAGGCCTCCTCACAAAACTTACAGCCGGCTTGGAGAGAAACACTTAATACCCTGGCCTCTCCTATAATGGGGTCTGGAAGTGCTCAACGTTAACCAACAAACACCTTCATGTGTGTGAAACCAGGGCGGGGATGTTGGCCTGGGGGAGGCAGAAGAGCGGTGGCTCCCGGGAAGAAGGGCATGAGCACGGTGTGTCACCTCTCCTGGCAGCCACAGCCTGCATCGCCACATTTCCAAATCCAGAAAAAGTTTTCCAGCAACACTCTGCTGAACGTATGTCCCGCAAACAGTGAGGTGGGGAGAGACAGCAGTGTTGGGGGGGAGCAGTATTTCCTCAGTATTGTACTTCGTTGGGTTTTTTGACATAGCTACTTCTTCGAGCTGCTCCGACCTGTCAGAAGCGCAAAAATGTCTTCTGTTCGCATCTCAGGAAAAGATGCACGGCTGAATCAGGGAATGGCTGCGTAAGTAATTTTATTTTTTACGATTTGAGCCCCAAAAGGTCTTAAACTGTCAGATTTATTGTCTATCCAATTTTATGACTTTTAGTTGTATTTATTCTCTGATGTTTACCATCAAATGTCTCTACGTGAGCTCTGGTTTGTAGGCTTTCATATTGCTAAATCATTTTTTAAGCTTGAGATGTAGCTTCTGTTCAACATCAATCCCCTGAGATACACCATTAACATGAATCATTTCTGAAAGTATGTCGTGCAATATGAACTTCATGTTGAGTCAATCATTCACTCTGATTGAAAGAAGTGATGACCTTCACAGAAGCAGCGTATCACAGCTAAATATCCCAGGACCCTCTTCACTACTGTCAGTCATAGCTGCTTTTGGAGCTCATGCAGACTTAATCATAGCACAAAAATAGGCTGAAGATTATTTTCCTTTATGTGGTTAGGTCAGCGGAGCTTTAAATAAAGGACTGACAACAAACTGAGTCCTTTACTGAGTCACAGAGATTACTTTATCGCTTGAATGTTGTTTTCACAGTGGACTTAAAGACAAATATAAGTTGTACTTTGGTTAGTTTGTTTCATTTTCCTCAGTGCCCATCAAGTAAAATCTTTTTTAGAAGTACTGGCTCCTCAGCAGATATTACAGCAACAGATGTTTTTCAGTCCTCTTGGGAAACAGGCCTAGATTTGCACAAGTACTAGGGCATCTCCCTCCACTGATTTTTGTGAACCTGGACATGAGGCCTGGATCCTGCAGACCTGAACTTGCAACAAGGGATGAAAGTATAACTTGATCAGCCTATTAATTTGATGGGTGCTTAGTTTAGCATAACTCCCTTTGTAAGAGTAGATGCTATTTTACGTTAGCACCTATTCCTGTACAACTACTGCAAAAGTGGATTGGGAAAAAAAAATAGTTTTGTTGTTAAAAGGCATAGGTTTTATAACCATTTCTGGTTTGGGTGTCCTTTGGAAGCTTGGATTTGTCACTCACCCTTCCAGTACATCAGCTCTTTCTTCTGTAAATTAGCCTAATTATATGTTCCTGCTTTATAAAATCAGTGGGAGGCCTGATTCAGCCTGGTTCATTCATTAATGATTTAAAGAGCTTGGAGATCACTGGATGTAAAGGGGCATACAAGGGAAGTTAAATTCAAGAGAGGGATTCTAAAAAAAAGAAAAAAGAAAATGAAACAGTGTTGGTTCCACAGACTTTCACAAAGTTTGTTTTTTCCACTCCTCATGTGCTATATTCTGCAAGATAAAATATTTTAGATATTTTCTTCCTCTTTTGGCAAGCAGCCAGAGTTTCGGGATACTCTTCTCTGTTTGTGAGAATGAATATGTCATTTTCTTCCAAAGATAATCTAATTTATAAGACCAACTATCTGCTTCCTAAGCAGTATTTCTGGTGCTGAAATACTGTATTTCAACAAACATAAATACTAAGACTAAATATGTGGATTGTATTTGTCTAAGTTCACATTTGCTTTTAATTTCAAAATTCATCTGTCACTGCAATTACTTTCTACATTCTCATCTTTGAATGAAAAAAATCAACATTTGCACCCAAGATTTGGCCAATATATACAGGATAGTCTCAATAGAAGTAAGACCTATTGACCCCACATATTCCTTCAGTTCAGTGTCTTATGGCCAGTATGAAATATTGGCTGTCTTTTGAAATAATTCTGAAGAAGACACAAAAAAGTTTAAAAAGGCAGTTACTAAATATCTTCCCCATATAAAAAGTTTTGTCTCAGCTCCTTCTGTTGAATAATCTGACACAACATAAGAGTTCCAAATTTGAGAAAATATATTATTAACGTAACTCTGAATAACCCTATTAGTTGCATAGCCGGATAGAAGGCTAATATTCACACAAAATCCTGCTACTGACAATTACACCGACACAAATATGCTAGAACTGCATTTGGAAGCATAGTATAGTATGTATATTTTGTACAGTATGGCTGATGTACTAGTGAGAAAAAAATGAGATGGATGATAAAGAAAAATCATTGACATAGTATTTAAAGAATAATGAATCGAGTGTTGTTTCCAGTAGAAAATGCCATGCCCAAAGGTAGTGATTTAGAATTCAGAATGTTATCCCGTTCATTTCTCACTGTGCAGAGTGAGCCAATGTATAGATATGTCCCACTGTCATACATACTGCGTATACCCCAAAGCAATTTGATTTTTTCCTAGTAGATATTGAAATGAAGGAATATTCTTTCTGCATGATCACTTAGGATTGTGGCATTTAAAGGTCATCATGAAAAGCATCTTCTAGACACCTACTATCAACAGCAACCTCTCAGAGTATTGACTGATAATGATTATGTATTGTTAAAAGTATTTTCTGTCAAATAGAAATAAATGTTTTTCATATTGTTTCCTGCTTCTCGGACAAATAGAAAAAGATAAGATTTTCAGTATTTATTCTACTGTCTGCTCATGGATGTGAACAGCCCCTTTAGAGTTTAATCTTTATAGCAATATTTTCTTTATAGATATTACAACCTTGAGTTGAGATTTTAACATCAAATACAGTAAATTTTAGTGTTCAGAACTGACAACAGTGATAATAACAAAACATCCCTAAGGCTGTGTGGTGGCAAAGAAGAGTTTTTAAAGTAAAAAAATACATAACAAATCATCATTGACAATTGTCTCCTTCAATTTCTTGAGCCTCTGTCATCATATTTTCAGATTGCCTATTGAAACTAAGAGGAAAGACAAGACTGCTAATTGATAGCAGCTAGTTTTAGGTGAAAATGAAAACTGAAACATAGCCTGATGTAGGGAGATACTGATTTACTGTTATGTTGGAGGTTGGCTGGTTCCCAGAGAACACCTTTGATCTTTTGGCCATCACAAACCTTATGGAACCTGTAGGTGTGATTGTTACTTTCAAGTCAGATTAAATCAGGCAACAGTCACATTACTCTTTATTTTGCAACAATATCAGACTGTGTCCCAGTCACAAACCAGCACACAAGGCTGGGATAAGCACAGAGCTATGAGGGTTGAGGGTGCGTTCTGGCATCGCTTTTTTTGCAGCAGACGAGATCCCCGCTCCCCTTTGCTCCTGTTTGTTTCTGCTCTTCCTCACATTTTACCATCCCAAGTTATGCTGTAAGGCTGTGTGCTAGGTCAAAGCCATGAAACAATACAATTGTGGTGCTTTTTAATTTTTTTTTTAATTTTTATTTTTTTGGTATAGAAAGGCTTCCAAAAACAGGAGAAGGAATTATTACCTCGGAGCATATTAGCAATCAAAGTTGCACTGTGATCCCACAAACATTTGCACTGGTACTTCAGACAGGACTGACTGCAGCAATAGTGGGGCTAAAGCAGGGTATAGAAACAAGTAAAAAGGGGCAGGACCCTTTTAAACTGTCTTTCTCGCTGGAGAAAATATCCATGAGTTTTAAGAGTTTTCCCTGGTGTCTGAATGGAAATACAGAGACTGTTGTTCTGATGTATCTGTAAATATTTGTGAGTCAGATACCACCATGAAGGCAGCAGGAAAGCCCAGAGTATAGCAAAGGAATCATGGTAGCATGGCTAAGGGACAGTGTTTCAGGACTAGGTACTAGGTAGAAAAATTTGGAATGATGATTAGGGATTATAAGCAGTGTCCTGTTGACTGATTCCTAATGTGTTCAGGCAAGCAAGAATTGATGTCTATTCTCTGAGGATAAACAGAAATATGAGGCAAATTTCTATTATATTTCATTTCTGCTGCTGGAACCAACTCACAAAACTCAAAGAATTTAATAGCTTCTTAGCCTAAAAGATTAGCACTATTACATACAGCAGAACTGACAAAGAAAGCACAACTAGCCCAAGGAAGTAGCTTCATTATTAATTACAGTAATTATTTATGATGTTTTTGTTACGCAGTGACAGTGCACTTAGGACTGTATACAGCCGAACCAAATGCCCAAAGGACCATACAATGACAAGCAGGTGCTGACCATCTGCATCTCATGTCTTTGGTGGATATTGAAAGTGTTGACAAGGGACTCTAAGCTGAGAAGGAAACTATTCATATACTCATAGAAGACATTTAATCTCTTGAAATACTTATATTGCTATAATACTGAATTGTTACAAAGTTTGAATGCTTTCTAATCATTTATTCTTACAAAGAGGAAGCAAAAGAGTAATAGCTGTATTCATAAATGGGACACGGAAATTTGATTTATTCAAAGAAATGAGAGACCTAAGGTTTAAACCCAACTCCCCACAGCTGTAATATGTTCAGCCCAGTTTCCTTTTTTAGCTGAGATCTACTCAATCTTGTTCCCTCCCCTACACTATACCCTCCCCTTCCAATCTTGCTCCTTTTCTGCAGTCACTTTCAACGAGCTTCCCATCTGCTTGCCCAGGATTGTTGTTGCTGCTGTGCTGTAACTCACCTCTAGCGCTGATGTGTAGGAAACTGCTCTTCATTTATTGGAAACTAGTGATATTTCCAATAAATTTACCAACCTACTCCTTATCTAGGGTACTACTCGTGTGCTAGGGTACATGGATTTTTCTAGGGTCATGACGACATTTCTTATCTTAATGAATTAACATAGGTAAGCTTTTTGGAAGACTTGATACTGAAGGAGGGATTTGAATGACCAGAGGATCAGAACTGAAAGGAAATTCCACACTTAAATGTATCAGCAGGAGAAATAAAGCATGATTATGGATGCTAGAAAAGAGTGCAATAGTTGTATTTATACAGGATATCTGTGAAGCATAAAGGTAGGGAGACCATATTAATGAATGAAGGATACAGTAGAACAAATTATATGTTAATATAATAAAAAACTTTGTCATAAGCTCAAATGCACAGCTGAATTATCCCAGCTGGTTGAGATATATCTCAGCTGAGCCATGGTAGCTGACTATCTGCATACTTCTCCCTCATGGGAAGCATGAAGTAAAATGTGCTAGCTTAAACCTCTGCTAGAGATTTTCAGCAGGCTAAGGACATGCATATGGTCACATCCTCAGCCGTTCTTTAAGTCATCATAACCCAGTTGTTTGTTCAAGTCCTAAGATACACTGGTATGGGCACACCAAATTCTGCTATTTTCTATCTTCAGAATGTGGGGGTTTGCAGATTCACTGTTCTTCTGCATAAATGCTTAAAAAGAAACATTTTTGATCAATAATTTATAAAAACCCAACATACTTCAGGCATCCTAAGACAAATACGTGGAGTGGAAGCAAATGTAATGAGTAGTAAACAGAGACCCCTCCCTGATGTGTTAGGCCTGTAACTGTCCTGGAGAGGCAAAATGCCTCAGAGCTCTTCTGTTCAGTTGTCTGTGATGGTTTCACACCATCAGACTAATCCAGGAAGGAGCAAGCCCCAAGATTTTCATTGGCACTAGTACATTCCACATGCTTATTTACTTTGACTGTCATCAAACTAAAGATAAATCCAGCATCAATATTGCTTTTTTTGAAAGGCTTACCAGAAAAGATAAATTAAATACAAGCTGCAGCATTCTTTCTGAATTCACATAATGGGGGAATTTCAAAAACTGTAATGCTGCCTCTCTTACCAAGGATTTGTAACCCATAATTACATTGATACATGTGCCATGTCAGCAACAGCAGTGAAATTCACGGTATTTTTTATGTGAAATGTACTGTTTTATTGCATTAATTCACATTTAATGTGTACACAGTAATAACCATAAAGTATGATAACCAAAGTTATATATTTTCTTCAGAACCTTCATTTAGAGAGCTTTCAAAAGAGTCCAAGGAAATTAAAATATCAGTCAGTTTACCTGCAGGATATAGAGCCAAAGCACTATGTGCTATAATTTCTTTTACAAGCAGCCCCTTCCTTATGTAATCTCCTACCTCTGATAAAATACAATAGTCATAATACTTGTACATATTGTTAAAACTGCTGTGCACAAACCCAAGATTTTAGAACTAGAGAAGAATGCATCACTAGAGAGAAAGTGTGTTATTCATAGTGGGCTGAGGAAAGGAGAGCTGTAACGAAGGTACGAAATTCAAGAATTTCTTCTCAATAGCGCCCATAAAGCAGGGATGTCACACTCAGTTAGGAAGCATAGGTCTTCTTGATAAGGAGCATAAACAAATGAATAGGCACTAAATGGAGCCAAAATCTTGCAGTCCCCTCTCTTGAAAAGAGAAACAGTAATAATAGGGGGTATGGGAGATTAAAAAGAAGCAGTATCATATTTTTATCTTTCTTTTGTCAAATTCTGCTAGCTGCCAAATCTATGTTACACTAGCACTAATCTAACCTGAATGCAAGCCCCTTCTTCCTTTTAAAAAGGAGAAGAAAAAAAAAATGGTGTGTGATACAGTACAAGAAATGTACCCTCATTAAACAAAGAAGCAAAAATAGTTATAGCTTGTCCTGACACTGGACAAAACTTTCAGTAGAGATAACACAGTAATTAATTCTTCCTTACAGACATAAAATGAAATTTCAGAACATTTTTATTTGTTAGCCATTTAAATTTAATTACACATGTAAAAACCAAGTGAGCAGTTGAACAGTTAAGTAATAACCGCACATAAGATTTATTCTAGGTGTAAAAGCAGGAAACAGACATACAGAATAGATATCGCTGGAATCTGAAAGATAAAAACAACCTCTGATAGATGATGATTCATGAGTTGGATGGATTTACTTAGAATGACAGAAGCATGCAACACTTGATGGCAAGAAACAGGCATAATCAGAGCTGGCTTTTATCAGCTTTGGCTTGCCAGAACTTTGTGCCAGTAGCTGTCATAGATCAGAAATAAGAGTTTAGATTTCTCTCTATTGCAACAAAATATTCAGTAAGAAAAGTGCCTTCTTGCCTTCCAAATCCTGAACATTTAAGACTGGTGTAAAGAGAGAAGCTGACTTGGCACAGAAACATAAGAGTTGCCCCCCTGATTCTGAGCAAGACCAATTCTGGTAAAAGAAGGAGGTTCCACAACCACCTCCTTTCAGGTTTTTAGATATAAGCTAACTAAATATACTTAGCTGTATTAGAAAATCACTTTTGCATTATGCAAGTGACCAAATGACAGAAACTGTACCAGAATTAAATATGCATTTAATTCGGAGGAAGGTTCCATGATCTGTTACTACCATTCTCTCCTTTTCACTCCATAGATTTTTTTTAATTATTATAACCAGTCCTTTAAACTGCTCTAATTTGAAATTTCTCTGATAGCTCAGCAAGATTTAAAATTTTCTCTGTGCAGAAATCCATGGTACTGTGATGCCTGTGATGATTGAATGGGATTCCTGGTAAAACATGCCAGTGGATATTCATTTCCACATCAGAGGAAAGGACTTAGTACAAGACTGCCAGGCAATGACACAGATAAACTCCTGAGCAAAACACTGAGATCTCTTCTGCTCCCAGAGAAGACTCCTGAGTCTCTTTGGAGTTTGTTAGTTGCCCTCGTGTTCAGGTGATTAAATTTGTTTGTAGATGTCCTGGAGATTATATTGACAGCTATTCCTGCTTACATCTTAAGTGGCAAGAAGTTGAAGAGTATGAGTTGACATGATATGACAAATGGAAAAATTAAATGCACCGCTGTGCAGCACTTACACTCATCTCCTGCTCACCCCTTGGCATTTTGACTGTGTTGAGACCGGAAGTGAAATGAATAGATGACATTTGGTTTTGCTAACATAACTGTGCTATTGGTGATTTATGGCTAAATTCCTTCATAAGTACACAGATTAGCAGAGAAGGTGAAAGTTAGCTAGTCAGAAGATTTGTAGAGTACTTGATTCTCAGTGGTAATTTCATTGAAAAATAAATCATGTAAGCCATAAATTTAAAACAACTATGAAGAAGGAAAGCAGGTGGAATAAAATGCTGTTTGAAAATGACCACACAGTGCATATGTCTGCAACTACAACAAAATGCAGTATCTCTTTTAGGCATATCTGCAGATTTAGAACCTGATTCTGATCTTACTTCTACTTCAGTATAAATCAGAAAATCAGATCCATTGAACTTATCAAAGTTACACTGCGTTAAGAAAAAAAAAAAATATCCAGAGTAAAATCAAGCTTAGAATTTGAATGTTGATACTTAGACAGTAGATAGTACAGTCAACGTCATATAAAGTTTTTGTAATTTTAGGTAGAAAGGGTCAAAATCCAGGTAGCTTTTTTTTTTACTAACTTTTTTTTATTGCAAATGAAGGTAAAGGAGACTTTTTGAAAATATATTAATTTACCCAGAAAAAAATGTTACTTCTGGGCACATTGTTTTCTCTGAGAACCTTTTTAGGCATCAGAAATGACTGTTTTCTGGAGCAGCTACCCGGGGAACAAATATTTATACATACAGAGAGTACCCTAATAGTGACCACATTCATTGTCCTTATAGGAAGGGAAAAGGCCCCAAATTTGCCATGATAACAAAATCTTTAAAAATGGGAACAATATAAAAAGATGAACTACTGAAACAAAAATTAAGAGGACCAGTCAGTGGGGTAAAATACTTGCAGGGAGACCATTTAGAGAGTTTCCATACACAGATACAGAGAAAATATATGCTATCATTAAAAATATAAATTAAGAAAAAAAAAAGCATCTGATCTATGTTAAATAGCAGACCAGGGAAAGCTATCAGAAGTGAATGTTGGGAACCACATCCAAACAAACAAAATAGAAAGGAGTATAAATGGTAGCAAGCTAAATGTACAGATGCCGTATGACAGGCCAGAAGGGATTTGAAGGTGTAACAGTAAGGACAGGTAACCTATTAATAAAACTTTTTTCAAACATACCATTAACAGAAAGCCTGACAGAGAGTCAGATGGGACCAATAGGCAATCAAGGTATGAAAGGAACATTCAAGGAAGATGAGGCTATTGCAGGAAAGCTAAATTAATTTATTGCATCAGTGTTCATTACAGAAGAGAATGAGGTCCTTATATCAGCCATTCCTTGTGGGAGATAAGGCTGAGGAACTGGCTCAAATTCAAGTGTCAATAGAAAAGGCTTTAGTGTAAATTGACACACTGAACAGTAAGAAATCTCTAGGAACAGATGGTATTCACCGAAGATTTATAACAGAACCCAAATATAAAATCGCTAAACTACTAACAGTGGTGTCTAACCTATTGCCAGAGGAACAGAAGGTGGGAAATGTGACACCAATCTTTATGAAGGACTCCAGAGAGATCTTGGATCTATAGACTGCAAGTCTGGTTTCTGTACAGGTGAAATGGTAAAACTGTAATAAAGGATGAGATTAATAGACACTTGGACAAATACAATATATTGCATAATACACAGTTTCTACTGAGGGATGATGTTCCTTACAAATGTATTTAAGTTTTTTAAAACTGTCCACAAGCATGTAGATTACAGTGATCCTAATACTTAACGTACTTGGATTTTTACAAGGCTTTTGACACATTCCCTCATTAAAGGCTTCTACAAAATAAATTACCACAGGATTAATGGGAAGCTGTTGCCATGGATTAGTAATGACTTAAAGGCACATGATGAAGAATAGCTGTAAGTGGTCAACTTTCTCAACTGACAGGTCCCCTAAATACCAGTAGTTGGATCTGTACTATTCATCATTCTCCTGTGCTACCTGGCAGAGGGGCTTCCTGGGATATAAGACAGGAGGAACTTCCAGAGCTCACTGGAAAGGACAGTGGAATAAAATGGCAAATGAAGTTCAGTATTAGTAAGTGCAGGGTAATGCATTTGGAGTAAATCAGTCCTGATTATAAAAAGAATGGACTCTGAATTAACTATCTCCATCCTGGACAGAGATTTAAGGGTTACTGGGGTTCATTCTACAAGATCATCTGCCAGATGATGCCATCACTGATGGCAACTAGAATGTTAGGACTTGTTAGGAAAGAAACTGAAAACAAAAAAAGAAAACATCTTAATAAAACTCAGATGTGTAACAGGTTTTATGCTGCATGCAGCTCTGGTGACTTTCAAAAACCTTTCAGTAGAACTACTCAGAGGCAAAGACTGCAGTAATCTTGGCAAAAAAGCTACAGATTGGGTTAAGTTCATGTATTGGGTTTCTGTGGCAAGGTTTTGGTAGCAGGGGGGGTTACAGGGGTGGCTTCTGTGAGAAGCTGCTGGAAGC
>JANZLQ010000078.1:2731245-2748190 GCA_026212715.1 Elanus axillaris | reverse complement strand
GAATGATCTCTCCTGTCCTTATCTCGACCCACAAGCCCTTTGTTATATTTTTTTTTCCTCTCCCCTGTCCAGTGAAGGGGGGGGGAAGTGATAGAACAGCTTTGGTGGGCACCTGGCGTTCAGCCATGGTCAACCCACCACAGTTCAAAACATGACAATGGATTTATAAAACGAAATATTATGTCAAGGATGTAAGTAGTGAATTGTTATTCACTGTTTTTCACAAGAAAGTGAAAGAACTACAGAACATTCAGATGGGAGCAGTTTTAAAACAAACAAAAGAAAATGCTTTTATACACCATATAATTGTTGAACTCATTGCTTCAGGGTGGAGACCAAAAATAGACTCAAGAAAAGAATTAGATGAGTCCCTGGAGGAGAGGTTCATTAATGAATTTTAAACACAGTTCTACAGATGCTGCCTCTGTTTCAGGAAATCCAAACAACTGACAAAAACTGGAATAGTATAGCACGGGAAAAAAATGCCTCTACATGCTTTGTTCTTTAAGTACCTGTCACTGCCTTCTGTTGGAAGCCTTCATGTCACCTAGAAGGGAAGGTCTTGTATAGTCAAGAATTAATTGACAGTAATATATACTGTAAAGCTTTTTTGTCCTATCTTGTTAGCAGGGTGACATTAATAGTGAACTGAGATGTAACTTTAAGTCATGAATACTTGCCTTTTCTCTGCTGCTTTCAATATATATATATTTAGTATGTCCCTAACTGAAGAAACATTTTAACTTTGTATTTTTACTACTTCCTCTCATTTCTGCGAAAGTGTTGAGTGATAAGAACTCTTCTGCTCTTACATCGGTTTAGCAGATCTAGTCTTTACTTCTACAGATCACAGAAATGTTTAAAAGAAGTGAAACTGTTGAGGAGCACATTATATAGCTTTAAAAAGGCCTTAAACAGGTTACAGGGGTAAATATGTGGTAGGACCTGTATCTGTTCATGAACAGACATGGACACAATGTACAGATAAAACCAGAGATGCAACACAACAGGTAGGGTGCCAATGAATTTATTGACATTCCTCAAGTCTGAAGAAAATGGCTAAGAAAATGTACCTTCTACACTTCCTAATAAAAAACTGTAATAAGCAAGAAACAAAGTTACCAAATTTTTTCTTATGTAAGTCATATTTCAAAATTCACCTTTGATATTCGAGAAAAACTGCTTAATTTCCCACCATTTGTCTCAGAGGTATGCAGTTTTCCACTCAGCCCGAAGTTCCTCTCTTAATTTGGCTGCCAGGAGGCTTTCTCTGCAGCATCTCCTTTGTTGAGAGTTCCTACTTAAGTTCTGCCTCTGTAGCAGAATAAAATATATGCTCCAGCTTTTCCTCTATTTCAGTGTGGAGATAAGAGGATCTAAAGAGAATCCTTTACCTTCTGTCAAAAACCTGAGATGTTTTGGCATAACACAGACACAAATGCAGAACTGCAGAGACAGCAAATTCTTCTAAGTGCATATTGTGGATGCAGACAGCTAGTAGAAAGCCTGTCCAAGCAGCATCATGAATCAAGTTCTTAATTTTAGGTGGAGACAACAGACCAGGTAAAGTAGGCTGCTTTCCTGAACCACATCCGATTTGCACAGCTGGGGTAAAGGTTGCCATGTGCACACAAACCCCATGTTCTCTGTAGTTAAGGGCAGCTGTGGTGGGGGACAGGTACTGCAGAGAGGCTAAGAGGGGCACAGCTGGCTTACACTCATCTCACTTCACACAACCCTATAAAAAGTATGTTTCTACTCTAAGGAGGCTTTTTAGGCTGCCTTTAGAGTCTTCAGAGAGGGATGGAACCCTCCACAGGGAGGTTCATTCACTTTTCTTGGGTACTATTTAGGATGGGATTAATTGGACTCTTAATTGGTCTGTTTCTCTCCATTGGGTATTAGAGGAAGCCTAGCTGAGGTTTTACATTTGGTGTGTTTTACATGATTAGCTGAGGGGAATCCTATCCACAATTCAAAAAAACCCACAAAACCCAGCATAACCCATGTCATGGAAATTGCTGTGTGAATGGAGTAGATCTGGTTTGTACCTCAGACTCTGGCTTTCTCAGAAGATCCTAAATAAAGGATCAATAGCGGCGCTTCTTGAACTGCATGGTCTCAGCAAAACAGAGGTGAGGCTGCTATAACAAGCAATTCAATTCAGTGAAGAGCCCAAAGGTAGCAATCACAGCGCACTTCAGTTCTTTAGTCCAACTGCTGTGTAAAAGCAACAGTACCAGGTTGCCCTCAGCATGTGAATGATACCCTTCTTATCTCTTCCTTGCCAAAACTCGCTGTGACATATGAACTATGGTATCTGGCCCTGCAGAAGTTGTACAGAAGCATCTGAAAGAATAGCTGAACCCTCTTGTTCTATATTTTGCCTCACAAGGACTTTTCTGAAAGCTGAAACGTGTATAACAGGAAATAAACTATGACATAATCTAGGGAATTAGTAGAACCCTAACAGCTGAGAGAAAAACAGGAGTTGCAGTTTGTTTTATCTTATGGGAGAGCAAACCTAGTCCCTAATACTACACCTTCACTAAGCTTTAGTTCTCAGTGCCAATAAACTGTGAAAATTGGTGTAATGAAGTCCAAATTAAAAATAAACAGTATGCAAAATATGCATAGTGGTGTCCCATAAATATAACATCCACTATGAGATTTACACTTCAGAACTGTGCACTTGACAAACGTTTTTCATTCTTGCTTGCAATTGATACCTACGTATGTTTTCTGAATGTATTTTTGTCTCACAGAAGCATAGTGCCATGTCCTATTATGTTCCACATGCAAGCAGTTAGAAGATTATATGCCAGCCACCAGCATTGTACAAGTCAAAAGTGATTTACCATGGATACATGTGCCTCTTGATGAATATTTCTAAGATTATACAGCTGTTGTTTATCAAGTATCATTTATAAAGCATTACATGACAGTAAGCTATAAAGAATGCATGTGCAAGCTTGTAAAATGAAACATAATGCTTGGTAATTTAAAAAATATATTCATTGCAGATTTAATTGTTGAATAGTTACGTTGATTTATACCACACAAATGGGGACTTTATGATTCACAATGACTTAGCAGACACTGAACTTCATTGCATCGCTAAAATTTGTTTATGGGATTGAGTTGCAAAAAATGTTAAGTGTGTTCGTAGGGATCAGTTCTGCATTCTCTGCACTGCTGAAACTTTGCACTACTCGACTGCCCTTGTTCAAACAGGAACACCACCGGATTCAGTCCCGCCAGCCTGACTGAGTCTAAAAGTTTATGAGTTGACTAGTTATAGACTCATGGTAAATCAGTTAGTAACACCAGTCCTGTTTCTAATAGGTTGGAAATGAGACTTTCTTCAGAAAATTATTTTGTAGGTAAAAGTAAAATGGATTGATAATCAATCTTTCTTCAGAAACTTGCTCTTTTAGCAAAAAAAGAAATCATTTATAAGTTAAAAGTTCAATAGTTGGAGAGGATTAATGAAATAAAAAATTTATGGTAATTTAGTAATTGTGATATATTTGTGCGTTGCCTCTATTTCCCACTATGAGCTGGACTTCCCAGAGAGACAGTAATTCCCATAACTCCCATGGTATGTCAAAGTAAGACACTGCTAATATCAAACCTGTGTACCATGAGAGAAGTAGTCCAGTGAGCTGACAGATCAGGGTTATTCAAGCTTAATGTTCATAAAGCCTCCAAGACAATATGGCAGTATTTCCAACCTTTTTTTTTTTCAGATGGAATATTTTTATTTTTTATTATTTTTAATAAGCTGTCTAAATTTCTGAAGTTCTGGTGAAATTGTACTCCCTGACTATCTCTGACACCTCTGTGGGCAGTCCTAGCTGAGAAGCCTATGGTTATATGGGAATGGAGAATGCCTTCCCTTCCTATTCTGAGAAAAAAAACTTTCTCAGTAGCTTGCCTATTTCAATGCACAGAGAACTTCAATATCAAAAGTCTGTATTCTTCATAAATGCTAAACACAGTAAATGAAAAGCAAACTTTGTTTCCTTAAAAATTTAAAGAGTGGGTCTGACAAGTGTAGTGATCCAAGAATAATCCAATAATGTTGGATCCCAGGTTAATGTATAACTGGATGCAGTTCATCACAGTGCCTGTCTACCTTTTTTCTTATAAGGAAGCAGTAAAAGAAAATCTGTTAGTTTTCTGAATGAGTGAGCAGTAGCCTTGTAAAATGTGTGTAACTGCTTGCATATACACAAGAGTAAATATACACAGCATTCATGCATATGCTTTTGTCATGTCTTTGCACACTTGTGACTCTAGAAAAAAAATAAAGCTGTATTATTCCAGGCTCAAAATTAATGCACAGTGTTTACTTACTGAACACTTATAATACAATCTGAATCTAAAATACCACCGCAAGAAGAGTGAAATTCTTGCAGAATACATGGGTAAGTTTATTAGATCTTTCCTGCTTTGTCAGTTGGTAACCTATTTGCTTTTGACTGTTTCTTTAAGTTATGAGGAATTCTCAGTATAGAATCTATGTACATATAGCATGTATTTTGCTCTTTCTTTTGCCTGTTTATTTTTGAAGATTGGATGTGTATTTGTGCTTAGACGTTTGAAAAATGCCAATGCCCTGCATTAACCCACAAACCAAATACCAAATGCAACAGGAATTTCCCACAAATGGGTTAGATGATGAATACTTGGCTCTGATCTCACAGGAACACTTTGAATAGAAAAATCAGAAGTACTGGAATTCAATTATTATGATAGTTCAATTAACCTCTATTGAACAGATGTAGAAATTATACCTAATTATACATGTAGCTGACTTCAGACATGGACCTCTGCCCACCGAGGACTAATCTAAGATCTCCAAATTCATTTCACTTCAGACCTTTGCTCTCAGAAATGAGTACTACAGTAAGTGATTTCACCATTAAATATCCCTCTAGCACCGTAATCTTTCTAAAAGTCTGTTCAGTGCTCAGTTTTATACTAAGAAACTTAATGTGATATTCCCAAGTGTTATCACAGAAATTCTAAAGGAAAGGTCACTGATAAAAAGGGGGTTTTAATGTGAGCTTTTCTGAATATTGTTGTAAGCCTACCTCACCTTGGCTCCATGGCCATAAACCAAAATGCATGAATTTGTACCTCCAATTTTAATACATCCTTATTGTGGTGATTAGAAAATGTTTTGAATATATTCCTTTGCACAAGGCCCAGTGCAAGGCTGTATTTGGAGAACCAAAGTGGTATATATAGGATGAGATGACCTTCCACAAGACGGTATTTTCTGTCTAACCATAAAGTATATTTCTTTATGATGCAGCAAGTTCCCTAACTTATAACAACCTTTTCTTAAAGAGAAAAACAAAGCTTTGTAATCAGTTATGCAATTATGAACACAAATTCTACACTAACATATCCTAGGAAAATATTACCTGCATTGTCTGTGCAATGTCATTTTTATTGCTCTCATATTAAGACTACAGAAGAAAAAATGACCACAGAGTTTAAAGGTAGTGGCTCTTTCTCCCAGATCTGTTTGGTTTTACCACTGTCTTACATTTACTATTTGTTCACTCACTTTTCTCATGCTAGCACTATTGCACAGGGAGAAAAAGTCTTTTCCATTCCTCCATAACATTTATTTCTGTTTCTATCTGTTGTTGAGATCGACTGTCCTGATCTTCCTGTTCTCCCCCTAGCTATTTTTATGAATACCCTCATTTTCTTACAGCAGCTGGTTTCCAGAGGGAGTCTGTAGGCTGGCATCCAGCAAGAATATCCCTAAATATTCACCACTGTCCTCTTAGTAAGAAAGAGATTAACTGCTTTCTTGTAACTTCTTGGATCCCTGTTGATGGGGAAAACTTTCTGTCATATACCTAGATTCCTTGTGAGGTGCTCACTCACTCCGTCATCTAACTTTTCTTCCTAACGTTCTGGTAATTTGCCAGCATTGGCTGGAGCATACTCCCATGGAAATTACACTGGAGATGGAAAATCTCCATTTTATTCTGGACCTGTGCATCTTGGATTTCCAGTGGTTTTAACATTTATTTGCTGTTGACCATAGCTTTTCTACCCTTTGAGGTTACTTTCCTCTTTTGGATTCCTTTGGCAAATATGATGTTACTTAGATAAGCTAACCAACAACCAAGATAGGGTGGTAGGAATCAAGAGTCAGATATTCTTCTGTGACAATACTGAATCTATACAGGGTCTCACAGGTCTGAATATAGTGTCTTCTTCCTTAGAACTGCCAGTATTTTACTGGTAAAGGGATCTAGTCCCATTGGTAAAATCAGTTATGTTTTACGAGACAAAGTGTTTATCTTGAGCTAGAGAAAGGAAAATCTAGGTGCACTGCCTAGATTTACACCATCGGTGTGGAGTTATAGGTAAATTAATATTCTTCAGTAGTTAATATAAAAGTGAAATGTTTTTCGGTGTTTTCTACTGTGTGGTCATCATTTTAATGAGATAGTGTTGACTACGCCATTTTCTTTTTTCATTTGTGATTACACCGAACACCTCACCCATGTTTACTGCAGGATAATAACCTAGTGGAAAGCCAAGCAATTCCAGTTTTTTAACACTGGGAAGTATTTAATGTAATTATAGCTTCTTTGAAAACAACTAACAGCTTGGAAATATGGGAAAACTGCAGAGTGGATAACTACTTGAATACTGCTGCTGTGATTGTTTTTCCCATAATGTATCTCTCTTAAATAACGAAACTTTGTTATTGGCATGATAATCTAGTAAGACATTAAACTTCAAGCCTGTTAACAGGGAGGATATTGTCTCATATTATGTGTAAACTACAGTTTATGCATTACATTTCGTAATTTACAATTATTGACTTCTATTGTCTACAAGCAATTACATTTACAGTAAGCAGGTTTTAACAACAGTACTAAGGCAGCCTTGCTTCCTCTAAACTTGTGTCCTACATCTTCTCCAAAATCACCCCTGCTGGCTAGGCTTCCTCTTACACAAAACCCTCTGCTGTTGCACCTGTAGTTACCTCTCCCCAATCTTACTGCCTTCCACCATAACATACTCTTATTCTTTTCAGATCATTAGCTCACCTCCTGCAAAACCTCTCTCGTGTATCCACCAGACCATCAGCTCCCTCATGTGCCCCCCATCTATACTTTATTTATGCTGCCAGGTAAATAAAAGTCTGCAAGGGCTGGCTGGCATTTGCTGGCTGGCATTTGCTGGCTGGTGAGCCAGGTAGTGAGCACATGTGCTACCAAACACCAGATCCCACATGGGCTGACCTTCCTTCCCTCGGCGGCAGTACCAGCAAGGTCTCTGTCTCCCACCTAGGCATGAAGTTCACAAAACTTGTAACAACTTACATCTTTGAGACTTCTGACAAACTTAACTGAAGGTGGTCACAGGACTAAAAAAAAAACAACGTGGAAGGAGAACTAGCAAAAAAAGATAGTGCAGCCATGTCAGTTTTATATGTGGAGAAAACTAGGCTAAAAGTGACTTTCACAGTTGTAAATTAAGATGTGAAACTTGAAAAGGAGGAAGAATTATTTTTGGTTCTTTATTATGTTTTTTTTGGATGCAGTGAAACCTTAAATATCCAGCGTGGTCAAGATCTGTCCCCCAAAAGACTCATGACTGTCATATTGCCTGCTTTCCTGCCTGAAAATTTAGGATATAAACTTCTGAAATCTTACCATTTTTTTTCTCAGCACATTGCTGATAAGAAATTCCGAAGACTTTTTCTCTGGTGTAGAATAAATCTAAATGGAGAAGACAATGCTACTAAATGAAAAATATAGCATTTCTCATTAATTTGTGGGTGTAAAAATACAAGACAGTGGAGCTGCCTTGAGCTCCTACAGTCCTGAAGTGATTTGCTTGGCCAAGTATTCAGAGAATTCTGTGGCTGCTTACACTAAAAAAACTGTGGGAAGGCAGAGAAATTGCTGGTTGCATGTCCAGAATTTTCAAATGCAAAGGGACAAATATTCAAATAACTTGTCTCTCACCATTATTTTGTTTGAATGTCCCTGAAAATATATACACACTGTCTCTGTCACACACACAAATATGCTTTATGCAGACACATCAGTTACTATTGCAGCTGGACTTTTTGAGGACAAATGCATATCATAAAGCCATTTTTATGTGTGGCACTTTTAGTAGCATAGTCTCAGCAGAGGCCCAGGATTGAATAAGGATTGAATAAGCGTGAAAATTGAAGTGCCTTCGTATTCAAAATGGTGCTCAGTCATCCTTGGTCAGAGTTGAATGAAGGCAAACTCAGAAGAGCATGCACTGCTGGTAGTACTGTAACTGCCTGCAGACAAATACAGCATTTTTGTTTCAGATGTTTGCTACCCGGCAGAGTCCAAACAAAAGGAAATTGTCATCATGGTGTGTTATTTGTGCTGCCACTGCAAGACTTCAAAATGCCACACTATTTCCTCATGTCTTACTGTAACACAACCATTATTCTATGTAATCTATATCACGATTGTATTGCAGAAGCTGCTGTACTGTAAACCTGACACTCTGAGGGCAAGTAAGACCTATTTGAGTGGGATAAAAAATAACCATCGATAAAACATGAGAGCAATGGAAATCTTCCATAATATATTACACACAAGAATAGTAAGTAGCAAATTGGTTTAAAATATTCTAAGGCCAAAGACCAGTCAGGTCAGGACCCTCCTGTGCTATGAGCTGTAAAAGCATTTAGCAAATGACTCTTCTTTCCCCAAAGACTTAAGCTGATGAACCAGTCAGTTGGGGGAAAAGGAGAAGGACATAATGCCACGGGAGGTGGCAGATTAATGGGAGATAGTAACAGAACTTCCAATATAAATAGTTCTTATTGAAATTATTCTTTATTGTATTTGAAAGCCAAGTGCTACAAGTTCATGCTTGTGCTTGGACCTTGTCAGATAAACAAGTTTCAGACTCATCTGTGAGCATATTGAAATGAAAGAAGTAAATAAATTCTTTAACTAAAACATAGTCTCATGTGTATCAATCATTCGAAGAAGTATTTTCTATGTTTACAAAAACTTTAACATTTTAAACAAAACTTCGCTCAGATCATATGTGCCAATGATACTACCTTACAACTGGCCATAAAGAAAGAAGGCTGGTCTTAGTATGTTGTGCATTCCTTTTTTCTTTTTTTTTTTCAGTTTAATTTAAATGGTGCCTTGATGATTGCATTATTTGCATTCAGCTTATTCAGATTTTTTTCTTAGAAGAGGTATTGATTTTTGTGTTAGTCAATGGAAAGCCCAAGCAATGCCAGAGTACAAAAAATAACAAGCAGTAAAAGAACACAGCGGAATAACGCTCATTTAAAGTGGAAATGACAGGTAAGTGGGGCAGCGACAAAACCTAGCAGGGAGCCAGCCACACGTTTGGGTTAAAGCGAGACTGTGCCGGCGATGAAAGCTGTCTGGAACGGCAGAGGGAGCTCTCACTGCACCGGCCCCGGCCAGGCGGGAGCGGTGGGTTGCCTCCTCCAGCTGAGGCTGTGGAGGTGGTGGTGCCCATTCCCTCCCCCTTTATTTCCGCTCCTGAATATGAATCAATGCAATTTTCATATTACTCCTTATAGAAAGCTATAGCAGAACGTTCCACAGCAAATTACAGTCAGATATGAGCAATGGAGGAAACCCAGTAACGCTCACCAAGTCTAGTTGTCAGAGGGATATTTTCTGGAGTTAGGAAGGCATATTTATCCCCATAGCAATAAGTCTGTTTCTTCCTGTATTTGCACAAAACCCAAACACACGCGGGAAAGTACTACAGCATAAATAATAACAAATATCAACTGTGTTTATGACAACCAAGGATGCAGACTGAAAGCTTGATGTAAAACTCACTGAATTTAATTAGAAGACTCTGACCTCATTGGGTTGAATGAAACGGTGACAGCGTGATTTTGCAAACCTCTTCAGAGTAGCTGTTACCCCTATACATCACCCTTTCTTTTTTTTAATAAGCTGTTCCATGTGACTAAGAAAGTAGGCAAAGGTTAACATAGATAAATAGCTATGTTTTATCTTCCATAGATAAACAATTACGCCTAAGGTCTCAATTACAGACACCCTAGTGGTATTCTTGTTTGTTTTCTTACTTGTTTGTATTGTTTTGGAGATAATTATTTCCAAATAAGCATAAAAAAAAGAAATACTTAAGATTCAGTGTGATCCTCTGAAAAGATGGCCAGAAAGCACCTAGATGCTTGGTGTAAAATGGACTCCAAGTTAGGGACTCTAAAGGCTTGCTGTGATGTTGGTGTTGAGTGCCATTATGAGATCTCCTAGTGTACCCTTCCTAATCACCAGATACCTCTCCAGAAGGAGACTAGAAACTGTGTTGCAGCCCGTGAATGGTGCCCCCTCATTCAGCAGTGTCTGCAGGGCTGCTTACAAACCTGGAGCAGATCCTAGGATGAAACAGTAACTTGCAGCAGCAATGGGTCTACCCTACCTTTACCAGTTGAGCAGCTGCTTAATCTTCCCTTCAACCAATGCCACCCACTTACAGCATATCCAAGGATACAGTGGAGGACAACAGACTGTAGGTTCAGTTACCAATTTTGATTCACTATTACTTGAAACACTCGATGTTAACCCATAAGGTCCTAGGGAAGGTAGGCGCACTATGTGCATCCATGCAGCAATCAACTTGCAAAAGACCATAAAGAGTAACTGTTAAAATATAAGTCACCTAAAAATATTCTTCCATACTGTACTCCACACTATTCACTTAAGGAGTTAGGTTATGGGAATGTCATTTCAAAAGTAATTGCAGGACTGAACATCTGCCCTAGAGGCTGAATTCAGGAAGTAGAGACAGGGAGAAGAAGTAGGTTGAGACACTGCAAATAAGGACTTCTGCATGTGCTGGTAGAACTTGAATTTTCTGGGTTTTTATATATCTATATCTATATCTATATCTATAATATATTTATATAAGCAGAGCGACTAAAATTATGGAGGAATACAGAGTCCATAACTTATGGGCCAGGTCCATTAGCTGGGCATGTACTATGCTGAAGACTTCAGATTTTTTAAGTCCTCCCCTAGATTCAGTCTTCCCCTATTTAGTCGCACAGTTGACCCACCTTTCTGTTTTTTTTCTTAGATGGACAGATTATTCTCTCTTTTTTTTTTTTGTTATTCTGTGTTTGACATGCTTGCATCTGACTTGTATATTGGCCCATCTTTTGAAATATTGTCCCAGATCACTGACATAAAAGTCTTTTGCATCTGGCACCTGTGCGGGCGCAAAGGTCCTTGCCAGCATTTGATAAATATGAAAGTTTCTCAGGAAGCATGAATCCAAAAATAATTTTATCAGAGCAGTATTGGATTGTTGAGGGCTGAGTGGTATTACATAAAATGATGACACAGGGACCTTTGTAACACAGATTTGTTGTTCTTCTCTGATCAGAACTCTAAGCATGGATCACCGATGTGATTTACACAGCACATCCCTCCCATTACTTGCAGGGTAGACACTAGTTCATACTTGTCTGAAGATGTCTAAAGCTTTGACTTATAACAGCCATTTGGATTCCTGTGCCAGAACATGCAGCTTGCAGGGCCAAACTGCAATGCTATGTTTCATCAGTCTATGTGCAACTGTCCCCAGCCTTTCATCCCTTAGTGGCTGGTCAACCAAGTCCTTTTGAGAAGCATACTCTGCTGTGCATACTATCAGTAAAACTTACTTCTCCTCATTATTTCTGGTAACATCTTTTTTTGGTGGTGCTTTACAGTAGCGGGCAGTGTAATCCATGTACTCTGTGAATTCCATACCTATCGTGATAAGCCTTAAGGACCTCTAAAAGAATGAAATACTCTGTCTGCTTTTATAGTCAAATGCTTGGGTTCCCTGTTGTTTAATTTGTGACACCCAAATAACACTGATCTGTGCCTACTAGATGCATCGATTCCTTCAAGAGAAGATCTAGCAGAAATCTTGGAGGAATTACGTGTTATCATAAGTGTACGGGGCAAATCCAGAAATATAAACACAGCTTGATTTAGACATCTTTCTGTAACTTATGTTTTGGTTCTTTCTCCATCCAAATCAACCTTCTCCTTATTAGCTAAGTCCACAGTACTTTAGCCAGCTCTATTTATTTATTTACCTCCACATTTGTAAGAATTTTTCTGCCCTATACATTTTTTTCCCTGTAATTAAGGTTCCAGTTCATTGTTACAGATTATATGCCAAGGTGACATGATTTCTTACAAATTGGCATTGCTTTCTGCAATTTTACATCCTAAGTCCTTAGAGACCTTTACAACCTTTTTCACTCCCACCAAGTGGTCCTTGCATGTTCTTCATATTGTCTTATCGGTACACTTGCTACCTGATACTCCCTGTCAATCCATCCTGGGACAACCTCGAGGAGTAGTTCTTTAAACACAATGCACCTAATTATCTCTCCCAATCTTCTCATTATCATTGAAGAAAACTCTCAGGTAACAAATGGGTTAGCTATTCTAAAGCTTTCCTTCTTTGTCTTTTATGCATGCCCTTGTTGAGTCATTATCGAGCTCAGTAGAGGTTTTACAGTATCAATTATACTGGTTGGATTTTCCATTAGCTTTATTTTTTACTTCCTTTATCAAGCATTCAGAAGTCATGGCACCCATGTGTTGCTTAGTTCAATTCCCAAGGAGATAATAGAAGACCAGCTGATACACAGAAGCCTAAAGGAGTCCCAGCTGAATATTTGTAGCTGCAGACACTCCTATAATCTCAGCTGCCACCATCAGTTATTATTGCGTGAGGGTCTGATTGTGCCATGGCTTTATTTTTCATCTCTAGAGGTAAAATGTCATCTCTGTTACCTAGTAAGCATGGCAGAGGCAAAATTCATGCTCTAAACTCTGTCCACAAAACTCCATGTTCCTTTTTACCAGTATCTTGCGGGGGGGGAGGGGGGGGAAGGAAAAGAATATTGCTAGGGATTGAGTTGTTACTATTAATACCTTGGGATTTGTTTCATGTCCTTAGGTGAGTGCTGGCTGTTGCAACAAATGTTCATTTAAGTGTGCAGAAATCCCCCCAAGCTCAGTGGGATTCTGGATTTCTCTTGTCTGCTGGCTGATGTTTCAAGTCCTGCAGGATGTTTTTTCATCATTTCAGCACATGATGCTTTTCATTAAGGAAAGTAATTTTAGATTCTGAGACTCAAGCATTCTGCAGTTTTATATGAGCTGATGTCCCCAGACCATACAATAGCAGATATCTGGGAAGCTCTTCATGTCAGTTTGTTTTAATAGCTGCTGATGCTGGCTCTAGTGGATCTGCACATCCTACTTTCCTTGGTAAAGCTTCCTTCTGCACAGCAATTCTGTTTCAGATGGACATCATTACCTCCATATAGCCAACAAATGCTATCCAGCTTGGGATGTGCCTGGGAGTCAGTCTCTCACCTGGCCTCTTAGGTCTATGGCAAGTAACTCAGAGCTGAAACTCCTCTAGTTTTTCATTCAGTTAATTAGCAGTCTCTCCAAGTGTGCATCTGTACTTGAGGCTGGCAATTAACAGCTGCTACTTTTAAGAAGACCCGTAATTTCTGCTTTCACATTTGTAAATATATAAATACATCTGTTGTAGTCTTATCCATCATGTTATTGACCTTCATCAGCAGATTGTGAAATTCTCTGTGTTAAGTTGTTCATCAGCCTTCTTTTCATAAAAGATTTGCTCATTTTTTGCATAGTTTCCTCTCTATTGCTGAATTCATAAATGGTACAGAAGTCGTCAAGAGATCTCCTGAGCAAAAAGTAGGGAAAATGGTTACAGAATCCTTAACGTACACAAGTACAAATTCTCCTTCCTATAGTACAAACCCTATTTCCTATAGCAAGAGACTACACAGAAGTTTTCAAAGCTGCATCTGGTCACAGCACTCAGTGTAGTCTTTGCTGCTGTCTCAGAAACATAGCTTTAGTCCAGAGCATTTCATGTTTCAAGGTGTTTCTTTCTTGTGCCGTGGGTTTTTTTTTTAAATCCCAGGTGACTTTTCTAGAAATAAATCTGAGCCGTATGTTTGGAAATTGGCTAATGGTAGAAAAAATGATAAATAGAATTTGACCAGAAAATCCACGTTCAACACTCTCCCCTCACTCTATTTTCTTTCTTCTTTACAGTCGGAAGGAAGAACCTGACTGAACTTTCATGAACTGTACGGAAAATGGGAGAATCTTGAGTAGAATGTATATAAAGTATTCAATCCCCTCCTATGAGGACTTAAAAGGCATAGTCATATCACTTGAAGATGGGAGACAGGTGTGAAAGGATTATCTAGAGTTCTTTTGATGATTTAAGAAAGGCTGCCCTACTTAACAGGATAGTTAGCCTTTCTGCTGCTTGAACTGGAGGATATATAAAAGCAAAAGTACCCAGTGAGCCTTAGGAAGCCAGGAATTATGAGGAGTTCCAGTGGACAGCAGCTAAGAAATCAATGAAATGTTCCAGAGTTTCTCCAGGCTATGAGAGGAAGGAAACTTCTGAGGGAGGGGGGAAAGAAAAAAGGATGTAATGTCAAACCTCTGACAGGAGCCCAAATGACAGCAACATCAACTTCAGACTCTACTGATCTCTACACCTAACTTCTTAATAGGAGAGAGAATTAATGGAATGGGAAAACCAGGAGTTCTTTCTCTGGGAACACTAAGGGGAAGAGTCACTCTTGGAGGTACTGAATTACGTACTGCTGCCACAGACGCCCAACTTGTACTTACCACCACAGTTGCTCCTGTCGGACCATAGCACAGGAGAGACCAAAGTGCCGTGCAGTGCAGAATGCCGGTCACAGGTGATGGTGGTCACCCCACAGCATTCCTGATACCACCAAACTGCAGTTTGGGCTTGCAGGACCTCTGCGTCCAGATCTCAATTTCCTTCCTTAGCTCCAAGAGACCACCAGGAAAAATGGTCTTCTAGGATTCCCTGGGACTAGCGTGCAGGGTCAGTGCTGGAGTCCAAGCTGCCATGTGATTAATGGAAGGGCTGACCTCCTGACCTGCAGAAAGGCATTTAAGAGAGTGTGACCCGCAGAAGGCAGCATAGATGGCCTAGCTTTGTCAAAGGCTCCGCACCCTGGCAGTGAAATAAGCAACGTGGGAAAGGTGGCTTTTGGCATTTCAAATAAGAAAAGAGAACAGTGCTGGAGCTTTGAAAACTGATTAAGCAAGAAGAACGCAGAGCTGAGTCACTCTGTATTTATCACTCTGTGTGCATGTGTGCATATATAGATGAATATTTTTGTAAGCGTGTGCATGTATTTGAGTGAGAGTATGAAAAAAAAAGAGGCATACAGTTCCAAAAGCCACTGCAATAACGACTTGTGAGCTGAAGATGTCACATCATATGAAACAGACCCAGAGAACATGTGAAGACGCAGTCATAGATATTTTAAAACTTCTCTTCAGTGTTTCACTCACATTTGGTAGCATTTAAATCTGATATCCTTTATGACTTTTTTTTTTTTCTGAAACCACCATTACCCTTCTGAACCCATGTTTGATGGGAATGCAGAAATTCTTGGCTAGCAAAAGATTTTATTTTTTTATCATCTCCCAAAGTCATACCATTCAGCTTCATGCAGTGAAAAAAACCACTGATGTTCTTCTGAATAAAAGAAGGATTAGGAAGATTAAAACGCACACCACCGGACTTGTTGAAAAAAGGCTCAAGTATGATATAGCCCTCTGCGCAGCTTTGCCTTGAGGATCACAGCCGAAACTATTCCCGTCCTTACTTCTGGGTAGTTCAGAGAGATGCTGGGTCCAGATCACCCAGAATGAGTTTTTCATAAAAGCTGCAGTAAAAAGGACATTGCAAATAGAATGCCGCTGAGTGAATGATCAAATTTTATTTTATTTATTTATTTTTGTTATTACAGCCAGATGTTGCCTCAGGAAGTTGAAACGAGGAGTCAGGAACTGACAGCTTAATAATTAAATTGCGAAAGTTGGCAGGCCTCCTGCTACTTCCTCTAATATGTAGCATCTATGAATGAAAGTGTGCAGTATCCCGGTGGCTCTCCTTCTGAACTGGCTCATCTATTACTGGGTAATGATTTTCCGTCCAGGCAACAGCAAAGCACAGGGCCTATTACACCAGCTACATAAAGTTAAAAAGACATTACGAATAAAATGTTCGCCATGGCTTTTACCAACATTTCTACACAAGACTGCCTAATGCTGACGTGCATTTATTACACTTAATAATGTTTACAGAATTCTTCCCTGAGCTCATTATAGCTGTCAAAAACCTGAACAGAGTGTGGGTTTGCCCCTGTTTATCTCTGGAAGGCTCTGCGGTCCCTAAGCCGAGATGGACGAGAGGAGGCCGGAGGCCCCACCGGCTGCCGAGCTGTCGGGATGGAAAGCTTGCAGCCGATTGCCCGTCCCGACCTCAGCACCTTTCCTCTCACACCTTTCCTCTCCCCTTCAGGATTTCTCCCCCAGCAGGAAATCTAACATTTCCCACTGTGTGCTCCCGGAACCGCCGCTCAGGCCCAAACGCCCGCGGAAGGTGGGCGACGCTCGCTCCAGCCCCGGCCTCAAGGCCGGGGGAGGCCCACCGACCCCGAGGGGCTCCAAGCGGGCGAGAGGATGCGAGTTTGCTGAGAGAAAAACTTCATCCAGAGGCTGCCGCCAGAGCGGCTGAAGTAACGAGTACTACTGCGGCGGCGGCTCCGGTCTGCGGGCTGAGGGGGCGAAGCCCGCCCCACGCCCCTGCCCCTGCCCGTTAGGCAGACCGGGCGACGGGGAACGGGGACTCCTCTGACCCGGCGGGACCGTCTTCCCGCTCCATTTGGGAGACGGCTGGCAGCTCCCGGGGGGGCGGGCGTGCCCCCCTCCCCGTCCCGCCCCTGCCCCCGCCGGGCAAGAGGGAACAGAAGTGAGAGGTT
>JANZLQ010000078.1:2684742-2730889 GCA_026212715.1 Elanus axillaris | reverse complement strand
AAGCAAAAAAATCCCTCAACACAGGAAAAAAAAAAAAAAAAACTCCGGGGCAGAGGCTGGGCTCCCTCCCCGCCTCTCACCGGGAGGAGCGGACCCCCCGCCGCCCCGCAGCGCGCATCACGGCGGGGGCCGCGCCGCCCCGGCCCAACTCCCTGGGGCGGCCGCGGGGGTGTCCGGGCGGGGCGCGTCCTTCCGCGGGACTCGGTCCGGCGGCGCGGTCCTTGGGGTCTCGTATTGGGCCCGTTAGCGGCTGTGACTTCGCGTTAGTGCCCGGGCGCTTCGTTCCTGCCCCTCCGCGGACAAAAGCGCACCCGAGGCGTCGCCGGGGCGGGATTTGGTAACGCGGGGTCGGGCGTAGGAAGCGCTCAACTGCGCTCGGGACCCCTGACAGGCGGGAGCCGGGGCGAAACAGCCGCCTCTGCTGCCGGGGAGCCGTCGTTGGCGTGAGCGAGTAGTTATTTTGGCGGAATTGTACAACAGCCGCTTGGTGTTTACAGATTTGCTTAAAACGAGCGAATGGGGCTTGGCAGCGCTTGCTGCAAGAAGTGATTCAGGGTAGGAAAGCGGAATCCCGCCGACGGTGGGCTTGGCTGAATGGAATTCCTGTGCGGGGAGAGCCGCGGTGCGCGTTCGCTTCTTGTAGCCGGCTCCTTGCTTCGCCTTCGTGCGGGTTGAATAGTTCCCTACTTGAGTAAGCCGGGGAGGCGCGCAGGGGCGGCCCTCCTGCCCCTTTGGGGGGCGAGATTCGGTCCCACGGCTGCCCCACCGCCTCGCCTCGCCGAGGGACGTTGTCGGGAGTTGGTGGCAGCGAGCTCCGTGGCTGGAGCAGGGGATATTTTGGGTGAGCGAGGCTGGCTGCGGGGGTCTGCGGGGTCCCCGCTGCTGCCTGCGAGCGCACGGCGTGCGCGCTGAACAGGGGCAACGCGAAGACTGGGCAGCGTGTGTGTATTTACTGCAGGCTCTCGTACGAGGGGGTGACACGGGTGCTGCTTGTGCCATTCTGGTGTTTTCGAGTGGTACGTTGCTCTTTGCGTTTGGAGTGACAGTTTGAAGCTGTGGCAGAATTTTGCTCGTTTTCATGGTGTTGATGTTTTGCCTTCAGCCGAGACGTGCTGGGCAGGATTTTAGCAAGCTGCGCGTCACAAAATACGAAGGGCTAAATCATTGGCAATAAATGCAGTCTAACTTCACGCTCTGGAGAGACACAGGAAATAGTAGCACGGATTCGGAAAGCTAAATACCGAACAGAGCAACACAAAATACTGCTTACTGTCCAAGGTCTGTGCTGGATCCAAAGAGTGCCCACCACCAGGACG
This sequence comes from Elanus axillaris, assembly GCA_026212715.1. Lineage (NCBI taxonomy): Eukaryota > Metazoa > Chordata > Aves > Accipitriformes > Accipitridae > Elanus > Elanus axillaris. The sequence goes on along the minus strand of JANZLQ010000078.1, from coordinate 2,729,573 downwards.
GTACAGCAACAGCCCAAAGAGAAAAAAAACGCACTGAGGCTGCTCTTTGGCTCTTACTCTTGGAAGAGTTCTCACAAGGAAGTTTAGCAAGCATAGGTTAATTATATATGACGTTATGGTTAGCTGAAGGAATTGAATACCTGGTGCAAGAGTCTGTGCATGTAGGAGAAGCTGATTTAGGGTAAAGTGGTGTCAATGTAAATTTAGACCGATTGTGTCATTGTGGTAGAAGTTGCTATGTGGACATCACTTGTTTGCAGTTCTGGTTATGTCATTTGGGAAGAGTTGGAAGCTAAACCGAAAAAACATTGCTTGTAAAATAAGAGCATTGAGAGTTGGTGTGTGTTTTGTTCTGTTTTTAACCAAGAAAGGTGGTTTTGATTTAAAATATTAATTAAATCTTTCCTTTATGAACCAAGCCGTGGGTAAGAGCTTGATGTGTCAGCATCTGTCTGCATCTGACTTAATGATCAGAGAAGGTTGATCCTCCACTTTTTATGTGGGTAAGCTTCCAGCGAAATACGTTTTGCTAGATGAAGGGTTGCAGGATTTGTCCTTGTATAGTAGTGTCACAGTGTGAGTAGATGAGAATGGTTCCAGTATAGGATCTGCCTCAACCTGCGTTGTCATTATTCTGTGACTAAGAGTGCTTGTGAGGAGTCCAAAGGCTGGCTCCAAAGCAGACGGTTGCACTTTGGGGTACCTTGTATCTTGTCTGATTCTCTTTCCGCACCTTCTTGCAGAGTTGAGGGGTCTTGCAGTCCACTTGCATTTTTAGGCTAATTCACCCCAACAGCAGTATGGTAAAGCATCTCTGTTACGCTTGAAAATCAGGTTCTCTCCAGGTAGGATTGACACCACCAGGGACTGCTTCACCATGATGCCTTTCTGGTGTTTGGCTGAAGTGGTTTTATCTGTATGTGTAGCAAAAGTGATTTATTGATACTAGCTCATTTCAGGGGTAATGGGTCTCTAGTGTGGGCAAAGCGTAGATGGCTCAATATTCTCACATATCCACATTTCTGTAGAACGAAATGAGTTATTCTAGCAAATTCCCAATTATAAGGTGCCCATAGGTGTGTGCGGTAGGAGTTTGAGCCAGATGTGCCTGAAAGGGACCATCCATTTTTACACTTAGGTCTATATGGATATGGTGGGAGAGGTATGTAGCATACACAGAGTCCCTGTTGACTTCTTTGCATTTACACATGTGTAAAGTCGGAGCTGCAAGCATATTCAACCAGATCTGTGCTAATACTTGTATTTCTTGTGTGAAACACCAGTGTTTTCAAGGCAAAGATCTAATTTTCCACTACTTTACACCCCCGGGTGTGATCCTCCTAGTGTGTGTTACCAGATTTAAAAAGCTGCCACTCCTCAACGGGATGCAATACAAAGTCCAGCCAGTGTCATCCCACTGTTGTGAGCAGTTATGGTGTGCTTTTTGTCGTGGTGGAAGTTTCTCCTAACCATTCTCAGCTAACAGTTACTTTATGCATGAGGCTTTAATATGTTCTTGCCTGTTTAATAACCTGTTGTTTCAGTAATACCTTGTAGCATTGAACTCTATATCTGCATTAAATCTGTTGTCTTTGAATATTATTGGCTCTCTCCTTGTTTATATATTTGGAGATACTATATTAATATATAATACTAATATATGTAATATTAGTAGCTATTGATATTCCCTAATATAGCTTAGCTGATCTTAATTATAATGATGGAGTCTATTACAATGCATACTGAAGGGCAAACTGTTGTTAAAGCTTAGGCAAGACATTGGGGAAAAAATAATGCTGAATTTTGCTTCTTTTTAGGTTGTGTTCTAATTAAATATTCAATATTATAGGAGACAACCTTTGAGTCCCAAGACACTGATGAAATGTCAGTTAAATCGTTTTTTCCCTCCTTCAAAGCAATGTGCAGTATCCCATTTGCTACAATACTGGCAAGTCTTTAAGAGTTGAAGAGTCATTTAACTTTTTATTCTCTGTGATCTGTAGTTTAGTTCGTATTCAAGGTAGATAGGTTGGAAAATGCTGAACATGTAGGAAGTACAGACATAAAAAACCAGAATTGGGTCCACTGGGGAAAAAAGCAAAATGAAATCCAGGAAAGTGTAGAGAATTTGTAGAATAGACATTTACCTATAAGGAATATTTTTTTTTTTTTTTTAGGAGCTGCTCATGTTAGTGAAAGCAAAAAGAACTTCATTTTATTAAATATTTATTTAGTTTGTTGAAGTAATACTTTGGAGGTTTTTTGGATTTATTTTCTACCCCAGCATAAATTTTCTCTACTGTTCACCTCTTATATTCTGATGCAGCAAGCTTATTATTGTCAGCTTTGATTACAGCCATGTATGTTTTTGTAGCGCTTTATAGCAAGTCTGTAGGGTAATAGACCCTACCATATCACATGTCTGACTTACGACTTTATCTTTCAGCACGTAAGGCAAATCTGCTGATCAGATCAGAATTAAAATTATTTAGATAAAATTAAAATATGCCAATATTAGTGAAACGATGAAATGCATATGAGCTCATTCAGTTTCCCTTTTCACTAGATTTTTTTCTTTTTTGGCTATTTTTGTTTTTAATATAGAGGGCAAGCTGTTGCTAATTAGCATGGCACTCTGGAGGTGGTCTCTATGTGAGCTCAATGGAGAGGATGGGATGAAGGGGAAAAAACAACAAACCTGGAGAAGTAAAAGTGCCAGTCTTGGAGGTGTTAAAAAGGTTTGCACATAGAGCGGGTTTTGTCCTTATTAGACAAGTGATGGCAAAACCTTTCCAGGTTACGTGTGAAACTTCAGACCCGAGTTGAATCCTGTGCCGATGTGTGCGTTCATGCTGGGTATAGGCAGAGGGGCCTCTCTTGGGAGAGGCTCTAGTTTCTCTTTTACTTCTCATGCAGGGCTACAGCTTACCTCCCGTTCAGTAGGCTGGCATGGGGAGTTGATAGACGGTGGTGTGGTGCTGGGAGCGCGTGTGTTTCCAGAGTTGCCACAGGTTCACCGAAGAGGTGCCATTAACACTACCACCAGGCAACAGCTCTGGTGCGTTTGCCATGGCTTTTCGTTCGTGAATGCAGAATATTACAGGCACCTATGTCTGTTACTGTTACTAAATTGATGAAGGCTTATTTACTCTGGGTATGTCTGTAATATGCAGAATTCTGCTTACGGTATACACAAATGAATATACACACACGTGTGCACGTGTATAAATATTTCTGCGTCTATATGTTAAAATATTTCATGCTCTTGGGTGAAACTTCTGCAGCTGCTAAGGGGGCAGGTTTTGAACTTGCACAGCATAATCTTAAGGTCTAGGGCTGCTGATTGTTGTTAGAGTATTTGGCAGTCATGATTCTGGAGGTTTTAGCTCTTATCTAGGCAGATATGAAAAAGCTGCTCCCTGCGGCAGCAATATGTAGCAAAGTAATAGAAGACAAGCTTTAAATAAATGATAAATTGAATCTTTATTAAACCCATTCTTGCATATGGGAAGCATCCTATGAAGTTCTGTAGAAAGCTGCCTTTCTTGGGTCTCTGAATGAAACCTGATTCACCCTCTGCAAGGGCATGTTTTGCACTGCCAGGCCAGGAAGGTTGCTCTCTAGCTCAGTACAGGTAATGCATCTTCCTTTTCTCGCATCTCCTTCCTCCTGTAACTACGCCTAGATTCTCTGCAGATGCTTAGGAATTAATGCTGTCAAGTAAGTGGCACTTTTCATTGAAGTAATGCAGTACACCCTATCTCAAAATAATGATTAGAAATTGCTTTTCTTTAAGAGAGCCCATGGTATTGGTACATACAAATATTTTAGCAGTTTAGATACTCTTTGGAAATTTAATTTAGCAAAAAATCTTAGAAGTAACTAATAAGAAAATCCTGCTCTTTAACGCTTTCCATGTAGAGTTCAAAGAAAAGTCAAAGGAAGTTACAGATCATATGTCTTTTATTTTTTCTGGGGTCAGCTGCAGGAAGTTGTATAGCTATATTCTAAATCACATTCAGTTTTCTATAAATGTAGATATTTCTTTGTTTGGTCACTGTAAGAAATGCTGTTCCAGAGTGATCTGTGTTTAGGTGATCTGAGATGCCACTCATGAAAAAAAGCAGTGCATTCTCCTGTTGAATCCTTTGTGCTGCTCCACTGAGGTCATCCTCAGAAGAACTTGCTCTGAGATCAGAAAGTAAGGTAGCTGATGCTGCGCTGTATGTCAGGGGACCTGTAAAGCAATGCTGTATGATCAAGGTGAAATATGTGAAAGGCTTTGCTGCATTTTCATAAATAGTTTAAAGAGTTTTAACTCAGAGCAGCCACCTTGTTTCAGCTATCAGTAGATGTTAATATTTTAGCTAAAATATTTCCTTTTAAAAATTTGTCAGAAAAAGAAATGGAGTAATTTTCAGGTTTGCTGTACTGATTTGCAAGTTTACTGCTTAAGATAGGGTGGCAATACCCCATTTCTCATGCAAAATTTGGGTTGACCTCCGTGGCTGTAAGATCATGCCCCGCTTCTTTGTAAGTTTTTCCACGAAGAATATTAGCTACAATATTAGCTTCTTGCTTATATTATAGTATTGCCCAAGGGATATTTGGTGTCCACCCACATCACTTACTTGCTTTCTTCTAACCCCTTGTCCTTAGGGTATGAGAATTGTAGGAATAAAAGTATATAGTGATTAAAAAGCAATGTTGAATCGGAGTCAGCACTGTGCAAGATCTTGAAGCAATGGAGACTAATTGCGAGCTGACCTGTATTAGCAAGAGTGTGGCCACCCGATTGAGGGGGTGACTATTACTCTTGACGAGGCTGTTCTGGAATATTGCTGTGTCCAGTCTTTGGCCCCAGTGCAGGAAAGGTAGGAGCAAACTGGAGAGAGCCCAGAGGAGGGCTGCTCAGGTGGTTGGGGGCTGGAGCGCATGGCATACAAGGAGATGCCGAGGGACATGGGTTTGCCCAGGATGAGATGCAGTCGTCACACACTGAAATGGGGAAATTCTGACTGGGCATAAGGAAAAAAAAATTACCAGTGAAAGTGGTTATGCTCTGACCTGGGGTCTGTGGAGGTTGTGGGATTTGCCCTTGGAGATGTAAAAACTTGACTGGACAAGACTCTGAACAGCTTGATCTTACCTTGAAATCAGCACTGCTTTGACTGGGAATTGGAGGACGTGGCCTCTAGAGGTCCTTTCCAGCCTAAATTATTCTGATTCTGTAAGAAGATTTCCCACAGAGAAAGTAAGTATCTTAAGAGTTATGCTGAATAGTCTATATTCTTAGAAAGGAAGAGCTATTTCTTGCGGTATCAGAGGAGCCCTTTGTGTAGTACTCATGGCCAACAGAGTTTAGAATAAAAATTATTTTGTAAAGAGCACGTGCAAAAGGAACAAGTTTAAACTGTCTGGAGCAAAGTGCTTCTGCACTGTGCTGCTGCTGTGACTAGTCGCAGTCTTGCTGCCATGTGTTGAGAATAGCTCTGGCAAATAAATGTAAGGCATGTCAGGTGGTGGTCTTTGCTGGACGTGGCTGTGGTTTGTGTAGGTGAGCTCTTCACAAGTCTGGGAAGGTATGTAATGCATACTAAATTTGAAATGGCTGTTTGTTATAGTTTGGTGTAATAAAAAAGTGCCTTTTTTCTTTTTTTGAGTGACTAATGAAGCTCTTTAAGCCTGATTGTTGACATGTCTTTTGGGGCTGATGTGATGAAAGTACTCTTTGTTGATGGAGTGGCTCACTGTTGTTAGTTGTGGCATCACATTTGACCATTTATGTTTTGTAATATAAAGCTTGAATATAAGATGTGCTTTTTTTCTCAAAGAGTTGTTTCATATTTTTCAGAACTAACTTTGTGCTAAGGCAGACAAAGTATCAGCTCTTGTCTTGGGCATCTGTGTGAGGCTGTAATGGCATCACCAGGAATCCCCATAGATTTGGCCTTAAGACCTCAGTTTTCCCTCAAGTTAGTGATGACCAAATAATCTTATGTTATGTGAGTTGTAATTCTGCTAGCATTATTCGCTCAAGCAGTATCTCACTGAAATAACATGAACTTTATATATTGATGCCTGTATGTTCAAATTGGAAAATTCAGTAGTGGAGAACATGTTTATTTCTTATCCTGTATGTCTGTGTGCATGCATGCTTACTTGTGGGAGAAGGAGAGAGGAACGTATCCACAGTAACCCCCCTGCTTCTCCCCAAAACATTTGTGTTTGGTTTTTTGTAAATGACATTAAATGCCTTTTACCAGTACACAAGTTAAATATGCTAGCTGTGATTCAGGCCTAAACGTTAAGACTCTCGTTCAGCTTTTCAGAAAGACTGTGGGGAGACAGCATGCATATATATATATATGTAATCATCAGCAGTGTAAGTAGATACTATCAGTCCAGGCTGCTGTGTTTTCTCTGTGGGCCAGCCTGAGCATGGCCTTCCTGCAGAGGTACAATGGGCTTGTATAAAAGCTTGAATGATTGCTGTCGGCGCTCTGTAGGATGCATAGACTTCAGAGGCTTTTCTCTCCAGGGGCTGCCTACCTGTTCAGGCCACAGGATGGGAATCAAGGAGGCATGTTAAGGAGAACAGGCTGTTGCTCAAAAGGGTATTGGGCAGGAGATACAATATCTTGTACACCCAACAGGGAAGGGAAGCTGTGGTTTTTTTTTTTTGCTTTGGCCCTTACCTTCCTCGAGTCCTGCTTTTGTCTTTAATATTCTTAACAATATATATTATTTTTTTTTTAAGCATTGAGATTCAAGCTTTTCAACTCTAGCACTTCCAAAAGGACCTGCGAGTGACTTAGTAATCAGGAAATATTAGCAATTTTGAATCCCTTTTAGCTGCTCTGTGTACATCATACTCAGGATGTGTTTTCCAGCAATGTACACATATAAAAGGGAAGGATGATTTCTTTAATTCTTAAATGAAAGCTGAAATGCATGATTTGTTATTGAGGAAGCATAAGAAAAAGGCCACGTATCACTAGATTTAGATCAGAAATATGGGAGCAGCTCTGCTGGTTCTAACAAGATTGCAATACAGAAATAGCTTTGTTGGTAGATCTGCTGTTTTATACAAAATCAGTCTGGGTTTTTTGGTTGGATTTTACAACCAATTTTAACAACGTTAAGTGTATATCTTAGATTTGCACTATTTCCTGATTTGGGAAGCTGGTAGAGAAGTGTTTTCAAAGTAATATTAGGCGTACTAAGGGTTGGACAGGCAGAGCACTTTGTTAGTTCAACACTCGCTGTTTTGTGCTGCTGATGTGGGAAGAGAAACACGAACTATCTTTTGTGGCTGCCGTTCCTGCACTCTGGTAGAGTCTGTCGAAGACCAGGCAATTCTCTGTGGAAGATGAAAAAGGCCAGTACAGAGCAATTCCTGTTATTTTAAAAATTTTTTCTTTTCTCTCTTGACTTCTTTCTCTCTTGTCCTGCTTTTCTTGTTGGACAGGAGTGGGTTGACAGAAAGAGTGCCTAGTTGGATCAAAAGGGTTGGTAGAGGTCATGTTACTGATATCACATTTCCCTTTTTTAAAAAGGGAGTAGAATTTTTCTAGTGTCGATGGTTCAGCTGCAGAGGTATTTCAGCTTTTTTTTTCTTTCTCCAAAGTAAGTTGACTTAACTGGAGGAAGTTAATTCTGTGTGCTTGGTGTTACTGCAAACACAGTTGACCAGCTGTGGAATTCCCTTGGGTGTTCACAGGGAATTTTGTCATAGACACCTACTTGTTCCTTGAGCTGGAACTGAGGAGAGGGTAAGTGTTGCAATTGATAGGGGTGTTCAGTGGGAAGAGGAAGAAAGGAAGCATGTCACGAACCTGAGACGCTCATTCAGAGGACTTCAATGAAGCAGTGCTCTGGTTTTGATTTGTCATTTGTGGGTATTGGAGGTAGCATTAAGGTCTTCCCTGATTTTGCTCTTGAGTATCATTGTTCTGGTCATGAGTATGTTTGTCTTAGTCCTCCAAAACTTCACTTTGTAACTGCCCTTTCCCCTTACTCTTCCAGGATGTCAAACTGGCTTAGGTCCATGAAGACTACCCTGGTGTCAAGTTCCCTCTGACTTGCCTCCAGTTCTCAGGAGCAAAGGTACAGTTACGGGGGTAAGTTAAAATCCACTTACAGAATCCCCTGAAGGAAATGAGGACTTTAATTAGTGCCCTCTCCTTTTCCTGGCAGCCTCTGGTAGTGTGGTCCATGACAGCAGCCTACCAGTGATAGGGAAATCCATAAGAGTGGAGTCACTTTGAAAATGGAGTGAAAAGTTAATGAATAGAGCACTTACAGGGAAAATACTGATGCAGGCTGTGTCAGGTAAGCACTTTAAAAGTGAAAAGTGCCCCCCTGTTGGTTTGTTCTCCTTTTAACTGATCTCTTTGAAAATCTAATTGGAATCACAGTTGAACTACCATAGTAAAATATGTTTTTGGTAGATAAAGTTGAAATAATACACATTTAGCAATTCGGAATGTTGCTGGAAATAGTAGGCGTGTGTAGAAATGAACACAAATTCCCATTTCTTGTTTCATCCTAAGGGCAAAGTACCCTTGGTGCAAAGCCCAGGGGACCTATATAGTCATTAGCAGATGGAGGGGGACATTAATCTTCTACCCACAAATCTGCCCCAGCACATAAAGCAGGGAGCGTCTGTTGTGAGGATTGCTAGAGGTTGTATTAAACATGATAGTATAGTTCACAGTGCCAGTCACTCTTGCTGTTCGTTGCTGTGTTTTCTTGGTACTCTCTGTCTCTGGATTCACTTTTTCTTTTGGCGTATAATGGAGTAGTGACAGTGCTTCTGCTTCTTGATGTTGGCAGAAGCTTCTTCCAACACTCTTAAAAAATCTCTTTCTTGCTGTAAGCACCAGAGTATGTTAGGATATACTTTTAAGTACATTTTTGTGCATAGGGAGAAATGTATGATTTTTCTGTGTCATTCAGTCTTTCTCATTTGGCAGTAAGCTAGGAGACAGGCATGGTTAATGAGGTGTCTCAGCAGTGCATTTTTATGGGAGCATAGTTTAAGGTTAGGAGTATGTCCAGTCTCGAAACTGCCTAGTGAGCATTCTGTATTTGGAAACAAATGCCATCTGGCAGTGGTTAAGGAGTGCATGCTTATTCTGCTCATGATAGCCAAAACATGCTCCCTGCTGTGTGCTTTTGGCAGCTTTGTGCTGGCAATATGTCTCAAATGCCAGTTGCATGTCCTCCTTTCTTCCTCATAAGTGTGTCCCGTAAGGCATGATTTAGCCTAAATAAAAATGTGCCTCTGTTAGACTTGGTAACATATGGAAAGAAAGAGTCTGCTTATTTTAAAAAATCAAAGTCTTTCCGAAACACCTGTAGTGCATTATTTCCGCTGTGGAAGTAAAAAGATGATTATCATGTCTTCCTATGCTCAGTTGCAAATTGGCCTTAAATTCCTGAAGATTTAATGTTTTTTGTGACACCAGTTTGTAGGCATGCTACTGAAAAAAATGGTGTAATTTATTCTCAGAACTCAGGGTGGAATTTCAATCCTGAAGTAGCTGCATATTAAGCTTATTTGAAACTCTAACTCTGCTTATCTGTTCAATATATTAATTACGTTCACGATCAAGTTTATCACATTCATTTGTGGTCTGAACATATAATCATCACATCTTATCATCACCTTTGTATTTGTTGAGTTGTTTTAAGTCAATAAACATATAAAATAAGTGTTACATTTTACTGAAAAGATAGCTTATGTCTAGGCAGCCTGACTTTTACAACTGAGTGATGCAAATGTGCTTAGCTGAATTATTTGAAGCCATTTGTGCATTATGGTACATTGGATACAAATTCTTAAGAATCTGAAGGTAAGTAAATCCAGTCTACGTTTCTTTGTCATTTTTATCTTCAGTAAGAGTTTAGCAGACTAAAAAAAAAAAAAGCTAAACAAAACAGTGCAGCTTTTTAGTTCAGTACAACTGCATTTAAGGTCCAGTCAACTGTAGGCTAAGTAATCTGTGCTTAGAACTTGGCTTTAGAAATGTTTATGTATTTAAGCTCTGTATTGCTTTTTCTTTGAGATGATCTTATACCCCCTTTGTTTGCAGCAGATATTGCTCTTTGGCAAAATGATAATTCTCAAACAATTACAATGTCTTTTCTAAACCAATGAAATTCTGTTGAGACCTGATAAGATACAGAAGTTTAAAAATCAGTTTCTCTTCTCAAACCTGTGTTCATTAGGAAAAAGTTATCACCTTGCCAAATCATGAGCTTTTCCAAAGTTGGGATTGCACAACCAGTAAAGAAGGGGAGGAACAGTACCCATTGGAAAATGCTAGGTTTTTGGTTACCCTGCTTCCATGTATCTGTTGAAGCCTGCCTGTGGCAGCTGATTTAATGCTCCTGTTGGCCACTCTGGTTTCACAGTTAAGAACGAACAATGTGCATTTCCTGGGTAGGAGGTAAAAAAAGAGGGCCTTACTGTGACCCATTCCTCAAACCCATAAGCTTACCTCAGCAGCCTGATAGCACTATCACATAGCTTTCTCTGTCTCTGGCAAGAAGGACTCAATTCAGTTGCTTTCAATAGCTGATGTAAAATGGGGCAAATTACCTTGTAAGTTCTTTGTTGCATCTGTCATCCTGCTGTATTCTGGATATCCAAGGACATGGACACCTGTGTCCAGGTACCTGAATAATTTCATGGTTGTCTGTGCTATAGCAAAGTTGAGAATCAAATCTTCCTGTGGTCTGTGTTGAAGGAGCAGAGCTGCATATTGGTTAACTTATTCATGCTCCAAAAAAACCTTGGGTATGACATGCAAAAAAAGGTATTTTAGAAAGTAGGTTGCAAAATCAAACCCTCAGAAGTTGTGAAATGTCAGATTTATGTTATTTTCTTCTATGCCTGTAATTGATGCAGGAATATAGATCTTGCAACTGTAATTTGATCATATCCTAGCCACCTGAATTGGATAACTGTTACATTAAAAGGCATGTGTGGCATGGTCATGGTATTTAGTAAATAGCACGGTGGTGTTTATGTGAGGAAAACCAGAAGAATTCATAGAATTTGATGCTAAGTTATTATATGTAGAAGATGAACAGAATTGGTTCAACAGAATTTAAATTCCATGTCAGCTAAATATATTTGCATTATATAAACTTAATGCAGATTCAGACCTGCAATAAGTAAGCATGTTTAACATGATTGATTTCAGTAAAGTTTCTCCCATTTATGCTGGTGTTGAATTCTGCCTCTAGTCAAAAAGTTTTCTAAAAGTTCTGCCAACACAGTTTTGTCTCGGAACAGCTCTGAGGCTTGCCAGCAGTGTTATTTCTTTTGCGTTGTAGGAGCAGCTCTAGTTACATGCCAAAATACAGTCTTATTTTTAAACTGAAAAATAAATGAAACCTATGTAGAAATGGAAAATTTATTGAATGCCAGATTCTGACCACGTTACTCCCATTGGAACCGCTAGGACCACTTTTGCAATTTGCTCTGTCTTTATAACATCAAGAAGTATTTCACAATGTGGGGAATACTGGAAAAAATGAGTGCAAGAAGGGCAGGAAACGTGCCAATGTCTATGTCTTTTTTTAAAAGTTATTATAACCTACTTGCTGAGATGTGTTTTATGCAGATGTCAAATTTAACCAGGCTTCAGTTGTGGCCAGCCAGCATCCATTTCAAAAGTGTTATTTTATAGAGAAGAAGCATGTTGAAAAATTTGGGTACCTAAATGTTTTCAATGTAATAACAATTTCACAATTTTGGCCTGTTTTCCTAAGACAGTAAGACTTAAGATCTGGGAGGCTCTGTCTGTCAGGCTTCTTTCCTTCCCATTTTTGTTAATTTTAAAATTTCTTGTCCAATGCAAGCAGAATTTTAAAAAGTTAGTTCCAGTAAGATAGGGGTTAAAACAGATGGAGGGATTTGGGAAGGAGAAATACAGTACTCAAGAAGAGATCGGTTTGCTCTGAGCATATCCTCCTCAGATACTAACCCTAGTGAAAAAGGCCCAGATGTTTTGCCTCCAGCAGTGAGCAACCAGTCAGATCCATTGAGGGCTCTGAGAAGAGACTCTAGTGATTTTGGGCAGTCGTTGACTTTCAGCTTGTGTGAAAGGGATAGAATAGGTATGCTATCTCATCATTCTACCATAACAGGAAGGCAGAAATTTGTGTTATTAATCCAGAAGACGTTCTGAGTGGATTTCACGACAGTCTCAACTTGGTCATGAGCTGAAGTCTTCAGAGCAGTTACAGAGGTAAGTATAGTCAAGCTGAGCTCTGCAGGTATGGTGAATGCTAAAGGAGACAGCATTTTGAAAGCATATTCAGCCAGGTAGTACAGATTAGCAAGAAGTCTAGTAAGACCTGAAATGTTCACTAGTTTTGATAGCTGAACAGTTGTTCTTGATATGCCACTAGGCAGCTGTGGTCCTGCTAACCTGTGGTTTAAGGATAGCATATTGCTTAGTACCAGTCCTTGTGGGTTTGACAGTAAGTGGGTTGTAGACCAGTGAGGCTGGGTGGTGGTACAGTTGACGCTCAAGGCTTTTATCACCGCTTGTCAATGATGAATAGCATTATTAGCAGTGTACCTGCTAGGGAATGCATAGTATTTGAGGCTGGAGTTAATTCGTAGGATTACAACGCAGAGGCCGGTCTGATGAACTGCCCTTCCAACCCTGTTCTTTCTTGGAATTGGACTTTGATTAGGTTGTAATCTGCAGAACAGAAGCTCTTATGTGAGGAACTCAATTCACCTTGGGCAATGCATAGTCCTTTTTAGACTGGAAAATGGGCATGATGGATTCACGTTCTGAGCAGGTAGCCCTTAGCTCAGATGACAGATTTTGCACATAGGCCTCCTGCTTTGTACATTTACACTGCTTTTGGGGGTGGAGTTGTAGTACTACTTCTACTTGCAGTTGTCTAATACTTCCTACTTTTATCTCAGTTTGTAAGATGGATCTTCATTTTGTACCTAAAGGGGTTTAATAATCGTCTTCTGTAGACTTTTGGCTGGGCATGGTCAGCTCTAGGGATCTTTGACTGTGGTAATCTCATTGGCAAAAGATGTAACTTGACATAAATTGGATTTCCTTTTTTCTGAGGCTTGAAACAACCTGTACCTTTGAGTTTTAGAAAGAAGATGAAGATTAAGGGCATAAAAAGGCAGTTAGACACTAAGCTTTCACTGACTGTATGTGGTGCCTAACTCCTATTTGTATCTTTGCAAATCTTAATTTTTCCTTGGTGTGTATGGTGGGTGTTCAAGGAGGCAGCAAAGAAGCTACTTCTGACTACTTGGTTCTCTAATTATAAATACACTGACTTTGGTATGAGAAACATCAGACAATACGTCTTGGTGATGGTTAAGTTAATTCACTTTTAGAAGTTCAATAATACATCTAAGAAGTGTCAGCAGCTGGGTCTTGTTAATGGTAAGCCTTTCATTTCTGTTAAATCAATTGTGAATAATAGAATCCTTCAGAGAAAAATGATGAAGTAAGCATTGATTTCCAAATTGGGTGTCTGATATTGGAGCATTAATAAAATCTAGAGCAAGCAGGCAACTAGGACCTCATACACTCTGATCACCTAAGTAGTAATCAGAGAAAAATCAATGATTTTTGTGTATGGTGCTAGATCTGTTAACATTTCATCTGTCGCCATTCATCATTGTGTCTATAATTTCATTTTTTATAATTGTTTTGATTTTTTGGGGGCTTAATAGTATGCATCGAATCAAGCATTTACTGTCAAGCTTTTGTGAAACAGAAGTGGCATTGCGGTATTGTCTACTGTTTAGTTTACTAGCTATCGGTCTTCAGTATTTCAGGGCATACTATAGTGGCGGCCAAAGTAATATAATGCCTATGTATTTTCAAATGAGGTTCAGTCTTCTTAGAGGAGTTCCAAGAAGACTTCGTGGAGTCCTCACAGCTGCGAGGAGCCGTGTTGCTCGCTTGTATGTAGTCACGTTCAGTCTCACAGGGCTGTTACCAACATTTCCAGTAATGGTGGTAAAACTCTGTCGAAGGGGAGCAGTTGTGGAGAACACGTTCAGAGCAGTCAGGCCCCTGGCATGGCTTCCTCTGCAGCATCTTCCTTGGACTGCTCCCCAGCTACACCTTCTGGCTCTGCACTTTGTTCCAGGCTGTCCTGTCTTGTTGCAGAGGGCTGTGACTGTCGGAAGGTGTCAGAGGAGGAGATTGATGCGGACATGGCCGGATTCTGGCCTTTGGTGCCTTTAACGCAGAGGACAGAGATTTTGGTGACAGGAGCATCAGTGAGTGATCGGAGAGGGAGTAGCTGATGGTAGCACATCCCACCGAGGCATGGAGGCTGTAGGCTTTTGTGGATGGGGTACCTGTATGCCTTGTACTTCCAGCCTCAGGGTCGGTGAGGTTTCATAAGGCAGCGTGAAGGTTACAGACTTGTGGGTGTGGGGCTTATTTTCTTTTATTATTTTTAATTCTATTTGGAGATTGGGTTCAGTGGTTTTGTTTAGAGCTGCTGGGCACTGGCTTTTTCTGTCCAGTATTGTGCTTACCAGCAGTCTCATTTTGTTTAAAGCTGTATTGAATTTGTATGGAAACCCACATACAAGCAAATCTGCTTCCTGTTGAAGTCAATGGGAGTTTAGGCTAAAACTGGACCAGGATTTGGCCCATAAAGCATAGCAAGAAAATTTAACAGTTATAATAAAACTCTTAAGGCAAATAAAATGTTCTAGCAGGTGTTCATAAATGTGCTTTATGCTCATAGACTCTGTTAAATGTTAATACTAAGGTCCTGCAGAAGCTGCACATAAGGACTGTGTGAAGGAAGCAAATGTCTGTTAAATGTGCTGTGCAATATTGTAGCAAAGGTGGGTGGCAGTGCAATGCCACGCTACCTATTAGACTGAAATATGAAAGCTATTAGAGATTCTGCTGAATTTTCATTTTGTGAGGGAGTAGTTTTCAAGAGAGAACATAGATAAAAAAGCCATGTGTTGTGCAAAAATGTAAGCGTCTTTGTCAGTGTATGCAGTTTTCTTGGATGTTTGCAGAGCTTATTAGGGACAACTACTAACACACTGTATTAACAATAAATTTAAAATAAGACAATACTTGCAAGGAAAATGATAGCTGAAAAGCAGTTTTATTTTTTGTATAATTCATTTTCCTCAAATTAGTTTTTTTCTCATGCCTTAGATGAACCCCCAAGCAGAAGTCCTAACATGACCCTAAATACATTTTGAAGATAATATTTATAATTATATCTCTGTCTTATGCTAACATATTATTATTTTTTCAATCCCTCACCTTACCATCAAAGCACAGTGAAGTTTGTTTTAGATTTCCAGGAGCTTTCTGGCCTTCCTTCTTTCTGGCTTCTAGGGGGAAGCATTTGTTGGCTTTTTCAGCAGGTCTTGCAGCATGCCCTGAAAGCTGCTAGCTTGTAGTGGCTTGCTTTCTTCTACCAGTTAATTTCATTAGGATTCAGGTCAAACCCATGGGACAAAAAAAATATCTGCGTGTACTGGAGTAGATTCCTAAAATGACACCATGAATGCAGCAGTCATTGTTAGAATGTGTTTTGTTGGTGTTTGATTAATTGACTGAGTTATCATCTCATCAATGCTCTGTCATTGTGTTGCAGGATAAAAGCAACCACATATTACAAAGATACTCTCTTTCTCAGTTAACTTCTTAATTTTCTGTGCTAAAAGAGAATGCATTAGCTTGGAAAACACTAAGATGGCTGAGTGAGGGGAGGTCTTTCACACGACATTTAGATCTATCAAGTTACAAGCGTCGCAGCTGCCGTTGTAGCGCATGCCGCTGTCAGAATGTCCACATAAAGTCAG
This sequence comes from Elanus axillaris, assembly GCA_026212715.1. Taxonomy (NCBI): domain Eukaryota; kingdom Metazoa; phylum Chordata; class Aves; order Accipitriformes; family Accipitridae; genus Elanus; species Elanus axillaris. The sequence continues at coordinate 2,713,711 of JANZLQ010000078.1, read as the reverse complement.
AAGGACTCTTCCACAGTTGCCTTGGTCTTGTCCTCAAGTATTTGTTCCCTGCAGTGGCAGTGCTGGCGTTTTTTTAGCTGATGGGGGCAGGCGTGTCTCAGAAAACTTGCTTCGTTCCACCTTGTCCTGAAAAGGGTTGAAGCATGGACTTGGACAGCGAATTCTCATCTCTTGCTTCCCGAACAATCTCAAACCACACCTCCCAGGGCAGTGGGACCTCTGAGCTTTCTCCTCTGTAGTTGTGCTGCACTAGTGTGCTTATGAATTTTCAGACCAAGGCCGAAGATCATCATCAGCTAGCAGATTGGGAGCTCCCACATGTAATAGAGTATCTTTTCTTGTAATTCTTCTAGGACAAGGAGGCCTAGTGGAGAAGCACGGTGGGGAAAGACTAGGAACTGCTTTTAATCAAATGGAAACTATGTCAGTATTGCTCTTGTAAGTTGTGGCACTTCTAGAATAGTGATATTCATGCAGAGCTTTTAATCCCTGCGGTACATTACAAATGCATTGTGTGAGAATTAAATGTTAATTGAGGCCATTATTTTATGAGTGGACTATTTATATAGTAAAGTTATTTGAAGTAATGGGCCATGAATGCATTTTGTTTATTATCTTCCCCAGTGCTCATTCTTCTATATCTTTTCTTATCACAGAGCAGTAGTTTTGAAATGGAAGGCTCTCCAACAGCTTTAAGACCTGCAACAGATAAGATGTGTTACTTATTTTGTTGATTTGTTGATTGATTGTTACTTAGTTTTGTTGATTTCAAGATATGCAGCAGCATAGAGTCAAAACCTTTGGAAGACTGAGCTTTCAGGTGACCACCTACCTGAGGAAAAAATAAAAAAATAGAAGAAAAGGATAATTTTTTTTTGCTATGTTTAAAACTTCCTTGATTCAGGTACTTAAATTGTCTTCTCCATTCTAAAGATGAGAAACTAGGGTAAGGAAAATGATTTGCTGTGTCTGGGATTATGAAGGGAAGTTTGGCAGACAAGGAAATTAAATTGAGATCCTCTAAATGTCAGGCTAGTTCCATAACCACTAGAATATCCTTTCTTTTCTAAAATGTCTGTCAGAATGTGTAGTAAAGTTTAGGTTTTGTAGGATTTCCATAGGACAACTGCTCTGTGGCCCTGAGGGTGCGAATACCCACAATTTGTACAAATTCATCACCCTTTGAAGTTGAGAGTACTGTATCTGTTATTAAATCTGGAAGAAATACAGTGTCAAGCCAACATACTTGTAATAATATTTTGGATTTCCTTCTCTAATTGTTTAATGGAATTAATATGAACGTTTTGGCTATGAAGTTGGACAGCTGCAGCAGGATGTGATTTTTAACTGGCTCTTCTTTCAACACATTCTGGCAAGCTTTACAATATGCAATGTTATAAAAGTCCCATTTATCTGTCATGTAGCTTTCCTGCACTTCCTTCATTTCCAGTTATTTATCCATTGGTTTTTTTAAAGGCCAAGGTCAAATTGTTCCTCAGTTTTCCGTTATGATAAAATGCAGTGCAAGGCAAAAACCTTGCATGCCACCTTACCTCTCATCAAAGGTGCTGGGATTTGTGCATGAGTGGTGGTTACCTGACAAACTGCAGCACTAAGTGATGTAGTGTGTAACTATACTACCTGCCTGTTCATCACATCTTACCATGGTTTCCTATATGTGCTGAGAGACCATTTCTGCAGTTCAATCTTTTGCTTCTTGCATCCAAACTCTGTTTCAGATACTTTTGTCCAAGTAAGCAAACCATGAGGAAGTTGCCCACAGATCCATGCTAATCTCTCGCTTTCTAGTAGAAACTGTTGTGTGGTTTTTGGTTGTTTTTTTTTTTTTGTTGGGTTTTTTGGTTTTTTTTTGTGTTTTTTTTTCCTGGCTCTGTTACGTGCTTGTGGAATTCTGTAAGTATTTCTTTATGCCTCTTTATATGTTACAGTACATTTAGGCTCTGGGCTTCCGAGCATTGCCAAATGAACCCAGCAGAAAGAGTCAGCTGTTCATAAAGGGGGAGTATGGTATTTATATATAATAATGGTATGCTAATAATATAGAGAGAGTATATGACAATTTAATGAGGTTTAAATACCATTGGGTTGACCTGGCAGTCTGTAGCGCTCACCACAGCATGGCCGTTACCTTGCCCACGTTGGTTTGTGCAATTCTGGAGGCAGCAGCTAGGAGAGCCATTGTCACAGCGAGCTCCGGGGGAAGTCGGTTTCCGCCAGACTGTGCCAAGCATTGCATTTTGTCTCTGCAACTGGGACAGGTTGGTGCACTCTACTCAATTGCGAAATTGAGTATTTTCTGTTTTCTTGGAAGATGCTGCTTTCTACCCCTTGGTAATCGTTTGGTGTCCAGAGTTGCTTAGCTCAGAAAGCTTTCGGGGCTTTTGCAGACCAGCAGGGTCATAGTCTGGAGACGGCTGGCTATAGCAAGCGAAGAACTGTGATAAATGATAACTTGAAAAAACCCACACATGTGAGTCCTGAATGAAGCCAAGATTAAAGTAATTTATTCTGATGGTTTTAACAAAAAGGCAGCTCTTATCATTTTAAAAGAATACCGTATAAGCTCATCTTCTGAAGATAAAAGCTATCAAGCACAAAATCACGATACTATACCAGATACCAATTACCGTGGTTTCTTAATATGCTTGTGTTTTTTGGTTTTGCATTTATTAAATATTTAGAAGTTCAACTGTAGATATTTTTAATCAAAATCAGAATTTTCTCACAAAATGGGTGATTACATCATTTGCACATTTATATTGTAAGACGTTTTAACGATATAAGCATTTTTTCATTTAGGCAGCAACCATAATAAATTGAAATAAAATTCAGCCTTGATTGATGTTCTATGTGTCATGTACAGGGCAAGTCCCATCTATTAAATGTGGTTTGCCAAGGCAGCAATATTAGTAGCATTTGAATGTTTTTCTTATTAAGGAGAAAAATGGTCAGCAACATCAATACCGTCTGCTCCAAAGACCATGGTAAATGGAAACTGCCTGCAGCGCATTTGAATTCCTCACTGTATTTGGGATGAAGGTACGATGCAGGCAGTCAGAATTTTTTTTCTCTTGAAAATTAGGATAGACTATTATAGTTCTTAGGATGAAAGAGAGAGGCTGATTACAACATAATGGAGTGTACCATATTCATCTCTTTGAAATATGACCTCACTCGGCCTTTTCCATTTTACAATCGATTCTCTCATTCCCTTAATGAACCTGCGCGTTCATGAGTCTTCCTTGGAAGTATGCACATGAAGTATTACAGTAGCAGAGAGTAATTGTCTGACAAGCAAGTGCAAGTAAAGTGTCTCTCTTGTAGTCCTGTTCAATAACATTATGGACTGTTAATGCATCAGGTTCCATATTGTTTAGTTAAAAATTACGCAATCATATTTTCCTCATAGTTTATAAAAACTGTTCATAGTTTTTCTAAAATGGTAGCTTCAGAAGACTAGTTCAACATCATCTGGCTTTATTTGCAGTACATATGTGTAAGAGATGAGCTATCGGAAAACTACTACAAAGTCAGTGCTCTGTTACCAGGTACTGAAATTGAACAAACTGTAATATTATGTTAAAGGAAGAGAGAATGGGCTCTTTGAGAAGAAGAAAAAGGTATAAAGTTATATAGATAATTACTGGAGGTGCCATCATTTGGAAGATGTAATTTTTAAAGGATCAAACACCTAGAATGTTACTTCTTTATCTGTTGGCTTCTTTTGGCTATCAGTGTGATTAAATGTAATAAGACAATACTATTAATTACTATGTTGTATGTTTTAGATATGTGTTTGTGTGTCTGTGTATTTTTGGATGTATTTTTAATATAAATACAGATTGCTTATATAACTATAAACTGATATGTATTGTATATAGCCATAGCTAATATAGAAACTATTTATAGATGGTTTAAACACACATATGTGTGTATGTATATAGTTTTATTATCAACCCATAGGTGCTAACTGCCCGTTGCCCTTTTCAACTTGCTATGAAATACAAAGCCACCCACTTGGTGATATTCAGAAATACAAACCAGCCTGGATGGTACTCAGGGTCAGACTACAAGGATAGAGCTTGCTTTGTTCACCACTGGGAAAATAGGAGAGCAGGGAATGTGGGACAGACTCCTTCGTACCCCAGTCTAGCTCTAGTCACAGAGCTGCCAAGAAGGCTGAGCCTTACTGGGAACTACCCAGGAGTGTCGGCAAAACCTTATGGAAAGACATTGAGACTAAACCACAAAACAGAGAAAACTTGCAGAAGCCTGAAAACCTTTGTAATGACAATTTCATTGAGATTCTAAGCATTTGATGTATTACCACCAGTACTGATTTGATAAAAATGACCATGAAATAAAGACTGAGCTCAGAGAGAAGCAAAGGTCCTGTCTGTTACGTCAAAAAGATAATTCATCATGTCAGAAAGCAGCATTTCCTTTCAATTAGGCCAAAGTCAGTGTCCTAAAGTGTGAAAATTGCCTTGAACAGCAGACCTGTTCTGGTCATGAACTGTTGCTCAGGACTAGAGTTAAGAAATAAGTAAAAGTAAGGTTAATTTTATAAAACATAAGATAGGAAAAAACCCTCAAGTTTTGGATCACATTAGGCCTATTAAAAGTTTTTTATTACTTTGGGAGAAAAAAACACCTTTGCAAATGTAACGCCCGCTCTTCTTTTTAAATCATATCTTTCACTTCTGATGAAACTTTTGTTCCCAAGCAGTGTGATCCAAATTGTGTTTGTTGCAAATGTGTTAATGGTTGTTTTTTGACTTTGCCCTTCTCCCTTAACCTGCTCTATAGGACTATAGATCTTGTTAGTTTTTAGCAGTTTCCTTAGTCTGGAGTAATGTAGCTGACTCCATGCAAGTGGAATCAGCTTTTCCTTGTTTGAATAGAAAACTTACTTGGAAACACTACATCCTTTTTTTTTTGTTGTTGTTTCTTTCAATAGAGGAACCCACAGTATGCTGTCAGGATGTTTCACTGTGGTAGGGAGTTAATCTGTGATATTAGGGTTTAGCTGAAAACTGATAGTTGGGGTGTGGGAATATTTTGGTTTTCAAATGTGAGGAGGAAAAACCCTGCTAACAGATTGCCATTTTTGTTATCTGGGAGATGGTGTCCAGGATGGCTGAAAATTTCATCAATTTAATCTATCCAGTTTATTGCCAGTTCTTTTCTCTGTGGTTGATGTTGCTTGAACAGGAATGAGACTTCTACCAAGCAAAATGCTTGGTCGTACAGAATGTGGTTTTATGTGGAGGTGTCCCAAGAAGCCTGACTCACTGCATGCAGGCGAACCTGTCCTAGTACATTGGCCATCACCTGCTTTGGGATGAAAACTCCACTTGCGGCATTTCTGTAATGTTTCAGCATCTTCATTCTCTCGCCATTCCTGTAGCATACATACTCTGCTGTTTTCAGCAGGGGCTCTGCATCTCCTGTGTAAGAAGTGACTGAAGCCCCATTCAGGAAGCATATATTCAGTGGGGGTACTTAAGTGTGTGCTTGATGATTAGACCAAAGCCTCAGCTGATGTCAGTGGGATTGAATGTGCATTTAGTTGAGGCTTTCCATGAATAGGAATGGGTTCATGCTGAAATGCCCTTGAGTAATGAAGAATGAAATGGTCTGTTCAATATTGCATTGTATGCTCTTCAGAGGACTTGAGGATAATTTTTTAACCTGTGTTAGTGATGAAGAAAAGTGAACTGTTTGTTTGTCTCCATCTGATCAGAACTGTATCACAGTAGGTCCTCACAAAACAGCTGTAAAGAATCCGTATCTCTCTGTTGAACAACCTCAGGAACCCATGGGAGACAGCTTGCTGGGAGGGCAGCCAGAAAGCCTGCTCTACTTGCTGGTGAGCAATTTGTTATCTAGACTTATGGAGGCTTTTGGTTAAGGTCCACCTTTCAGAAGATTCACATGTGCTTAGGTAATTCATGTTTTATATTTAGGAGATAGCAGGAAAAAGGAAGCATTATTCTTCTGCAGAAAATATTAACAATGATGTTCAAGAGTCACATGCACAAAGAATATTCCATATTATCAGTTATCTATTAATCATCTTCTTATTCCCTAGCCAATTAAAAATACAGTCCTTTTAGTCTCCAACAGTTTTTAAGCTGAGATTAAACTAAAAGGCTGTTTGTTTTATTACTTGTTTTCTGATTTTTGAGTTCATAAGGATCATGCATTTTCAAGTTTTTTACTTTGCAGTCACAGGGCTGAGAAACTTGCTTAATTTTTAAGTGAAGGATGTGATGTAAGTAATTTCATTTAAGTAAGTGATGGTTAAGTTGTAGCAGTACAACATAAACTGCAGAGTATGAATTTGGCAGAGTGTTGGCTATTCATTAAATGAAGTTTGAAGGAACAATTTATTCTTGTGAGGTGGTAGTCCAGTGAAGAAAGGAAGCTACATGTCTGCAGTCCATCTCACTTTTACATCCAGCATTTACTATATTGATCCCCTCTAGAAAATAAATAATATACCATTCTTTTTTGAAAATACTCAGTTCAGAATTGCTTCTCTTAAGCATTTTATGATTGCATGGTCTATATCTTAAGTTACTGGACTACTTTGCTTCCCAGTTTCAGTAATGTTTGTGGCTTGTTACCTACTCCTGATACTTTAAAGCTTTTGCTGATAATAAGTACTAGGAAGGTGAAATGTGTTTCATCCTTGGATGTATTCAGATGCTATGTTTATAGCTGTGGAGATCAAAGCTATTTTTGCTTTAGAAGGCTGTTTCTTAAGATAGAAGTAACCATCTGATACTCTGCTTTTAGAAAAGAAGATTCCTATAGTAGTATTTGAGTCATTGATTCTGATGATTTTTAGATGGAGACACAATAGCTGAAATAAACAAAGACAAACTGTTTTTAAAAACATGGAAAAAATTCCCCCCCCTCAAAAAGAGATGAAAAAAGCAGTGAGAATGGAGTCTAAATGTAGCACTTGCCGCTATAAGATTGTGTTTGACCCATTGGAGCAATTTCTTACTGAAGGCTGACTGCAACCTAGTGTACCAAAAAACTTTCTAAAATCCCAGAAATGGAAGTGCTTTCTTTATACATCTTAGGTACATTTGTGAGCTGACATTTAAATGGATACAGGTTTTGTGTGGAATGCATGTGAGCTCTTAGAAGCATTTCTGTTCACAGACTTTTGAGGTTAGAAGAGTGCCTTTTGGGACAAATGCTTTTTCAACAAGAGAAGTGAATTTCACTAGTACGTAGTATTTCATGCTGGATTGTTGCCCCACTTTTGGATTGCCCAACTAAGGACTGAGAAGAAAGAAGATACATCATTTGGTGGTGGTAGCAGCAGCCAGACATGTTTAGTGAAATATTGTGAGAATTTGATGGTTCACATCAAAGCATAACCTCTCCTTTTCTTGGTTACATTGCTGCTTATTGAAAGGGTTTGCTGGATCATAGGATGTCTGTGGCTGTTTTCTCCGTTAAGAGTAGAATTCTCCTAGGAAGAAGAGGCAAAGAAAGGTACACAAGATGATAGACTATAATAGATTGTGTCTTGTTATGAGTGTTTCTACAGCTAGGCCCACTGAAGAGGGTACAGGTACAAATAAAGATGATGAACAGGTACAATTAAAACTAAACCAAACTATTATTTTGTGTTAGAAGACATTAATATTTAATTTTTTTCCTAGACTTTCAAAAAGTTCTCATTCCAAACTGCTATCCTATAAGAAATGTTGAAGAATGTCAAATGGAGAAGCGTGAGGCAGGCTCCCCGGCACCGTCCCTTCTGCAGGAGTTGTGGCGTAGCATAACTCAGGGTTATGCTGTCTTCTGGGGTGTGTCGGGCTTGGAGGCTCTTGGACACTTGGAGATCATAGAAGGTTAGTGGGAAGATGTAGGAATGTGAGCAGTAGGGTGAATGTTATTGATGTTACTGTTGTATAGCAATCCCAAAAGATGAGTAAAGAGATGATAGAATTTGTGGGTGATACAAAATGAATTGGAAGAAGGCTGATGAACTTTAGGGGGTATCTAGCAAAGCTTAGGGAATAGCCGCTGTGATGGAAGATGAAATTTTGCAGCTGACGAATCCAAGTAGAGTCTTCCAAGTACATAATTTGACCTAATTGCATGTTGCTGAATATTAAATTAACTACACTTACTCAAGGAAAAAAGCTAGCAAGTTAGGCTTTTTGTCTGGCTCTTAAACAAAAGTAAGAAAAGATGAAATTAAGAAAAATAATTTTATAAAACAGAATAGTATTAATTTGTGGTTAGTAGTTACTGCTGGTTTACATCATGATGCTTTATAATAGGAATTCTTCATTTTGTTCTGCATCACTGAAGAAAATGCAGTACATATAGAGGAGGACTGCAGGATGGGCAGAAATGATTTGTGGCATTGGAAGGAATTCCTTGTGACGAGGTACTGGAAGAAATAGAATCAGGTTAGAGGATGAGCAGTCGGTGGGGGGTATGTGTATAAATAAATCATGCACTTTAACTTACAGCAAGAACAAAGAACTACATTGAAAGGCAATAAATGGAGATAATGGATGTTTGAAACTTTTTTGGTGTTTTTTTTTATACAATACATAATTAGCTTTGGGAACTTGGCAAACTAGGTATCTTGGTCTAAATGCATAAATGCAAGAAGAAAAATGGAGATTTACATGGATGATTAGAACATACGTGTTAACAGAAGTTAAGATAAACACCCCCTCCCAACCCAATGTTTTAAGGCATAGTTCTAGGAAAAACCCCCAAGTTTATTATGGGCAGGTTATTCTGTTTTTGTGCATACAGTATACCTTTTTTCTCTGTGGTACTCGTCACTGTGAGGGCCAGAGGTTATGTTAGACCACAGATCTCCTGAGTCTGGCTCTCCATTTTGATTGTTGTTGTTTTCAGGATTCTTACATTTTAATGCATCTCCAGTGCAGCAGAAAGTATGTAATTCTCCTGTGAATACTGAAGTCTCAAGCTTCTAGTAATTCAAAAGGGAAGAAATGGCTAAAAAAAAAAGTTGGTTTTTTTTTGAGTGCTTATTCACAGGAGTTATTTCTGAATAAAGGAGGTATCTGATAAGTATCTAGTGATAGGTTATTTATATAATTGAGAATGTACTCATGGAAATGCCCTCAAGAAAAGCAGATTTTGAATCATAGTGAATAGTACGTTCAATCAAGGATTCACTACACAGTTGTCAAAAGTGTGTTCCAGATGGAGCGTGTGCTTGAATGTATTAATATATTAGCTGTCTAAAGATTATTTTTTTTCCTTCCCATGCAAACTGATACTGGTTTGGATGAGCCTTAAGTCCTGGACTGTGGTGCAGCTTGTGTTTTCTTCTGAAACAAGGTAAATGTGTGGAACTTTTTCAAGTCCACTAGCTGTTATGAATATATATGCTTCTCCCAGGGCAATGAGCACAAGAAGCTACTGCCCATTCATAAGTATCTTTTTCTTCCTGTACGTAATGGGACTCCAGAGACATTCCTGTTCTCGTGGTCAGGGCTGTATTTGCAGTGAAACTGCGTAGATTGTGTAGTTAGAGTTTATGACATTTGCTTTTGTAAGGGTTTCTTCTGGGTAATCAGCATTTCAACCACAACTTCCTTTATTTGGAAAATGCAGTCCTTGTACAGAAGAATGTGACTTTTTCATGAGGAAAAAGCAGTGGAGTCACAAACAAACAATTGCACTAAAACTGATTTGGAAATTTGTGCAGGATGGAAGTGGAGGTATACATCCTCCCAGAACATAATGTTCCCCAGTATTCCTTCATAGCTTTTCATTAGTGTAGCGGGGTTGTAGCTTTTTGTATGTTGGAGTATCTCGCAGTTATACAAGGTGAAACGAATTGCCGCGCAGCCCGCCTGCCTTGAATACATGGTACTGCTTTCATCTTGAACATAAGTAGAAATTAGCTGATAGCCAGTTGTTCTGCTTATTCAGTGCAAGGGCTGGGTTTTCAACTTGTGTATGAAATCCGAGTCAAGTTGTAAACTTCTGTTTCCTCTCTCTGTGTTCATGAAGAAACACAGAATGTGACTTACTGCAGAGAGGATTTGGCTGGACCCAGACCCTGGGTCTGATCAGCTTTAGCAGTATGCTTTGTGAGCTTCCATCCTTTAGGTACACTGGCTGCCTTTAGCTTTTGAACAGGTAGGGTGTGCTTCCCTTCAGAATGTGACCTTAGGTGGAGAGCTGTGAAAGCTGAAGGATGCTGCCTCAAGAGATTACAGTGAAAATTCTCCCATGTGCATGCGTCACTTCTTTTAGCATTAAAGGAAACTATGTGCTCACACTGAGGATAGAATGGAGCCTTTTGTTAATATGAAAGAGCCAATCAAGGAAGATTTTTTTACATAGAAAGCCTCCTGCTGCTTCCTAAGAAGTTCCCTTTGCGAAGCACAATGATAAATAATCTTACTTCTTCACCCATTGTATTGCCAAGGGATATTGTTTTGTACCGTTGCATTCAGTGAGGCTGGTGAAGTTCAGTCCTGTTTGATGAGATGGGCCAGTAGCCCTGCGGAAGGCAATGTGCTGGGCTGGTTCTTTACAGACTCGAGCCCCAGGTGCTGTGGCCAGGTAGTTTTCCAGCATTTGTCGCTCCGACCTGCACCTCTGGCTGCCAAGCAGGAAGACTAGTGAGGGCTGGGCTTCACAGGGAGTGTAAATATAGCGGGGGGGATATTTGACAGATCTTCCTGGTAAGTGCAATAATTCCTACCTCATCTTACAGGCTGTATGTAAGGATTAAAATTCCTTTTGCTTACTGTGCACTTACTGAAAGTGCTGTAGTGGATCTGTTAGATTCTGTTTCATCTTTGAATTGTAATAAGCTTTTTTTTTTCCTACAAAACTGTTAAAAAAAAATCTCCAGGTATTTAATGCTTTTTGAAAATACTGTCCTTTGGGAATAGACAGAAACTAATTTTAAGTAACTGTTTTTTATTGGGATATAATTTTAGTTTAAAGAAACTCAGGCATATTGCTGAGGATTTCCCCTTCAACAACTTAAATTTTCCTCAAAGAGAAAAATGCTGGGGGGGTAGGCACTTTGTGAGGGTGCTTTTTTCCCTCTTTTTTTTTTGAGGAAATTTAAGTGAAAGACACTGTAACTGCTTATGCTATTTGGTGAAAGAATCGGGTATATTATGCCAGAAACAGGAACTGCCTGATGAACTGGAAAGAAATGAAATTGGTAGGGGTGATGTTACAGTAGGAATATAGAGCCTGTTCCAGAGCATTTACACATGAAATTAATTTTAAGCTCATGCATTCCTCATTGGTTCTAATAGAACTAATCAAGGACTTGGCTAAGCCTGCGTTTAAGTGCTCTGCTGGTTGTGGCCATAGTAAAGTGATTTTTCACGATGGAGTACTACAAGCCTAGAGTCAGTCTCCTTAATACAGCTTTTTTGACTGGAGCACAGCGGATGCGGGAGGAAGGGGAGGAAAGCGGGTATCCGCACGTGAAGTGCTCGTGGTGCCAGGTGAGCACTGTGGTGCTGGGTGAAGGCCGCAATCCGGTTTCACGCCGTGGTACCCTCTGCAGTCACAGGCTCTTCAGCCCATGGCTTCCAACAGAGAGAGCCAAGACAAAGGGCAATGTGGGTTTTTAGCAGGCTGAGATATAACAGGACCTTCTGAGGATGGGAGTCTTGCTTGGGAACGCTTTAGAGACTCAACAGGTTAGGCAGGTGAGGCATCAGACTTGCCAAAAGAGGGGAGAATGGGAAGGGAATAAAGCAGCTGGTGCTCCCCAAGCCTTTGTTCTTTCCTCTACAAATCCCTCTGCTCCATGCGGCCTGATTTCCTTTAGGAAGGGTGGTGTCACTTGTGATGGCAAGACATCATTCCTTCCATGTGAGAAGAGCGTAGCTGAGTCTGTGTGTGCTCTCGGGTGGTGGGTGTGAGCTCTGGAAAGGACCGAATTGCTTTAGAACCAAACGGTGACGTGAGATCACGTCATCAAAGATGACTCCTGCCCGCCCTGCGCTGCCTCGCTGCGTCTCCTGGATCTCGCTGCCACTCTGAAGGGCTGCTTGTGCTCCACTTGCTTTTTGCGTGTGCTGTCGGGGCAGGTAGTAAGAAAGTGGAAGGCGATTTGAGACATTCAGGCTTATGGTTGACATTTAAGGAGCCCCTGGATATTTTTGTCGCATGTTATTTTACTGCCATTACTTCAGAGATGTGCTTCCACTCATTGGAAACTTTGTGTTGCATAAAATGTACATAGCATTTCCTTTCTTTCTTGTTATTAACAAATCACATTACTGAGAATGGAAGACATTCCAAAAAGTCATTTAATTTTGGCCTGCAAAACTGCTTGTTTGTTTCTGTGCATGTTTTCAGCTGGCTTTACTTTCTTGTCCAAATACCTGAAGTCATCAGTGTAAAATCAGGTTTGTAGGGCTTAGTAGCATGGTAGGTCTGGAGTACACTTCTGTAAATGAGGAGTCAGAATTATTTTCAGTAACAAAGACTGCCCCAAGTTTCCTGAGAATCTCAATGTTTCTCACTGCAAAATCCCTTTTTTTTATTGTTGCTGTTGTGAATGTTAAAATGACTGTCTATTACACTGACTGGTGACTTTGAATTATTGTAATCTCGCTACAGATAACTGTAATATTCCTTTATAACTATTAATGAAAACTTATTTTTGTAATTTTTCAGTATTTAAGATTTTTTGAGATGGTTTGTGCTTCTCTAAAGGGAAACAATTTGTGTGATGATTTATATGATTGGAGGAGTGACCTCGTGCATTCTGAAATAAGCAGTAATACAGCTAATTAAATAATACTTGTCATGAAGGCTGAGCCATGCCACAGCGCCTTGAGATTTGCATGTCAAATATATGAATGCTTTTTCACTGGGAATTAATGATGAATAAAAGGAATTGAAAGGCTGTTAAGATTGGAAGAAGCAAGCAAACTCAAGTGAACAAGCTCCTTTAGCTTTTTGTGTTATATTTGGAAACATAAGAATTTAATTTTATGTGTTTATGTTAAATTACTTAAGGCATCAACACCCATGGCTGCTGGTCCTCTTCATATCTCAGAGTGAAATCTGAAAAAAGTATTGTTTACTCTTCATTCTTTTAGGAGGGGAACCAAGAGAGTCATTGGCTATACACATCCTGAATGCCCTGCTCCTAAATAAGATATATATATAACATGGTATGATATTACATAGTAATGTATATAAGATTTTTTCCCTAGATATGAATCTTGCTAGGTCTGATTCACTCATTTATATTAAAGGTGTTCTGTCCTGCTCTTGATATCTTCGACAGTGTAAAGGTCTTAATGATACCTTTCTTTTACTGCAGTGATGTAAAACAACCTTACTAATACGAGTAAAAATTTGGCTTAAGGTTTTAGGTTGTAATCTCCCTTGTGTTTAAAAGTCTTTGCATCCTTTCTCATGCTTTGTCTCTATTAAATAACCATTTAAGTGTGGGAAGGATGCACATCATTCATTTGCTCTGAGGCTAATATCACTGTTTCCCTGCAAAAATGTCATTTGTGTCACTGCATATTGTATTGTGCTCTTAAATAATATTTAATTCTGTGACCTCAGTTCACTATGCCTTCCCAATTGTCCATTAACTCTCATCTTCAAGCAGAGGCAATCTTTGCTGCATGGATACCAGGAAGAATGCCTGATAAAATTGAAATAGCTTTCAAAAATATGATACCTTGTATGTTTGGCTCTTCTTGTACTGTTCCTTTTAATAATTCTAATTAATGCCATGCAGCCTGAGACATGAAAGTCAGGAATTGAAAACGGGGGAGGGAAGGGGCTGAGGAGGAGGGAAGAACAAACCTTTCTGACATGCAGACACCAGGAAAATGCAAGGTCCAAAGTAACTGTGTCAAGTTGTATCACCTTACCATGAAGTTGCTCTCATTTATTCAGTAATTAAGTGTGAATATGAATACCTCGGGTCTGTTTCATTTCTTGTTATGGCAAACCAACTTCCATCTTTGGTTCTTGTATAGCACTTAGATAAAACAGTGGTAGTAATTTTAGAAAAATTTAAGTTATCTGGACAAGTTAAGACATCATCTTAACACATTTCTCCTTCCACCTTTGAAACTTGTGAGAGACAGATCAGACAGAGCTTTCAACAGCTAGCAAGCTGCAAGGAGGATTTGAATAAAATTAGTAACTTGAATATAGTTAAAAGAATAAGGAAGGGCCCACATACTTTGTTGCTGCAAGGAAGAAAACTCTTTGCATTGCATGAATCTCTTTTCTTATCTCTAGCTGGCTTGTTTTTGTTTGGTTTTTTTTTTGGTTTTTTTCCCCCGTTCAGTGGAAATGCCTGTTAGGAAACTCACTAATGATGGCATTGCAAACTTGTCTGTCTGCAGCTACCAGCTCAGTCCAAGTGGTTCCTCCCTCTGTAATCTTCCTTCCCGCCTGGGTTTTTTTTTTTTTACATATATGGAGTGCAATGGTTAAGTTTTTCTTCCATAAACCTGTTAACGCTTCTAATTCCTTTTCACAACTGCCAGTTTTCTAGCTTTGTGAAGCTCTTACTGTAGGCAAACGTTGCACGTTTAGGACTGAAACTAAGATTCAAAATAAATTTTTATGTCAACATACTGCTATTTGCACATTTAGAGCACATTTTAGGCTACAGTGTTGTTAAGGGTGAATCTGCCTAACAATAAAAGGTGCAGAACATTTGGAGGGATAGGTTTAGAGCTGATCTGAGCAGTGTTGTTCACTGAAAAAGATTTTAACCTGTTTATCCCAGCTCAACATTGGGTCCTTATCTCTGGATTTCTTCATGCCTTTATACCCTTTACAGCACACTGTTAGTTGCTTTCTGACTGAGATCATTAGTAACTTGTCACAGTTCACTCCTCTTAACAGACATGTCAAATGCCAACTCTGCTTGTTTAGTTTATGTGTCTTGCTTGGCAGATTCTTAACCACAGAGTGTGGGATTTTATTCAGACAAATTAGTGAGTTTTTGTATTGCTGAAGTTGCCTTTAAGAAAGGGTCTTACTGAACAGATTTGACTATACTAGCAGCTGTTTTGAGAAGCGTATAGATGGTTCCATATTTCAGTGGTTATTCTGAAACCTAAGGATGACCAAGTAATTTTGGAACATATTATTTCCTTTAATGTGGGATTATCAGTGGTTTCAAATTTTTCTTTTTCCTTGCTAAATAATGCTGTACTGAAGAGTAAAGTTAGTAGCTGTACATGTAAGCTATCTACTTTACAAAGAATTTTTGCAGCTACACACATGCCGGTCTATTCTGGTTCCTTTGATCTGTGGGAAAGCCAGTCAGACTTCCCAGGGAAATTGTGAACACTTGGATGCTGTGGAAACTTTCCTGGTGTTCAGTTCACTGTTGTCATTGCGAGATCTTCTGTGCCTTTCTGATAGTGTTTCATCTACATCTGTAAAACTGACTGATTAACAAATCGTTAATAAGTAATGGGCACAACTGTTGACCTTGAAGACTTATCTCAGGGGAGTGTGATAACTTGTTGCTAATATGTGGATGCTGGCTCTGATTCTGTCCTTGTTTAATTCTGCTGTCTTCTAGAATTGGTCATTCCCCAGGGTGGGAGGCAGCATGCCTGCTGCCAGTGGTCACGGTGGTGCCATCTGAATCAGATACAGCTTTCCTAGTTGGAAATCAGTGAAGGAGAATGAAAATAGCCCAGAGATTTTTAGGGATGTTGGGCTTTTATCTCCGAACAAAGAATTGGGGTGAGCTTGTGTAAGAGTGGCCTCTGCTAGCACATGGTGTTGTTACTTGCTGGAGATGTTACAGAGGTGTCACTGTCCAGGGGACAGCTGAAGTTCTGAAAATAATATGGATTAATACAATCTGCCATGAAGCTGTATTCAGACCAGTGTGTTAACTATAGCTGGCATTTTCACAGTGGGTTTTGGTTTTATCTACTGTATGGTGTTCCACAGCACTGCTAAAATCCAGCCAAAGTGGTGGCTGCAGAGCTTCCCTGCGTGTCACTGTATATTCTGATTTGTACTGGCTCTGACAGGTACAGCGCAGAATAAGCCTGCATTTGATACAATGAGCAAGCACACATTTTGGGCTAAATTTCCATTTCCTTGCTATCCCTATTGTAAGCAGGATTTGCATATTTAATTCTCTACACTTATTGAAAAATATATCCCTTTAGGTTTGACAGCTTCCCAAAGAATATTTTAGATTTCCCACACTGATTGTGGGCCATATGTTAGTACTAATTATATAAATGAGACATAGAATTGTGACATGCTTAAATGTTCAGTGCTTTAAAGACTTATACAAGTGCATGCTAGCTTGGGTAAGTGCTGGAAGAAGAAAAGAGGAACTGCAGGTTTTGAGCAGATGTTACTGGCTTGGTAGGGGCTATCCATTGTCTTTATCTCTGTATAAGAAGTTGCTGACACTTTGAAGGGTTTGTCAGACTATTTTAAGCTGCTACAGTGCAGGAAAAAAAGAATTTCCTTTTTGTACCTATGGATGTGCCAGAGATTCATTGTATATTAAATTATATGAAATGCTCGATACAGATAGCCTCATTTTGCTGTTGGAAGTAAACATTAAATGTGTGGCTGTTAACTGAGTGTTTCTGCACTTTTTTGTGTGCTCTTGATGTTGGTCTGAGGTGAAGTGGCTTGCAGACATTTTATTATGAATTTACATTATTATGAGTTATATTATTAGGAATTAACCAAGAAAGAAAGGTGAAAGGAAAAACTGAGTAGTTAGAAGGTCAGAGCTGTAAACTGAAGGCTTAAGCACCAAGGAAGGGAGTTCATAAGATACTTTGCATTAATGTTAATGAGACAGGTATTATCTGTAAAGTCAATTATATTTTGAACAAGTTTACAGCATAAAAAAAAAGTTTAGTTTCTGCTAATGCTGTCATATTATTTTTTATTGCTCCAAGGCTTAGTGATGCACACAGTGGTAAAGATAATGTCACAAAGTATATCGCACAAAAATTTTGTCTTCATAGTTAAAAATGAAATACGTATGCAGGCTATGCATGCAGAGCTGGTAAGCCAAAATTATGTGTGTAAGCTATTTCTGTACACTTAACTTTAATGCTGATGCATATTTAATTGCTTGGCCTGTTTTCCCCACAGCAAGATGTGGCTGTCTTCCACTGAAGTCAGTGCCTGAAGTCTGCAGCAGCCCAGTTTGATGTTTGTACTTTGCTTATGAAGTGCAGCGTCCACATCTGCAAGTAGCAGGTCAATGTAGTCTGGGGGAAAACCAAAAAATCGCTCTGGCTTTAGAGGGGTGTTTCTATGGAGAGGTTCTCTGTGGGACTGTAAATGGATGAATTTACAGTTTTAGTGGCTGTGGCTATAATTTCTGTGCTGGAAGTGGAGATGGACTATTTTTCTCTTGTACACAGACACCTTCTTCAACACAAACTAAATTGTTTTTAGTTATTTGTCTACTTAAGCATAGAAAGGGATTTCAAACTTAATGTATTGAACTGTTTCTTAATTATAATTGTACTTTCAATTGGCTTTCACTTCTAAGACCTGACCTACACTACTTTATGTATTTCTTGTCAGAACATGTCTGGAAAATGGAAACACAAGAAGCAATTAGTAATAATTGTACTGAAAGATTACTCTGTGTAGTTAAATCTCGGATGCTTTGTCTGTGAAAGATGAGTACCATTTAATTTCAAATGGAAAAGCACCCATGATTTGTAAGTGGAGTTGGAGTAGCTGTTTCATAGGAAATCTTTTCTTGATTTTACATTAATTCGGTGTAACAGCTTAGATGGTTAGTACCAGTGAGACAGGAGGGAGCAATAGAATAAAAGCTTTGGATTCACGTATCAGCAGAAAGGTACATGTGAGCAGAGGAGGGATCTAGCTTCATAATACCAGCTGTTCTATGAGCTTGTATTTTCTAGTCAACTAAAGCAACTTTTAAATGCTGGAGATACTGAATAAGTTCTTTTCTTTTTTTCTGTTGGACTTGTCCTGTTGTGCTGTTTTCTGTAATTTGTGTAATACTCTGAGTTCTTACTGTTTTATCAAAGGATAGCAGATTGTTTCATTTTAAATGAAGAAATCCCTTCAGATTATACATTTTCTGCTCAGCTGCAGATTAACAGTTTTATCCAGTCACAATTGTAGGGTATATTGCCAGAAGATAATTTGTTCCCTCTGTGTCTCAGTCATGCTTATTACCTTCATTTTATTATATACTTTGAGCCTGTGAAATGATTTCTTAACTGCACTTAAAGATAGTTTGTGTAGACAGCAAAATTACTGTTCCCGCCCGCAGGATCAATTTGTAACGTGCTTTTATATAAATATTATGTGCTACACTTCAATATTGTTCATAGTCCAGAAGATAACTGCTGTGATGAGTCTTACTTAAGAAGCATGGTGAAAACAGTGTCCATATGGAATTTGAAGGAAAAGGTACTTAATTAGGTGTGCTATAATACCGCTGTCCTGTCTCCAGCAGGAGTGCTGGTGCCCCCAAAGCTGCTTCTTACATGAGGGAAATACTGGTTTTAGTACAGTCATTTATTAAATATGTTCTGTTTTTTTTTTTGGGGGGGGGAGATGGCAGTCATGAAATGAGGATGCAATTTAAAAAAAAAAAGACACTGACTTAGATTCACAAGGGAGGTAATAGGAGAGAAATGTAAGTGGAGAAGTAGAAGAGATATTGATTGATAGGCAAAGAAATTGAGAGAGAAGGAAAAAAAATAATTCACATGGTCTTAAAGAAGATTGAAGGAAAGAAAAAAGGAAAGAAGGGAGAATTGTCAGAATACAGAACAAAATGAGTTGCAAACTGTCAAATCAGGCACCCAAACATATTGCTCTGCTAACACTGGCCTGCTTGTCTTCACTTTTTTCTTTTTCTTTTTCCCCTCTTCTCCTGTCACTTCCACTGGAAAAATAGCTTGCTAGAATGAGACCACAAGAGGACTGAGCATTGCAGCTGGGAGGTATCTTAACATCTTTATGTTGACTGCCTTATGTACATTTACTTAGGTTACCAAGGAGATACGCTCACATGCATTTAGTTATTTCATTACCATCTTTGAGCTTTATGCTGAGTAAAAGCATCATTGGAGCCTCAACAGAGCACTTTTTTTTAAAATTTTTTTTTACCTGCATGAAATATCTGGGTGGGAAAATAGGGTATGTCTAGAGAAACCTGATGCATAATAGCCCCATAATTGGGTTGCTGCACCCCATTCTTTCTTTGCTTTTTTTTAAACCTTTTCACCATTCCTGCTGAATGGATGTCAGGTTTTGAAACATTAGCATGTGGAAGCATCAACCTTTGCCACCTGAACTAAACCAGGTTTTGTAGGCACGGGAGCCAGACTCCAGAGGGATAAATACAGTCCAGTACGTTGCTAAATTATGGTTCAAAATAAGATACAATAAAATATGATCAGTATTCTTATATTTGTTTATCATTAGCTTTGCTACAAATAAAAACAATTTCCCAGTGCTGCATTTGATATATGAGCAAGATCTCCAAGGTCTCAGTTGTTAATTTTAAGATTGCAGGTAGGTGGTTTTTTTATCCACATGACTTTCCAGTTACTCTGGATGCAGTACTGTGAATTTCAAGATACTCTCACACTGTCTAATGCTCTATCAGATATAAGGGAGCCTTAAAGCGATCAAAAATTCACGCTCCTTAATGACTTTGCTGGAATGATAGAAACCTGTGTTGCTCTGGCACTGTTAAGTCCTGCTAGCCTTATCAATATTTGTGCTTTGATTCCTATGTAATGTAAAAACTCTTTATACTTCTTGGCAATATAAATGAGCCTTCAAAGAGGAGCAATTGTAACCTGAACTGCATGTCTCTGTTTGAGAGGCTCTCATGTGGATGGCACTGGTGCGCAGGACCGGGCTAGGCTGTGTTTGCAGCAACCTGGAGCAAGGCACCCTGCCCGACCTGCACTGCTCCAGTGCTGGCAAGGTGCTATGGGTTTGCCTATGCTCCCCCAATTACAATCCATTTAATTATTGCAATTAGAGATGGCAACTGTCTTTCACTGTCGGTTGCACTTACTTTTTATGATGCTTGGTGTGACTTTCTTTTTGACTAAAATTTCCTTTTTGTTAGTAGGTATTTAGTAGCACACGTTCTACGCTGTGAAGAATAATTTGTTCCATTACATTTGTTTTGGCTTGAATCTGTGTGTCGTTCCTCCTGTTGTCTTCAGTCCGTTTGAAAACAAAATTCAATGTGATTCACTCTGTTGAATGAAATCCTTTATTTCCTTCTGTATCTGTGTATGTATGTGTGTCGGCTTTCCCCACCCTTACCCTAAGTGCCTATTGTGAAACTCGTTGAGTTTGATCCTGGTCCCTGTGGTTTAATGCTCTTGCTGCAGCTTGTGGGGTCACTACAAATCATGCCTTCCTCTGGGTTCCCCAGCGCCCGAGGCTAATGCACGCTCTTTGACATCTACTGCTTAAACACAGTTAAATGTTAATACAGTAACAGTTTAATACTGCTAATACATCATGTGTTCTTTTAACATTGTGGGGCTTTGGGTAGCCTGCGCTTTGCAGGGTCAGATCGTGCCACCTGTAATGACTTGGAAGAACATCTCACTTCTTTAAAAGTCTTCATGAAGTTAATGTAACTGCATGAGGAGCAAGTTTCGCTGAAGAGCCAGTCCTAGGATGGTCTTAATACTAAAGGTTTGGCACGCTGCTCTCAGTTTCCCAGGAAGCTTGCTTTTGCTGGAGTATCGATCAAATACTGTACACTCGCTTCATAATACATTTAGGACTAAGACTTGTGGCAACTTATTAAAAATAACTTCCACCCTTTGTAACTGTCCTGCAAAGAGCTTGTCTCACCGCTCTTCAGTCTTCTCGAAGCTTCAAAACCTACATTTTTGTTCTTGTAATAGTGGTTTTAATGTAAGTGGGAACATCAGTCTTGTCTTAAATCTTCTAAACTGAGTTTAAATTTTATCTGTGGGTTTTCATAGAACTTAAAGCTTTGTGACGGTTCGTTGCTTTTATAAGCAAGTACAAGACATTTGTAATATATCCAGAAAGTACTTTGTCAGAACTATCAAGTGATGAGCTTTGTTAAAAGACTTTTAAGTATAAACATGTTGTAATTGCAGTTGCAGTTTTAAGCTCCTTTGTTAGCTATGTTGAGTGTTCTTGAGCGACTGTAACATGGTGCAAGTTAGTTTCCACAGGATGCGATTTATCTTTAGATTGTTATAATATTTTTTTCCCTTGAAAAATGGTGTTTTAAAAAGCTGTCTTTTTACAGACTGGCTGAGAATGCCCTTTTCTGCAAAACTGCACACTGGATGGGTGTGATGCCTTTTACTCCCATTTCTTTCTCTAGAACATGGAGGACAGTAGCAACAAGGGGATCGGTGGAAAGGAGGAACCGGAAGCTTGGACTGAAGAGGCAGGAAGAGTTTGTGTCCACTGGAGCAAACTCCTGCCTGGATCTTAGGCTGGCAGCCATAACTTTTGTTTCTGTCCTGTGAGGAGACGCATATGCACAGCCTCCTTGGGGGATGCCAACTCCTCCTCTGGTTACTGCAGTCGTCATAGGACAGCAACGTGGTAGTTACTCCGTGTGATCACGTAACAGGAGGCTGCCTGTTGAGCCTGAGGAATCAGTCCTCTTATTAACCCAAGTAGTTATCAGTGCGACACAATTTAATAGAAATTCTGTTTATCCTTTTAAAAAATCCTAGAAAATCACATGGGAAACGCATCATCAGGAGGGCATTGCCACCTGGGGTTATAAAGTTAGATGCTACAAAATAAAAAAAGAACAGAATTAAGGTACCAACAACTTGAATTCAGTGCATGTGAGTGAGGCTGTTGGTTGCTGCTGTAATAATTTGTTAAAAAGTGATGGACTGGGAGTCTCATCGCAGTTCATTCAGATCTCCAGGCCAGACTACTGCATCTCCTCTAGGAGAACCCTGCTGTGTTTACATTTGTGTATTTCTGCCATGGAAAAGGCTTCAGCTGCTAGGTAAATTTGGATAAATGGACAGATCTTGATACCTGTGAGCCTGGATTTTTGAGCTGCATGGAAAAACATTCAGTCTTGCTGACTGGTAGTAGATAAATGGGGTTTCTAGACTGACACACAAAATAGATGTTGACAGCCAAGCAGTGACTTCTCTGGTATTGACCAGCTGCTTAGGGTTACACAAGTACAGAATTGGTGTGCTCAGCCATGTTGGTCACCCCCTTTTTTGTCAGAAGGATTCACCTGTAATTAATTTTTAATGGCATTAGCTTAATTTTTAAGGATCCTGCTATACTGGATTTTAAAATAATTTTTAGGGGTAGCTTAATAGCAGAGTTTTTTGAATAGACTTGCTCTATTGCAGTGATTTACTGTTTGGTTCTTGGTATAGATTTAGAAATACAGTGCTTCCACCACACAGCAGAATTCCGATATGTAGGACTGTACCTGATTGGATGTTTTTTATTTGTATATTTTCATTGATTTCTTTACTCTGGATAGATTTAAAGATGCCAAGCATAAATGCACTGAGCTGCAAAACTGTGGACCAAGAGCTTTGGAGTATGGTGTCTAAAGATGATAATTTTTTTTTCAGACTTCTGTTATATCCTAGGTGCTGAATTTGCAGTGAAAACGATATGGATGCAGGATCAACCTTTACTGTTGGTGCGTGAGTGAAGCACTAGACTGTAAATTCTGATTCTTGACTAAAGTCCCCTGGCATCTCGGTAATAACAATAAATAAATAATAACAGCTGTAGTGTGGCGCGGAGACAAGGAATCGTGTGTGTTTGTGTATTTGTGTGCATGGTAAAATCTGTGTATCCAAAGATTGACTTGTCTATAGAGGCTCTTTTTCTGGCAAGAACAAGCCTTTGATTTCTTGCAGAAATCAAGAATTAATTCAGCCCTTCCTGTTGAACTTGAGGGGGGGGTCTAAAAAGATGGTTACCTACCTATGTCTTGCAGGAAAATAATTCCACCTATGAACAGGTACCAAAAATACAATTAACCAATCTCAATGCAACAGCTACTAAGCCTTCTTGCAGTCAAAGCCAAAAACAGATTTTATTTGCTTTAAAGGCTGATACTCTAGTTTCATGGGAAGGTGAGGTAATGCATTGTTTTATGCTTAAACATAATTTTGGAAACCTAAATACAATTCAAATGTCTAATAACAATATTAAATACTATTTTTTTTTAAATTAATGCCTTTAAATATTAAATACCTGTGCTGGAAGACAAATGGCAGGGTTGAATACTTACCTCAGTAACATGGTTTATTTCAGTGGTTGTTGTCATTCTTGTGCAAACAGTGAAAGAGGTGTTGAGTGTGTATGTGAGGTCAGGACTGTTAAAGTCATGAACACTTTTTAAGAGCGATTACGTATTTAACTTTGGGGTGGATGGCATTTTTTGAAATAACAAAACAGAAGTTACCCAGTTAATACGACCAAAAAAGAAGATTGGATTGCTGTAATCTGGTTAGCCGACTTTTCCCTCATAAGGAATGTGAAATGCATTCTTGCATTTCTCATTCACGGCTCTACTTTGATGTAGGAAAAACCAGTGGTAAATTAAAACCTGCGTGCACTTAGCCGCTGTAAATCACTTTTTTATAAAGCCTTGACCAGCAGAGGGCTTCTGTCCCTGGGAAATAATCCTTCTCGCTGTTATCGCCAGGGAAAAGGAGCTTTAGCCAACACACCTTTTCTGCAGTGGTTTTCCTTCTCTTGGGGTCCGGTGGCCTCCCTGCTTGCCTTCGGGTTCTGCGTGATGCTGCCTCATCTCCTCGGGGATGCGAGGACAGGGAGGCGTG
Organism: Elanus axillaris; assembly: GCA_026212715.1. Classification (NCBI taxonomy): domain Eukaryota; kingdom Metazoa; phylum Chordata; class Aves; order Accipitriformes; family Accipitridae; genus Elanus; species Elanus axillaris. The sequence goes on along the minus strand of JANZLQ010000078.1, from coordinate 2,689,835 downwards.
TTTTGAAGATCTTTGGGGTTCAGACTGTGGGATAACTATAGTGTTGGTGGCCAACTTAAAAAGCCCATCTCGTTTTATACCGGAGCAAAGCATTATACTTTTCATCCCGCTCTGGGGCAGAATGGCATCTGATAAAGCCTTGCTGTATTACACTTTGTCCTTAGCGGTGTGAAAGGTGTACACCAGCGTGGGTGCACTCAAGCAGGTTTCTGGAATGGCAAGAGTGCTGATCTTCACTCTGCTAGAAACATATTTTGAATCCGTCTTGCTGCCTCATTACTGAATATTCTTCTTGACACATAGTTTTGCATTTTACCTGGCAGGCATTAGTCTTTCTTTTGGCTAGGTTTTGCATTCCTTTTATCTGCTTTATCTAGAACTCATCTCTGCTGCTTATTCTGTAGCCACGGTGTGCTAAACAGCCTTAAGTCAAGTAGGCCACATATAGCTCTCTTCTTAAAATACCATTAACTTGGCTTGGTGCTGCGAGCCACCCAGTCAGAACCAAGCCTTTCAGCTGGGTGACCGGCAGCATATGGAGAGACAACCTCTTTTGGACACATTTGGTTAAAAAGATAGTGTTTGTTCTGCCTTTCTGTGTTCAGCAGTGCCTTTTTTCCTCAGCAGAATTGGAAGATAATAGGATTTTAAAGTGTGAGTAATTGACCGATGACCACTTCCAGCCATAGCATTTTTCTTCATATTGTGTGGCCTCAGCGCTGAGGTGAGGCACAGCCCGATTTCTTATTTCCACAGCTTACTGCACTAAATCCCGTGGCAGCTTGGACGTTCTGCCAGCAGCACAGGGGAAACAGAAAGATACGTAACTGGACTTGGTTGGGTTTTTTTATTTGTTTGCTTTGTTTGAATTGCATTGTGTATCTGGAAGGATAGTATGCACTATCACATACTAAAATCAAACCAAATAGATGCAAAATCAGTTTTTTATTGCTGATACCAAAATTAAATTTCTTGAAAATCCCATATATCTTAATATTCCCCCCCCCAGCTATTTTTTTGCTGCAAAGTTGGCTTTTTGGTGCAAACATTTGTGTTAATTTTTGGTGACTGCACTGCAGAAAGATGAATGCTGGAGGTTGTAGATGCTCAGGCATGCAGCTGAGTAAAGGCTTTTGCAGCTGAGAGAGGTTTGGGAACTTGGGAGGAAGATGGCAGTAACAGTTTAAAGCTTTGGTCATTGTGGGAGAGGTTTGTAAGAAAGGGAGTAAAATGCTTTAATCACCCAGGAGGGAATGAATGCTTTTCTCCTTTTTTTTTTATGAGGATTTATTTTTTATTAGATGGTAGTGGCTGTTTTAATTTAATCTTTCTCCCTTTTTAGCTTTTTTTTCCCAAGCTTCCTTCTCTCTCCCCCTCTTCTCTACTGCCTCCTGCTTGAGCCTGAATGACTTAACAGTAAATGACCATTTGATGAGCCTTTCCTCACCATCCCCCCCTGTCTAATTTACCAGGGAGTGCTCTTGAGGTGGGTGGTACCCCATTCTTAGCAGCCTTTTAGTTAGACTCAGCAGCTCACGATGCCCATAGGCAAAGGGCATGTTTATCAAAAACGTGGGAAAGCTGTCCCAGCTTAGCTTAAAAGTGACTTAGTCAAAGTAGTTCTAAAACCCTGTCTGGAGATTCTCCCTGGAGCTTGGGAGGCTTATTTAAATATACTTTAGAGTGATATCTAATCAATGTAAAATTGTATTTATAACATTTAATTTGTTTATGTATTAACATATTTATGTTATCCTAACTACTGAAATGTGCATCTAGGTATTTTTGTGTTCGTTTCTATAGAGTGTAAGGCACACAGGTATAGGGGCTGTGTTTTAAAATCAGAACCAAGGGTATCAGAATTTTTTGATAGCACCTTTTTTTACATTTGCTGTGTCTGCATGAGAAAATGGTACCAAAACTGAAGCAGTTTGTTGTTTTGTGGTGATCCGGATCCTTGTGGTCTTTACTTTGGCATCAGTTGTGATGTGTTCTGTAAATAATCCTTAGTAATGTAAGGATATGTAAGCGTGTAGCAGTTTTAGTGCATCAAGGTTTCAGAAACTCTTCTTCAATTGCTCTGTTAGTCTGTCATGAATTTTAAAGATTATACTGGTGGTATATGCATTAATGTGATGTAAAACATATGCATATTAAAAGCAATGTGAATATATCTTGCCTTTTCTGAAGTAATGTAGAATAAGTAAAAGCACTTGCAACTGAATGCTTGAATGTTTTGGTGGAAAGGAACCAGAAAGCATGTTATTGCAAAAAAGTATAATGATTGAACTTTGTGTATCCCTTACCTCGGTAAGTTACTTGCTTAGTTTAAAAGGTCAAATAAATTAAAAGACAAATTAATGTTAACATGTTGGTGAACTACTTACTGACTTTAATTGTAACTGTAAAAACAGATACCCTGAGGCAGATTTAAGCAGTAGCAACTAACATTGTTATGATAGCCTCAGGAAGCAAGTGTAACAGACAGGATGTTTTGTAATAAAACTGTAAAACAATTAAAATAGCTGCACAAAGCATGCTGCTTTTTAGCCTGTCCAGAGGAAAGGGCTGAGAAGGGAGTGTCAACCAGTAACAGCATCACAGTTGTTATAAATTGCCATCTACTTTTGGAAGGGGCAAAAGATGGATAACAAAGTCGACAAGTAAATACATGCTACATAAATATGCATAAATCCATTACCATCTGCCACATTGTCCAATTTGACTGGGTTGTCTTCCTGTGTCTACCACATAAATCAGTTTAAAGCAGTTTCCCTCAAGCAATATTTTCTGTAATGAATGGGTGAAAGATCTACATTCTTGGGTTGTACAGTTCTGGTATATAATATAGAAAATACCGTATTTACCATTTTCTCAAAAAAAAGAAAGCTGTAGTCAAAAGATTTATTTGACTGTGCAGCTACTAAACTTTGCATTAGTCTTTGGAAGCCAAGCCAGGAAGTTAAATTATCAGGCTTTTTGCTTGGCTAGGAATTTTTAGTGCTTTATTTTATACAATCACTACTGCAGACAGTAAGTAAAGATTAGAAATACAGTCTGTAAATGTACTGGTTTTGTATCCCATCATTAAGATAATTTTAAATAATAATTTTTCATAAATTTTCATTCCTTGCTTGGTAAGCAAACATAGCTCATAGTGCTGCTGTTTATTCTTTGTGTCATCACTGTGATATGTCTTAGTTTAGGTCCAAGTAATTTTATTTTTCTGTCCTGTATATGTATAGCACACTTGCATTTAAGCTTCTATCCAGATGTGGCCTCTGTCTCTTTAGATTCAGCTTGTATGATTTTCCTACATCCTGTTCTGGATTTCTCCTAAAAGCTACGACTATAGAATCACTGTGCTCTGCCTTGCGTTCATCTGGGCTTCGTTTCTTTTACACAGAGGCTGCTTTACACTGTTCTGGCAACGAAAAGGGGCCCCAGTGAGAATGGGACTCAAGACCCAGCTGGCTTGTCTTATTTTTTATGACTTACCAAAATAGATTGCACCAGGATAGATAAAATGTCTGTTTATTTTTTTAATGCAAGAAGAAAGTATTAACATTTCCTTGTTTGCTTATTTATTATTTATAGATTAAGTCTCTAAAATAAAAATTGTGAGTCTTTTTTTAAATGTACATTTATGTACCTTTTTTCCCCTTGCTCCCTTCCCAGTTTGGAGATTTGTAATTACTATTGGAAGAATTTGTGGTTCTCTGATTAAGGGTGTATGTTAGGACATCAGGATATTCTTTCTGGTAAGAGGTTTTACTCTTAAAATGCTCATTTATGATGTAAAAAGACAAAGTTGGGTTTTCATTAGCATTCTTACAAAGAAACTGGCATGAGTTTATATATGAAACAGTCTGATAACCCATCTTCTCTCTGCAAATATTTGCCTCTGGTAAGCGAAAGGTCAAAAATCTAAAATGTCCGTCAAGGTACTTCTGTGGAGCTTTGTAAATCACTTAAGTATTTTTAAATCTGTATAGTTAGGTGTCCTTTAGTAGGTTAGAAATCTACCTTTGGATTTCTGTTTTGTAAGAATCACAGGTTTGTAGTGTAAGAAAGTTTCAGCAATTTTATTAGTGTTTTGCAAGTCAAAATAATTAATGGGTAGTACTGAAACAGAATCTTTACCACATCAAAAAACCTGTAGTGTCAGAAAAATAGCTTCTGATAAAAATACAGTTTCACCCCTTAATGTAGCAGAAATCGAATGTTAATGTTTAAACACAACATTAGAACTACAAATGAATCTACTTGGAAAAAAGTGTGCAAGAATGGGATTAATTTTCACTTCAAATTAGCTGTCTAAAAAGTAGGCATCACATGTGAACTAGTTGTCCAGCCTTTCAGCTCTGTCATGGAAAGGAGGGGTCCCTGTAGAGAAGGAATCATCTCATCTAAAGAAAAGTGTCCAGCAAAGGTGGGATACATTTCCCCTGGGAGGGGCAGGCTGGCTGCATTGGCTGGGGAGGGAGTCAATGCTTTTTGACTAGGAGTTAGCCTAGTGCTGAATTGGGTGAATCCTGTCCTAAATAATATGAGCTTCAGTGGTCTGCATTTTCTTATGTGTGTATGGCAGTGAGTAAATCTGTATGATACTTTCTGTGCATGTGGGGGGGAGGGAACAATGTGCTCATAATTTTAAAAACATCTGTATTTTTAATATAAAATATTAATCTACAATATGCTAATTTTCAGGTGGGTTTTTTACAGCTGGGGTATGATTTAAAGTAAAAATTCTTTTAAAAAAAACCTAAACCACCACCTAACCACACATCTTAAGTCTGTGTATCTTCTGTATCGACTGACTGATAGAAATAATAGACCAATGTATGAAGGTTTGTTTGAGAAAGGTCGGAAAAGGGCCTAAAACTACTCTTTCATCAGTTTTGAGTGTTGGCTGGTTTCCCTTGAGCACATTTTGTATGTGTTTAGAGGAGAGAAGATAGTCTGGCAACTACATATCAAGGCAGGAAACCTTCTATTTCCAGATCTGGCCCAGGCTTCCTGTATGGCTGAGGAACTGATCCTGCTAACCTGAGCTAAAAAAAAAAGGAGGGGAAGAGGGAAGAAAAGGGGGG
>JANZLQ010000078.1:2663412-2684718 GCA_026212715.1 Elanus axillaris | reverse complement strand
GGGGGGCTTTTTTTTGTGTGTAAGTCTTTAATGCAGTATTTTTTCTACCAGTTTTCTTGTTCATAAGACCTAGTACTTCCCTGGCTAGCAAGATGTTAAGAAAGTGAATTTTCTGACCAACCTCAAGCACTCTCCTATGGGATGCCCTGAGCATGGAGAAAATAACTTTTAACTGTTACTGCTCTTTCAATCCTCAAGCAAGACTCGAGGAAATTTGTGCAGGGTACCAACCTCTGAAATGGTCTTGCTCCTTGCCCTTGATAATGAAGTAAAGAGATGAAACCTTCCTTAGAAATGAGGTAATTTGTTATTATTTTCGAGCAGCAATGGCAGAAAATGGGAAGAAAACAATTGCTCTGAAAACAATTTGAATGTAGCTCCAGACAAATAAAAGACCGAGGCGGTGGCTGACCTCTCCTGACAAACAGCTGGAGCCAAAAACGGCTGTGGAGCTGTCGCTTAAGGACTTAATGGAGGAGATCTTTCAAATCCAAGAAACAGTAAACAAGGTAGATGGAGCTTTTACAGAGGTTAAAATTGAGATAGCTCAAATGAAAGGCAGCCGAAATGAAATTAAAGAAAAGGTGAATCAACAGCTCCGCCTGTGTGAGGATGAATTGCTTACGTTAAAAGAGACTTCTAATCAAATCAGGTTTCTGGAATGATCTTTGAAGAATCAGGAGAATAAAAGGAGGAAAATCAAATTTGAGACTGGATACCTAGAAAAGGCTTGAAGGACATCACCCAGGGGGAGATTTTGAAAATATTGCGGTGGAGCTGATAAAAGTGAACGCAGAGAGAGGCCTCTGAAGTGGAAAGGTTGCACCTGAGCCTCCTCGCGGGTGCCCAGTAGACATCAGCCCCTTGTATTGGAAATGTTGCTCTCGCCTTGCGTATAGCAGATGAAGGTGGTAAAGTTTCCTGCTGTTAGTTTTCAGATCAGTCTCGCTAGACCTTAGCTGGACGCAGGCTATCTGCCATTGATGGCTTTACAACCTCCCTGAATGCGAGGCCTGATTTATGGTGCCCTCATGAAATGGGGGTAGGTTATTGCATGACAATACGGCAATAACGGGATGAACCAGTCAGATCATCATCGGGCTCAGGAAGGTACCTTTTCCTACCACTAACGAATGCAAAGCCACTCACTATGTTTTGCAAAACTGCACTTGCTTCTAAAATGTGGTGACCTACTTAGGAATTATTGTGGTAGGCTAGATTATATCTTATTTTAAGAAATACTGGAAAAGAGTGTACAGGAGGGTATTCCTGTGGTAATTCCCCATTTTGGTACTGATTCTGCCAGTGTGGTGAAGTATGGAGCAGTCAAGGAAGAATGAGAATCTGTGGTGCCTGACTCTTTACTGGTGGAACCTTAAATCAGCAAAAAAGTTAAGGGTACTCCTGTAGGTTCAGCTGGAATTGGGATCAGGCAGCTAAAAGTAACATGAGTTTGCTCTTGAGTTGAGCCTTAAGTGCTTAGTTTGCAACTAAATAGGACAAGTAAAAACAAACCCACCAAAAAACCATGAAAGGAAAAGAATACCTCCTTGCAACTCTGCAGAAGGGAAACCTGTTTAAAATGCCTAGGCAAGAAAATGGTGGGATGAAAACCTAAAATTAAGGTGAAATTAACTCAGCATCAGTGTTGTTGCTTGTCTTCAACTAACCACCAGTTGCCTCCCTGTTCAGAATACCTTAATGAGAAAGGTAGGGTAGTTCAGTTTAACACTAGTGTTTTGTTTGTCCTTGGAGGTTTCTGTATGTGTGCTAGAATCTTCATTATTCCTTTTCTGATTTATTTACTTTTTAATATTTTCTTCATTTATTTTTTCTGGCATTTACAGCAGTAATTTTTTTCTTTCTGCTCTGCCAGTTTCAACTATAGTGGGTGAATTGATGTAGAAAAAAGTAAGAAGACTTTTTAGTCCTAGTAATAAAAATGTTTCATTAACTTGGTTTTCATTTTTGATTTCATCTTTACTCTTCATGAGTCATGCTGAAGTATATATCACAGACTGGCTGTATAAAATCTATAACCTAATTTTTAGAAGTTTTTTCATTTTTTTTCAGCCCAGCAATGGCAAACAAATATTGCACACACAAATCAGAGGTTTGACTGCAGATTTTGGGTGCTGAGATAAATGAAGCATTCCAGTTTCTTGATGCTGACTAGTTATTTTCAGCTAGGTTGGGTCCTTGGGTAAGGTAGTGGTTTTGCCATTGAGAAAAGAAAGCCCTCAAGTGGTGAAGAATGCTAAATAGTCAGTGGAGACAAAGGAGCAAGTTTTGAGGAGCTGATATTTCCCATTTCTTGTTTTTTTGGATTGTATTTTCCTATGAACTAGTAAGAATAACAAGACCAGTTAATACCATTGCTGAACATGGTCCTAATGAGAAGGATTTTTCCCACTGGATCAGACTGAAAGTGTAGCTCCGGGATTTAACAGTTGGAGATCTGTTGTTAGCAGATGTGCCAATCTGAATAGCTGAATGAGAGCTTACCCCTTAGTTACAGAATCCCAGTCAGTCCGTTTGGTTAAAATAAAGGTTGTAAACGTCTTCTCCTGGAGATTCTGAATTGCATTATTTAGTGGACTGATGTCTTGTGTAGCAGTAGTCCCAAAGATGTTGCGTGAGGCATCAGAACTTTCCTTTTAGATTCATCTTATAAGAAGGTACTGCTGAAGGTGAACTGTAGTGAATTCAAACTGTGAGAATGAAGAAAATAGACTTCAAGTATTTGTGTAGATTGGTTTGTTTCAGGGAAGAGCTACAAAGCGTATTGTGGGTTTCGGAAATGTGCTAAAATGCTGTGCTTACAAAACTAAAGACTTCACAAAAGTCACTCTTCTAAAAGGGTCACAGGAAAGGTCAGTGCATTTCTAGGTCTGCATTTGTAGGATGGTCTTCTAATAGAGAATTTTTCTGTTTCTGTCCTTCCCTCTGCTCTTACTTGCAGGGGATGCAGTCTCATGAGCGCCTTGAAAATTGGCTTCAATCAAAATGTTTTTCTTTGCAGTTAATTGGCTTCCAGGTTCATGTTCAATCTCTTGCCAGAAATAGATTTAGGTGCATCTCTCTTAGTTTACAGGTTTCTGGATAGGTACCCTGGGTGAAGTATTGCAAGAAACTTCCATTGTTCAGACACTTCTGAAAATAAAATGCTAGTGTAGGATTTCTTCACCTGGATCTTGACTGTAACAGATAAAACAAGATTCTGTGGTAGGTAGAAATTTGCCATTTTTGTTCCACTCTAAGTGTGCAGGCAAGTTATCTTCCATCTGTCTGTCTGTCTAGCTATAAATGTGTGTGAAAGTGTATATAAAGCTAGACTAAATACATATTTCTAGTACATGGTTTTCAAGGACAGTAGACACTAGGGCTGTACTTAAATCCCAGGAACTCTTGTAGCTGTGGTAGCCAAGAGTGTAAGAGGGTAGGTGATGTTAGACACCTTCCCCTTCCCTTTTTAATCATCATTGCTGTGAGAGCAGCAACTCTGCAAGTTTCAGATCTTTTCATCAACAAATAAAACATTTATTTGTTTGGGTTTTTTTACTTCAATAAATTGTATTTAGATTGTATTACTCTACTGGTAGCTGTTTCAATTACTCGTATTCTAGAGCATTTGGGAAGTTTTTTTGTAGTAGCCATACCCTGATACAATGGCTAGGTGTGCTTTTGAAATGAAATCTCCAGGTTTCGTTCCATGACACAGTTCTACCCACAAGGTAGGCACATTGTTAAACAGGGGTCTCCTCTGCATTCATCACCAATGGTGTGAAGAAAACCCTGGATGGCATGCATGGAGTACCTTGACACCGGTAACTCCAGGAACCACTGACAGCCCCCTCAGCGCTCTCTGGAAAATGTAGGAGTCTGACAGCCACTTAAGAAGAAGGAGCAATTGCTTACTTGATGAAACTCAGTTGATTTCCATCCGGTGTATGAGCAGAGGTTCTCTAGGTTGGCGAAGGAGTGGAGAGGCTGTTGAAGCTGCCATGTCCCATTTGCCCCAGCTGCTGTGGTTGGGAGGGCTCCTCGAATATGGATGTAGTTCCAGTAGAGGCTGTTCTTCCAAAGCAATTAACTTATTTTCACCCGTATTTACCAACCAGTGTGTCTATATGGACAGCTCCTCTCGAAGCTGGTGATGGTGCTGTTCTTTTTTGTGTGCTTTTTATTGGTACAACTGACTCAATTTTGTGGCCAAGCTCATGATGGGTGGGATATATTTTCTATATTATATTTATTGTAGTGTTCATGTGCAGTGGGTGCATAATTTTCAACTTCAGTGAATCCTTTTTCTCCTTCCCTGAGAGTGCTGCAAAATGATGGCTTGATAAACAGACTAATTTTTTTGATTTTTGGTATTACGAACATTCAAGGAAAAGGCAGTATCTGCTTGCATTGGGGGGATGTTCCTGCTTTATGTCTTATGCCAAGATACGCAGAAGCACTTTTAAGAATGGTCACTGTAGAAACATAGGTAAAAAGCACACTGCCACTAGGAAATGGTTGCTGTTGAATTTTTTTACTTTAAGTAGATGGTCTGGTTTTGTTCATGTGCAGATGAATTGCTGATTGCTTTATTCAAGATGGAGTTGGATTTAAAATATGAAACAGTACTTTCAAAAGTCTTCTACAATATTGTACAGTATCTAACAATAGAGACATGTCAAACCAGACAGGAATGTGTTTATTCTTTTCAAGCAGACTTTATTTGTGTTTCATTTTCGAAGCGGCACTGTAATTTTTTTGTTTTTTACGAGTCCCGCTTTCCAGTATGGCACCATCACTAAGGTACTTCACACTGTAGATACAACAGCTGGGTTAATTAAATAGATATGTCACAGCACTGAAGCCAGTGCCTGCTGCCATTGTACACAGGCGGACAAGAGCTACAGCAAATAGAGCCTCGCAGAAGCATCAGCAATACAATACCAATTGCAGTAAAAAGACCCAAGCTATGGTATGAAAAATAGTAGGAAAAAAATGATGCTTTGTGTGCATTAATTGCAAGTAAGTGTAGAAGAGGTGAAATGTGCATTCATGATATCATAAAACAGTTACTGATTATGATAAATCAATAAACTGCATTTCAAATAAATGTTAGCAATCTCAATATGGAATTTGTGGAAGATTTTCTTTCCCTGTAGACCTACAGCATGCTCTCGTCCCTCTTTCTTTTTTTTTTTCTTTTTTTATCCCCCCCCCCATTGAAATGTCTTAACATGTGGTGAAAAAGATCCTTTAACGTTTTCATAAGGATGTTTGTTGTCCTCTAGTGTGTGGACCAAATTTGGAGATGACATCCTTGTGAGCTTCCTGTCAATTTACCATCAGCTATGACAGTTCCACGCCATAGCCCCTACTTTATCTCTGGAACACTGATGAATGATACCATGTGCTTAAGATCTCCTCTGCTCTTCTCAAAAGTGGCTGTATTTCAGTGACTGGCAAAATCCTCCTTTTATACCTGTTACTTGTTTTCACAAGGCTCAGGTTAGCTATTAACTACTGAGAACAAAATGTTCTTCTATGACTTTGGCTCATTGTAGACCTAGTGACGTAGATGTGCTGTAAGCGAGGAGATGAGGTCATCTTGATGAGTATGATGGAAATTGTTAACAGATTGCAGATTTTTTCCCATAAAAGGATCAAAGCTCTATCTACAGCTGCTGGGAGGGCTACTGAGGACAGCAGCAAAAGCTGAATCTCCAGAAAGAATGGATATGGAGTAAATCCCAACACAAGCTGCTCCCTGTGGTTTGGAGGCTGATTGGCAGGTTTCCAAGGAACAGATGGTGCCAGCAACATTTTGTTGTTTGTTTGTGAACTGTTTGCAGTATTGTAGAGCAAAGGCAGCTTGGGGCTGGTCAAAATGGCAGTACTGCCATGGCAGAAAATGGGAAGAGTTGTGGCTGCTTGAGAGCGGTGACTGCTAAATTACACCTTGCAAGTAATTCTTGGCACTTGCTGTATGAACAAGTATTGACCTGTTTTTCTTAGAAGGTAACAAAAGAGCCATATAAACATCATTAATTCTGCAATAAATTGTTCAGAATTGTATAATAACAAGGAACTATTATTTTAAAATCAAAACCTATTGTGTGTGTTAGGGGGAGTCTTGAAACGTGGAGCTGTCAGACATCTGGATATTTCTGGAGAATCTCTGCATAAACGTATGAAAAGCTAAATTAGAAATCTTACGGCTGAGACTTAGTAGCTACAGGGCTGCGTGGGCTAGCAAAGAACATTATCTTTTGTTTTACAAAGTCCTCAAAAGTCCTGCTTTAATTTTGTAATTTGAAGAGCAAACACTAACATACAGACCCAGGTCTCAATTCTGCAAGCTCTCGGAGATGGGAGTGGCTGTCTGCACATAATTAATGAGACATCGTGTTGGTACCTTTGGGAGGATAGGGTTGCCTGGGTGAAAGACCATGGGGTAACCTGGAAGCAGGGAGGTGGAAGGCAGGCTCTGGCTCACGCAGTGCTCCTCCTCACTGGCATCCATGTCCACTTAGGCTGTCCCCAACACGATGGGTGTCACCAGGACTCTCATCTCTACCTTCAGAAACTTGGGGGACAGCAGTTAGGATGTCTGTGCCGTGTTTGCAGCCTGCAGTAGTTGTCAAGACAAGGGCCCCTTCACAGACAGAAGTGTCCTCTGCTCGCGCCCTGCTCAGCTTCTGTTTGGAAATACGTGCATTCAAAGTCACTAAGGCTATCCAGGGATTTTGGGGTAGTTGGGCATGAAGCGTTCATCTGAACATGTAACATGGGTGACCAAAGGATGCGCTTTGGGGCATTTTGGTGGATTTTTTTTGGCAGAATACTGTAAGTCATGAGAGAATTTGGCCCTGGAGACTAAGGGAATAGCACTAACAGTTTTGATTTTGTCAGCCATGGCTGGCTGATTCAAAATTAACTTTTTACAAAGTAACTAGGTTTCAGAAGTACTGAGTAGGATTTGGAGAGTATCTGGCATAACAGGGCTGCGCTGACTTAAGTAGTCAGCTTGGCAAATCTGTGCCCTAAGCATAGAAGAAAATGCCAGAGCCAGTTAAAATACATGCCCAGAGTAAGTTTTTGGGAATATTTGGGAAGTGAGTGTAAAGGGACTTGGCTAGGACAACAGACTGACCCACTGGCCTCAGGGGACAAGCAGGCTAAGCCCCAGGCTTGGTCTGCAGTGACTCTGGTTGTCCACTCGCAGCACCTATGAAATGGTTGATGGCAAGGAACTAGTAGGTGAAAGTCATGACTTTTTGGGGTCTTTTTCATACTGTATATGATGGGAAGCAGAGGCTGATAAGTAAGTGTTCTTTTATCAGGCTTTTAAGTGCAATCAATGTATTGTTTTTGTGAAAGGTCACTCTGTCCATGGTAATTATAATGATAGCTCTCTGCTGACTCACGGTCGTGTTTTCATTTACGTGTCAGTCCTTTGGTGTTGTATACAGAATCACTTAACTTAGTTTGGTTAAAAAAAAACCCAAAACAACAACAAAAAACCCAAACCAAACCCACCTTTAGTTAGCTACAGAAATACACACAGTCCCTTCCATCAGTTTTGAGATGCTGTGTAATCTTGTTGCTGTGAGTTTTGCCTTTTACCCAATGTTCTGTTGCCCCGTCTCTTCCTCCCGTTTTTATTTTTGCCCATAGTTGCTGTCGTACTTAAAATTAAATTGTAAGCTCTGCAAAGGTGGCTGTTCTGCAAAGCAACCTTTACAAAATTATTCAAAATTGCAATTAGTAGCTATAAATAACAAGGAGGATTAAGAATAGCAGAGAATCATTCATGCAGAGGAATGAACATTTGAAGACTGTGATGTGGGTTGTAGGCGCATGGGTCTTCTCTGTTGCTACCTGTTTTACATTCAGTGAAAAATTATAGTGATCTTGGGAAAAGCTGAGGTGGATTGTGCCGCCTTTTCTGTGGAAAGAGCCAAGTTGGAGAAACCAACCGTGAGTTTCCAAGGAGTGGGGAAATCTTGAGACTCCCACTCCTGACTTTTGTGGTAGCTTCTTCTAACGTCTTAGACCAAAAAAAAAGATACTTTTAATTCAATGTAATGATTTTTTACCATTTATCAATTATGATTACTTTTTCCAGGAAGCTAAGGGGTCTTTGGCTTCTTCCTACCCTCACAACTGTTTTAATGAGAGATACCCTTGGATTTCTTTGACATTAAACACAGTTTGTGATTATATGAAGGTTAGATAGGATGAGGAGAGGCAGAAAGAGGAGAGGCAGATGTTTTGTATCTTTTAGCAATTTCCAATTCTGGAATTGGACAGCATTTTAAATTAAAATATTCTAACATAGTTTTTACTATGGTTGTAGGTGCTGTAGGGTTCACTAGGCTTTATGTGGGGGGGACCTCTATCTCTTTATCTCCCCCCCCCCCCCACTTCACTCTCGGTTCAGATCTGTAGCAAATTCAAGTGCACTGTCCTACATGTTACACTGAGTTGTGTCTTCGGAGATGTGATACAGCCTGAGATTATTCAGCGTGACAACACTTAACCTAACATAATTCAGTTCAGTGCACTGAGAAGTAGAATGATAGAATTTTTTTTTTCCCTAGGATGGGTACCCATCCATTGTCACTCTAGTTACTGCAGATTATCTGATAGGAACATAAGAATATAGGAGTTGCCATACCAGATCAAACCGGTGGTCCATCTAAGTCACTGTCCTTTCTCTTGACATAGGCTGGAGCTGGGTATTTCAGAAAAAAGTGTAGAAAACCCTACAATAAACTTTGAAATGTCATTCACATTATGGTATTTTCTTTTTAATCCTGTTGATTAGCCTTTGGTCTGTGCTGTGTAGCAAAAGGACTTAAATCCTTTGTGTTTCCTAAATCCCCTCTGATGTAACACTTCATGTTATCTATCTAAACCTTATCTGAATCCTGCTGCGCTTTTGATGTCAGTGTGGTGTGGTAGCAGTACATTCCACAAATTTAATTATATGTTATAAATAGGAACGTCTAATGTATCTTGTCTTGTTTCTCAAACCTCAAGCATGCCTTCTATTGGATGTCTCATCTTTAAGCTAAAAGGATTCCCATCAGTGTTTCCAGTCCTTACCCTGCAGGACTCTTCCAGTGCTTGTAATAATTCTAACAATTCTTCAGATCTATACCTTGTGCTTGTCACAAGAATAAATCACCATATTTCATATAAAGAGCATACAGTCATTTTATGTAGTAGCAATGCTGTTTTTCAATAACATTTTAATGTTGGTGTGAAGAATTAAGGGGAAGGGAGAGATGCTTACAGTCGGATTTATTTTTAAATGTTTTATTTCAGATAGATGAAAGTGGTGCCAGAATCATTACAGCAGTGAGAGATTTGCCCTAAAATGTATGTCAAGCACAGACAGTGCTAGTAAGAGCCCCTTTCACTTTAATGGCCTTTTTTGCCTTTTAAGCTAGTATTTCTGTAGTTTAATTTGTGCATTCCTTAAGACTTTCTTTCTTCTTGATCAACCCAATGAAGTTCACATGGGATTTAAAATTATACTCAATGTAGACCTAACTTAGTCTGCTTTTTTAGTTAGCTCAGCAACGATAATTCAAAGGGTCGTATGTTTTTTAAGAGGTAAAAATCCTTACTTTTATCTTTTGATGTTCCCTCCGTCCAAGTGTTTTCAAAGACTAAAGCTCTCTAACTTTTTCTTTTATTCCTTTCTTTCCTCTTCCTCCTCTCCTGATGTGTGTCATGAGCTTGAATTTGTTTTTTAAATTAATCAGGAACTGGTGGTCTTGAAAGCAACCAGCAGCGTCTAACATGGCTGGTATTCATTTGCATGTATGCTGAAATGCATGCATGAGCAGCTGGAGATGGCAGCAACACCCTCTGCTCCGGCTTCAATCTGCAGATGGCTAATAGTGCCCCTTGAAGGCAGCTGTACCTGCGCGAGGGCCCTTAAGCTCCTTGCACGCACTCGGCGTTGGCTGTAGTATAAGGGCGAAAGTAATTAGACGAGGCGCAGTAACGGTGTGTGGACTATTAATAAAAATGTTTTGCTTATGATGAACTGCAGTGATTTTGGCTGGGGGGTGTAAATGGTTTCTTTCGTGATGTTGTGTTTGACCTATAAATCTGACCACAACTTTGCTAGGTTCTTTTTCTACAAAACCGGCAGCCTCCACTGTCCACTTTCTTAGGCTCTAAAATAAATAATGAAAGCTACCATAAACACAGGATTTGATATTGATTTTCTGGAGTTTAAGATAATCTGAGGTCTTCAGAGATCAGTATCCTTTACTGTGTCATACACATATGTATGCTGCTGCTATAAAAATAAATAACTGAAGCTCTTTAAGGTCTAGTTTGTGAAAAAGATGAAACATTTATTGGCCACTATATTTTGAACATTGTATTTCTGAAGCTGAATTTGATGCTTTGCGTCCCATAAAATAAAAATGATGAGATTGAAGGCAGTAATCAAAAGAAAAGAGCTCAATGTGTCACTCTTGCTAGAATGCATGTGGCTGGTTGAACCGAGCTTCGCTTCTACTGTACTTCTACCAATTTTTGGCGGTAGCTACTGACCCAAAAGTTGAGAGGCCTTGGAGACGAGTTGTTCACCGGATTTTTTCTTTCCTCCTGGGGCCGCGGGCTGCATCTCCCGGCTGCCCCTGCTCGCAGGCTGTTCCGAAGAGGCGGCTTGCGGTTCGCTCTGTTCCCCGTCCAGCCCTCGGCACCGCTCCAGCGAACAGCGGGACGGGCGTTCCGCGGTACCCATTTTGAGCTTTCCACACGGAGAGGTGGCGGGAAGACCCGCGGGGCCACGACCGCGCGGGTTCGGGCTCCGCCGGGCGCCTCCGGGCGTTGCCTGACTGGCCGCCCCCGCGCCGGGCGCTTCTCCGGGACCGGCCCGTCCCGCCAGGGGGCGCTACAATGCAGGGATGCCCGGCGCGCGCCGGCCGGGAGAGCCCCGGGCATGCGCCGTGAGTAAAAACGGCGACGGACGTTGCCGCCTGCGCCCGGTGACCTGCCCGAGCCGCGGCGGGTCACTGAGGAAGCCGTGATGGATCGGGAGCGGTCTCCCGAATAGCGGGGGGCTCTACGGCCCTGCAGGTCGGTTGTACCGACCGAGGGACGGATTTCCACGGTGTGACCGCGTTACAGCCTCAATTGGGAAGGAGAGGGAAAGGAAACTTGGGAGTCAAGCCGCAGAAATAGACGTGATCCTCGGGGAAGTGGCTCGGCGGCTTCCGGCCGGCTTTGCCTCTCCAGGCGTGCGGTCTGGGCCCGTGGGCAGGTCTGCACCGCGCAGAGGAGGGCGCAGTTCCCTGACCGCCCCAGCGCGGCGGGCCCCGTTACTCAACAGGCGGTGCTGGTGGCACCTCAGAAGTGGCATTTTGGCAGGGAAGACATTGCGTGAGGTAAAATCATGAGGTAAATGGAAAGCGAGCTCTCAGCCAGCCGCCCAAATGGAATCGAGAGCACTGGGGATTAGGTAACCCAGATTACTCCTGCCTGCGGATCCTCCAGGGCTCCAAAGGGTGCGGCAGAAGGAGGTTGTATGGTGCTGCTTAGAACAGTACGTATGCGTGTACTAAGCGTGGGAGGGAAACCCCCAATGCTGGTTTTAAACAGCCAAATGCAGGAGAAAAGGCGGTGACAGTAGGCGTATTTTAAAAATTGGCTACTCTATCGAGCTGACGAATTGCTGGGTCGTTACACTAGCTTTTCAAGGAAATAGTCTCCAATAAAATAATAAGAAATAAGGGAATAGCATTGATCAGTCATTAGTGAATGCTAATTCACTAACAGGGTTTGATTCTTCAAACGTGTTTACACTAGCATGTTTCAGTTTCTGTCCCTGGAGAATCTAAAAAGTAGCACATTCTTGCTAGGTGGGACAACAGCTTTTGAGCAAAACCTCCCAACCTCCCCAGTATTTGGCTTTGTATCCCGCCCAGGCAGGTGTCAGGATACACAGTATACCCTTTTTCTTTCTCCTGCCTAAGTTGTATTTCCTGACCTTGCCAAAACCAGTGTCTTTTCATCAAAGTTCATAATGATGTAAGGCCTCCCCAGCTTACTGTGCACATGGCTAGTAGGAGAACCAAAACCTCAGAGGTGGTTATGTGAACTCGGAGTGATTCACCAGCTACTCAAGGTATGCTGGGCTGTTGTTGGGACATGCGTGTATAATTCTTGCCGTATTTTTATCACAGGATTCTGTTGCAGTTCTTGGAAGAATCGGATGGTGTGATGCAAGGTGAATCGAACCCAGATTTCAGAAGGATCAATTGGTGATGGCAAGGTTGAACTTATTCTTCATTGTTAGAGGCAGAAAGCACCTGAAATGTTGCTTCTGTTGGGCTGGAGGAATTTGCAGGAAGAACACTTTATAACCCCCTGTTTCTCAGGCTCGTGTTCTCTTCCCCAAACCCTCCAGAAATAGTGGAGCCACGGTGGAGATGTTGGAATCCTATTTCTACGGATCTGTTAGAGCACATACTTCTCGGGCGTACTTAGAAGGCCTTGCAGGCCTTTATCTGTGCTCTTTATCTGATCCGAGAAGGAAAGAAAAAGTAGTTACCATCTTCCAAAATGAGTTATACAGACTAGCTAATGGTAGCGTCTTCAGAAATCACTTGTATGCTAAGTGATACAAGTGAATTTATTCTGTGTTAATTTATTCTGGATTATTTAAAATTTTAGAGAATCCTGTGTATGTGGGGATCATACTTGGTCCCAATATTATTTTCTTGCTTCACTTTTAATTGGAATTGCACATGTTAATGTGTAGTCTGCACCATCCTATGTGCCAGACAATTGCACTTGAGGCTGCAAGCCTACATGTTACATCTCTTCTGGCAATTATATTTGAGACACTGTATTTTGACAAAATTATTCATGATGCACAACCCTATAAATACAACCATAGCTGCCTGAGTGTAAACAGTTTACATTCATGGAGTTGGAAGGTCTAACGTAGTATAAGTAATTGGATTGTTGAATGGTTGAAGTAGCTCTGACTGGGATATTTGGGCTAGACCTTCTTTTGACTGATGTAATACAATATTCAGATCATTGCTTTTGAAGACTTGCATTTCAGTAGGCACACTGTACATGAAAAAGCGTGCAGTATACATTAATGGCTTAACTCTTAACAGTAAACCCTATTGAACTTTATCCTGGAAACTTGACAGTGGAAGCTGGCTAAAGTTAAAAGTGAGCTTTGAAGCCCAAAGCAAAATTACTTTGAACGTGAATGTATGGGATAAATCTCAACTGCTAATCAGAATATATAGAATATTTTCAGCTCTGAATTTTAATCAACTTTTTAATTAATTTTTTACTTAAAAACAACTGCAACAGCTTTAGCCTCTACTGTTGTTCTAGCTGTGTTAAAGTATACCAAAATCAGGAATTCATGACTGCACGCGGACATCTGGAGTCAGAGACTCAGCAGACTTTTGAAGTCTGTGGTGTTGCTCTGATTTACACCTTCAGAGGATCTGCCCTATGAGATCAGTGCGAGTCCAGACTTATGTATTCTGGGTCAAATTTAGTGAACCTGGAAGAGTCAGAGGACTTCAGAGTGGGTATTGTTTCTTTTAAAGGTTGATTGGACCTTCCTCTATCTATGTTGAGTGCTCCCCATAGTCTGATTAGTGGGGGGCGTGCATTACATATTTCTGGGATTAATTCAATTTCGCTTTCAACTTTCATTCTTTTCCTTCTAAGAAATCAGATGGCTTTATGGTAATTCCCTGCTGCTCTCTAAATCCCTAAATCTCTTTCCTGTTTCTCACTTCTTTAAGGTATTAAGTGTTACTCAGTAATGTAGAACTTAGCATGTCTGGCTCCGTGTGTTTAATTTCACCGTGTTAAGCATAAACAATTTTAAAGGCATGATATTTTGAAGCAGATGTATTTTGCACAACACACTATCAGGCTCAGTCGTAGGGTTAGCTGGTATTTGTTGGCTTCCAGCTACATTAAGTACTTCAAAATATCATAACCCAAATGTAAAATTGCATCTTATTGCAATACTGAAGAAACCTGGCCATGGAAAATCTCCGGGTTAATGAACTTTCTGGCTGAGGATATTTGCCTTTCCAGCTGCTGAACATGAAAATTTGAAGTGTGAGCTCCAAGCATATTGGTCCCCAACCCGTAGTAAACCACCCTATAACCCAGGCTGACAGGGGAGACCACAGTAATGTTGTCTGTAGCACACTGCTTGGACAGTATGTGCACTGTGCTTTGTGGGACCATAGGCTTGTTAAGGAGGATCGTATGAGGTTACCTTGCAGTACCTAGGTCTGATCCTTGCAGTTACCCTAGGACTGATGCTGCTGTGCTGTTACCAAGTACCAGGCAAAAGGCAAAGTTCACGTGTCTGGAATAGGGTCTTGCTTTATAACAAAGGGTCTGTAGCGGACAAAGTCTGGGGATTTCTGCATTATGTACATTAAACTTAGTAGCCACTCACTGGCATGCTTTCAGGAAAAGTTAAAGAGAGTCGTCACTGGATCCACTGGTCTCAGAGGCACTGTCTGAGGGTACAGAAAGGATTATCCTCTCTGAACAGCATCTCTTTATTTTTCTACCCATTTACTTAGGCTGTGTGAAGAAGTGAGTGAAAGGCCATCACCTAAATAAAAAACCAAAAAAACCAAACAGAGAAGGGCTGTGTTTCACACAGGCATATTTTCTTGAGAGCCTTATGGGAGTTTTTGTACTAGCAGGGCTTTTGAGTACACACACAAAAAAGTTTTTTTAATACTTATATCTGTATCTTCTGAGCTCGTGAATCTGAACTGTCTGATATGTTATGGGATATGTCGTGGAGTTTGAACTAAGCAATCTAATAGGGTGGTTACTGGGAAACGTATATTAGTGGGAACATTAATGTGCTCTCTTTATATTGAAACCAGGTTTGACAATGTTTATGTAGCCCATGAGCTGAACGGTGATGTTAGTATTAAAGAGGCAGATTGTTTAGCTGTAAGGAGAGTTGAAACTTGTCATGTCTGCATTACTGACATTAATGTTTTATGCACTCAGTGCTTCTAGGACTGCTGCTCTGTGTGGGATTATGGTAATTCCTGATCAATTGTGTCTTTGTAAGAAAATATAACCACACAAAAATTAGCTAAAATGCAAGGTAGCTCTTCATTGCATAAAGACCAATTAAAGGATAGTTTATTACCCGCCTGAGGTTTGAAAAGAAAAATGTTCCAATAAAAAGGTTCTTGATCAACAAAATGTGAAAGGACTTAGCAATTTTAGTTCACTAGGATTTGGCTAATGTGATTGTCCTCATTTCAGAGCAAGGCATAAATCCTTTGCATCAAGGTGCAGTCTTCAGTTCGTATTGCATGAAGACATATCTCTTGGAAACACAATTACGCGGAAGAGTGGAGGAGCGGAGGAGTGCAGGTCTTGGTAGGCTTGGTCCTCTCTGAGGTGTTGGCAAGGGAGGAAGACCACCCTAAGAAGCCTGGAGGAAGGGCAGAAGAGTGGCTGCTTTGCAGTTGCCTCACCCCTTGATCATAAAACCTTACCCCCTTGCTCGTAAAACCTCATAAATGGAATGGAAAATAGAAGTAAGTGAAGGTTTGGCCTCCATAGTTAGCACTTACTTGACTAACTACCATGAAATTATTCCATTATGAGAATTTTGCAGTATATTGTTTGTTTGTTTCTTTTACCCCAAGGCAGAAATGCATCTTCTACAGAATATTTGCAGTGTTTTGTTTTGAAATAGCAAAACTGATCTCAACTATGATTTTTATCTTGGCCACCAGTCATGTCAGAGCCCAGCCCAGCTCTTTAAAACAAATTAAGCATTGCTTGTTGTATTGATTGCTGCAAGAGTTCCATCCTGCTCTAGTTCAAGCTTGTTTATTTTACAGTATAAGGATGATACTTTGGAGAAGTAGGTTTAGTTACTAAAGAATATAATTTTCCTACCATTTTTTTATGCTGAAAATATTCTGAATGAATCTTCTGAAATGAATAACATGCATAGGAGTAGTAAGGAATAGGAATCCAAAAATCTGGGAGCTCCTTTTGTTCCCCACTCACTCACCCGGTGCCAGTGACACAAATTCATTTATGCACACACACATTTACACACAAATAAAGGGATGAATAGATAGTGTAGATAGAACGAAAGAACTCTGCTATTTTAGATTGAAGTGCCTGTCACTGACATTAATTTAGATGTAGTATTAGGGAGCCTCTTAAAGGTCACGTTTCCCCTGGAGCGTTAGTTTACCCTGGACATTTTTACAGATGATGTGCTAAAGATGTAATGCATCTAATAACTACATCTTGGCTTCATCTACTTGATTCATCAAATACCTTCTTGCTCGATACTGAGTTTTCAGTGACATGTTATATGTGAAATATTAGAAGACAGCATGTTAATACCGTGTTGATTACAACCGAATTTTTGTATTTGGAGATATGTAAGAAGGTGTGGGGGGCAAATAAAGCTCATTTACTGCCTAATGCTAGTAGCCTATGGCTTCGTGAAAATAGGGACCCCTCATTGTTCAATTAAGAGAAGATGGTTATGAATGGCAGCTGCCCTTTCCTGGGAAGGTGGCAGTCAGATGCTCAGTGCTTTTTACTGGGAGAACAGAATCATGACTACCCATGCAGATGGGTTTATCATGTTGCATGTAAAACATTATGTATACAGGCAAATAATATTTCCTGGGTTCATGCAAAGCCGTAGGTAGTTAAGTGCATTGTTAGGACAAAAACAGAGCCTAATCCTTGCTGTTATCCTGTGACCTCTTGATAATACAGATGCTTAATCCATTTTAAGGGGTCCTTTAACTTGATTCTGAAGGCTGTAGTTGACCAGAAACCAGGATAGGGCAGCCCTGAGATTACTAAGATTGTTTGCTTTATAACAGTCAGTTTGTCTTTCCTACTTGATATGTGTATTTTTGTAGTGTAATGCTTGCATTGAGCTGTATGCTCTGCCCTTGTCAATAAGATCAAAAGCACAAAAGATAATTTTTAGAAACAAATTGGCTTTGAATTTAGTTGGATTAGAGTGGCATGTGCCAAAGTAGTAGTGCAGTTCAGGAGTTCACCTGGGTTTACCTCTCCATTGCTGACTTGCTGTGATAAGTTGCCCATCTGTAAAATGGGTTTTAAGGTTTAAAACCAAACAAATGTAAAAACCCCCACCAACTTTGAGATCATCATATGAAAATGAAATAAAGGTGTGAAATGTTGCTACTGAGGCACCATGCAAGCACCCTTTCATGGGTGGGGAAAGGTCCGAATTATGGGTGGTCGACGGATGGACTCTGCATTCTTCTTCTATATTTCAGATCTCTCACTCTGTAATCACATCCCTAAAGGAGATTGGTTTTTTTTGTCTACACAGATCCTTGGGTCATTTGGTTTTCCCTTGCACCCAGGTGAGGACAAAGCAGCGGAATAGTGTGGAGTTATGGTCTTGCACCCTGAAAAGCACCCGCACCAAATTAATTTGTTTTAGCTTGGGCTGAAGACTAGGCTGTGTGTTCTTTGTCCAAACTTTGTTCTTAAACTCTGAAGCAAAGCACAGCCTCGCCTTTGTGGTTTTTTTTCTTTTTCCTAGAACTGCCTTTTGTATGTATTGGCAGGAAAATAGCATTGCTCTTAAGAATCTCAAAGTCAGTTCTGCTTCTGCAGCCTTGAAGCTGCTGTTACATTAAAGAAAAAGAAAAAAAGCCTTTAAATATTGAAACAGTTTCTAAAGTAAAGAGGTCTGAATTTATGATTGATTTCGAAGTGATCTGTGTTTAACTTTGAATGGGAATAAAATAGTGTCTTGTTCAAATATTGAACTAGTTTTAAAGTTAAATGGCTCGAACATAGAACTCTCTCATGGGAAATTGTATTCTCATTTCAGCCTCTGACTTTTCTTGCATATTGTACTATACCTCATTGTACTCACATGCCAGTGTTTGCTTAGGCTGCACTGAGTAGCTTTCTGATACGATTTTATTAGTTGATTTAAAAAAACCCCAACAACAAACCACAAAATACACTGAAAAAATGAATAGCAGTAAGGTAATGGAAATTCAGCAGAACTATCTAAGTGAAGGCTTAGGATAGCTTTTTAAAGCAGAAGATCAGGGGAGGTAAAAGAATTAAAAAACACTGACACGGAGATGTGGTCACTGAAGTATGGCATGATGAGCGAGAACTACATAATTGGAGGGGATTAGTCTCTGGAGCTTGGCTGATAAACAGATGAACAAACCGTTACCTGTTATTGCTCACCAAGCCCCTCTTAATTTTTCGGGGAGATGGTTATTCTTTATTGACTAGCAGCATGCTGCAAAAGTTACTCTTTTGTGACTCATGTAAGAGGCCCACAGTTGTATTTTATAGCATGTGCTGTCAACTTCTTAATGTGGTTGTGTGTTTGAATGGGTTTGGTTCTCTGGCTTGGCTTTCACATTTGGCTGTATAATGCCTAATGAAAATCTTACATCAGGAGCAGCAAGAGCTGCATTCAAGGACTAGATAAAATGCAGCATGAGTAATGTGTGTGCTGTTGTCTTACTGACCGTAACATTAAGATTCCCTGTGTATTTTATAGCCAAAATGGCTTTTCAGTTTCCTAACACTTGAGGGCATAATTACTTCAACTGACTAATTGAGTTGATGGCCACTTTTGCACGTTCTCAGTGCACATTTTTCCTTGGCATGGGGTAATGCAATGTATCAATGTGACATTGATAGTACTGTTAGCTGACCCATTCTGCTTGGAGTTTGTTGTTAGTTGGAGGAGAAGGCGAAGCTGCACATGAACTGCCCTTGCTGCTCTTCCCGTCCCTGATGCAGCAAGAAACGGATTTGTGATAGCTGGAGATCTCCTGCAGCTAGAAAGTTTCAATGGCAAATCCAGTTTGTTATAAGTATGTATCTTTATGGCTGCAAGCAAGGAGTTTGAGGGTAAACTGTCTATGCAGTGTTAGGTAAGAGTATGAAAAATGATCTCAGCATTGATCAGTTTCATGAACCCATTGTGGAATGTGACTTTTTTGTTTTATTTAATTTTTTCATGTTGCCATGAACTTAAGCCACTGGAAGAGAACCTCCATTTAAAAATGAGTAAGACTTTGGTTTTGGATTGGATTGGGGACGGAAGCATTATGACAGGTTTTCAAAATTTGAAGTTTGAAATATTTCTTTCAATAATGTCACTTTATAAGTAAACTAAAAAAAAATTCACAAGAACTTGATGCACGTTTTAAGAACAGTGGTTTTTTTAATATTACTGTGGTACAAAACCAGTAGAGAATGAGTGGAAGCTTTTATGGAACATAATAAATCCATGCAGGTGTAATTCAGAAATTATGGTAGGTGTCGAAATCTGGGTAACTGGCATATTCCAAAAAAGAAACAAATCACATTCAGTGGAGGCTGTCTAATGAAATGCTACTCTTAAGCCTCAGGAGCCACCTATTCCACAATTTTAATAAAATAAGAGACATGAAAGGAAGCTCATAGTGGGGGCCTTGTGCTAGATAGTCAGTGCAGCTGACTGTCCCAGGAAACACCCTCATCCTCCTCTCCATGGGGAAACAGCCTGTTAAACTGAGCTGGCTGGGCCTTTGAAGGCCTGGTGGGAAGGGAAAGCATTTTGCCCCATAGAAAGGCTGGTAATTATTGCTACATGATAAGTAGAAATGTTATTCAGACTCCATTTTCCACATTAGAGCTACATCTTCTCATGCTGTGGGCGTTTAATGTCACTTACTGTTCTTAAGACAAAGCTTTTTATACAATCATTAAAAAAACCCATAAACCCAAACCCCAAAGAACAACAAATGCTAGGTTGGTTAGCTACACTTCTTAAATGGTTGAAAACATACTGCAAATGACTATGAACTGCTGATCAATTGTGAATTTTTATGTATTTTCCCCTCTGTCCAGTAAGGCTTTTCCTTTTGAATAAATAGCCTTTTTAAAAGAGGGTTTGGTAGAAGCCATGGGAACAGGGAGATTAAACCCTGTCTTTTTGCTAAGAGACTGATATAATCATGTAGCAAAAGAGAGGGATATGATGACTGGTGGACAGTGTCAGATGCAGAAATTTTGGATCTCTAGTTTAGTTTTTGAGATCTGCCTTTCCTACCACAGAGCGTATCTCCACTAGCTCTTTGGGATTTGGGAGATTGCCCAGCCCTCATCTTTGATATGACTCTTGCCTTTTATCCGACTTACATTACCACGAATTGCGGTGCGCTCTATATTTCTGATTCCTGAGCTCTGCACAGCTCAAAAATAAGGTTTATGGCTTCTTATCCTGGGGCTATATGTTATGATTAGCAGGTAGGCTTTGCTGATAGGGGCTTTCTTGGGCAAGTATCTCCACCTAGCTGTGTGTTACGTGGGACGTCCTTGGTTGAAGGAAAATGTTGGTGTTTTTCTCCTAAACTTGGGAGGACTTACCGCACCAAGATGAAGTAAGAGACCAGCTGGCCTGCAAGGAGCTTGGCATTGACACTATAGTGTCATGGTTGTTCCAGCACATTTGCATGACAAGTACTTTTTCACTGGGTTGGAGAATGGTATTCATTGGAACAAAAAACGCACTCTTCCTGTTATTAGTTCATGTGCTTTCTCTTTTTTTTAATTGTGAAAGACCTTGGAAATATTCTCATTCATTATATTCTGTGAACTTTGAAGGAGTCAGTAGGCCATTCAGGCAGGTTCAGTGTCCTCAGGTTTTCTCATCTGTTGTAGCTTCCCTTGAATTCAGTGAAGTTACACTGATCTTTATCCATTCTAGTTTTGGCCCCAGACTGTGGTACGTTTGCACATGTCTGTGTGTATGCGTGTGTGCACACATGTGAGTGCATGCACACAGTGTGTGCACACATTTATATATGTAAACAGAAATATATTGCAAAAGTCTTAAAGTCTGGAAGACTCGTAAGTACATGAGGTGTAATGTGAAACTCCCCAAATACTGTCATTAAGAGCATTCTACAGAAAAGTCAGTGCAGCAGTTTTTGAAAGCTTATTAGCTATGCTGAGCATACTCCAAAGGCCTGAGAGTGCTCCTGAGCCGCGCGTGGCTATGCCACATATGTCATTGGGTGTTTTTTGGATCCCTTTCCTGGCCAAGACACAAATTCAGAGAAACAAATCCATTTGAGATAAAGACAGTGGAAAATTGTTCTAATGAAGTCTCAAGAAAGAAAGCAGAGACTTAGAAACATGATGACAACAATAATTTATAGTTTATGCAACCTTAATTTCACCTTAGTTAAGCTTTGGGGG
>JANZLQ010000078.1:2642750-2661005 GCA_026212715.1 Elanus axillaris | reverse complement strand
CCCCCCCCCCCCCCCCCCCAGGAGAACTTAATGAAGACTATAAAAATCAACCAGAAAATTCTGTGGAGACTACACAAAAATAATATTTTTTCCTGAAATAGTGTGGGATAACTCTATAGGTCATCTTTTCATCTAAATGCTGGTTATTCAGTTTTCCCAAGTGCAGACCACTTTGATTCTGATGGCCATGTGTCGTATGCAAAACAACTGATGAGGGTACGGTTTCCAAACCTCCTTTTTTTTCTACAGCAAGAATATTTTTTCCCCCCAATACCCTGGAAGATTATTGAATAGAGGTATTATTGCAGTCAGTGTGTCATTTTACAGTACTTCAGTTCATTTAGTCCCAGGTGTACTACGTGTGTGTTCGGTCTAGGGGAGGGCATGGGAGCCTTGCCAAGCCCTTCAGTTATTCTTGGCTTAAAGCCTAAGCACTACATTTTTCTAACTTATGAAATGAATTTCAACTTGTAACCTGTGGCACTTTCAAGGTCATGATTGGAAGGTGTCAGGTGTGCTTTAAGAGTAGCTCAGCAAGGGAAGGACCTATTTTAAAATTTTCTTTTTTTTTTTTTTTTTTTTTTTTTTTAAATAATTGCTGGCTAACAAATAGCCCAGAAAGCAAACTAGCATGAACTCTTCAACACCTCTCCAAATTCAACAAGACTGACATTTATAGCTTTATTGTAGCAGAGACATGGCATTTGGATTCAGATTGTTTGGACTGCAGAGTGTCAGTATAAATAGCTATGATTGACTTTTGTATGGAGCACATCTGGAAGCAATTTATGGCATTCCAGCTAGATTAAAGCATGTTTTAAAGGCATTTCACCAGTCTTTTTTTTCCTTCTTTTTTTCTGGCTATGGTGAATAAAGTTTCAAAGACGGTTTAGCTGCTGTTTCTGTTAATGTGGACCATAGTGAAGTCAAATTAAGGGCAACTGGGGAAAATCGTGCATTTGTTTGTTTTTGTTTGTTTTGCTTTGTTTCCCAGAATAGAAAAACCCTGAAGTGAGTGTAACTGGAGCTATAATGTCCTTTGGAAGGTAAGATATGGCATTTGACACCAGGATGCTTACAGACTGAAAGCCAGCGAAATAAACAAACTTGAGGTGCTGGAAGTACTGACTCATGAGTACAAATTTAAAAGACTTAAATATTTGCTAACAAGAACAGAAATAATGGGGCACATGACCCACCTCGCTGGTTTTGAAGTATATAAAAATGTATAGAAGCAAAAAAAGAAGGAAGATAAATCATTTAGCATGACCTGTTGTGAAATAATTGGGATAATATGAGGAAATTAAACACATTAAATTTGAAGCTGGATGCAAAAGAAGTTTACCTAAAAGGGCTGTTGAACTGTGGCGTGGAGATGAACTGGGGATAGTAAATGAACTTGTGATGCGGAGTGTACCCATTTCTTAGGAAGTTTCTAACTCTGTCTTTCTAGCAGACCTGGTGACTCACTGAAGCTTTCCTGCTTGTGGTTATGGTGAACTGGGTTAGGGTTTGAGTTGCACAGTTTCTCAAAATGCTGCTGCTGCAGGGCTGGCTGCTGTTAAAGACATGTTGTTGGGAAAAGCCTACTGAGAAGTAGCAAAAAGCTAAAACTTTGCTACTGATTACTGTCACCATGGCATATTGGGTTTGGCTGGTTCAGAGGGATTTTCCCCAGTGCTGTAGGGATGTGTGGGTGCTGCTGGTCCGTCTTCATTTTTATTAACAGGATGGGACTAATTGTTTCGGTTCTTTTCTTGGTGTTTTTCTGACAGTGCAATACTTGTGTAAAATGCACTGTCTAATTGATATACCTGTACTACGGGCAGGGATGTGGCTTCAACACAAGTGGACGAAGGATCCGCTTGAGCCTGTCTGGTTTGCCTTAGCTACAGAGAAAGTGTAGTGGCATAGACTTGAGCACAGGATAACCTATCTCCAGGCCCGTGTTGCTCTATTTTCATTGCTGTCAATACCTGAACTAGCTCAACTAAACCTGTTTTGGAAGCATGTCTCACCTCTGGTTGCTTTATAGATACTCCATGGGCAACAGCTCTTTAGACCTTATTTTCTTGCTGTTGGGGGTGGAGGAGAAAAGTACACTGTCTGGTTCAGTCCGTCATGTCTTTGACCAGTGATATGAAAGTATGAGCTTCTTTGGTTCTACCTTTAGAGAAGTATTTAGGATGGTAACATAAAATGGAGAAACAAGAAAATAGGGTCTGAAACCATTGAGTAAATTAAACGCAGTTTTAAATGAACATAGGGAAGAGTATGAGAGCACATGACTTCTTGGTAGGAGCTGTCTGGTGTGAGGATAAATCAAGAAAAGGAAAGAACTGTAAAAGTCATGAAGGTAGGATATTACTTTGGCAGCCAGCTCGGTGGCAAAAGTGCTTGGTAGATAATTTTTTTTTAAATGCTGTAACTTAATTTTTTACTGCACTTCTGGCCTACCTCATGCCAAATATGAGGTTACATATATTATGACAAATTTTATTTTATTTTAATTTATTTTATTCCAGCCTTAATAAATCTCACTTTTAATTAGACCATATGAGGCTCGAACTGCCCTCTAGGAATTTTATGCACATTGCAGGGGAAAGGTTAAACAATATTCAGCCTTCAAAAAGTGGCAAAGACAATGAGTTCCCAGAGCTTAACCCACTTGGATTTTTTCCTAGCCAAGACAGAACATGGGAAAAATTAATGAAAAGGATTCTGGTGCTGTACGAGGGTCTGGAGTCTGGCAGGTGCATGACGCTTGTATAATTACCCTTGCAGGACTAAGTTTAAGAGTTCACTGAAATACTGCATATATGTAAAGAGTGTGTTTGCATGTATGAAATCTTCATTATATATCAATAAAAGCAGTTGGTAGAAAAGTTTTTATTTGGATGCACATCTTTTTAGAGTCCAGCTAGGTGTTTCTGAAGGCACCAAACAGGTGGACTTGCTTTCCTTGTTAAGCAAGGAGTTTCTGTACCATTTTGTGCATTACCTTGGCTCACTTTATAGGACCAGAAGCCTATATTGCTTCAGATTTTGCATCTGAATTATCTGCTTTGAAATTCTGTGCCATGACAGGGTGTGCCTTGTGCTTCAGCATCTGAGCTTTATTTGTTAAAAAAAATTGTCTTTCTGGCTCTCTCGCTTGTGAAGACGAGCACAATGCCTTAAACCAGAGGTGCTAAACCAGTGCGCTGCTCTTCCCAAATTTTCACACAGCCTGGAGCAAGAGGCATCCAATTTGAATCATTCAGTCCCTGTTAGCATGGGAGCTCTCGATGGGTAGTTCAGATGGTACTGTTGCTCGTTGCACGTGTTTAGAAGAAACATCACCAATATTAAAGGTCTTCCTAGCAGTCTGAGGGAAGAGGGGAATTGCGTTACAGGTGGGCGCTGCCTGGACAGAGTTGGGATGCCACCAGGTACCCTCCCAGTTCCCTCAGTTTAGCCATAGCCATCAGTATAATTTGCCTTGAGTGCTCCCAAATTTACCATTTAGATCCTCATAACAACTTACTCTTGTAGGCACCTTCCTTTGTCACTCCTGACAACTGGAAAGAGGCTGGGCTATACTTGCAAACCTATTTAGGTGCTTGAAGTTTTCACGTTAGGCATCTCGTGACACTTTCCAGAGTGCCCAAATGGGTTCGGGTCTGTGTATGAATTTGTATATACGTTTTAAAAAAAAAAACCCTAAACCCCAAAGCAGCGTTTTGGTGCTGGAGCTCCACTGGCATCAGCAGTATTTGCGATGGCTTCAGTGGAGCAGAGGAGCTTTCACCCCTCCTTCCAGCAGCGTTACTGGGCACCCCCCGCAGCCCTTCTGAGCAGCCCGCAGGAATAACCGCTGCAGCCAGTACCGCATTCATGCGTGGGCCCTGAAAGAAAAAACACAGAAAATGACTGTAATTGGTTTATGCTGCCTGATTAATTTATTACTTATTTCCTGACAAGTTCATTGAAATGTAATTTTCTGAGTGGTGATAATATCCACAGAGTAAAGGATGGAGGATGGACAAGTTGAGAATACTAAATCACAAGCAGTATTGTTGCAGGGAGACTTTGTTCAGCTTTTCATTAGAGATTGCATTCTGTTATTATATGGCCTCATTAGTTATGCTGATTGAGGCAGGGGAAACTTTAATGACTGCTGTGTTAGGCATTGGAAACATATTTTAACTTACTGATGTAGAGTACGGAAAATAATTGCTGGAGCTGTATTAGCAGGATTGATAGGGGGACCTTAGACTCTACATTACTTTCAGATACGGAGACCTCAGAGATTGTTCTTGTTATGGATGAGAGTTGACATTCTCGGTATTTTTGTTATAGGTTTAAAGCGCACACTTTTTATTGTTTCCGATAGCTTTATTCTTTCAATGCTGAATTCACATGCTACCTTGTGAGCGTGCTGTGTCGTTGTTAGCTGTCCTGTAAAATTCACAAGCTGGCTTTGCGTGATGCAGTTATTTAGCAGTCTCATAAAATGTATATCTGGTCATCTCTTATCAGGCTCATTTAAACAAAGATATTTAAAATTGACATTCTTACAGAAGTGTCTAATTTAAAAATAGCAATAAATAGTCCAGGCAGTGTGCCAGAGACACCTCAGAGGCTTGTAACCTGATGCTGGCTGGAACGGATGAGGACTGTGACAATTCCATGCTTTTTTAATAATTAAAACATTGAACGGTTCTTGTACCTGATCCAAACCAGTGTTGGTAGGGTTGATCTTTAAATCAGATACTCTACAGCTGCGGAGCCAAGTTACTCCTAGTGTAAACTCACCAGCAGTTCCCAAGTAATCTTCTGTGTGGATTTTTTTAGTAGTAATTTTCTTTGGGCTTGTGATTAGTTTGCTGAATGTGTATTTTTTATATACATACATAAGTCAATGGAAGGTATTATTTAATGTGTTTTACTGAAACAGTAACATTTATAAATGTAAATGTTGTCTGTTCACCAAAAGAAAGTGTAATGCAAATTAGAAGCAACATTTTACAAGGAAAGAGTTGACACGAGGTATGGGAGTTTGCTTAATAAGAGCTAGATTATTTTTTTTAATATTTCAAAGAGGCTATTTATAATGTCAGCCAAAAAGCTTTATAAATAAATGAGGCATTAGACTTACAACAGAAAGCAGTATAAATTATAACAATGATGATGATTACCCATTTCACTGACAGGCATGTGTAATGTTTTATTTGTGTTTGAACTGAAGGAGTCTGATGGTGTATTTTAGAAATAGGTAATGAAGAATTAATTGTTTCTTTATTAATATTAGTGATGTTTAATGGTAATATATCCTCTCGCTCTTAGAATGGATGTGTGGGTGACATTGTTCAGAAGTGCTTTCCAATTATTTTAACAGAAACCATATGTACAGAGGGTAGGCGAAGTGCAGGATATCAAGTCTAGGTAATTGATGCTATGCAGACTTTATAGACTTTCTCATTTCGTTTTTAATTAAAGTTTCAGTGCAATAGAATCCTTTAAAGTAAATTAAAATTAATCATCAGTAGGTAAAGCTGCTCTGCGGAGAACATAAAGCCGCCAAAACTGTTTTTCATATTGTGCATATATTGATCAATCCGTCAATATTAATTGATTTATATGTACATGTACCATGTGCGCGAACTATTTGGGAAACTTAAAAAATGTTGGATGTGAATCCTATTAGGGCAACAGTTATTTTGTCATGGGTGTCAATCAATAAATACTTAAGTAGATTACAGATCCAATATTATTGTACTAGTTCACCTATGTGATTACATTTCATAAAGTCTACATGGTTATCTTACAAAAGAAAATTTTATGCTATTTCCTTTTTTTGTTAATGTTTCACTATTCTACAGTGATGATCTTTGAGATCATCAGTATTAAACGGCAGATGAAAATTAATTTTAAAAATTGCCTTTCATATGCATGTATGTAGTTTGATGAAAATTCTTGTATGCTACATATTTCTTTTTTTATTAGGAATCTGTATTTTCCACTGGATGAGGTTCCCTTTAAATATGGTAGTGAAACAAGTTAACTTTTCAGTAATTCAGTGGTACGTAATAAAATATTGTCAATAGCTAGAAGGGAAAAGTCCCAGATTTTATTTAGATAAAAATCCTACTGACGTTAGAAGATGAAATCCTGACACTGTTGAAATCATTGTAAAATATCCTGTTGAGTTCAATGGCATTAGCAGTTTCACCTTTGGAGTTTGTTGAAAGTAAGGGTAACATGTTAGGAATTAAGATAAGGCGATCTAGGCATTAAACTTCCTCAGAACCTTCTGCAAATCCAAACCATATTTCTTTGTGCTTCAGCTCCCTGGATTTAAAATGGTGATAATAATTTCCTACATCACAGAAAGGCTGAGAAGAGAGAGAAGCTAAAAGCTGACAATTTTTTTTCAGGTTTCGATGAGTTTGGAATTACGCAAGTATGTAGATGGGTTCAACAAGTACCCACAATGTGTGGATGTTGTATAAATAGCAACCTAGGAATTGTACGTGTTGTCCAGATAACTAGATAAATCTTGGAAAACACAAAAATAACTTTGTACCAAGGACGTTGTCACAATGTTCACCGAGTGGCATAATTTAACTCTGTTGTGAGATACAACAAATACTTGATAGGTGAAAGAACCTTTCCTATGTTTTTCGCATTTGTTCTCTGTTGACAAGGAGAAAGATGAGCAGATGATGAGCTAATTTAAGCACATGCTGAACTTCAAGCATATAAGTAAGCCATGTGTTTAAATACATGTTTTCCTGATCTGAGGGCCTGCAGCTCTTGCTCAAGGAGCAGGTTCTAAAGAGATCCAAGCTGTGATTAGACATAAGGACTTAGCAGGCAGCCCTTTTTCATAGAAGATGTAAATTTTAAGGTAAAAAAAAAAAAATTCCACTCTGCAAGCCTATGGTTTCGCTTTGTCGTATTTATAAAGTTCTCCTTGGGAATGGTAAAATACCTCGTTTTTGTTCATGCACCTGTGAGAGGTTTCATTCAGGTTAGAGAGCCTGAGCACTGTGGGGGTTTCAGGTTTGGTGGTAATGAAAAACAGATAATCCGCACGGTTTTGTGAAAACATGAAGGGCATGTAGAGGGCGTGTGAATGAGTAAGTTGGGCTGACAGTATTTTTAATGGTAGAAAAAGAATAAAATAATCCTTTACTTTCTCCAGTCAACCGCTTCATTTATTGGGCACTAAGAACAATTAAATATGGGAAATAAAATCGAATGGCCTTTTAAGCAATCAATGTAAACTTCTGTACTAAATTACTGAAGAATAAAAATATACTGTGTCATCAGTCTTTAAATACCTCGCTCATTAAAAGGTTGTGCACTGACCTCTGATCCCTAATCCTCTGGATTATTAGTATTAATTTCTTTTTCTTTTTTGTCTTTTTCATTTTTTACAGGACAGTGGGAGTCAGTTTCCACATCTGTCAAATTAGAGCATGGTTTTAAGAAAACAAGTTCTATGACTCTTTTCAGTTTGAAAGGAGAAAGAACGTGGTTCTGTCTCTCTGCATTGTTTGTGTGGTGTGCTTAACTTTTTTGAAAGTTTTTTTTTTTGAAGAAGAAGAAGAAGAAGATGATGGAGGATTCTCCACCCTGACTTTTTCAGTGTGTCAGGTATCCATCCAAACGAGGTTACTAGCCCAGGTTTAAGCCTGTCCCTGCTCCGCAGGCTGCAGAAGCTGCTGTGCTTCACTGGTCACAGAGGGGACTCCGGGAGCCGGAGCAGCTCCAGCAGCCTGAGGGTTTCTCTCCCCTGTGCATCTGCCCATCGCATGACCCAGCTACTTGGTTCCTCGGTGAACTATGGTATGATGGGTCATAGCACCGCAAGGAACAAATCTTCAGCCTTAGTGAGATCTTGGTGACTTGTGAGTACGCTGCTGCTGGCGGGTGGAAAGCTTGTTTGTTTTTCAAGCCAATAGCTTGCAGTGTTGATTTTCATCTGTTTTTCCCCAGCCCTTTCTTTTTTATTTTTTTTTCCCCCCCTCAGCAGCTTTTTTTCCCTGCTTACCTTACTTGGGTATTTTGTAGCTCTCTGTTTCTGCCTCGTTGTTATATTACAGCAATAGCGTCAGCAGAATGAGCTTATCAGTGCATGCCTCTCATGTTGTGGCATGGCACTGAACTGCTCTGCGATGGAGTTTCAGAGGGATCATAATCGCCTAAAAAACCTTTCTTTGCAGAGTTGAAAGCGATCTGCAACTTAAGGGGCAAGAGGGGTCTTTTGGGGTAAAGAACACCCATTTTAGCCATATGAAGAAGGCAAAGAGGAGAGCAGGGTACCCCTTTGGGTTGAGAGGAGCATAGCTAACGCCCTCCATGGTTGAACTTCCAGAAAGATGGTGGTGGTGCGTTATGTTCTTTTTTGTGACCTGTGTGCTACCCAGGGGTCAGTCCTTCTGTCTTTGAGCTGTGTGTAGGCTTGAGTCATAGCCATAAGCTCTGTGGTAAATTGTCCTCGAGTTCATTTTCCTGAGGAATCAGGATTCGTGCCCTTTCTGCAGCCTGGATGGCTGAGTCTGCTGTGACACAGTGGCGGCTGTGCCTTCGTGACCCTAAGCGTTTTTGTGACCATCACTTTTTTCCCTTTCCGTGTTTAAGTGATTGGTAAAGCATTCTTCTCTCCAGTCAGTATTGGCAATGCCTGTTTGCAGCTATAAACCCCACACCTGCGATGTGGGTATCCTTTTAGTGACTGCAGTGGGCTTTGCAGTGGGCTGGCTTTGAAGAGCTCTGCAGTAATTGCCTGGTATTCATTGATTCATCTCATATTTACTGTGATGGCTTTAACAAAGCTGGTCTCATTTCATGTTCAACCCAGTGTTCATACACAACTTTTCACTGTAATTCATCATCGTTTAACAGGAATGTTGCCCTGTAACCATTTTGCTCAGAGGGAGATCTGGAATTGTCTCATCACTGTTTTACCCATAGCAGGTTTGTCGGTCAGGAAAATTTTTCACTGAAATGCTAACCTTGATGTGAGAAGCAGATTTCATCACTGGAAATCAGAATAGAAAGGAAAAGAAGTTTGTTTCTGCATCCAGAAAGAGAAGCACTAAGAGACAAACTATTGAGGACATCTTACAAACAGGCTTATGAAATAGTTATAAACCTGTATAATTCACTTTTCGAACGTAGATAACTTATTTCTAATTTCATCATCCGAATTCTGAATTGTAGTTGAACACATCGCCTTTCTTTACTTTCTTCTGGTATTTCCATAGGTCAGTGACTTGATGGTAAGTACTATATCAGAAATTTCACAGTGTAAGAAGCTAGGCAGTTGTAACGTCTGTCACAATGCCCTTTCTATCTTATTTTCCTTTTAAAGGCAATAGATCTGGTTTTGAGGGATTTGCATTATTTTTTCTAAGAATTCTCTTAACTATACATAAAATATTTATGTTTTACTTTCTAGACATTTTCTTGAACACATATGAAGATCTGGAAATCTGAGACTGAACCTTCTTCTGTTCTTCTTTTGTATGGAAATTTGTTATTCATATGTTGCATTACCCAAGTATTTTTCCTGTAAGTCTTCTGATCTGTACATTTGCATATCTTAGTTTTTCAATTAACTCTATTTTGGGAACGTTTATCTGTAGACTAAGTAAAGCTTGGTGGTGGTGTGCCTGGGGAGAAAACTCCAGCTGACTTCAGGTGAAGTGGGATAGCAGTCTCTTTCCTTGTCCCTTCTACGGTGGAGTCTTAAATAGGGCCTGACACAAAGTCTTTGCCAGTCTGTTTGGAGGCTGACATTGATGTGAGCGTGCTTTTCATCACACCCATAAAGGACTGTTTGTTTTAGGCACCTTCTCCCCTTTCATCCTAGCATTGCTATAAATGGAGTTTTTCTATAAATAGTACCATTACCTGCCTGATGCGCTTTTCCCTTCTAGTTTGACAGCATTTCTTTTCATTGCCTTAAAGACCAGTACAACACAGAACCCAGCAGTGTCTTTCGTGTAATGTCTATTTTTCTTCATTTTCCAGTGTCTAAAGTACTCCAGTGTCTAAAGTACTCCAGTGTCTCTTCCATTGTGTCACTTCAGCTTTAATTCCTTTCAGACTCGTTATTGTAGAAGGACTACGGGACTAGAGGTGTGCTTCAAAGGGAGAGGTCCTTCACATTTGGGAATTGCTTTTCTAAAATTGTGAGTTAAAATCTTCCTCGAAGTTATTTCTGTGTCTTAAGCTTATGTGTCTAGAGGAGGGCCAGCTCTCTTGGTGCTGCATACCATGGCCGCACGGGATGGTGGTCCTGCCAGCCAGGAGAAGGAGGGTGACAGCAGCTCTCCACGGGTCCTGCTTGTCCCTCCTGAGACAGGGCTGGGCTTAAACACCTCCTTATCTTCACCAGGATTTTACTGTGTGCTTTATTTCCTGGCAACTTCAGTATTTTCCTGTAATGAGAATAATGGACATAATTCAGTTTTTCTCTTTGAAAGTGACTTAAGATCTTCTGCATTAGGGTAATATTAATAATGCTTGGATTCCTCAGGGTCCATCTTAGGAAGGTGGTTATATAGCAAAGAGTTTTGAGAGTATCTGTTCATGTGTTGAGGGCCCTGAACATCCTTCAAAGTGTGGGCCTAGATTTGCAAAGGGGCGTGAGCTGCAAATTCCCAGTTCAGGGTTGTCCTTGGAAACATAATTCAAAATATAGTACGTGGCCCGATGATGACTTCTGCCTGTCCATGGGCAGTATTTTGAAAGGAGGGATAGGAAAGTAGTCAGACTGCTGGCAACAGAAAACCCTGTAATAGTCCCGTCTTCCCGCTTTCCCAGCAGCTGAGGAAGTGAGGGTGGCCAGTGCCGCTGGCATCAGGTTGGGGTCTGTGAAGCAATGAGCACTGCTTAGAGGTTGTGTAGCTCCCGAAAAGGCATCAGCCACTGCCCATGCTGCTAGCAGGCACCTGAGCAGCAAGCCTAAAAAACGAGGGTTTCATCTTGGCTCTCCCCTTCTTCCTTTCTCCCCTCGCAACATTTTGGCTCTTCCTAGGGCAGGAGCAGCCCTCATCTTTGGGGGGCAGAAGTGCTGAGGTGCACATGTTACCACTGTTTCGGAGAAGGAGAGAGGACAATACAAAAAGAGCGTTTTCCTGTTAATCCTCCCTTGGATGCACCAAAGAAATAGGGAGTTACTGAAGATAGTATTTTAACTTTTGTTACCTAGGTTGGGAAGAGATCTCTTGCAAGACAGCATGGTTGGCTTGGGCCACTTCCCTTCTCAGCCAGCCCTAAAAAACCTGTGTAGTAAGTGGCAAGTACTGTTTTTTAATTTTATCTTTGTTGTTGCCTTGTTGCATGTCTCACTTCTGCCTGTTGCCTCTTTGCTCAGGGATGCTTTTTTTTCCAGGGCTGCTCTATTCAAGGAGACTTTCTCATCAGTCAATAGTCCATAGAAGTTTCTCCAGTCCATCAATGGTCTTCTGTGGGGTGACGCTGAGGTCTAGACTCCTCTTGTGGGCTTGTTGTACCCCTCCCAAATGAACCTTTTCTTTCTTTCTTGTTTTGGTGGCAGGGAGGAGAGATGGTAGAATTGCAGTTGTGTTTTTAATTTGCAAGCTGCTCAGTCTCCTGGCCAAAGAGAATGCTTGCCTCTATAATGTGTGAAGATTTTGGTGTGTAGTAAATTTCTCTTTTCTTTCTCTTCATCTTTGAGGTAGAACATAGAGACACAGGTACATTTTGGACATACTTAAACATAGCCTAACCCCAATTGGTGTAGCTAAGCTGTTGTGCCAACTGAAAGCACTACCTGCATCTTCTGTGCTAAGGACTTCCCAGGCCAGGTTCCTGATCCTGCTTGCATGGAGCTGAGTTGCCCTGTGTGTGTGTGAGCAGGGTTGTTGGAGAACCTGCAGAGTTTGCAACCAAAAGGAGTTACGAAATGGTCACAGGCAACTGCCTTTCGTGTGTATTTTAACAAAATCCAGTTTGCTGTTGCTTCTGTTGCAGATTTGCCTGGGTCGTTTGTGGATGATAGTAAGATGATGTGAGAAGCGGGAGAGCAGGGCTCTATGTTATGTTAGGGAGTGCATGGAGGGTGATGATGAGTATACTGTGTACACAGCATGGGGTTATATAGTACATATACCTGTGCCCATATATTGCACAGAGTAACGTACACAGGGCACTTACAGTACACATAGCAGTGTACTGCCTGGTTTAGGTGAAGTGGGACATGATTCAGACGGCATCCAGGTGTGAGAGTATGTGGCCAAGTAATGGATAATGCTGGTGTTGCTGTTGATGACCACTGTAGATACCTCAGTTTCCCCTATTTTAGTCAAACAGCAGAGAAGGGCTGTTACTGAAAAATATGCTTGTTTTCTTCTTAGCAAGCTGTGTTACCCACTTTGAATGTACTGCTAAAATCCACTTATATTTATATGATAGTGCTCCTGTGCAGCTAGTGACTATTAATCATGTTAAATATGTTTTACAAAAAGAAAATTGTCCAAAACGACATTTTTAGAGCTGTTAGGTAGTGTAAGAATTTGTGTTCATAGTGAAAATGAATAGCCTTATGCTGATCAAAATGCTGGACACATACTGAAGCAAGGCCTGAATCTCGAACCTCGCAATGGTATCATTCAGTATGCAATATTCTGCCATGCATGTAGTGGGATTGTGAAAGTGACTTTTCCCAAAAGCCTGGCGAAGATTTTTAGCCACCAGTGGTGTTACTAGAGTGACATGAAGTAGAAACTTCTCAAATTAAATATTTTAGATGCTTTTAATTTGTCCTGATTCTTTAGAAAGGCTGGTGAAGCTGACAAGGGATGCAGATGTCTTAAGACCTCATTCAAAGTCCAGTAAAAACCTGATACAAGCTGTAAACTGGCTTTTGCATATTCAGTTGCAGGGGAGGGCCGTTCCCTGCATTAACAGTCCTGAGCTCAACTCCCCTGGCTCCTTCAGGAGTAGTAAGTCATTGCTGTGATGATGTGCCTCAGTGATTTTACTGTCTATGAAATAGAGACCATCTTCATGTGAACCTCTGGGGGTTCTTTGTAATAATATTGTATTTTTAAAAAATGGCTGTACCACTCTACATAATCTCCACTAATCGGTACATAAACCCTGTTTGGCAGTTTAAACTGTATGCACAAAATATGAGATTTGGCACTGCCTATTCCAATAGTTAAAAGCTTTACTCTGGTGTGAACTGCTTATTTAATTGTTTTTAAGTACAGTACACAGGCTTGTCTTTCTGTGTGCCAGATATTTTTTTTTTTTTTGTTCTGTTCCGTTGTATCTCTGAGTAAACAAAATCTTGGCTAAATTAAAGGATTACATTCTGAAATAAAGCCTTGTTCTGTGGAGTTTGCATAAACTAATCTCCTCTGTCGTTTGGAGTTGATCGAATGAAAATTCTGTGTCTATTATTCTGGCATTTTCACCAAGTAATCTTGTGTCTGGAGCCAGTTTTCATCTATTATTAATATATCCTTGATGGATGGGTTTATTTTCTACCTACATATGGCAAAAATGTATCGTTTTAAGCAAGTTACTCTGCTCCCTCTTTCCCCATAAACAAAAGCACTTTCATTAATCTGGTTTCAGAAGCCTGAAATGAGAAGTTTCTTTTCCTGTGCACAAGTAATTATAGGTGGGCTATGGACTAAATAACCTACTGGAAAATCTTTTTTTCCTACATAGTGTGGCTGAGAAGGACTTTGAGAGTCTTGTCTATTTGAGTCTCTGTAGTATGGGAAAAGGCACAGAAACCATTGCGAGATTGGAAAAAGAAGTTGTTCTTCGCTGCTTGGCCATTTTTGCCCTCCATGTTGTAGTTGGCATTAGTAATGGAAGAAGGAGTCATATGATGCTCCTGCTTCGTAAAATGGTTTCTTTTAATTTGGATCTCTATTTTAAATAAGTTCAAGTAAAATACAACATTAAAAATACCTGCTTCTTTGTCAAGTAGATGAGTGTCCTGGTTTCAGCTGGGATAGAGTTAATTGTTTTCCTAGTAGCTGGTATAGGGCTTTGTTTTTGAGTCTGGCATGAGAAGAATGTTGATAACACTGATGTTTTCAGTTGTTGAAATCTTCCAAGGTTTCCACCATTCCACATTCAGTAATTGTGATTGTCAGATGCTTTTTTTTTTTTAACCTGAAAGAACATACTTGAATTTTCTAGAAACTTATTTTACTTCCTTTTCACCAGCTCTTTTCTACCTGAGTTTTAAGGACTGGAAGGTGTATAGAAGGTGTGGGGGTTTTTTTTTGTTTATTTGGGAGTTTTGCTTGGTTTTTTGTTGTTGTTTTTGTTGTCTGTTTGTTTTTTCTTTTTTTTTTCTCTTCCACCTAGACACAGTTAAGAAAATGCAGCTCCCTCACGCTTAATTCAGTCAGCACTGCCCCCTCATTTACCTGTGTTGCTGTCCCTTATAAAAGCATATTTTTCTCCATGTGCTCCCATCATGTTGCCCGCGTTTGCAGATCCAACCCCTCTGGAGGCTTGCTTGGTCTCACGTGTGATGCCCGCAGTATCAGACCTGAAGTGGCAGAAGGTGGAGCCCTGTTCCTCCTTGCTCGAGGAGCAGGTACCGCTACAGTCAATGTAGATTGTCCATGGCACCCACCTCTTGCCACCCACTAGGTCAAGAGGCCGCGTTCCTGACTTCGGCAGTGAAGTGATCGGGGTGTTATGGTCGTGCTTGATGACTGGAGAACGAAACTCCTGTGTGTGGCTAGAGTATGGCACCCCGTGTTTGGTTTTGAAGTTGGATCAGGATGTGGTAAATAGTGCTTTGAATATCACTGAGAAAGCGTCTGCTTTTCACTCTTCGGGCATCTCACACAGATTGCTTGTTTTCTGTTATAGCGATTGTTTTGCTCCTTGATTTATAGTTTGCTGTTAGTATCCATAACTGCAACTTTTGTAGCTGATGCTTTCTATATAAAATCTTGTAATTTTCCAGAATTAAGATTGTGTTTTTATTGAAGAAATACTGCTTGAACATGTGGTCTGGCTGGCAAATAGCAAATCTTCAGAAAGAAGACTAAAGTATTTTGGTGTTCTTCCCCCTCCCAGTCCCCCCGAGCCAAATATCTTTGGATTAATTCCATAAAAATGCTGCACATCTGTGGATTACCAGACTCTTAACAGTTACCTGTCTGGTACTAGATCATGCCGATCCTTCAGACAAGAGTGTGTGTGTGTGTGTAAAAATAATTAATTGCACTGTTGATTCCTTTTCTAAGTGATGACACTAGAGCATGGGGCTAAGAGAAATTTGCTTTTTGTCCTACCTCCTCAGATGATTTACACTACAAGGCAATTCTCATTAAGGAAGTCGATCAAATAACCTGGTTTATATAAAGCTCAGTCACAGCTGGTAAGGATTATGTACAGAACAAACCCCGATGTTTGTTTTCATGTGTTTAGATTTCTAAAAGCCATTAAAGAGACCTAAGCTATGTTCTGGATGCCCTTCCTGTAATTAATACATAATACAGAGAGCAGTGGGATATAAAGGACTGCTCATCTCACCATGACAAATGTTCAGTGGCAACGCAATGAGCTTGAAGCGTTCCCAGTCTTCAGGGTGGAAAACGAGACTGGCCTTGCAGTGTTCTTTGAGTACTCATAAATGGAGAGTTTAGTAGCCAAAGCATCCAAGGAATCACAAAATTGCGACTCTGGATGGGAGCGCAGCCTGCCAGCAGCTCCATCTGATTCACAGTAAGGGATATCCAGGCTGGGACTACTGACTGATTGCAGGGGAGGGCAGTGGGGGTGGAAAGAAGGCAGAAGAGAAGGGAAGGAAAAAGAGAAAACTAGTGCTGCAGACAGTCAGCACCATGTGAGATAGACCAATAGCGTGACGTTTTGTTTGGAAATTTGCTGGCAGCCAGCACCGCTTGAGCATCAACGCCGCTGGCGTTTCGGATGAGCCACTTACTCTCTAAGCAGCAGCTGTCTGCTCTTGGGGTTGCAGCCTCTGCACAGGTCTGTTGCAGCAGTCTGGCACCTTGCTCGTCAGAACAGCTACGGTGAAGTTTGTGCGGGCAAGAGAACATTGCAGAGATGGGTGTGTGGAAAAAAAAGTGGTGTTGGTGCTTCTTGGACACTCCGGAGAAGCGACATCCCACCTGAATGTTGTAGCCAGATACAAAATGGCTACAGAGTGGCGGTGCCGGAGAGATTCTTCTCCTCAGCCAGAATCTGTCTCTTGTCTTTTTTGGTCCAAATGTCATCAGCCAGTCCTCAAGCATACATAGCGTGTGTCTGTAAGAAGCATTGCCATCATTTTTTTCTATCTAGTTATACGGTACATATATTTTATAAAGATGCAGCAGTACAGCTCCTAATGCCTTTTAAGCCAAGGGTTCAGCCATAGAAGAGAATCCTCTTCTAGTGGGTCTGAATGATAAGCCTGAGAGGATGGGAAAACACCTACTTTCTGAGCGTCTATTTCTCCTTCCTCTCTATTAAGCAAAGAGAAACAGATTAGTGCTTGTTTCAGGTTCGTAACAGGGAAAACAAAGGGCACTATAGGTGACAATTAATTAATTAATTAGAGGTAAAACTATGTTTCCCTGCAAATATTTTAAACTGATAATTAAAGTTTGAGGGTCTCAATTTATGGCACTTGGCAACTAAGATGAATACACTTGTTTTTCTTCACTGAAGTATAAACTGCTTTCCTTGCTTGAGAAGCATCCTGTTTTCTTTAAGTTGAAGTGTGTTTCGAACTTGTTTTCATCCTGAGGATTCACTTTGCCTTAATAAATTCTGTTCCTCACCAACTGCAGATGTTGAGGCTGGTGTCGCAGTGGCCAGGATGTTTTCTTTCCTTTGTCTGTCTGTCTCCCTTTGCCATTGAAGCTTTTTTTAAAAAAAACCCACCCATTCACTTCATAGTATTTTCTATGGGGGACAAATGACCACCCCTCTGGCACAATGCTGCTTTCATACTGCTTTATGGATCTGTATTACTAATTTTATTTTCTTATTATTTACTTTATGACTAGTACAGGCTTTTCTTTACGTCAGAGGACAAATTCCTGTCCCAGGTGACCTCACTTCTTGTCATACAGGAGGCTGCCTTGCCATGTCATTTCATCTGGGCAGAGAAGATGGAATACAAATGAGAGCTTGCTGGAAAGCAATGCAGGAGAAATGTTTTTGTCTAGCAGTTGT
The DNA here is from genome assembly GCA_026212715.1 of Elanus axillaris. Lineage (NCBI taxonomy): Eukaryota > Metazoa > Chordata > Aves > Accipitriformes > Accipitridae > Elanus > Elanus axillaris. The sequence goes on along the minus strand of JANZLQ010000078.1, from coordinate 2,643,812 downwards.
CATTTGCCACAAGCTACTCTGCACAAAAACTTGCATGGTTTAAAATTAGGTTGCAGTTTTTAGCACCGTGTGGGTGCAAAAAGTAGCAAAGATCCTTTAAGGGTCTGCTCTGCACCTTGCTGAGCAGGTAGCGTGGGTCTGTGCAGGAGCATGTTTGTACACTTGCATGTGTAAATTTGGGCACCTATGTATGCACCCATCTGGAATAAATTGGGCTCACATTTTCATACGATCAGACAAATAAACCTGTGACTGGCAGTTAAATGTCTTAGATGTCTGTTACCTAAGGCTGAAAACACAATCTGGCTTTCCACTTCACCTCTCTTGGAATGATGTTGGGAATGGTACAGGATGCCTGTACTCGACTAGTCTGTCAGTATGCTCAGTAATACTCCATACATCCAGCAACCTTCTCCGTTGTGACTGTTGTGCCTGCAAACAGTTACAGTGACTTGTTTTTATGATTAGAAAGCATAAAAAAAGAGAGGATGTAGGTTTCCCTTGGATGAGCTGCATTAAAAATAGTGCAGTGTCCTGGCACTGGCTCTTTGGAGTAAGGAAATGCCATTACAGGAGGACCTTTTTGGGCCAGGCAGTGTGCAAACACCTCATAGCAAATAGTCCTGGTGGTCAGAGAGCTTGCGGTGCCAATAGACAAGGCATGTGTTGGGAGAAGGAGCTCAGACTGAATAAACAAGTGATGGCAGCAAGTACCTTGCTAGGGCCAGGGTTATTTTTTGCTTTGTTTGGGTTTTTTTTTGTCTGGTTTGTGATGGGTGTCAGTTATATGACAAGAGGACTGAAGTGAGTTCGAGGAAGAGAAAAAAGAGTAAGTGAAACTTGGAGAAGCAGCTGTGAGGGCATTGCTTCTTGGCACAAGGAGCAAACCCAGGGGCAACACGCTGAGAAGTTTGGAGAAGAGGGTAGGAGCGGAGGGAGAGGAAGGTGTTGAGGAAGGCAGCAGGCATGGCTGGAGTGACAGTGGTGACCGCCCCGGGGTGAAATGAGGGAAGGCGACCTGGGCTTGCTCGGGGTGAGCCAGAGGCACTGAGTTGTCTGAAC
>JANZLQ010000078.1:2623304-2633682 GCA_026212715.1 Elanus axillaris | reverse complement strand
GAAGAAAACCTAATGATAAAAGGTTATTATTCCCCACCCCCCCCCCCCCGCCATGTTTACAAACATTAAGGATTGCATACCTGCAAGCCCCTGTGAATCTGATAGAAAAATTATGATCAGTTAAGAAAACTGAAAAGGTTTATCCAGAATGAGCACACCTAGGAGACATAAAAGGAAATTCAAATATGTACTAATTGGTCCTGTTTTTGTAGAAACTGATCATCTGCAGTTTTATTTGGTTGCTGAAGGATGTAGACTTTCATTATTAGGTGGTTTGAATGAGGTAGTATAGAGCCAGCAGCAGAGCTGGGGTTAGAGCTCAAGACATCATGTCACTTCTGTACTCTATTTGCCAGTCATTTATCCCCATAAAGGAAAGAAAGAAAAAAAGAAGAAAAAAAGCCTGGTTTGTTAATAACCAATACTGTTGATCTGTATGTTACAAACCTCCAAGACACTAAGCACACTAACTGTTTTGGATTTTTACTGGGAATGGCTCAGCAGCCTTTGAGGTGGTGATCCGTGTTTCTCACCACAGCTTTACTTGGGCAGGATGTTGAGATACTCTATTGTACTTACCGTCCTGTGCATCATGCCTTTGATTTTTTTCTGAGAGAGGTACCAGTATTACAGGTTCTACATGGCAGTGCTGCAAAGGCAGGAATAATATGAAGACAGAAGAAAGTAATGACAGAAAAGGTTAGAAAACCTTTTTAATGGTACAGGTAATAAAGCTCTGGAGAAGGCTGCTGTAGGAGATTATGAACTTCCCATCACTAGGAGTTTTTAAGAAGATGTCTATCAGGAACAATGCTGGTGTAGTTTATACTGTCCTGGGATGAGATGGCCTCTCTCAGTCTCATCTCGCCCTTCTGCAGGGTGTTGTGTGTTGCATTGGTAACCTACAACAACTGCCTCACCTCAGTCATCAGGCCTGGCCATCTTTCAAGGTAACAGGCAGACTAAGGATCCCACTGCAGTGCTTTTCTGGACTTTTCAGGAATTTTTCCTTGGGAAGGTCTTTTCCTAAGAAGCAGGAGTGGTTTGGCAGACAGGCTCGGACACCACTTGCTGTCTGTCAGCCCTGAGGCTAAGTGTCCTGGGAGTCTTAAGTTTCTGCACAGCCCATAGGAATCCTCCAGCCCTTAATGGATGGTGCCTTTTCACCACTCTGAATGCATTAGGCCTCCTTCAAGAGAGCTGTGGAGAGAAAAGAGGAGCTTGTGTTTGCATTAACGTAGGTCTGGGCATACCTCACGTGTGACTGTACTTGGTCAGAGGTGCAGTATCTGGCACAGAAACTCCATCTTCCTCTGAATTTGGGTTGCTGATGCCTGCTGCAAGCTGGAGGACGGTAGCACAAGGAAGGACCGGGGAAAACATGGTTCAGGACAGGGTTGTCTCACAGGAAGGTGGAGTCATCCTGAAGACGCTTGCCTTTGCGCAGCTTTAGTCAGAGTTCTCAAAAGTTAATTTTTCACAAACATCTGAGGAATTTAAAGTCTTGCTGAAGGTTACTGAGCACTTTTCTCAAGCATCTGTTTCTTCAGAGACAACCAAAGTCTATGTGAAATATGTTCTGCAATGAGGACTGGGTGCAGTAGCAAATGCCAACTGAATTTTTTGGGCGGAGCTTACTTGCATTTTGACTAATACTGTGTTCTTTGGCTTTCAAAAAATTGCTGTGTATCAAAAAGTGGAATTTTAAATGTCTGAAGAAAGGGGGACCCAACCCCCTGCAGATAATTTATGTTGTCCAGAAGGGAAGAGATGCGTGAGGAGAGATGCTAGCAGTCTTTTGTCTCTGTATCCCCAAGTGTTTTTTTCTACTGTCTTGTTTGAAAGTGGATTGTGTGTGAAGGGTATTTAAAAATATCCAAACTGATCAAAATCATCTATGGCATAGAGGCAGAAATAGCCGGGAAAACAAACAGACCGGAGATGAAATATGGATGAGATAGACATACCAGTGTTTCATGAAAGAGAGGGCTTAAAACCAAAAGCCAAGAAACACAAATATAGAGAGTTAAAGTACAGATACTTTATGATTCACGTTACTGTCTTCAATTAACTACGATATAGAATTGCACGATTTTTTCCTTTCAAAAGAGAAATCCATCTCCTTGCTTATTTTTCCACTTGCTGCTTTCTGTTTAAGTTAATTCAGCAGTAATTGGATACACTGTGTCTAATTCTTAATAAATCAACGGAACTTTATAGTGATATTGACAGTGGCTTTGCTAGCCCCATTGTTTCTATCAAGAGTTTTATTCTGCTTCAAAACAATTTGCTGTGAACGCCCTTGTTTGTTTGCCACACTAGGCTTTGTTCTGGCTGAAAACTTTGATTTATAACTGTATATAATTGATGGCTGTGGGGTAGGTGGACTATAGCTATTGCTCCTCCTCTTTTAATCTAGCTTTGCGTAGAAATCCATGTAGTGGAGCATTCTCAAGGGAACCAGGCTGGGAAATTTTCTGTATACCCAATGGGAGGCCATTAATCATAGTGAAGAGTCTCTTACTGGCTGCAAGCATGTTTGTGAAAGTCAGGAAAACAAAAGTGGACCACCTCAAAATGACTGATCAAGAGAATAGATGTTAAAGCCAATGTATTCATTGTGATACATAAAAAAAAACAACAAAGAAAAAAGAATAGTTTATGCATTGCTAATTACATTGAAGCATATTTATTCAGATAGATTTAGCACATTTAAAAATATTTCATAGAGTAATAAATGAGTGTAACTTTAGATGTTAGAGATCAGAATCCTAGGAGAATGAAATAAAAGATTTGCTGATTGCTACTGTTGATTTGAAAGAGAAACTTTGAAAGCAACAGATAAGAAATGCCCAGTGTTTGCTGAATGTGTGTCAGAGCCGAGCTGGTTAGAGAAGCGTGCTAAAAAGTCTGAAATGTTTAGTGAGATTTTGATGAATATTTATCACAGAAATGTCTCATTCAAAACAAACAAACAAACAAACAATTTTAGGGAAGTTAGCAAATAGTTTTTTCCTGCAGCTTGTGTGTTCTGGCTGTGACCCAGTGCAGGCAAGGAAGCACCTGAGAGCACCTGCAAGCTCTCAGAGGTGGTACTCGCGTGCTTGCTGTGAACCCCAAAAAACATGTTTTCAGGACTGGGGTCTCAGTGTTTCTGTAGGTCCTGCTGTCTGTTCGTATGCTTCTCAAAAGTCTGCTGCTCAGATGCAAACCTAATGGGTTCCAGTTGTGACCATTCAGAAGGTATTTTTACAAGAAAGTGATTGTGCTAGGATTTGAGTGTAAGTTGGATATGAGATGGACTTACAGGAGGTATTTTTGTGATTAAAAATTTCTGCCCAGCAGGGAGAAATGAAGGAAGTAGAGAGGCTCAAATGCAGTTTTTAAGCAGTGACAGTCTGGATCTTTTCCCATATAAATAATGATGAAGTATAGGAAGAGAGATATTGTCATATGATGTAACAACATTAACTTTATTTACTAGACAAACAGGGTTTTTTTACTTTAGAGGCTAAATTTAATGCAGTCAAAGGTAATGCTACAGTTTGTTTTCTCATGAACCTGTGGTACAGCAGCATACTTAAATCAGTTACCTTGCCTCGCAAAAACTCTTTAAGTGAAGCTTCCTATGCAGTGATTTCAGCCTATGTACTTTAAAAGGGTTACTAAAATTCTTAATTTCCATGAATAATGCTTAAATATGAAAATAGAAATAGTGCTTTCCATAAATTATAATCCACTGTTTTGATAATCTGATAAAGTAAGATGGAAACATTTTCTCCAGAAATTGGTACAGTAAAACTACAACTCATCCTGACAAGGTAGTTATAAAGTTAAAAATTGCATTGCAAGCAGTAACTTAAGTCTTAATATAAAATGCAGAAGAATTAATGTTCAGTCTGAAACATTAAATATATTTTTTTATTAATTTATACTAAATTTATGGCAATGAGGAAAAGGAGTAAGAGTCTAACTTAGATTTGGTATTTTTTTTAAGATCAAGGGGAAAAATAAGCTTTCCTGTGATTAAAAGAAAAAAAATCTACCTTAGTCTGTCTTTTTTACTATTTATGGAAAGGGATTCATTTTAGCTGTATGTTCTGCATTTTCCAGTATTTTATCCGCTATTTATTCAATACTGTTACACATATTAGAATGACTTAATTTTTTTTTTCTTGTACTAAAATGAAACCAAAATACAACCTATGTCCCAAAGATGTATATTCATGCTTGACATAAAGCACATATTAATATCTGGTTATTTCAAGTTAAGCATATGCTTAAGCTGCTCTCAGCAGAGATGGCTTATCTGAGCTGCAGCTTAGTTTTGTTATAATTTGTTAAATGTACTTTGTTAAATTACAGCCTTGTCAAACTGAGTGCTGCATCCTTTTTTAATGGTGTTCCACATGTGGATGTAGCGCTGCCTCTAATCTTAAATCCCTTTTAATTACTGCCCCTTCACTTGTTTTCTTATTTCCTGGCATGGTGGAAGTCCAAGCGAAATGAAGTCCAGGCTTAAGTGTTCATCTCAACTATTCATCTTAGCTTTCCTTATTGTTATGTTTACGCAGAGTTTTATTAGACTCATGGGATCAAAATGTATTCCCTTATTTTTACAAAAAATGAATAGCCTTTGTATGTCCTTCACATTTAAAGTAAACACAGTGAGTTTTTAAAGTGTTTTTTTCAACCACTAAAATATGGCCTTATATTCTAAGTATAAATCATAATTTCATTATCAACAGAGAGCAGTCCAAAGCAATATATATGTATAGTTGAATGATATAAGTGGCATGTGTGTGTAAAATGTATTCCCTTGCCCAAGCAAACACTTCATAACAACATGAGTGAAAAGGTGTATTTAAAAAACGAAGACTTAAAGCATGTTACTTATAAGTTATATGGAATGCAGTTTTTGTAAAATATGAAGCTTACTGGATATGATCCAAACCAGCTGAACTACGTTAAAAGGCATAATAAACAGTCATAGCTTTGCATGCAGTTATTTAATTGGCAAATAGATTTTTCTATCACTGTCACTGGCAATAGCAGCCATTTGATACCAGGGCTTGGATTAAATGTTTCATCAGTAGTGCCTATTTAAGGATCTTTATGGAACAACAAGTTAGTCCCCTGGGCAAGCCCATGTCAACTGCAATAAAGAGATCCACACAAGTGAACGAGATGTATTTTTGCAGGATTTACAGGGAGACTAGGATTTGCTTTTCTGTCTGGATGCTTTCGAAGGCTGCTTCCCGTTTTGTTTAACAACAGTGTCTGCTGGTGGCAAATATTGAATACTGAGCATTGCACATCCAAAGGATTTTTTATAATTTTCTTGTGCAAATGGATTTATAAGCGGTTGTCATCTTTCTGGAAATTGGTGAGTCTCTGATAAAAGCAAATGTTGAAGGATTTAGGTAGGTTAAATTTTCTGGTAAATATTCTGCATCTAGACTAAACCTGCTGATACTCCAAGTAGCTGCCTTGTTTTTTTCTTTCTCATTCAGAAAAAATCCCCAAACCCCCAAATACCTCCCTCCCTGTTTTAATACAGGGAAAATGTAATGTCTGTGGATTTCAAGATTGCTTGACTTTATTTAGTCCGCTATCCTGCTCCCAGGGTGCTCATAAGTTCTGTGCATGTAGTTAATCCTTGCTGCAATGTTTTATAATTGGTGCGTATAATATATACATTTGTCATTTTATAGAACGTTGGTTGAATTTAGAAGCATTTTTAAATTTAATTTCAAATATGTATCTGTGTTTGTCATGGAACCTGAGTCTGTTCTTCTTGGCAGCTATATTAATTTTTCCCTAGTTGATTTTAATACAAGCTTTTTGTTTAATATTTTGTCTTCCAGAAATTCTTTAAGAACAAGGAAAAATACATAACATAGTTGAAACTGATTACATCTAGTATTCATTTTCACGTCTGTGTAAGCGTGCTGGGCATAAATTTGAGTCTCAGCTGTTCATTGGCATCTTTTTGATCTGCACTGATGATACTGTGTCTAACCTCTTGAGCTGGGTTACCTCTGAAAAGTGGAGAGCAAATGCCTCTGAGGTTGAATTAAATGAGCCGTTTGCAACAAATGCAAACTCTGGTGAATAAGCATCTTTCAGGCTCACTTGAAACAGTTCAAACTTTTGTTCACTGACTGTTCTCCAGTGTGAAGGACAGCTTGCACTACCATTACTTAAAGAATTGTTTCTGGGATTCTGGTGAGAGTAAGACTAGTCCCACTACACACACTTGGCAGTTTGTATTCTCAAGAAGTAATATATATATATATATATATACACATATGTCTGTGTACCAATTATAGATCTCTCCATATATATTTATACATATATGTTTATAAATTTATATAATTTATATATTTAGAGACATATATTTAAAAATCAGTAGGTTTTTTTACTCAAACACACTCACCTAACAAGACTCTTCATTGTGTTTTTATCATACATAGGGAAACAAAAACCACACCTAAGTAACTCGTAAAGCTAGAGATACCAAGTCAGATTCCTGCCTGTACAGGGGCCCTTTTACACCAGCTGGTAGTGCAGAAATGCTTCTAAGTAGTAGTGTAGTATTCTACATCCACCAGAAGATCTTTAGAGTCATGTCAGTGTAAAAGGGCATAAGTACAATGCACACTCAAGAGTTGTAACTGCAAATTTGTCTATGCAAAATGGAAAAGGGAAGCAAGGGAGCAAGTGCATCGCTCAGCCAGCCCTTCTTCCCTCCCCTGAGCTCTTCTCCCTCTCCCTCTTCTTAGTCCCTGTTACCTTCTGCATCATCCTGAAGACCTGACAACCAGCATTAACTCAGATCTTGTTTGTGGGTTTTGTAGTCATGCATTTAGATGATTAATGTAGGGCTGTTCTGGCTTTCATAACTTGTCTCATATGTGGTTCTTTTCTGGATTGGTGTAAATAACGGGTGTTTTCATGATACAACAGTGTCTGGGAGATAATGTCTTTCTGTTCGACTTAGGTCTGTCCTGTTTGTGGTTGCTTTAAAGAGAGCATTAGGTTTTATCTAGGGACTGTAAAAGTGAAATCCTTTCATGCCTACAGTATTATCAGTATTTTAAAAAAAACAACACAAAAGGAACCAATGCTTTCTGGTTTGAGCTGAAGTCAAGTCTCTTCTACATTTCACAGTGGCATCGAAATGGAAAGGTCTCTTAACTCTGCTTTATTTACACCAGTACTGAGGAACAGCATCCTGTGTAACTCTGAAAAAACTATTGCTCTGTCCTTGAAATCAAGACCTCAAGACTCTGTCCTCCCAAAAGACTTGGAGGGAATCATCTAACTAATCAGCTATTGACTGGACAGCAGGTGGAGATTGCTTAGTTTATTGATAAATCATCAAACAAGTGGATAGAAAAAAAGATGCTTGTGGCTAATCTGTGTGTCTGTGTACTTAAAACCTTGAATTGTCTTCTGCCCTTGTGGTTTGGTGTGCTCCTTTCAAGGTGGCAAAGATTTTTGTGGCAGCAGCTATGTTTCTAGAGCCAAGCCATTTCAGGATTTGACCATCTCTGGAGACTTCGCATGCTGTCGCAGAAGAAATAATACCACGTCATCATCATAGTGACTAAATAAATCTGCCCTGTTCCCTTCTTCCTCACGAAGAGTGCACATCCGTAGCTTTCTGTGCTCTCCCTGTAGGCTGCTTGTGCCTTCCTCTGTGACTCAAGGAGGCATGGGATGTGCATCAATTTGCATGATGGTTCAGGCTTGTAACCTGGAGTGCGATGACTGCTAATGTGTTTGTTGGGTAGGTTTTTCTGCTTGTACAGATTAATGACCCGATTCAGAAGCCGTTCTACATGCTGGACTCCTGCTGATTTCTGTTTGTGCAGAGCTGCTAGGGAAGCTAACTTTGAGCATATATCCTGGCATAATTTATTCAGGGTCCAGTCCTGGTGCCCAGCCGGAGTTCAAATAAGAATAAACTGGCCTTCCCATGAAATCCTTCCTTCTCTCATCTTGAGGCAGAAATTTTTTCTGCCTGCCAAAGGAGGTGCACCCTGAGCACTCTGGGCATGGGTAGAGGTCTCTGTGGACCTTTGGTACTACTCCAGGCCCTTCTTCAAGCTGCTGCAGACCAGTTCAGAGACAAGAAGTATTTGCTTCTCTCTAAGTTGTCATGTCACGAAATTGAGAGTAGCTGCAGTATTTTGAGGAAGAATTTAGCGTTTCCTCCATAAATTTATTGCACCCTTTTATTTGCACCTTTAAAACACTCCAGGTTTTCTTGAAATTCAACAACTGAAGGGTCTATTCCCTTGTTGAGGCTTGTTGAGGCCTCAATCTTCCATGCTTCTGGTGGTTGGCAAGCTGCCTTGTATGGACCCTTAGCTGTCAGGGGGACAGTCGTGTGACGGGTCAGCCCGGCTTGAGGAAACGGTTGTCTTGCCTGTAGGTGAACGAAGAGTAGCTGTGCATGTTGTCTCTCTGTCGGTATCTATAGGGCTTCACCACCTGACCCCATCCTCAGCTGTCTATATGTATATGGGTCTCACTAAGTACCGCTTAGTGACTTAAGTATGAGTTTTACTGTTAGAAAACCTGGATTTCTATCTCCTAGAAATAGTCATAATCCTGAAAATCCATGGAAACCTAGTTTTCTAAGAATTTAAAGATCCTATTTCTAGCCAGGTTGAACTGCAGTATACTTGAACTTAAATCATTCCTGGCGTCTCGCCAATACGCTTTTGAGGAGAAATTCTTCCTTGCAGAAGGCGGTTGAAGTGCCTTGGAGATTTGTAATGCTAGAAGTAGCCAAGGTGAGGATGGATTAGTAGGTAGAGTGCAGGTGCGTGTTAAATGCAATTTATCACATGGATACCACCCTCCAGGTATGTGCGTGGGTGGATGGGTTGAGAGATGCCTACCTAAAGCTTTTAACGTGCTCAGTCAACACTTAATTCAGAGGATTTTCACAGTTTTCACTGCTTCTAACAGCATTACTGCGGTCATAGTTTCACACAGATTAGCTATTCTTGAACAGGTTTTCCATTGTGTTACATGTAGGCACTTTTCTCTGCAGAATCATTCAAGTGTGGATGCCTTTTCTTTCCATCTAGTTGTTGCAACAGACATACCTATTGTGACTGCTGAGAGGTTATCACTGCCTGGTAGGTAGTATTGTGACTTCTTGTAGGGGATTTCATCTTTGGTTTCATGCACATATTTATGGAGAAGACTCATGTCATGAAAATCTTTGTGTGTCTCCACCATCTCATTTTCCAGCGGCACTGGACAATTAGATTCTGATCTTACATATATATTAGTGTGACACTGTTGAGTCATCAGTGGATTTAGTTGTGATGAAATCCTTAAGACTGAGTTACCTGACTTTGTAACTTGCATTTGGCTTTGTACTGTCTCCCAAGAATATCTATTTGCATTTTCGTCAGAGACTTCGGAGACAATAGCTTTTCAGATATGAGAAGTAACAGCAATAAACTGCTTTTGCAAATCCTCCTACAAGCTGCTTCTCTTTCCTTAAACTTCATGCTTAATAGTTGCTGGTAAATATTCTCTCTTTTCATCAAAATAACTTGTAAAGAACAGTGATTTTATAGACTTCATGCTAAAACTGCATAGATCTGCTCAGCTAGCTGTGTTATAGATGCTAATTGACTGCAATAGAAGAATAAACAGGGGAGGTATAAATCTGAAAATACTGCGAAAGTCAAGACAAAAGTGACTGTGATTTTGAAATGAAGCTGTGTCTTTTTTGGTCATGGATGGGTGAGACTGAATTCATTTAATGCCAATAGCAAAGCATCATTGTCTTCAACTGGTCTGAGATTTTACTGTAATGGGTGCGGTAAGAGAGATGTGACATTTTCACTTTGATACCTGAAACCACAAAAAAAGAAAATCTTGTGGTTTCTTTTTCTGTTACCATGTAGACTCTACCTCGTTTTTTTTCCAGAGTTCATTTCATCCCTCACAGCTGAGCTGAAAAATCAAATACCAAATCTGATACGCTCACATTCCATGTGGAAAAGAAAGCCTGGATTTGGAGTCAGTCCTACCTCTGAATAAATAGAGCCTACTTTTCAAACAAACCTATGCTGATTAATAATACACTCCTGTATTCTGCCAAAGTAAATTTTGCATAAGGGTTATAAAAAAAACCCACATGAAACTTGGTAATCTGCAGTATGTTTTAATTTTGTTTAATATGAACTTCACATTTAGGGAGTCAGGGCTATACTGAAACAGTAAAGAAGCTGCATCTGCCACTGCCTATGGGAATTCCTGCATTTTTCACTTTTGTCTGGTTTTTGGTTTTGTGGGTCTTTTTTTTTTTTTTTTTTTTTTTTTTTTTTTTTTTCAAAAAAAA
>JANZLQ010000078.1:2607547-2623204 GCA_026212715.1 Elanus axillaris | reverse complement strand
TTTTGGTTTTTGGGGTATTTTTTTTTTTTTTTTTTTTTTTTTGCTTTTCCAAGAAAAATGCAAAGTCCAAAGCTTTGATTCCTCCTTTTCTTCATGAGCAACATACCTTTAGTTTAAAAGGGAAAAAGTAAAGAAGCATAACAATTTTTAAGCCATTAATGTGTGTTTATGATACAAAGTTAAAGTGCCTTTCTCCTGATATCAGCACTCTTGTTAAGACGGATACAAAGCCTGTGCAAGCAAATGGATGCAAGTCAGGGCTTGAGCATTGTGGGCAGACTAACTTCTAATGGTCTCTGTTGGGAATTTACGCTTCTGCTGAAATTTTGAGCTTTGAGCATGGTGTTATCATTGGCTTAATGCAGTCAGGATTTTGTTTCTTTGGACTGAGGCATGCATCCATGGTGAGATTGCAGTGGGAAGAAATGTGAGTTCAGACGAGTAAGATAATGTGGTGATAACATTGTGGTAGTAGTAAGAAAAATGTGTACTTTGTAGTGGACATAAACAGTTAAAAATTAATACATTTGTATTTCGTGATTTTTCATGGTTGGCCTGAATGTAAGAACACTAATGCATTGTACAGTGGTGATTTCTTTTAACACTGGCAGCACCGTCCTCAGTGAAAGCAAGGAATCATTTTGCAACTCTTCATATATCCATTTGTCAAGCTTGACCATGTTTTGTATTTATTCAGGAATTATTACAGTGTAGCAAAAGGTGAAATTTTTGCTATGATATGTAATCAGTTCATCTGCTGGCTGGTGGATCAAGCTATGCAGAGAAGCAGTTAAGACATCACTCTCGTCTTAGCTGTTTGCATTAGTTTTACATCCAGCTGCTTTGCTTCAGCTAGTGCCCGGTTCTGCTGTGCTCAATTCAGTAAATCATGGCTAATAAACAGCAATTTGTTAATGTGACGACATACAAAAATATAACAGTATATATAGGGCTATGGTTTTTACATGCTAATGAGCTCTCTGTTCTCTTCCTTATTGTATAATTCTTCCCCATTGCCTTTCTGTGATGGAAGTGCTCTGTTCACAGCTTCTGCCATGTGCAATGTCCCCATGGAGACCGCGTGTGGCGTGCACCTCCGTTTTTTGTAGCTAATAAGATCCTAGATGCTTATAGAAGCTTCTCTGAGACATATTGTAAAAGATACCACTGAAATGAATACTTTGCTAGATTACCTAGTATAAAAAAACAATAGTGATAGATGTTTTCTACTTTGTGGAAGTAGGGGGAGAGGTGAGGGGCCTGTTTATGATATTGTGAGCTTTAACAGTGTATATTCAAAGAAATTTTCTTTTTTTTTTGCCTGGTGAGGATGCCGTCTGTCCTATTTACATTCTTTTTCTTCCTGCTTAGAATCGCTTTCTTTTGTTAAAGAAGGCTGCTGTACTTGCGTTATTGACTGGTGAGGTATCCAAGTGCTAAGTTTGCAGTTTCTGCGAAAGCTGTTTGGTTCTGATTATATCCAGTTCAATCTGTTCTGTAACTTGGTCTCCTTTCCTATTTACTGTTGTATACCTTTATTTATAAGTATCTTTTTTTGTACTCTTTTTTTGTATGCCTGGCTCATAAAATCACAGCCAGAAGTACAAGCTTTATGACTATAAAACAAGTCATGCCTACCTTGTAGACTGTGTCATCTGCTGTGATGTTGTATTCTATGTATTATCAATTTTACTGTAAGAGGAAAATTAGAGCATGCATTTTCCACATGAAGAAATCAAATGTAATCTAAATGCAAACCACAGGTTTTATTGCACAGTAATATTTGATAGCACTGCTATTACTAATCCCAGCATGACAAGAAACACAGCATAGTTATGAAGTTCACAGCGCTCATTTTTTAATGGTCTTTTTTGGTTAGGAAAGCCACAAAGCCAGGACAGATTGTTTGCCAGTTGTAGTCTCAGACTTGCAGAAGTATTAGTGGAATACTGTGTATTTTACAAATTATTTCAGGTCTGACAGGAATATGTATCCTTCATCATTTCCGTGAAAACATTATTGACTAGTAAAAATAGAATGAGATAATTAACCATATCCAGTAAATACTTTGTTATCACTGCCTTTGCTACTGTAGGGTACTTTATGGGGAATTCTACTTTTTTTGTGTTTAGGGTTTTAACATCCACAGTCAAAGAAATAAAAGGCAAATGATTGTGTTACAGTAGAGTACGTCTACCTCCCAGCTGGGGAGCACACTGCCACTGGTCTCGTAGGTTATACAGAACTACTAAGATGACAGTGAATGAGCTTCTTTCAGTGCCCCACTAAATGTGTTATGTTCATGTAAGAGCCCATGTTTTTAGTCAGCTTTGGTAAAAGAGCCAGAACTGACTTTATAACACAGTGATAACTTAGGGAGTATTAGGCAGGTGTGGTGTTTGGGTGTATTGGATATTAACTGACACAGACGAGATGGGAATATATTCTGCCTTCTTGAGATGTGTGTTTTTCCGTGACAGCTACTGAACACTGAGTAACTGTGGGTGCAGAGTCCATAAAGGCTGAGCTGGACTCAGCTGTGATTAAATCGGTTGCAATTAAAAGTGCATTTAGTATGTTTTCCGTTTCATGCCCAAAGAACATTTGCTATGTATAGTTGATCTCATGTTCTCTTATCATGTGTGTATGTCCTCTACGTAGTTAAGAGTTACCAAAGTTGACCGCAGCCTGGGATGTAAAAACAGATGCAAGTACGACGTGCAGTTGCAACTGCAGGGGGGATTCGGAGGCTGCTTATTGCCCAAAGAGAAATTTGGCTAAAGCCTGTGGCATGATACCCATTTTCAGATGATAAGTAGTACTGAGTATTAATCCTCAGCAGTTGTTACGAACTCATGGTATCCTGAAGTCAGAACCATTGTCCTGTCTGATACATCTCTGAATTGATACTTTAAACTTCGAGTGAAGAATGCTGCCTAGCACATCATGGATATTGCTGTTTCTATCAGATAAAATTTCCTTACGGACCTCTGGTTCTGAAGCAGGGATCTGAATCAGGTGTACGGGACACGTCAGACCAGGAGAAGAGCAGGGCTACCACACAGGCAGGCACTTCGTGGGGCTGGTCTCTGGTCCTTGGGCATCAGGTCTGCCACTGTTCCCTGAGTCTGTAACTGTAAATGGGAGAGGAAAAGGGAAGGGAGTTTAATGGAAGAAGTGAGGAACTTGCCATCATTTGAAGTCTTTTCATTTATATGTAGAGATTTGCATTAATACAGGTTTTGGGGAAAAATACATGCCCCATGTTTACGGTAGGCCAGGCTGTATAATGATAGTGGCCTCCTGCTTTGCTCTCCTGAGTTTATAGTGCTTTTCTATCTAGTTAGGGTTTTCTTGCCTTTTCATTTAATCTGTTAGTCTCTGGGCATCCAGTCCTGTTCCTGTTAAGGGGATATTAGCAAGATACCTGGAAGGAACTGGCTTACTTAAATGATACACACTGTAACTTAAGATAAAACAAATCAAATTCAGAAGTAATATCACTGGTACTTATGTACATGTAGCTTTGATCATATCTGTTTGGTTCAGTGTTATTTACTATTGGTGATAATGGTTTGTCTGCTTTATCTTCTCCACTCTGTCAGTAGTTTTGCCTCTGTCCATATTCGGTTGTCTCAATTAATAATGCTTTTAGTTCATTGATTTTACTTTCCAGGTGGCTGAACTTGAGCTGGCCAACTTTTCCTTTGTGCAGTTTTTCTAAATCTTCCTTGCAAATACTCACCCCTTTTCCTTCTGAGAGAAAGCTAAGAAATTTTTATTACCTCTGATGGCAGTGTCCAGTTAGAGGACAGAGAGATTTTTGAGAGAGTTAAGGCCTATGTGTTCCACTAAAACTCTCTTTCCTAAGGAGATCTTTACTTTCAAATAGGCTGTGGTTGTGTCTTGCTCTTCTGAATGCAGCTATAGCCAGCCTTTTAGTTGTACTGATAGAGCTAAAGTAATGGACCACACTGGGGTTTGGTTTTCATTTAGTTTGTAGTATTAGCTTTCCATACTAAAGCAGAGAAAATTAAAACCTTGTGTGTGTGTGTGTGTGTGTGTGTGTGTGTGTGTGTGTGTATGATTGGGTCTTTTGTGCTGGGGGTAAGTTAAACCAAGGATTTTAGGTCTTCCCAACATGGCATCATTTTGTTGCTGGAAACCTAGAAATCTCTGAAATACTGTGTATAAGGCTGCTGGAAATGTCACTGTGGACATTAGCAGGTAGTACACCCCCATCCAGTGAGCCTTTCAGTCACTTTTCAGTCACGGCATCCTCCTGAACCTGAGTCCAGCTGACCTCGTAGCTTGATTTACGCACTTCTGCACTCGTTTTTGTTGACACCTTCTGAAATATATTCCCCTCATGTAGTCCTTCTACTGGTTAGATGGTCATGGGAGCAAGTCCCTAGTTCCCAAAAAAAGCAATGTACTGTGTACACATGTACCAGCTGTGCTATTTTTTAATATGCTTTCCTTTATCTAAATTTACAGTGAATGTTGTACAAGTACCTCAAAACATACTTTCAGAGCCTACATCTCTTTTACAGATGCCAGTGAGAACAGCATGTGCTTTGATTTTTTTCAACTGTCTCCTCCAGCTCTGTCATCTTCAAAGACAGTTTTTGGCTTTCCTTTTTTTTTTTTCCTTCTTCTTTTTAATTTCTTTCTTTTTCTCTTTTCTTTTTCCTTCTTTTAGTTTTTCATGTCTCTTTTTTTCTTTTTTGTTTTTCTTTTTTCCTTTTTTCTTCTTTTCTTGTTTTCTGGTTTTCTTCTTTTCTTTTTTCCTGTTTTAAAGTTCTTCCTATTCTGGGTCTCCTGAGTTAAGAAGAGAAGAGCAAATCATTAGGGCAGTACGTAATATAGTAATATCAATTTTTATTTCGTGATTAACATTTTGAAGATAAGTTCAGCAGGCAGTGATTGTAATCAACTGAGGATGTCCAGAATACAAGAGAAAGCAATGCTTGATTATAGCAGTTTACAGTTCTACAGTTAAAGATATGAAAAAACACAAATAGTCCCTTTGGGAAATGAAATATAATGGAAGTGAGGTTATTAAAAACTAGATATAATGTACACTAGTTATTACCTATTACTGTAAATCACCATGAGATGCAGGAAACATATCAGATAGATAAAACAACCTTCTTGGAATATGTTGCCTTATTTTTCAGGGGATATTTTTTTTCTTCTTAGGCATTGAATTGATTTGGGGTGTGGAATTCATTTAGGAGCATGTACATTGCCCTTTTCCGGCTATTGAAATGAAGTTGTTATCTGTACTAAACTGTACGTCATGTTTCCCCATACCCCCAGGAAAACCGCTTAAAGGGGCAATCGTATACACCACGTACTAATAGATATTAGTTACTTATAGCTAATGATGTTGTCAGCCTTGAGTATTTCACTTATCTTAAAATGGAAGTGCACGTTGATCTCCATTTCACAAATGGAAAAATTGAGTCAGATGGAGTTCAAATGACTTTCCTGAAGCCACTAGAAAATCACTATCAGATCTGAAGATATAATCCAGCAGCCCTCTCCCCCATGCTCTACATGGTTATGTACAACTCTGAAGTACCTAAGTCATTTTGGTTTATTAATGCCTTTATGCTCATTTCACAAAGATGTGAGCAACTTTACAGCTTTCAAGGTCATTTCTCTGGCATCACTGAACAGCTTGAGTGTATTACTACCACCTGGATCAATCAGAGGTCTTGCAGTTCTGATATCTTTTCTGTTGTCATGGTTGGAAGTGGAGGTAGGTACATATAAGTGTAGGTGGTTATATCACATCTGTACTATCATTGTCTTCTCTTTTCCTAAGGATTTCCTGAAATAATTCTTAGAAATTACAATGTTAAATTTATCCTATGGATTAGAGAGAGTGAGGCTGGCCTAAGGAGTACATCCAACATCAGCCAGTGGCTTCACATTAATCTGTTATGGTTCCAAGCACGCAGTGATGCTAACCAAGTCAGCTGTTACATTCAGACTTTTCTTTGATCTGCTAAATTAATACAGATTAATTAGATTAATTAAACAGAAGATAACCAGAGATGAAGAAGGAGATCAGGAAGAAAGTTGTTGGCCTTGTGTTGGGTTAGCCTTGGCTAACAACCAGATGCCCACCCAGCTGCTCACTCCCTCCATTCTCCCATGAGATGGGGAGAAAACAGAAGGAAGGTGAGACAATTCGTGGATGCAGATAATGACATTTTAGTCAGGAAGGCAAAAGCTGTACACGCAAGCAAAGCAAAATTCATTCACTACGTCCCATCAGCAGGCAGATATCCAGCTTCTTCCAGGAAAGTGGGGCCGCAGCACATGTGGCAGTTGCTTGGGAAGACAGCCACCATAACCATGAACATCCCCCCTTCCTCCTCTGTTCCCTGAGCCATCGTTGCTGAGCATGACATCGTATGGCCTGGAATATCAGGGTCCAACCACTTTGGTCAGTGCAAGTTAGCTGTCCCAGCTGTGTCACCTCCTGATCTCATACCTGCTCCCAGCCTATTCACTGGGGTGGGGTGGTGCAGGGCAGAGTGGCACAAGAGAACATCTTGCTGCTGTGCAAGCCCTGCTCAGCAATAGCAAGAACGTCAGTGAGTTATCAACTCTGTTTCAGCCACAGATCCAAAGCACAGAACTGTATGGGCTGCTATGAAGAAAATTAACTCCATCCCAGCCAGACCCAGTACAGCAACTAAAGGTGGGTCTACAGCTCTGCAGAGTTGCAAAAGTATTTTACTTTGTTAGAGTATTGAAAAAAAACCCTACCAAAACCAACCAACCAACCAATCCCCCGCAAACCTCCTTTTCTAAGGAGCAAACAACAGCAAGCAAACAATAGCCATTCATAACACTAAAATGATGCAGAGAGCCTTGGGTAAATTGGACATTAACAAATTGCCCACAGTGAATGGAATTCAGTCTGGGCGTCTCTGGGATTTGGGTAAGAAAATGGCAACATCAGAGCCTCTCTGAAATGTCATATGCTGTAATGGTAAAAGAACCACGGGTAGCTGAAGAGAGACTGGGATTACAGAATATGGGGTTTTGTGTCAAATGAGGATGTATTAATTTCTGAGAAGAAAAGCAAAGGTGAAATTGGTAGAGACATTTTAATTAGCTTATGTGCCAGTAGGGTTTCTGTTTGTATTTAATGAATATCTTGATCCGTGACATGGTTATAGAAAGGCCTGTGTTTGGGCAGCTAGCAAGACAAGGCAGTGGAAAAACCCCATTACTTATTTCTAGGCACTTACTTAATTAAAATACAAAACAGGCAATATGGTCTCTGGATTTATTTTTCCCATGTAGTCTATAAGCAATAAGCTGAAATTGCAGAACAGAAAAGTATGCTTGCACCTTCTTATCTTGACCTTTGAAGCTGCTGCTTCTCTGAGATGGACGTAATCCATGCCCAACTTTAAGATGTTGAGAGTTTTGTGGACGCCTAACCTCAGCTGGGAATAGCTCCCTCGGGTAGCCCTTAAATCCTACTGGGAATGGTAAGCCTTGAAGTTCGTTAGCTTGCCAGTGTTTCTTTTCAAGTCCCACTGAGGTGAGATGCAGCCTTGGGGTTCCCCTCCTGTGGTGTAGTCAACTCCTTCCTCACTAACACCTAAAAAAACCCCGCGGAGTTGTTTGCTGGTCTTTCTGAAATGTTCTTCTATGGAGATGTCATGGTTTGTAACCCTCCCACTTCTGGCTCTGTGAGTCAAACAGTTTTTCCAGCTGGCTAACCCCATAAGTTGTGGTGGTCTCATCGTGCCGGGGTCTCTCATTCTTGCCTGTGCCCTGCTGCTTAGTGAGGCTTGCTTCCCGCCTCCGGCTGCCAGCCTGAGGTATGCCTCTGTTAGTTGGCATTTTCTGGCTACGAGGGTAAGAAAGGAGCTGCGTGAAGAATTGCATGGTCCATAGCTGGGATTTCTCTCCCTTGAGTCCTGGAAGCTGTTAGATGCAAGTAGAATATAGATAGCCCTCTGGTGAGAACTGGTTTGTAGGTGTGGGCAACTTATGGTTGTAAATTGCATATGTGATTTTTTTTATTTCAGTGTTTCTTAGGATTTCTTTCAGAAGCTGCAGTTGCAGGGGTTACTTCACTTGGTGTTTACAACCTTGGCTTGTACCAGCTGCTTGGTACCAGAATGGGTTTGCAGCAGCAGGAGGGTGTGCTCACCCCATGGGTCAACACTGGCCATCCCTTCCTGTCCAGGACTCCAGACCCTGGCATTCCCAACATTTATTTAAAAGTCGTAAAACCAGGGGTGGTTGACATATGATGGTTTTAAATGTTAATTGTGTAATTAATGGATTCAAATATTCTTTTTTTGGTTAGTAGGTTTAAAATAAATACTTTTTTTACCCATAACCATGTTTGTAGTATTGAAATGTAAAAGTATTTCCATCCTGTAAACAAATCAGAAAACATTCAGGCTTTCCTCAATTTGTTGTGACCTGTATTTATAATAGGAGAAAGCTGGGCTTTTTTTTAAAAGTCTGACTAAAGGCTGTTCCAGGGTGAAAACTGCTAATGTGGATTTGTATAAAATCCAGTTCTCATGTGTACAATTAATGAAAATGCAATGCAACTATGACCAGCATGCAAAGAAACACAGGGGACACCTCATTTGGTGAGGAAATAACTATGATTTAAGCTGAGGCTACAATGATGGATTCTTTGTGTCTGAGGACATCCAGTCCCTTGCAGAACAGCAAGGATCCTTTTGAGGATGTACGTATGCATGTGCGTTCAGATACATTGGGAAGTTTGGGTGCTGTTCCCTGGCTGTGAGCTGCCGCGTCACTAGTGCAGGCAGGTGGAGCGGGTTAGCAGGGCTGCTCACACAGGTGAGCCCCGTGATGGTTTGGAGGACTCACCAGCCAGATGGGTGCCACCTGGGGCACCCTCCGTAGGCAAGCGGTGAGCCCATGGAGGGGGAGCAAATCCTTCATCCTGCACCTGTAGTCTTAAGAAGGCCTTTCCCTGTATCTGAAGGGACTCGATCCAGCTGCCGGTGGGGTAATGTGGTGTTACGTATCCGCTAGCCTTATGCAGGACAGATTTTTGGGCTTGCCTGCCGTGGGACCTGCCGCTTCAGGTGGGTTTTCAGACGTCAGTCCCTCGCCTCCGTGTCAGGAGGCCTCTGTGGGGCCGGCAGTGTGTCGCAGTTGGCTGTAGGTGTACCCCAGCAGCAGGGGAACCTGTGGTTCCTACTGTGTGTCGGGGACAGATCTGCCCCTTGGCAGGGTTCCTCTTGCTGGTCGGGTGCTTTTGGGAAGGGAGGGCACGACATGTCGTAGGGGTTGATGGGGGGGGAAATGCCGTCGTTCCCAGGAGCAGCCCCAGGTCGGGGCCCTCACCGCCCCACAGGCCGTGCTGGTTTGGGTGGTCAGGAGGCCAGGCACGGACGTGGGCCTTCTCTCCTAACCTTAGATGCTCTTTTAATTGGGGTCATGCTGTGGCTTATGCACCCCTGGGTCAGTCATAGCCCACGCTTCCAGCGTTACTCTAAGGCTGTCCTAACCTGCGCAGCAAATGCTGCCAACAAAAATCTGGAAGCTGCTGAAATTACAAGCAAAATGTGTGCTGAAGTAGTGTCTTTTATTCAGTCTCCGGTGTTGGTTGCTGCCGTGTTTCTGTGATTGCCTGTTCAATTTAATATCCATGCGATAACAATTGCAAAAAAACCATTGCTAGAAATAGAGGAGATCGTGTTAAGCAGTACAGAAGGGTTAGTATCCTGAAAAGCTCTGAGTTGGAAGTAAATGTGCCACTTCCAGAAGTTACCCCTCCTGAACTGTTGCTATGAACAGAGGAACACAGTCAGTGTCTCTTTGTAACATTTAAAATGTATTTTTCTTTCCAAAATGTGTTTTGGTTTCCATTAATGGGCCTTTGTATTCTTCCTGCTTATTAAATGTATGTACTGCTCTATTCTTTTGATCCTAAAATGAAACTTGTAGTGGGGAATATGCTGGTTTTACTGTTTGCTTCTGAAAAGATCAAAACACTGTTTAGAAAACCTGCAGAGTTTGTGGGTTGGGTTTTTGTGGGTTTGGCTTTGTTGGGCTTTTTTTGGCATCATACTATCTGTGCTGTATTTTGCTTCTTTATTAGGAAATTTATGGAAAAAAAGTTGTTTTGTTGTTCGTTAGAAGTATAACAACCTTACATCTGTTCCTTTTGTAACCTTTGACTTTCAGCATGGTCACTGGAAGGATGAGGTGGTTAATGTTTAATGACGAGGTCCTTTATTTAAAATGCTGATTAGCCTTTGAAATGAAATAGGCTTTAACCAAAACAAAAATCTTTCCAAAAGTTTCAGATGAGCTTAGCACTCCCCCAAACCCTCTTATTCCTCCCACTGGACTTTCCCTGTCATCTCTCACCATCTCCTGCTCTGGTCCTCAGAAATCTCCAGCAAGTGCAACGACCCAGTGCTCAGCAGAAACCACAGGGCAAACCCTCCATCCCCTTTCTTTCATAGATACAGGGAGCCTGAGGTGTGTACTGAAATGGAGACACGCTTTTCCACATACTGGTGTGCCCTTTTTTTTTTTCCCTCTTTCTTTCTTTCTTTCTTTCTTTCTTTGTTTTTTTTTTTTTTTTTTTTTTTTTATTAAGAAAGGAGGTCTATAAGAAGACCTAACAATGCCCTTACTGTTCTGTCAGAAACTGCCTGGCTACATCTTGTTTTATTTGGCCCTTGCTGAATGGCAGTTTCATTTATGTTTTGGGTGTTTGGCAGATATTTTATCTTTGTCAAACTTCACTTTTAACATTTGTTTAGATTACTTGTCACAACACTTTACGTTTTTTTTCAAACTCTTAAGATTTCAGTCAGCTTGACATTGCTCAGAAGTGGTTTCCAGTATTTTTGAACTTGCTTCTTACATGTTGTCCCTTTTTGAGCCATCCCAGTTCAGTTGGTTGATTTATAGTTTCTTTTTAGCACTTTGCCTTTGCTGATAGTGCAACGCTTATTTTGAACCTCTGACTCCATTGATGGTGGAGTGTCTCCTAAATCCTGTGAATAATAAAGAAAAAGATTATAGTGACATTTGTAAAAACCTGAATGCATCCATTTTACTCCACCTCACCTAGTACATAAGATGAGACCATGCTGCCCGCTTTGAAAAGCTGTGTTGAGATCAGGAACATCTGTCCTGATCTCCACCATGCTGTCTGATAGGTGATGGTATTTGCTTTTCATACCCATGAGGAGATCCTGCAAGCGTTCAGCAGTCCTTATCCAAGCCATCGGTCCCTGACAGCACCAGGAGACCTGGGCTCAGTGTTCCTTGTGCTGGGTTTTGCCAGATGCTGTCAGCTCTGTGATATCTCTTTGGTATTTCTGAGGGGCAGATCACACGCAAATAGGAGCTGGACCTTGGACACAAACCTGGTTCCACTTCTTATCTGCCCGTGTGATGTAATCTTTGCATTTGAATTTATTTGGAAGGACCTGCAGTAAGAGACGAGGGGGATACCACTGAGGCTTCCCAGCTGTCCATCAGCAGCTGTTTCTGTTCATTTAATTCCTCCTTCAGTCTGAATCTTGAGAAACGACCAGACTCTTTCCTGTTTCTGCTATGCCTTTTGACTCTATGTAGATGGAACTGAATGGGAGAATGTAATTTTAAACGGTATTGGGGAAACCTGAAGTATGATATTTGCACTGTATTGTTTAAAAATGAAAATTAAAAAAAATTATCCCATGTATCCATTCCTTGCTCAGGTGTTCCGTCACAACTGACTTCAAAAGGGTGATTTGCTTATGCTAGTCTTATTTGCAGCAATATGGTTTGGAGGATTGCCATCATCCAAATCTGTTTGAACTGATACTCTCTTTTGAAAAGTTTTTAAATTTGGAAGTTGTATTTCTGAGATGCAGATGCTTTGGTTTGGCAAAAGGCAGTTTACCAAGAGTAATGTGATTGCCGAAATAATTTAGTCTAATACTTGCCCATGCTCTATTCCTTTCCATGCTTGAGCTGACTTGCAAATGAAGACATATGGACATAGACAGTGTGAATAAATTAACAAAAATTGAAAATGTTCAGCCTTGTCCAAAAATCCTGGAGACAGCCTGCAGACTTCAGCCAGCATGGATGAATCGCAAGTGACCCTAAAGCCAACAAGAGGTCAAACAATGGGGCAGACTGTCCCAGAGCTGCTGTCCCTGCTTGCCTGGAGCTTCCCTGTTAGCTGCTTGCTGTGGACCAGTTGAGAGGATGGCAAGCAAACTGGTAATGGCTTGGTATTTACAGAGCCTAAGTGTTTACTTGCAGATGCAAATGCAGGTTTGGGCAGCCTGGGTCACATTATTCCCCTTCTGCCTTCATTTGGAAACTGGCATTGTGTTTGTCTGGGGAGCGAATAGAGTCCTCTCAGTAATGTTTATCTGTCAGCTGCTATTATTAATTGATGTAATTGTTTCTTTACTAATATTTACCAAGGGTTTTAACATGGAAGTGACTATACAGATAATTCTAGTGCAATCTTAGAAGAAAGTCAATGCCTTAATTAGAGAAATGACTTGCTACTCTTGACTTGTTACTCAAGAATTGATTTTTGGTTTTTTTTCCTGCCCTGAAAAGTGTTTGCCCTGAAATCTAAGGAAGATGTTAACTAGATGGGTGACATTCGAAGAAGTGTGTACTAGCAATTAAGATGAACAAGTAAGTTTAACAAAGAAACTACTATTTGTCCAGAAGGAAACCTGAAACATTTGGGGTGGGGGAGAGAATTTGGAGGCATTTCTGCTTTCTCCAAGGCCCTTTCTGAAGAGTCACTTCAGTATACTGTGTTGGGATAAACAGAGCAGCAGACACCCTTGAAGAAGGCGAGTAACAAACACTTAACTTTTCTTTTACTGTGCTACACTCGGTCCTATAACTACACAGGATCATCCAGGGAAAACCAGAGAGTCATTTAAAAGCATAGCTAAATATTATTTTAAGCAGCACACTGGTGATGTTGAAACTTGTTGTCTCTCAATTCTGCTAGGGCCAACAATTTTGAGGATCAAAACCATATGGAATATAGATCTAGAAGATAACCACAGTGTTTGGGGTATTATTTAGCATTATTTGTATTATTCAGGCTAGCAAAAACAAACAAAAACACCAAGAGAAAAATCTCCTGTTACAGGGAATAAGCCATCCAGTAGACGATGGGAGTTGGAAAGAAATTTTATGGGAAAGTTTTTCTGTAATTGCTGTCCTAGAGATTTCTTCATCCTTTCCCTGAAGCGTCTGATGCTGGCTGCTGTCAAATGAGAGGTTACTGAACTAAATGGACTATTAATCTGACCCAGTACAGCAATTCCTGTGTTCCTATGTTTACAAGCGGGCTTTGTCTGCTGAGGGTTGTCTCTCTGGAATAAACCCTCCATTGGAGGCTAGGGAAAGGAAATTGTCCAGAAGCTTTTACACTGTTGCTATGTAATTTTGTATGAAAAAGTGTATTTTTTTTCCTCCCCTTTTATGTGTATGCATGTTTTAAATTATAAAATTCAGCTTCCTGTTTGATGCATTTGCTATTCGGTAATATTCAGAATCATTGAGTAACATAATTATTCAGAATTATGTGCTTTTAAAAATTGAGGGACAAAGTAATCTTGGTTGGCTGGTATATGGCTAAATGATGGCTTCTGTTCCGAAGGGTGTGAACTGGGTGCCTTTGTCACCACTTGCCAGACCTGGTAACATTTCTGTTTCTTCTTTAAAAGTGAGAATTTCTTAAAGGAGAATATATTATTATTATTGTGGTTGTTATTAGTCAGTGTTGGTGATGTTATAGTGAACCCAAATTTCTACCTTTGCTCATATTTAATAGAGGGTTTTCTATTTTGCTTCACCCAGAGAGGCTCGATGAGGAACCTACCTTTGCAGTGAGGTATGTGAAACAGAGTTGTAATGTCAAAGAATTGTGTGTCTTGGTTGTGCAAATCTTAAGTTGTGTTTCCTTATTTTTCAAAGGCTTAAGAGTGGATGTGACAGTCAAGCTATTTAATTCAGATCTTTTTAGCACATCAGACAATATTGCTTCGTGTAGATGACTTTCAGTTCTCCTTACTGCTTTAAAAGGTGCCTTGGAGACATGAGATACAAGTGTGCTTTGTTTCACTTAGAAAAATGTGAACTTCATATAGGGAGAATGTGTTTCATTTCCTTACCATGTGTCAACAACTGGATCCTAAACTTCTGTTTATCAGATGCAGAACTGTTTTTGGAGGATTATCACTAAATCAAATGCTAGACTGGAATTTAAGTTCTCACTATAGCGTTTCTCAAATTTTCGTATTATTCTCCTTTTAGGCCATTTGGTCTTTGATGCTTAGATCTGACATGCAGAGGCTACATTTTTTCATTCCTCTTTGTACAAGAGAATAAATATTTCTTTCTGTTTCAAAACCCTTATACTCTCCTAATAAAGGCAATACACCTGATTCTTTTTTATTATTATTTTTTATTAAGGCCCATCATTACTGTTCAAACACACATATGAAAAAATTGTCTTAGCTCACACATGATAAAACCATAGTACAGGCATATTACTGTGGTTTTAAAATGTGTTAAAAGGGAGGAGGTGCTGTGGTTTTCTTTAACACGCGGACTCCCATTATTATTTTAGGACTATATATCCTAATTTTTAATGTATATTATTAAAAAAAGGCACATGTTTTTGTCTAGCAAAACCAGGGTCAGAGTGGTTGCATGAATATGAGACCTAGTTCGTGTCGTAAACTCAGCTATTTATATAAAGGAATGATCTAGAGGGTGCTTTTTCTCAATCTTCTTCAGTATGTCTTCCATCTCTCGCTATATTAGTGCTCTGTATAATTTTTCTTGGAATATTCTTTCATGTGTCATCCAGTCAGGTAAGTTGTTTGTAATACATCCTTGAATTGCTTAGTATTCCAAACAATTTAGTCACTTTTCATTTTAAATAATTAAGTAGGCTGGGCTGGTTTTTCAGATCGTTGTCACTGTGAGTCTGATGGCACACACAAGCTTTGCATTCATGAAAGGGGGATCTTCACATTTGTCATCAAAGTAAGCAACAGTGACTGTACACAACGTGTTCATTTTTCCTTCCACTTCTGGTCCTTTGCCCTCTCTGTCATAAACTCGAATATGCAGCAGATGCAGAGCAACCATGGCTCTTCCCATCTCGCAGTCCCTGCAGTGATGGACTCCGTGTTGGGAACTGGAAAACTTTGTCTTAGGATCCATATGGGCAGAATACCTTCAAGAATCAGGCTTGTATAAAGGAAGTGACAGCCTTTACAGAATTCACTTATTTTGAGAGATTATTTCCATTAGCTGGCATCTTTATTGCATTCTCTTGCTTATGCATCATTTTCAGGACACTTAAATTGCTTTTTTTCTGCTTGCGTCTGATTTGCATCTGGTAGTCTGTGAGACCCCATATAATGGATGACTGACTATCTGAGACCCAGTTGGCACAGACAGCACTAGCTGGAAGAGGATGCGGTCAGGGTAATACTGAGGGATGTGCTTGAACCAGCATGTACCGGCCATCTCTGACTGGACTATTCTGCTTAGTGATTTTTTTGGCCTGACTATAGTCATGAAAGTCATGAGTAGATTTTGAATGGCTCTGTCTTACTAGTT
>JANZLQ010000078.1:2575294-2597960 GCA_026212715.1 Elanus axillaris | reverse complement strand
TCAGCACAAATCCAAAACATGGCCCCACACTAGCTACTGTGAGGAAAATTAACTCTATCCCAGCCAAAACCAGCACAACTCGGTAGATCTCTGAAATGCCTTGATGACAGCCATTCTCTGAAAACTTTGCCTCATGTACAGGGCAGAAATCCATGATGTTGCCTCGCATGAGTGGGTGTTCAACCAGTACCATGGTGAGTCTGTGGTGAGTTTGGCTTGCTCCTTTTGGGGTTGCTCCTCAGCTGTGGTAGCTGGCTCTTCCTGCCCTGTTTAAGGTAAGCTTATTAGCTCCGTCCTCAAGGGAGTCCAGGTGTAGGCCAGAAAAGAGCTTGTTCAAGGTCCACATGGCATGTAAAGGATGGGGCTTGCTTCTGGGCAAGTGTCACAGTCCGGAGAGGATGTGCCCCTTCAATTGTGGGGTGTTTACCATAGCAAGTGACAGCAAAGAAAAGTCTCCTTCTCGAAGCTGGTGCCCGTACAGTGCCTTAAGCTCTGTGGTGCAGGTTTAGTTGAGCAAAAAAAGATGTTTTCACCTTGGAACCACCTGCATCCTAGACTTGATTTCTAAAGCTGGGATCTTCATCAGTGAGTTTAGGGGCATAAACGTGTCAGTCTGGTGACATGAGTGAAGTCTTACCTTAGGAATTGTCTTTAGTGCCATGGAACTGGCATGAATAGGGACAACTGATCTTCGGGTTTTCTGTGCTGCAGCACTTTCTACTTTGTGATGTCCTCTGCTGTGCAGTGATGGAGGAGACGGGTCTGTAATGTCTGTTAGCAGAGCTGATGAGTTTGAAGTTCCTCGGTAACCACAGAACATGAGTGGCGTTTTCTTCTTTGCAAGAAGCTGGAGTTGCTGGAATGTAGGCGTCTGCTTGCAATTTCCTTCTTGACCATCAGATAGGTGTTCAGCCACATGCACGTTTATAACATCCTGCTGCTCCTGAGGGACACTACTTGGAGTCAAATGATATGCTGTTTAGAGTATCATAACTTTTACGCTATCTATCTCTGGCACAGCTATCTGCAGGAAGTTTCCTGCCATGAGGGGTGAAAGGAGGGTGATTTTTGAGTAAGGCGAGAGAAACATGGTTTCTGGTAGTCATTTCAGTATATAATTGTACCTCATGTAAAATTATAAGCATACAGAACTATAGGATTATAGTCCAGTTTTGGCACTGTCAGATATTTCATATGGAGTTGCATACTAGGGAGCTGTAATACTGCTGTGTTTTGTCATCACCAGTTCCACCAGAGAACATGTTCCTGCAGTGGTGAGGAAGTGACTGAAGAGTTTTCCTGAGTCCCCTTTTTCCGCCCCCTCTCTGTCCTGGAGGAGTTACTTCTTTTCTGAATGCTTGTCACTTAAATATACAAATATATCCAATGTTGCAGTTCTGGGAATTTTTATAATTCATTATGAGCTCTGCTTTTTTCTGGCTAATAGAAATATAATTGGAGGTATTAGTTTTATAAGATTAATTTTATTTCCAAAGCCCTGTATGATTTAAAAATAGGTGACCATGTTCTGTGATTGATTTAATGCGTTGATTTTGGGGGCTGGTTTTCATCAACATCCCTGCCCTCTTTGTGTTTTTTGCAAACATTTTGAAGCGTGGTTATTTTTGCCAGCTCTTGTGGAATTGCTTTAGCAAACATTAGTTCTTTGCGTATTCCTTTGATATTTGGCTTTCCTTGTCTCTTAAGCTTCGTAAAGCTTTAGCTAGGTAAAGCAGTCACTTGTGATGGTTCATCTCATTTTGTGTTGTTAATGAGTTGATATATTTGGGCTGTTGAGGTTTCCTCAAAAGATCTGCCTGGTTTCACTGGTCTCCAGGCACGTGGTCTTCGAGCTTGGTGTGGCCAACAGCTGTGCGTTAGCTCGCTATACTCCCTGTAACAATCTCATCTCTGCATACGTCTGTCTCCATTAGCATTAAAGGTATTTTGTGCATAATTTACACAGTTATCAAATACTTACAAGCTACATTTCTGTTATCCCCAAGCAGGCTGCACTCAGCAGAAATTGCTGTCTGAAAACATGCACAGCTGGTAACCTTTGCTGGTATTCCACACAGAGCAGAAACACTCTGCTGCTCTCTGACAGGCAAACATATGCATTTGGGGTTGGGGTTTTTTCCTTTTTTTTTCTTGCTCATTTGAATTCTTACTGACAACTAGTAGACTGAGTAGCAGTAGTGATAGTCAATGTTGTGTTGTCACAGTTTCCCTCCTCTGGCATCGGTTTTGCTTTGCGACCTTGACAAGTCATTTCACCGCTGCCTTTGTTTTCCCACCCAAAAATCCTTTTGCCTTTGGTTTCAGGCTATAATTTCAAAGAATTATGAATAAAAGTGCCGTGTAGCGGCAGATGTTGTTACTGATTGCTGACTCTAGCAAATGCAAGGGCGTAGCAGGTTGTCTTGGGAAACAGAGCCTTTCAGCAGCCCTGGGCTGCCTTGCTTTTGGGTGGTTGAGTTTGGTCTGTGGCTACTACTGTCTTCCCCCAGCGGCGTGTGTTGGAGGAGTTGGGGAACTCCTCGTGCAGGGTGATGCTCAGGAGCGCGCTGGCTTTTGCCTGGAGCGCTGCACAAATAATTGCAGAAGTAGCGTTCGCAACATGGAGCAGTTGCAGCCTTCTCAGTAGCTCTCGACACCAGTAGCACTTGCTAGTGTTGCACAAGCAGGTTGTTTCCGAGAAGACCAGCTGTTCACTGTACGCCGACTTAAATGGCTATGGCGGGAGCAAATTTCGCTGCTGAGAATAGCACAAGAATTGCCGTGTTCTCAGCCTGAGTTTTTTGGTAGAGACTGAGAAAATAAGGACACCTTGGTAGATGCCAGTCATTTGGGTGAAACACTGAGGAGGGCTTGTGTAGCTCTGGATGACTTTGAAGGTGGTGGTCATGAGAGCAAGCGAGTTCCCTTGCATAGTATAGGAGCAGTGTATCGCCATCGTGTCACTCACCCAGCTCATGAAATAACGGGTGCTTGTTTATTTGGTGTTAAAGGCAGCCCTCTTCCAAAAAAAAAAGAAAAATTAAAAAAGATAGAATGATTAGTGAGGTATCTCTTAAGTGATAAGATAAACTAACTATCCTTTATGAGAACAATCATTGATAAACCAACTAATGCTTTAACAGCCTGATACAAAATCACCCTCAGACATAGTTCCCCAGTGCCCTGCCTGAGCCATGGCATTGAAGTGAGCAGAGAGCTTCCTCAGCGTCATTTGTTCTGTAGCTTATATGGGGGAAACTGAAAGCTTTCATATACACGGAAATTATTCAGAAGTTGATTTTTTTTTTCCTCCCCCAGTATCACTATTTTGGGTAATTATTGATGCATTTGTTTTAAAACTGGCAGTTTCCAAAACAAGATTATGTCTGACCAGAAATTGCTTTTTGTGTAACATATTGGGCAGGGAAATCAAGTTAATGGGTGTTCTGCTGTTAGTTTCAATAGAGTGAGAATTTTACCCCCAGGTAACCATCAAGCTGATCTTGTAGGACACTGATAAATAAGTAATCACTTATCAAAAGTAGCAAAGGGATAAAATGTTTTCCTCTGTGTATATATTTTAAAAAAAAATATATTATAATCAATATATTGTTCTCTTCTTCCCACAGACTGTATCAGTATGCATCTGTAGAGAGCAACTGTCCTCCCAGAAAAACGTTTGCATAAGCAGCCAAACTGTGCCCTGATACCCAGAGTAAGAAGACTTTCTGTCCACGGTCTGCAGAGCAAGAATGTCCCGGAAGAGAGAACAGTAGGAAGCAGCAATGAAATATAGGACGGACCTGATCTAGTGAATTACCTTTTCATCATCACACAATCCAGCTCAAGTCATACCTGCAGGCTTGACAGCCCTTTTCATTCACAAGTTGTGGTATCTGTTTGCTGGCCAGGAGTGATGCAACATAATATTTATACACTGTGAGGTGTTAACATGACAACCAGTAGCCGTACATGTCCAGTACCAGCAGTGAACGGACATATGACTCACTATCCAGCAGCGCCATATCCATTACTTTTTCCTCCAGTCATCGGTGGACTGTCGCTACCTTCCCTCCATGGACTCCAGAGTCACCCACCAACTAGCGGATGCAGCACCCCATCACCTGCAAGTAAGTGCTTGGTATTAATTGTTTTTATTGACCAGATTTCCTCAAAAATGACTGATCATGTTTGTTCTGACATTATTTTGAGAATAATTGCAGTTGTTAATCTGTGATGTATTTTACTTGCGCAAAAGCATGCATTTGTTTTGAAATACCATTTTCACTTAATCTTGTTTTTATAAAAGTAAACATGCAACTATATGACATAACAAAGCTGTGGAAACCAGGGCTGATGAAACCTGCTATGGATTTTGGCATATCCTGCATTATTGTGCTAGCTGCAGAATCCAGTGTTGTGTTTAAAGAAAAATTGGCTGTTGTGTATTCATGAACAATGATGACTCCTCAGTACAGAATTCTCATAAATTGCACAGTAATTAATACTGCTTGCATTTTCTTCCATAAGTAACTGCTTTCCTCCTGGGCAGCTTGTGGCGAGCAGCCCTGTGGACAGCTGGTAGCTGTGAGCTGCCAATGGCAGCAGAATGAGCCCTTAAGTCTGTGGCTGCAGCACTCTTGCATTTTCAGCACTGCTGAGTGTATTAGCTGGCAAGTTTTTTCATTGCTTTATGGTGAACACACATTTTCTGCTTGGTCTTAGTTTTATATGTGTTTAAGTGGATCCAAACAAAGCTGTCCCAGGTATAAACTCTTTAAATAGCATCTCTCGGACAAGATACTGAAGGTCTTAAGTCTCTGAAGGTTTTTGCAGTGGGTGTTGTATGGGTGATGTATTTATTGCCCATATGAGGAAAACCAGAATGTATACAGCTTTGCAGGTCAGTTTGTTGTGAAGGCACTTGTCTAAATGCATTACTGTGATTGTTCAATATGAGAAGGTCTTGACTGCACAGCACATTTGCAGAACAACTACACTTTCTACTAAAGGAAAAGGAGACTTGTTATGGCAGTGCCTCTAACACATCTTTCAACAGAAAGCACGCAAAGTTAGAGTTCCAAATATGAATGGGAAACCACAGTGAAAACAAAACTTCTGAAGAGTGAAGTTGTGGAGTTTATGCTGCCTAATACAAATTCTGGCTTCATGTCTCACATATGTATGTTTTAAGACTGGGCAGTCTTGAAATAAAGTGTTTTTGGTTTTTTTTTACAGTTATGTATACAGCTTTCATCCAGTCACATGTGGGAGGAGGTATAATTGGGTCAGGCTTCTATTTGTCCTGTTTTATTGCAGGTTGTTTGTCTTTATTGGAGGTGAAAAACAAAACACTTTCAGCCAGAAGGTCTACAAGTAACTGTTCAACTTTACAATCCTATTAGAAATTATCCTGGGTAATTATCAGAATGCCATAGTGAATTTATCCCCTGATATTGCAGGAACACTAACCTGTTGAAGAAATAGTGTTGTTAGTTAATGGGAACTTTTTCTGAGGCGTACATTTGTAAATACCAAATGTGTATGATCAGATATGCAGAGTTTTTCTTTTCCATGAGTTGTTCCTGTGGAATTAAGACTGTGTTGCAGGTGCATTATGAATGATTAATAAACCACTCGGTGTTCAGCCTTTGAAAAAAAGTAGTGCTAAGTATGAATTTCTGTCAATATGCAAAGTAAGTGGCTACTACTGAATCTTTGAGTTTGTGTCTTCATGCCCTGGTCCCAGCATTTTCAGGGCAGTATTTTTGCTGAGGTGCTTTGCAGCACTGGCTCACCGTGACTGAGCATGAAAGCCTGGCAGCCACTGGGCATAGCTCAAGGCAATAGTGTTTGAAAATACCAGCTAAAGTTGGGAAGATAGGGGGGAGGGTAACCTGAATGAGAGTTTCTTTTCAGACACAGTCCCCTGCAGGATGACTCTTCTGGTCTGTACTACTCTGTTTTCTTACCTTTGGTGGCAACCGTCTATCTTGTTTCGAAACCTGCAGACTTTCCACTCTGGACCTTGAGGTTAATATCACTGGAGTTAAGGGGACAAGGTCTTGGAAGCAAGCAGGTTGAGCTTTGGGTTATATTTCAGGTTTTTGTTTTTCATTATGGATTTTTTGTTTGTTTGTTTTATTTTGTTACAATGAATCTGCCCATGGGCCAAGTATGATTGATGGCCTCTACTAAAGTTCGAACTTATACTGGATGGTGGAAGAATATAGATCTTGCTTGCAAAGACCTGAAGAAGTTAAAGTTTGGCCAAACCACTGCTCTCTACATGCTTGAAGCTATTGGACTACTTATCTTCCAGATTCTTTCCATTCATGCAGAATCTAGTGGAAATAATTTTACATAACAGGAATACTATAAAGATATCCTTAATCTTTTTAAAACAATGCAGTTCAACAGCTTTTGTTCCAAGTTACAAGCATTTAAGCCTTCACATTATTGTCCTGTTTGACTTAGTTCTGTCTTGGTTTTAGACTTTCCATGATGGCAGATAACCTTATATCAAGTTTCATTAAGATATCTTGGTCTACAGTTGGGGTAGGTATCTCCAGTCTTGTTAAACAGACAACAGTATTATAGACATATGAATTTGTCAGCACAAGGGGCTTAGAATAAGTGTTCAGGATGGAGTGATTTAGTTTCACTGATGATAATAATGGTGTTGCCTCTGTGACCTGTGACTCGGCTTCTGTTTTTATACTGAGATACATAGTGCAAAATACTTAATAATTAGAGGGCTGGTCACAGTGCTAACAAGGTCAGAAGATGAAAAAATATCACTTTTACACATACATGAACTGTGCATTAGCACCGAACGAGACTACGGTCAAGAAGATCGTTACTTTTATAAGTCCGATTGATTTACCCATCACTGTATTACCCCATACAGCACAGAGCAGATGTCCTCACTCCTGAGATCAGATGGCACACAGGCTTCCCTGGTTGCATTAATAATGAGGAATTGCATCTATGTTTAAAAGAAAAAAAAATAGCAAAGATTGTTTCAGGAGGTTACTGCTTAGCTCATTTAGAAATGTTAAGGGAAGGCAAAACTGGAGGCATTCCCCTGCTTTTTGGGTCATGCGCCAGCCTGTCTCAGACCAACAGCGTTTGTCTCTCTGCCAGACTGGGAGCAGCTGTGGGAGATGGCTGCTTAACAGAAGTCCTGCAGAGCCTGACATGTTTGCAATAGGAAAATCACAAAATGTTCGTGAAATATTTGGGGGAGGAATAAATAAATATGGGCAAATATTGTTACACAATATTTTATTAAAGTAAAAGCATCTTAGGTTTGGGCAAGTAGTGGTCATGCAGGTGCACATAGGCAATTCTGGTGTCTGGGTGGCATTGCTCTTCATTGGCCCTGGAAGAAGGGGCCCATCTTGCCCTCGTGAGACCTAATGCTGGTAATGCTGTTGCCAGAGACCAGTAAGGCAACTGTCATAATGTGAGAATACCAGCTTAAAAAGAGTTTACCTTCTTTATAAAGCATCTGTTGTGGATGGAACTGCAACTTTTAATTTTTAGGAAAAGAGTAATTATAAAAATTAGGCTTACACACCCCCCCCCACCTATAAAAAAACTCTAACCAAGTGAAGCATCACCTCAAATTTGAGAAGGAAGATATGTAAAAGCTATACAGATCATCATTGTATATTCACTGCATTGAATACCAATGAGGAAAGTATTGTCTTTATGTTATGCCTGCTGGAACTGCAAGGCACACAGCAATGTTGCAGTTTCACAGGTGAATCTCAGCATGGAGAAGATGAAGCCATGCTGCTCATTGGTAGAATACCTTTGTAAGACTGCTTTCTGTAATGTTACTTCAGCAGAGTGAGTTTTACAGAATTAGTTTAACATGGGTAAAGACCACTACATAACAAAGCCAGTTGGTATGAGCTGGAGACTGGCATGGAGAGGAAAAAAATTAATCTGAGCTAATGCTGTGATGAAAGTAATCCCTGATCAAATTAAAGTAGGGTCTGGTCAATAACCACTGTGGGAGCCACTAAACAGTAAAACACTTTGGTTGGCAATTGTTCCCTTTCTGCTTGGATTGAGCGTCCTGCTTCAGGCATCCTGCTTGAATGGGGCGATGTGCATAGCCCATGGCATTCAATGGGAGCAATCCCATATTCTGTCTCTAGCCCCTGCCACGTTTTGGTCCTTAGCATGCCAATGTGAGCCTTTGGATCCTTCATATTCTGCCTTCATTTGTTGCAAAGGAGGAGTAGTAATAGCTTGGTAAGGGGACAGGGGAGACTGGTGACCCTGATACAAGAATGTCCTGGAATTTATATAAACTTAGTAAGATTGCTTCAACCAGATAGTTTAAAAAAAAAAAAAATCTGAATGTGTTATTTAGAGGCCTGTTGGGATGTCAAGGAGAAAAATCCTTACTAAGGTCATTCATTGTATTTTAGCCAAGCTTTTCCATACTTTCCTGTCTGGGGTGTTTTAGAAGTATGTTGTAAAAAATAAAGGACTTTATATCCTGTTTTATGTAAATCTTCTAAGTATGAGAAAATGTAGGGAAAGTAAAATCATCTGAGGGAACTAAAAGAGATAGGCAAGGAGCTAACTACAGCATTACTTCTGGGTAGTGCTATGTAAATACTAATTATTACATTTACTAGGCAGTATTGCATCTCGGGCTTTTCAGACATGCTCAGGCCAGGCATGTTTTTTTGCCGGAATTGTTCTTTCCTTCCATTACTGCTGGTTATTTACCACTTGAACTTCAACTTAAAGATTGCTTGCTTCCCCCCGCCCCGGGAAATGAATTTTCCACTGATATCATTAAAAGAGTACAGTTAAATACAGAGTTACTGGTGTAGTACTGCAAGATATTTTTGCCAGCCCCACCCGTTGCAGGAATTCATTTACTTTTCCAGTTCTGTTGTTAATCATTATATTGACACAGAAAGTCCTCCCAAAAGCACTCTTTGGCAGATTGCATTAAATATGAATAGCAGATATTCATTACGATGTGTTGCCCCCAAGAGAACTCTAAACTATCTGCACTACTCATGAACAGGCAAATACACTAATTCTCCAGCTATTCAAATTATTTTCAAATAGTTTAGTGGGTCTCTAATAAAAACAAGAATGTCTCTGTTTCCCTTAATTACTTAGAAGGTCAAGGGCTCCCACATCTCACTTTACTTCACAAAATGGGGAATATTTCTGTTAGAGGTTGGAGTATGGTTAATACATGATGGATTTTCTTCCCTCGGCATAGTTACTGAGGCAAGTGCTGTCTGTAATGGAATAAAAAAAAAACCCTCAGCACTCTTTGGCACTCTGGAATTGTCTGAAATAATATTATAATAGTTGTATTGAATTAGGAAAAAATATATGAATCAACCTTGCTTGATTATGTCGTTTAGCTTTTTCATGCCTTCTAAATTTAGTGTGGCTGTCTCGCTTTTTTTCCAATTCTGTCTCCCTAGGAAGACTTGCTACGTAGTCATTTACACATAATTGCAATTAACAGATTACTTTTAAGACTTTTAATGTACCTATTCCATACATGTGTTACACATCTTTATTGAAAAGACAGAACATGTGTTTGCATTCAGAGAGAGGGGGGATAAACAGACTATGAATATCAGATTTCAGCTACAGCCAGTGTTGCCTTATGCTGGCAAGTCTGAGAAGCAATGTCCAGATGATACCATCTAGATACCATTCATGACCTTGAAAATCACCATTTCTTTTCAGTTCTTCCTTTTGTTTATGTTGTGGGTTTTTTCCTAATTGGGCTCTTTGTGCAGCTTGAAAGCATCCACGCTTTGATTAGTAAAACTGTTACTTTGTCATTTTCTAATTCTAGTTAATCTGAAACTATCAAAAATTTAAACCTATTTTTTCATGTTAGAGCTTCTTCTTTCAGTACTTCCACTTTCTGAAGAAAAACAGGAGTGCTTCTCAACTCAGTGCAGCCAGTGGCTCTTGCCGTAGCTCTGCCCTGCCGAGGTGAATCCTCAGCACCCTGTCTGTGGATGCAGTCCGCTTCGGATTTTTGTGGGCAGCGTGCTCATCTGCAAGAAATCAGTTCTGGGTGTGTATAGACAGGAATTTGCTTCCTGGGAGGAAGCCAAATTTAGAACTTGTCCACTCTGGCAGGGCGAGCGCGTGGTGTTATTCTGGCACGTGCTGCATAATGGCTCTGTGCATCCCTTGTAGACCTGCCGTAGTCTGAAGGAACCTGGCGTTGGGGAGCCTAATAGGAGCTGTCAGAGAATTGCTCCTTCCCTCCTTATGGGCCCCGAAGCAAGGAAATTCCCCAACAAAATGCCTTCTTACCTAAGGTTCGAAATATGTTTCAGTGGAGTATTGCGAACGACCTTTTCCTTTGCTCTGGCCCAACAAAAATAACACCCTGTAGCTCCCAGTGTTGGGGATGTCAGGAATGAAGAGCGAAGGGCTGGTTCCAGTCCCCCACTGCCAGGTCCTACTGGGTGACCTCTCTGTTGCCCCTCTACCCGGTGATGGTGTGTGTGTGTGTGTGTGTTCAGTGTCAATTCACCCATTGCAAATGAAACACACAGTGTGTTGTTCAAAAAGAATATAATGCCAGACTTTAGCTTTGGCAGTGTAGCAGCACCCAAAGTTTTCTCAGTGTCTTACATCTTTTCAATCCAAATCAATAGGTGCAATCTTCTGAAATTGTTAATTGTGTAATAGTTCATAGTATTAAAAGTGAACATAAGCTTTTGTTTTGCCAGGTTTCTGTCTGAAGGCATATGTTTAGCAGCTACGGTTTTAAGAAAACCTAATCATGTTATTTTAATTATGTGGAGTTTCCATTCAGTCATGTTGCCATGTTCAAAAGGCATGTCACCATAGGGTTTTTGTAAATATCTTTCTTTTTTTTTTTAATTTTTTTTTTTTTTTTAGCTAAAATGTGCTTTTTATTTTGCCTCAGTGCTGGCCTTAGTAAGACTTTAGTCCTTTACTCTTCTTAGGTTGTTAGTTTGTGTTTACTGTGCTTTTAGCAATATGTGGCATTTAATTGGGCAGCCTTATTAAAGATTCGGATAGGGCAAATTTTCTTCAGGAGAGATCAATTTATGGTTTTCCTCAGCTACAGTATCTTCCCCTTTTGCGTATTTAGGGAATATGGGGAACAAGTTGTGTTATGTGGACTTTTCAGCTGTATAAATGACAGCATGTTTCCCATTTAAAATGATAAATACCCACCCTATCTGATGCATCCCGAAAGGGCAGGGAATCCTTTTTCCCTTCCTTTGTCCTTCAGCACTCTGTTTCCTTTCGTACTGCCCAGAATAGGCCTACATCAGTAATATTCATAAATGATTTACAAAAGTAATTCCTGTGTAATAGCTTGGGACGTCAAGATTTTATGATGCTGCCAGATGTGCTATCAAACAAAATTATCTGGTTCAAAAAACTTGTGATAAATCTAGTCAGAGAAAATTCCCCAGGGCAAACTCACCCTCTACAAAAGTAACTATGTCTCATAAAATTGTTAGATTCTCCTTTACCACATGTTTGAAATCAGACTTAAAGCAACAGTTTTATTCATGTGCAAACTTGGGTTTGGGATAAACTAACAAACAGGAAGGACTGGCCTTAAGCAACAGAAAACTCCTTTCCTTTCAAAACACCACACGCGCTCAGAGGAAATGTCAGAGTAAATATCAGAAATATTCGGAAAACCAGAACCTGCATCCCTAAGATACTCAACTGTTTTGTCTAGATAATGCATTTTTAGAAAGTAGTTGTATCCTAAATATAGCGGGTCTCATCTGGGTTAGACTGCTGAGCTCCCAATGGCTGTATCTGAGCATGCTGGAGCTGCGCACTGAGCAGCGTGCCCAGCATCTGCCGTGTGTGTGTGTTCATTCCTTCGTAGTCTCCGTGCGGGGAAGTGAATGGGCAACAAGGTGCGTGTTTTGGCTGGGAGTTCAGGTTCTGAAGGAGAGGAAGCGCTGGAGATGCACTGGAAGTCTCTGTATGGCCGTGCCTCCGTGCTGGAGAAGGGTGGACCAAGGCAGTGTGCCCTTGGCTTAGACCTGCAGGTTTATGGTGGTCCTTGTTTCTCAGGAAAGCCCTCGAGGAAGTCCAGCTGCCTGCAAAAACGAGCGTCACCAGCATAAGTAGTTCAGTTACATCAAAGGAGCAAAGATTTTGAGCATGATTTTGATCCCACAGCTCAAGGTGTTTGGGAGAAGGGCTGAAAGTCCTGGCTGGGAGCTTTTGGGGGAGAAATGTGGAGTTCAGGTGATGGAAGAGTTTGGTTTGGCATTTCTTGGGAGCCCAGAGCAGAGCATGAGAGGTGGGTCTGGAGGGCTTGTGGTGTGCCATCTCCCTGGGAAATGCGCTGTTGCTTTCAGAGTAGTCCGAGATGTTTATTCATGGGCTCAGTGTGCTGCCTGCTGTTACACAACATGCTTGCTTATAGCTTAAATATAGATGGAAGTCAGCTAATGTATGCAGGCAATAGGTGTGGACCCCCAGGCAGAGCTTGGTCTTTGCTGTTTCTCAGTGCTGAAGGCCAGTCAATTTTGATTTAACCTCAGCATTAGCTTTCCTCAGTTTTGTATGTTTAAATCCGAGACTTGCACTAAGGCTCATACTCACTTTTTTAAAGAACTCTGAACTGCAAGAAATAAAGATAGAACTTTTTTTTTTTTTTAAAAAAGGAGGAATGCTGTGGAAAACTCACAAAAATACTTTCCTTGTTCTTTTACCTTCCTAGGGATGGATTCAGATCCCAGCACAGGCACACAGCTCCAGTGAGGGCTGTGGAGACTCTGCCTGCAGTCACAACTGGAGATTGTCCTCTTCTATATGTGTGCAAAAAATTACCTAGTTGTTTTGCAGAAATTAAAGCCTTGATCTTTCAGCTAGATCAGTAAGGGCATGTAAGAGTGGATAGTGTTCATTCTATAAATTTAAGACTCAGGTGCTTTTCAAAAGCTGGCTTTTACTAAAGATGTATTTTGATATTTTTATATTTGCAGTAATGCAGGAGTATCATTTCAGAGATATCATGGGGGAAAATGTATGCTTATGCAGTTTTCACTTCTCAAAGCTAAAAGTTTTCAGGTGTGTTTCAAGGCTTCATAACATACCTAACTAGAACCTTTTACAACCTGTAATGGTTTTTTACAGTCAATTTTTAAATACCTAAAAATTGGGTTTTATGAAGGAAATGCCAAAAGTCCTTTAAATATAGCTGTAATAGCATCACTTTTCCCTCCCTGTATTTAAAAACGAAAAGAAAGACACTCTTTAACAGTACTGAATACTCCAGGGGAGAAAGGTGGTGTCCTGCTGCCTGCACCGCACAGCCTGCTGCAGCTGTTACCGGAGGTGCTGCCCAAGGGCTTGCAAAACCTCTGCAACTGTATTTGAGGGAGAAAAAACTTGGCTCCCTTTGAAGATCGAAAGCGTCCGAGCCAAAAGCCGGAGCACTGCCCTGTCACAGTCAGGTCACCGTCAGTGGAAAATGCAGCGCAATTTCCTGTGCATTGTGATTTTATTTGGGTACCATGCAAGTAGTAATGTTACTCTGCCGTGGAGCACAGCATCTGATGGGGGCAATACCTAGGGGCTACAGCAGAGCCAATGGAAATCCCCATTATTTCTATCCTTATTCCCTTCTTATCCTCATTCCTTCCAGCCACTGAGCAATACTTGTTTCAGGGTAACGATCCTGTAGAGAGATGCACAGACATTAAGTCTAGAGCTTTGAAATGAGGCCATGTTGTAAATCTGCAGTCTTTGGAAGAATTCACCTGCATACCAGCATTACCTAAAAGCTATCAGCGAAGGCATTTGGTGGGAAATAGAACTGTATCATGTAAACAAATCTGTTTATTATATATTGCTTTTGCATAGCAATTCCAAGATCAAGAGTTCTGTTATTTGAGAAATTAAATCCTGTGAGAATCATTAAAAGTATAGAAATAGTGATGTCATTACAAAATTAACTAGCTATAAACCCACAGGGTGATGTATCAATTCATAAAGGGAATAGCAAAACATAATGCAGGGCACATCTGCTGCTCCGATTCCTGCAGAACCATCAGCCTATTGGTATCTGCAGACCACTTGAAATTGAACATCTGTTAGAAGCACTCGAAAAAGCAGCAGGAGAAGCCATACACCTTGCAAAATACTTTGCTGTTGGTAACATCATCGTTTCAATAGTGTATTTTTACAAAAATTCTTGTAAGTCCCCTTCAAGTCCTAGATCTTCCTGGCATTGTTTTTTAAATAGTGACAGCATGAGTAATTGTAAAAATAACATGGACTTTTCTAAGGACTTTCCTAACATTTTTATTACTTTTTATTTATTATACTGCTGCAATGTACAAACCACTATAGAGTTTTGAAACAAAGAGAGAGAGATGCTCTCTGTTCCAAATAGCTCAGAATCAAGAAAGGGAAGGCGTATGAAGAGTAAGAGAAAGGGACGTGACTTCTGGGCCAAGCGGTGGAGGTGAAGAAAGGCTCGCATCCTAGAAATACAAAGCTGAATTTGGGGCTTCTAAAAAAAGGGCTGGATGCTTAGAAACAAGACAGCCTGTGGAGACTGACCTGCTTCTTGTGAAGACCAACAGTAAGATGCTGCAGCTTATTTCCCAAAACCTGTGTGCACAGTCGGTGATCGATTAAGTATTGTAATTGAACTGCAATTGAACTGCTTCGTCTTAACTCTTAACT
This sequence comes from Elanus axillaris, assembly GCA_026212715.1. Taxonomy (NCBI): domain Eukaryota; kingdom Metazoa; phylum Chordata; class Aves; order Accipitriformes; family Accipitridae; genus Elanus; species Elanus axillaris. The sequence continues at coordinate 2,583,236 of JANZLQ010000078.1, read as the reverse complement.
GAACCGGTCAGGTTGACAGTATGTTTCCCCTAGCTGCGTGGTCTGGCAGAGTCCAGCTAATTGGCAATTTTCGTCTGTTTAACAAAACCAGAAATATAGTTAAGCCAGAGACAGAAAGATTTCACTATTGATTAGCGGTGGTTGGTTTTGCAAGGTGACCTGACAGACATTTGGAATGCATCAGCAGTCTCATGGTGCCTCAGCCAAACATCTTGGAACAGAGCTTGCTCTCCTCTGCTTTTATTACTTGCAGAAGAAGCAAACTCTGCCAGGATGTTATTGGAAGGGATGTTTGCCATTTTAATATGTAGTTACTCGCACAAACTCGATGAAAACATATTGCAATATCTTTGATTTTTAAGAACAGATAATTGTATTTACTTATAGTAAAAAATGTGAATCATTGCTGTAAATTATTTGGGAAGGTGAATTAAAACATATAGCACAAGTCACAAAAAAATGCTCAGTTTTACTCAAATTGACATGTACCAGAGTATTGTATTGGAAATACTCCCCATTTCACTTTTTTCAATAACCAAAGAATTTTTACCTTGTCATCCAAGATGAAGCTGGAGCATTCCATAAGCAAGGTAAAGCCTAATAGAGGCAGTCCATCACTAGAGCAACTATATCGAAATTTGCTAATGTGGGCAGTTTAAATGGCGTTTCTGCCAAACCATTGTGAAGCGCTCTGCGTGCATGCTGGTGGGTTTCTAACAGTGCGTGGAATATTACACACTGGATATCACAGAATTTTAAAACATAACAAAATGTACATAGGAAGAGCGTTAGCACTGAATAACAGTGTGAGATATGTGCATTTTTTCTCCCTGCATGTTGCTTGGTAATCCATTTCTTAGTTCTGAGCCCATGAAACTTATTTGGCTGCCAGTTATAGTCCCAGTAAGAAAGCAATGAAATGATAAGAAATGTGTGCCCCTGTTTGGTAAACTTTGTCTTTTGAGGGGGGCAAAGTGTTTCAGAAGGTCTAAACAAAGTTGTGAAGGCTGCTTTCCTGAGGCCCTACTGCTTTAAGGGCTCTCTGGAGCTGATGCCTCTCCTTTCTCATGCGATGCACTGAGCACATTTTGAGGTGTAGCAGGTTTCTTCTCTTTGGAGGAAAAATGTAGTTTCGGGGTCAGATCTGTTGTTTGAGGCTGGCAAAGAGCTATTCAGTAATGTACAATCACAAAAGGAATCCAGCACCCAAAAGTCCCTTTCCTTACGTGTAGCTTCGAGTCGCAGTCCACCTGCCCAGGAGCTCTCCTTTTAATCTTTTTACTTTCTTGTCCCTGCAAGCTGTCTGGTTGTGTCTGGTTTTATTTAATGGATTTCTGTGGTGTTTGTGTGCTTCTTTGCTTTTATCCGGTATGTATAATTACAGAAAATGTTTCTGCTCCCTCTTTCCTTACTGGAAGATTTGCTTTGTATTTATCCTCAAAGCGGAAGGGTGGCATCTTCAGTGAGAAGTTGTCTTTGGTGTGAGGGGGACCTCTTTAGGAAGGTTAGGCTTGTTCTTGGCAGCCAAGAATAGAGGAGAACGTGGTTTGGGAGCGGGCTTGTGCCTGGATGGTGACACAGGAGGCAGCTGGCTCCTGAGATTTGGTGTAAAACAACTTGTAAAAATGTGGGAGCCAGTGAACAGGTTCAATTTCTGAGTTTCTCAGAGATGGCAACAGCTGAGGGGGGCCCTTCACCTGTGTCTGCTGAGTGCTGGTCATCCCGCAAAAGTAATGGAGAAGGCATTAGAGCCATGCTGCTGAGTCACATCCCCTTTATCAAGTTTCCAATCACAAGGTTGATGGTAAGCGTGTGTGACGATTTGAGAAAAATGTTGATCGCTGTCAATTGTCTATTGGTCCGGAAAGTTGGGAACCGTTGACCTAATGTATGTCTCTGAGGTCAGGGAGACTTATTTCCATGGATTTGTGCCCAGGATCAGACATCAGCCTGCTAGGAGGAGCATGAAGAAAGGTGGCTGTCACAACAAAGTATCACTTTTTCTTAGGATGGACTACTTTTCCCTTATCTTTTCCCCCAGAATGCCTACCTTGCCTGACCTGATTTCTGAATATTTTGTACTGTACAAGGCACAATGATACTTTCGATCAAAACTATGTACTAGGATATGTATGATAGGGTGAAAGTGGCTCCAATGAGTTTCACATACAACAAGGGGCAAATTTCTTTGTGAACCTGTTAATCACTTTAAACAAAATTGCTTCCCAAATTGTTGGGAAACATGTGGTTGTCTCTGTAGCCATGTATGCCAATGCAGGGGGTGAATAAAATCCTGCTGCCATGCTGGGTGGCTCTCTACGTGGGCATCATTGACTGCAAAACAGCCAGAAATGGGACTGTCCATCTCAGTGTTCACTGTAGGTCTTTGCAGAATGACCTTGGACTGGCCCCCTGTGCTGATGTTTTTGTGTTCAAGAGGTACATTTGTAATAAATTATTTTCTAAAATGTTAGGCTCAGTCGGCCCATGCAATTTCTTTCCTAATGAGAGGTTGTTATTTTCTGTGCAGTGTTTGTGTTGGAGCAGACGGTCTGGGATGGGGGGAAAGGGGTGAAGGAGGGCAGCAGGGGCTGCTGGAAGGATTGCTCGTGTTTCTGAGGGACAGAGGGAATGGGCTTCACCTGTGGCATACATTTGTTATAGATTCCCTCTAAGATCAGGAAATGAGTACAGTCAGTGCTTTGTAATTAACTGTGAGTGGAAAATCTCTGGAGATGGCTAAAACAGATTTGTCCACTTAGAGAAGAAACACCATGACTTAACAGGTGTATGGTGCCTGTAATGTGCTGCTTAGGAGTTCTTCAGGCTCGGCTGCAAACAAAATATTATCCTACTGTAATAATGTTGTGAACCCAAAGACCTTAACTGGTTTCATTATCAAGTGAGTGCCTGAGGGGAAATACACAGATGGAAAGGCATTCCTTTCCCTTGGTATAATGCTCCCGTGCCAGAGAATTTATGGCCAGGACGCAATTGGCCCTTACATGGGCGCCCAGTGGAGGAAATGCATGAAGCCATTCTGGTCTCTTTTTTTTTTTTTTTTTTTTTTTTTTTCCTTGCAACATGTTTAAGGAGTGAGTTTTCATTGCCATCCCCAAGCCTGGGGACAGCATAACTGTATGCCGCAAGCCACGAGTTGGGGTTTATGCTGGCCCCTTCTTCCCTCTGCTGTGGTCCTCATTCTCTCCATGGGCAATGGGGAAGGAACAGCTTTGCTTGGAAAACACACACTACCCTGATGGGTGGATTCAGGCTACTCTCTAGGTCAGCATGATGCAAAACTGGCATAATCTTTTTAGAAATTAATTTATCCCGGGATGTGCTTGGGGGGCTGATCAGAAGTGGTCTCCTAAACCTGTGTCTTTTTTTTTTTTTATTTTTAAAAATTTCTTTCTCTGGTGCAGAGGCAGATCTTGGAAAGATCAGCTCTTTCCTCTGTATTCCCAACCCGTTTGCTATATGGCTGGAGATATCATCTACAAGGCAGAGCAGTACAGCTCAGGCAATATGAAAGGCTACACGTGGAGAGAAGAAAAAAAAACAAAACTAACTCATCATTTAGCTAGTTGAGGTGGCTGTACTCTTTTCTGATTCGTTAGATACTCTGTGGTTTCTCAACTACAGTTGTCGGGAGAAAGGTATGAAAGCCAAGTTTTTTTGCATGTGTTACCACAGAAGCTGATGTTCCCCAGAAAGGAGTCTGGTCCTTCCATCGTGGATGACTGTTAATTTAGGGAACCTGGAAGATGAACATGCTCTGCATGTAGGTAGTTGTCTAAAATATTGTTATGTTTTTCAGAACTGAATAAATCCATAAAGCTGGAAATTGCATGCAGGATCCGTGTTATATTTTTGTGTGTGTGCACATTTTGACTTAGTCAAGAACCCTGAAGGTATTTAAGCGAAAAATAAATAAGTAATGAAGTTGTGGTTCAATTGTAAATGTTAATGTTTTTGTGAGACTGGAGGAGAAGTTCCTTTATTATTCAAACTGGCTTGTTCCTTCCTTGTTTATATATCAGTTTGCCCTCTTTTTGAACATTATATATGGTTTCACGGTGAAGAGTTCACAAATCTTAAAATGTTGCCTTCTTGTCAGTGACACTGATCATAGTGTAAAGGTCTTTTTAAAATTTCATACAGATCAAATAGCTCTGTTAAAAAAAAAAGGTCAGAAAAAAGGTCACTAGAATCTTCCAATGTTGGCAAAACTACCTATTTTTTTTCTTAGTCTGGGTCATAGAAACAGCTGAACAGAACTGATTTCACTGAAGTTAGTGATTAAAAACAATCAACCACCCTCTCCCCAACCTTCCTCCTTCTTCTAACAGACATCTGGCATGGAAAATTTAAGCTGAGTATTTTTATCAAAGCTATAAGCAACCACAGTCTGCTACCTTGGTAGCTGCAGGCAAGCATAAGAATAAGGAGCTTCAGCAGCTCTGCCTACAGCAACTTCTTACTTTGAAGATGTTTTGCACAGGTGTAAAAAGCCAATGCCAAAGTGCATCTTGATATTAGCATACTGTATGTTGTATCGTGTAATTAACTGCACCCACCTGTATGTTGGCATTTCTCTGACTCTTGCCATCCTTTAAGCTGTGTGTATCTGAGGATCTAATCCATCTAAGCCTTGGACACCCTGAACTGCAAATGAAGTCAGAGAGCTGCAGGCGCACAGCTCCTGGCAGGATTATGCACCCAGTGAGCTATTGCTCTCATTATGTTGCATTGCAATATATCATCAGTGTGAAACATCACCCTAATGATGCATTAGTGTAATACATCATCAGGGGAGTCCCACTAGTAATGTATTACTCCAAGTATGGTGCTACTTGCTAAGAAAATCACCTCGTAGTCCTTGTGTTGTTTCAGAACAGCATCAGTGAAGGCAAAATATGTTGCTAAAGATTGATGCAGCTTCCCAATTTCAAAACTGTGTTAATGGTGGGGGTACCTTCTGTATGCTTGGACTTTGCGATTGTATTTTCAGAGGTGTATTTGGCCTGTCTTTGGTTGCATTTCTGTTTGGAAGGACTACGAATTGATTCTTTAGATTGATGGTTGTGGGGCTTGAATAGGAGGCCATAAATCTCCTGCCTGAGTGCCTGTTATATAATTCTTGGGGATAGGGAAAGGGTTTATTAAAACTTGGTGCCAAAATTTGCAATTTTAAGGATTTCTCTAGTGTCACCCTGATACATCTTCCTGTTTTAGTCCCATACACCAAAATAAATATGTTTACAAAGCACTGTCTCACAGAAATTAAACCCCTCCATTTCCTGTATCAACCCATTGATTTTATTTTGGTCTGCAAATCCTATAGCAAAACAATCCTTCCCATGGGAGTTGTCCTGAAGGCAAGATTTACTTCAGGGGGCAAGGTAATCGGATGACTTCGCTTACGCTTTTGAGTCACAGTGGTGATTCTGTGAGGTGCTCACCATGGGATTGCATCGGTTCCAGGGACTGTCAGATGGAAAAACGTAGTTGTCGGTGGTCCCTGTAATACAATATGAGGACTGCACTACTTCATAGGACACATCCATAGTAGGATTGGAGAGAATATTAGCTATAAAATAGACATTTCTGAAGTGTGGTTTTATGCATGGCCAGTGTTTTCTAGAATGATTTTTTTGATGCATCCCATTTACAGGTACAAGACAAGGAAACTTAAAGGGAGTCTGAACTTCAGTGTGCTTTTGAAGCTGCGTTTTATATTTTTGATGCTGAAGTGCTGCACACAAGTTGTTTTTTAAAAAAAATCTTCCCAGTCACAGAAAAACCTCAGCAAAAACAAGGCATGATTCTTGAGTAGGTTGAGCAAAATTTGGTCTCCCTTTGCTTTGCTTCTTGTTCTCTTGTATTACCATATAACTGGACTGAGCAGCATGATTGTGGCCCTCTTGGGATTTATCAGTCACCCTTTTTTTCCCGTAAGGCTCCTGTAGGTCTTTACCAACTGCTTCTGCTTGCATATCTGTGTCAGTAAGATAAAGAAGTATGACAACATGACTGTATTTCCAAGAGCATCTACTGAGCCCTCTGTTACTGCAGCAAAATGGAGATTTTTTTTACTGCTATAGCTTGTTTCACTCATTTGCGATGTTTTTGCTGTCCTGATCCAAAGCATGCACATATTGATATAACACAAGGAGCACTTTGCTGGCATCATTCTTCTTTTACTGGTTAAGTGCTCTATGGGCTTATTTAGGCAGCAAAAGTAGTACCCAAGCCAAAAGAACTTCACTTGTAACTTTCTTGAAGCCTTATTTGGGCAAAGTATGAATGGCCTTAAAAGACAGTAAGTAATTTATTTCTTGAAGTGGTGCTGGGTTAAGATCATCGTCACAAATCACACCGTCCTCAACGTTAGGGTCTGCCTTACTTGTGTAAGGAATACAAGCCTGCTCTTTTAAAGTTCCTGCTCACAACTGGTTTAGACTCCTGGAGGTCCCAGCTTCCTCTCCAGGAGGATGGTGAGGCTGCTGGCAGAGCATGGCTCCTTTGTGCTAATGCAGAAGCAGCTGAAGGGGTAAGGGGGTAAGCCTTCGCCTGTACGTCAGGCAGAAGAGTGAAGCCTGGTGACTCTTCCCAGTGACAGCACCATGGCTGTCTGATAATCGCCTTTGGTTTTAAATTAAAATGAAGACTGGCCATGTTGTCTGCATTAAATAAAATCCAATAAACCCAAAACCTGTCCATTAACAAAACAGATTAAAGGCAGAGATCATTTAGTGAGTCGTTCTTTACAGTTTTTAAAGTTTTAAGGTTAAAACATCCACTTCATTTACCTGCTGTTGTTTGACACTACTTTGAAATTGGGTTCTCTTTCCCAGCCTGCCTGAAGTCAGCCCCAATAGTAAATAGTTTTCATCAACAAAAATTAAAAAGAAGATAACCTTAATTTTGTGATTTGGCTGCTGCTTAGGGTTTTTTTTCACCTTAGGACTGCTCAGCTCATGCCTTGGAGCCTCCTTGTTAGAGAAACACTGCCCTTCTCTTTGTATACAGAGTGTGGAATGAATTAAGCATTGCTTTAAATATTGTTCACAAGGCGAAGTGTTTCTGGCAAATTCCCTCAGCTTATTGCATAGTCATATATGTTGTTGTATTATTGTGTCAATAGATTATTAAACTCTGCGTATGCACTTTATCCTTCTCTGAACTTTGTTCTTGTCTTTTAGAAGGAATTAGCTAATCCAAATTAGTGGTGGGCCATCAATCAACAGCCATATGGGTTTTTTGACTTTACTGGTATGTCCTGTTGCATTGCATCGTGCTTTGTTCTTCAATCAGGTTGCACCGTGACTCAGGCACAAACATGACACATCAGAAATATAATGTGATGCGACATGGCCAACAAAAATATCAGTTAAGAGTTATGTGGATAGTTTCAATTTGTTCCATTCATGGATTATTCACTGTCCATTCATGTGTTGATAAAGAGTCCGGTATCTTTCAACTTGCTGGCTGTTAAATGAAAGGGAAAAACAAAAAAAAGCACCAAAGCAAAGAAACAATAGCTAAGACCTTCAGCCTTCAGCTGGGTTCCACTGCATTCAGTGCCTGGGCTGTGCACTGCAGTTCCAGCTGGTGGTATTTGGAACCTGTAAGTTAATTAGAAGGAGAAATTTCTGCAGCTAGCAATGTAGATATTCTGGGGAAAAAAACATTGCCCCAGGGGAGGGATGATATTTGAGCAGATTTATAGTGCTCTGAGTGTGCATATGAATGAGATGATGGCCGTCAACACTGCTTGCTGCTGTGGGGAACTGTCAGCTTTGCTCGGGTGGAAGGAGATCCATGGAGGGGAGCAGTAGAAATGAAGGGAAAATAGTGATATAAAATTGCATCTGTTTTAAAATGGGACTTAAAAATTCTTAAAGTACGTAAAAGCAGATTCTCTTTTTACTCTGGA
>JANZLQ010000078.1:2533131-2575194 GCA_026212715.1 Elanus axillaris | reverse complement strand
GAAGGAAAGGGAAGGAAAGAAACACCCCAGATAGGCAAGCAGCACAGATTAAGGTCTAGTAAATATCGGGGGGGGGGGTGGGGTGGGTGGTGGGGGGTGCTATGCACAGATGCCTCTCTGAATGCTTAAGCCCCATCCCCCTCTTGTGTTTTGGTAAAAATCATCCTGAACAGAGTTGAAAATGTCCTGGTTGATTCTGCTCTGGTAAAACCTATTTGTTAGTTTTGGTGCGCATGGAAAGGTCAGCGTGGCACCGGGTAGTGAGAGGGAGAAATTCCCTGAGGACCGTGGCCAGCCAAGCCAATGGATGTGCTTGTCTGTCATGGTTTAACCTCAGCCAGCAGCTAAGCACCAGCTGAAACCAGGACATTGTCCCACCCTGGACTCCCCGTTTTAATAAATTGCGTCCCCTCAGCTGCAGCTTCGTCCCTCACCTTGAGGGTTCTGTAGACGGTTGCCTGGGGCAGTACATGGCTTTGCCTAATGGCCGCGCAGGCCTGTGGCGTGGTCGCCGGCCTTGCTGGGCGGGCTGGAGCGTGCTGCTGGCAGGCTTCCTGAGAGGGGCGATGGGTGGGTAGGGCAGGCTCATTAATTACCTTTCTTTGACAGAAGGATTGCATTTTCTGGGAAGACGCTGAGAGAATGTTAAGTGGGTCGGCCAGCAGTTTTAAGAATTGCTTTTGAATCCGTTCCTTTCACCCCCCCTTCCCCCAGCTTGAATAAATCTCTAGAGGTTTCTAATTGCAACATGTTTTCTGTAGCACTGGAGTGGTGGGCAGCACATTTTTAACCTTGCCTTCCACAGAGGTTTGGTGTCACTTGACATGCGTGTTGAGGAACAGTTGTGTGTTGCTAACTCTGTCGGTCAGAGGCCCTTCTGTTTTTAAATATTTGTCAGTGCAGCTTGCTGTCATTTGCAGTGAGACTTTATTGAGATCATTAAACAGAAAGTTTAAGATTAATTCCCTTTCAGGGCAAGAGGAAGAGGATAAATAACCAATCCTGCTCAGTGTTCATTTTTAATGACTCCAGCACAGTGTGAAAGAGTAAACAGTTTTGACAAAAGATGTAATTGATTGTTTGGGTTTGACTGATCACTCAAAAATATAGCGTATCCTCATTCAGAAGATCTCTGTAAGGTAATGAATGTGATACTGTTAGAAAACAGGGTCTCATGCTAAGCAAGGGCGAGGTTTCGTGTGGTGGCTGTCCTCGTGGCCAGGCTCATGGCTGCTGGCAGCGCTGGTGCTGCTCCAACCCTGTGCGTCACGGTGGCTGCTGCCTCCCTTCCTTTGGTGCCCCTCTTGTCCTTGGGGAGCCAGTTCAGAGAACCGCACTGGTGGAAAGCTAGGCTGCCAGATATAAGAAAGATTAGAAGTGAAACGTTTTCTGCCAGTTTAGGTGCCTAAATTGCCATATTAATGGCCCAGGTCAGATGAACACCAAGGCTGGCGATGGAATCTTCTAGCCGTGAGCTCAGGATGGAGGAAGGTCGGACGTGTTTAGTGGCAAATGGCCAGTAGATCTGCAGGCTGAATTCCAGACTGTGGTGGTGGGACATGTTAACAGCAAAGTTAACGGTGGTGTGGTTATCTGTAGGCTTTCTGCATTCTCCAGCTGCCACGTCTGTTTTGTTGGGAATGAAGACGAGAGCTTTAAAAACCACCTACTGCTTGCATCCTCGGATGCCTCGTGGGCGTATTCATTCTGTTCACATCATGTCTAGATCTAACCTTGTCTTTTTATGTCCCCTTTTCTTGTGTAAGTTTTTCTAAATGCTTTTCTTTTATCCCTTAATATGTTAGTCTTCATGCTGATTTTCTGTGCCTCCATGATTCCACTGTCAGAAGCATGGGTGATAAGCAGATCAGCAGTATGTTAGAGATGAAGTAACTTGTTTTTCTGTATCTGTGGGAGAGTGCTGCGTATCTACACAGGGGATGTGCAGCAATGAAAATGAGAAAATACAGGAGAAGTTCTTGAAAGGCCAGTGAATGAAAAGGCCTGAGAATGCAAGTATTTGCTGTTAAATTCATGCAATAAGGAGACATTCTGGGTGCATGAAATGAACAGAATACTCATATAATGCTCACTTCTTTAGGATGTCTTTAGGAGTGCAAGACTGTTTGAAAAGCTGAAATGGGGGCTGGCCCTTTCATGTTATGGCTTTGTAATGCCAGTTCTGACTCTGTTGGGCTTAACTCATCCTTTCCTTCCTTGTCTCACAAAACCAGATGTGGAGCACCTGCAAGGGACCACAAGGAAAGATTGGACAATTATCTGAGCAAGTCAATGGTACCCATTAAATGTTTAGGTGATAGGCTGAAAAGGATATCTATCATTTTGGATATCCTTTGGAGGTGTCTAGTTGTTGAGGGACTAAATAATACTTTGGATTATTTTTGCTATGCATTTTGTTTCACAGAATCCTTGTGAAACGAGGGGACAAGTGCTACTGCTGTGACAGTTGAGGGTAGTAGGTGATCAGTCATGGGTCTGGAGCAACGTAGCCAAAGGTGGCTGAGATATCAAGGTCCTTGTGGTTGAATCAGGTGTGAAGAGCCCACCGGGTGACCAAAACCTGGCTGGTGGCTGTGGCTAGGTGATAACTCCTCTGAATCTCTGGATTCTTCCTTCCTGGGGAGTGCTGGCATCTCTGCCTTGGAAGGCAAAATAAATTAGAGGGTTTCCAGCAAAAGGATTACTCAACAGTACAAGTAAATTTTCTGGAAAAGAAAGTTGAGGGTAGAAACTGCTCTGAGCTTCCTCACCAGTCAGTGCACGCACATACATAGTTTTTGTCTTCATTATAGATAGGGATTGAATTCTGAGGCTGAAGAGTATGTTGATGCCTTAGGCAGAGGATTGTTGAATAGCTGGGAAAGAAAGCTTTCCTGCATATCGGAGAAACACCGTCAATGCCCTGCTGTTTGTAGCATCAGCACTTATGCCTGGTTAGCTGCATCATATCTTAGTGCACGTTGTTTTGTACTCCCCAGTGCTGCTGCCTCTTCTTCACTCCTTCCATTCTTCAGGTTCTGGGCCACAGAGAATGGCTGGATAAAAAGAGTGATATTAGAGGAGAAGGGGTGAGAAGTACAATTTATCTGTATGTGTTTCCTTTTCCTTCATTGGTGGGTTCATCCACTTGAGCTTTCATTGCTGCACACATCTGGGATTCTTTCTCCAGATGATGCAATGCAAGGTGTTTCAGATTTCTCCTTCTCCTCCACAAACTGAGACCTAGACTCAAGTTTCAGGTTTTTTGGATTGTTTGTTTATTTGTTTTCTTTTTGTTTTTTTTTTTTTGTTTTCAGAATATGACAGAGTACCCAGGGCACAGACCACTGTGTTCTCTCTTCTGATTCGTTTCCAACTGGTCAATCTCCTTTTGAAAAAGTGGGTGCTGAAAATTTTAGTGTGCAATAAATGCTTCCCTAGAATTATTTACAGTCACAAGTATCAAGTTTCTACTCCAGTTTCTGTATTTAAAAGATGGGCTTCTCTGTGACTGGATTGTGTGGTTATTGTATGTTGAACCGATCAGCCACAGTGACTGTAAATTCCATTCAGTAACAGCTTTTCAAGTCCATCCTGTGTCCTTTGTGGCTGACCTATATTTTTTTAATTGTACATGTGTGAACTTGTAATGAGATGATACAGGGAGGGTGGTTATTTGAGGTTGAACCTACTTTATCAATTACTGTGGTTTACTCTCTGGAACTGATCTGGTCTGGTGTTTACTTACCTAGTACTGTTCTTTCAGAAACTTTTGTCAGCAATATTGTTAGTATTACTTACTTTATTGTCCAGTTACTGACGGAATTTGAGCAGCATTGGATTGAGACCAAATCCATATAAAATTGCCTTAGAAATGCTCGTAGTTGCTGATAGTTTCCCATCTACAATTACTTTTTGGGATAGATCAGCCAGCTTTTAATCTATTTTCTTCTCCATTGATTATGTTCACTGATAATTTTTAATTGGAATGTAATGTAAAACTAATTCAAATGCCTAACAGTCGTCTAACTGTATTATTTCCCTAACAGTGTTGCCAACCATACTTGTAATGATACCAAGCTTATGCGATAAGACTTCTTTTCCATAATACTGCGTTGATTTCCATTAGTTATGCTACCATCCCTTAATTCTTTACTGATTGCATTTGTAACAGCTTTTATGTTATTTTGCCTGAAATCAATACCAGGTTAGCTGAACTATAAATACCTAGCTCATCCTGCTTGCCCTCTTAAAATACTGACAGAAAGTCAGCTTTTTCAGCGGGCTGCAACTTTCCCCCCAAGCCTGGGAAACAGGATGGAATTACCGACAAACTCCTATTGTGTCCTGCCAGCCCTCCCGGCAGCAGTGTGGCTGCAGAGGCTGTCTTAGCACATGTCCTGGTTCATGCACACCTTGCACGCTGGCTGTGAGAAGTATATAAATTAGCAGGACAGCTGTGGAAAGGAAAATTATATTAAAAAAAAATTACCATTTTACTCTGTCTCTAGTAGCAGTATGTCTGTGAAGTGGTGGTACCAACATACATGTTGATAACGATCCATACGTTCGTTAGTGGCAAGATGCTCTCAATCTTACAAACCCGATGGCATCTCAAAAAATGTATGTGAAATGCTAAAAGACACAAGATTGGAGGAAGTATAGAGAACAACAGGTAAAAGTCACTTAGCCTCCTTGCCCACTGGCTTCTCAGTCGCTGGGGAGCTATTCGCTCCGAGGAGCAGATAGCAAAAATAATATGTGTAAGGTGATACAGTAATAAGCACACTCGCACATAGATAAATGTGGAGTGATTTCCATGATGGAAGACAAAAGATCTGGGAATAGAGATGAGAAAATCTGCGGGCTTTGATGCCAGTACATTTCTGTATTTAGCTTGAGGAAAACTAATGCAGAATTTGACACATTCTTTTAAGTTGATAGGGAATTTGTCCTCCTCCTTATTTTGAGAGCAGTTCTGAACTGGCCCATAATTGTCAAAGTGAAAAAAGGAAATCCTGTCGTCTCTGCTATTATGGCTTAAAGCAGTTTTTCAATTAAATTATCATTAGGGTTACATCATGAAAGGTATCAACATAATCCGTTTAAGTGTATCTTATAAGGCTCTTTACTACCAAGAAAAATCTCCTGTCTTTCAGGTACCAAAGTTACAGGAATTAATCAATCATGGACTCCAGGGGAAAATACAACCTTGATGTAACTCAGTAGTAGGCATTCATTTATATCATGCCTCGCCATGTATCTTTGTCTGTGCTACAATTTTATATTTGTATTATCACAGGATTTCTGTGCAGCTCTTGCATCAGGCTGTTACATCCAGCACAATAACTATGCTGTACACCAGCATTCCCTGCTATTTTGGTTTCTATTTGATGTCATGTTTTTGCTTTACCTGGGGAGCATTTTTGCCTGGAGGAAACAATTCAGAAAAAGAGGCATATTTGAAAAGCCAGGAATCAAAGAAGTGATAAAAAATACTTCTGAGTGCAATGAATAATTAGAAGTTAACTCACTGTGTCATAGATCAGGAGTATTTATTGCATGTTATTGAAACCTTTCTCTGAGATAATACTTATTTTCTTGAGACCTTTTCGGGACAAGCAGCGGTAATGTATCTTGTCTGGTAGCCTCAAATACATATGTTTTTATTTTCGGAAGACTTCAGTGTGGTGAGGGCTATAATTGTCTCCATGTTACAGCTGGGGAACTGAGGCATAGAGAGGCTTATATTTTAAAAACATTGCCATTCACATTGTGTTTGGGAGGCATTCCTGCTTGTGTGGGGTTTCTCACCGGGTGAGAAGTTGGGAGCTTCATAAGGGTCTGTCAGCAATGCTGAAATTTGCAGTCTTGTGAAGGAATAGGCTTTCTCTTTCTCTTTCTCTATTTTTGCTTTCTTTTTTTTTCCTTTTTCCTTTCCTTTTCTTTTCTTGCTCCACCCCCCAGTAAATAAGAGGGCACACCAACATGGGAGGAAGCATTGCCAAGCACTGTGCGGTGACACAGGATGCTTGTCCAGCATCTGACCCAGAATTTCCCAGTGGCGTTGGGGTGGGATCTGTTGCCATTTCCATTCTGTGCTGTTCAGACAGCGTAAATATGTCTTAAGTTGCAGGGATTTAAATATGTGAATAGGAGGCAGTTTCAGAGTATTGTTATTTATGTATTTGTTTCTGCTGTGTGAGGTTATCCATCACAAATGAAGAGATTTTTGATAGACCTTATCTTCATGTACAGTGTTAAGTACAGTACGTTTTGGTTCTTCCTGTATCATTTTTCAGAGAGGCAAACTGCAAATGAAAGCCAAAACAAATCAAAACCTCTATGATTTCCTGATGCAAAATAACATTTCCAGTTTTAAAGAACAAATGTTTAATCAGTGTGCATCATGCAATCATGGAAGAGGAAAGCTAGCGTTTTTTATCTTAGAAAATATGTATTGCTGGTTGTGACCTAGAGCTAGGACATTGCTACCAGTCCTACAGAAAAAAAAAACAACAAATTTTCAGTTGCTGGAGCACAGCACTTCTGCATTCTGTGAGAGCAGATTTTGCCTTAAACCAAGCCATACTCTTAAGTGTTTAAAACCACTAATTTGTAATTTAAAGATTTTAATGTCTGCCAAATGATGGTGTGTAGACTGCTTTTTAGAAGTCGGAGATACTCTTCAAGAATCTACATCCCCCATGAGGTCCGAGTTGCTGTTACGGCATGGTCCATGTTCAGAAGAAGCTGCAGCTCCCTATTTTAGCCTTCATGTGATCTCTTGGTGTCTCTTCCTTTACTACCTCAAACTCTGTAGTGCTTTCTGTCCAGCCATCCAGGTCTTTCTCAGCAATGTCTCTTGAATTTGTATTTTCCTTATTCTTTATATAAATGCTGCCACATCCTCTTGGTTTGCTTATGTACCTGGAGAAATAATAAGTGAGTGTGTTTGTGTAAGCAGGAATCAGTCGGTGCCAGTGAGCATCCTCAGTGCCACGTGCGTGGAGCTCTGCCGTTGCTCCTGCCAAAGCTGCTGATGGAGACGAGCAGGATGCCATCAGCATTCAACGTGCTCCTTGTTCAAAATTCAGCTCTGTATTTATCTCTCAAAAACACCCTGGTCTTTTGTGAAATCATGTAAGCTTAATTTCAAGCCTGTCGCCAGTCGTTCCTTCTGTTTGATGTGAGCTAGTCTCTTGAGATGGCTGGCGTCCTGGAGTGAAGAGATGGAAGTGAGAGATCTGCTAAATCTGCTGTTGCTTAGAGTCTCTACCTTTGATACTGTCTCCAGAGACTGCACTGATCTCTTCTTTTCAGTCAACAGTCTACATCCTCGCTGGGGTTTTGATGGGAGATTCCTTTAAGGCATTTTGTACTGACAAGGTTATTTTTCCTGGGCACGTGCGGTAGAATTTCACAGAAACCTTCAAAGAAAGAGGTTTTTTTCACATTGAACCGAGTTCACGGTTGCTTAGGTTCTTTGTAAAATTACCAAGAAATAAATTATATGAGCGGCTTAATTAACAGTAAGTTAAGATGAAGGATGCCTGTTGTTTTTCTTTTACAGTTACACCAATTTTTCATGGATATCCATGTATGTTGAAAAGTAACAGCTAGTAGAGCTGCCTGTTCTTTGCTGAATACAACCCTTAAGTGAGCACTGGCATTAGGCATTTGATTCATATATTAAAAGAAGAACCAGTGTGCTGCACAGAATTGCTGTCGTTGCAGACTCCTGCCTTTGCTTATAGATGAGGTCATGGGTGTTGAAAACTCCAATAAAGCTTTTTTTTTTTCCCCAGCAATTTTAAAATTGTACGTTGTTGCAAGCCTGGGAAAATGCTGTTGTTGGGTTTTTTTTCCTCCTTTTTGCCAGAAAGGTTTTCTTTCTTAAGAAAGACAAGACAAATCGAAGATGTGAGAATTTTTTATTGACTGTTTTTCAGCTAGTATCCTAATGAGAAAGGCTTGCAGCATCTTGGTCATGTGTAGGTAATTTTGCTTGTCTTTTAAAGGAGAATCTCAGTGGTTTTGCCAGAAATAAAACTCTGGTTTATGGTTTTCTTTTAAATTTTTTTCTGGGATTTGGTTTGAGACCCAGTGGAGGTGACTGCTCTGAAGAACAACTTCATTGATTTTTCTCTTGTAAAACATTCTATTAGAGATATTTTTTTTTTAAAGTATACTGAAGAGGTTAATCTTTTGTGCTGCATTTCTTTAATTTGATAGTTGTTCTCCATACTGTACATATGTGTACCATGGGTCCAGGCGAGGCTGCTGTTTCAGCGGTAGGCTCAAAGGGGAAGTACAAAACCCAGCATTACATTTGCTCTGTGCTAATGAATGGCATTTCAGGGTCTGCAGCTATGGTTAACTCCATGACAAAGTCAGATCTCTCCATGACAAAGCCAGGTCTCCTGACATTTCCACAGGAATATGCTGAGAAGTTTGAGTGGGAACAGGACCTATGATAGGCTGCAGCAGTACAGCAGCTCCATCCTCGTTAGGGGAATTCTCTCTGAAGTACGGTGCACAGATTTCTAGTCACTGTAGTTATTAAGTATTCAAAACGGGGGATTAGGGATATCATGAAAGTGCAGACAGATCCCTCTAATGATAGTATGGCTGTCAGAGGCATGCCAATAAGATCTGGAGAGAAATTGCAGTCTAGGCTATTTAGATCTGTGATATGGTCTTATTCCAGTGCCATTATAAAGACTCATGTTAATTGAGCAAATCTCTTTTGAAGTTGTTTGATTTCCCCCGCTATGTGTAAGAACCAATAATTACTATTCTAATGTGCTAATTTAATTTATTTATTGATCTACCTTTTATTTAGAGAAGACAATCCAAACAAGAAGCTGCGACATGTTGTGGAGGCATGTGGCAAAGCATGCCCACGGTTCAGTATGTCAACAGTAGTGGAGAAGGTACTCTGCCTGGGGTTTCATTTTAGAATAGCTCAGAGTAGTAATGCAGACGAGTACATTAATCTCCTTAACTATTCAGAAATGAAAGATCAAGTACAATAACTTATTATTTATTGCTCTTCCAACATGTCTGTTCCATAAGATTTGCCATTAAAATTAAAATATAGACACTGTAACAGCTAGTTTAAGAGAGTCTATGGCTTTGCTTTTTAGCGCTGGAACATTTTTCACTGTCAATTCCAGCACGTTTCCTGCCACACCAGTGTCCCCTGCCAATGGGGCAGCGGAGGGTTTATGCCAAAACAATGCCCATGGTTATTTAGAAGAACCCGAGAACAGGGCTCAGCAGCAGGCAGTTGGGTAAGTCAGTGTGGTGTTGATGAGCCACTGGCAGCCAAAAAAGGCAGCAGGCACAGTTCATTCTCACTGTACAGTAGCTCCACTGAAGCAAATGGGAGCAGTTGTTTCAGTGCATAAATGAATTCCTACGTTTCCCATTTCTTTTTTTTTTCTTCAGTAAACAACTGACATTTATTTTTGCAGTCTTGCAGGGGGATTCCCGAGCGCGCTGCTTTGTGCAGTAGTGAAACCAGAACTAGGTGCATAGGCATTTTAATAGCTACCCATGCCTCCAGAAGGCTTTTGTGCGTAATAAACTTTTACTAGGAGTGGGACAATAACTACTATTCATTGTGTGGCATAACTTCATTTTCATGTTTCTTACAGATTTAGCCCTAATCTTTCATTATGTACTTAAGCAAAATTATCCTTAAGGTTTTTGGAAACATATCAAGAAACTAAAGGTAGACCCTGTAGTAGACGTCTCTGCCTGTGCTATGCTGTAACGTAACTCTTCTGACTATTGATTGATTTATTTCACTGCACATGAATGTGCCAAATCCTATCAAGCCACACTGCTTGAAATACCATATGAACACACAGCCCATGCTTTTAGAGTTCAACATTTAATCGGAGGAGACGGGCAAACAGGAAGAGCGGAGGTAATGGAGAAGGGAAGCATGTGGATTAGGTTTCCCTGCCCAGGGTAATCTGTGGAATTTGTGGCAGAGCTGGAAACTAAACCCAGGCATCCCAAGCTCTGCTCTGGGGCCACCAGCCCCACAAAGGACTTGGCATCGCCCCGTATCTCGGGTAGGATGGGACCCTGACAGGGCTCCAGCTGGGCATCCTGTTGGCAGCAGGGCCAGCCCCGAGATCGCCCCCAGGTTGCTCCCAGCTTTTTCCAGTTTGGCCCTGAGCGGGAGGCAGGCTTGCACAGCTGCTGTCAGGTGACCTGCTCCGCTGCCTGCCTGGCCTCCTCCTGGTAGCCTCTTCCCTGTGTTCCACCAGAGCCTCTCTTCTTGCCACCTCTCCCTTCTCTAATCCTGCAAAGGAAGGATGATAAAACCTATCGATTGTTTCATAGGCTGCTAACAGTGGTAGCCAAAAGCACCTTCACCAGATATTTGGAAAACAAAACATAACAGTGGATTTGAAAGATCCCTCTGGTTTTCCAGGAAAGGCTCTTACCCATTTCCTTTTGGAGCTAACAGTTGGAGGACGGATGCTTTTTCCCCCTTTGCTATTGTAAGTTTCCTCTGAAGTACCATGTCTTTACCGAACTCACAAAAACTTGGGCCAGTATTGTGTAACATGCTATTTATTTGCCTGTTGGTGGTTATGTGTTGCTGGCATTAAGCAGGCTAGGTGTATTAATATAATTGATGTTTATATATAGCTCTGGTTTTATATATAGATCTCTATATCGCTCTGCTTCTTGAGGTACCCTTTTATTGCAAATGGCTTTGAAATTCAATTTATCTTTAATTACAAGACATGTATAAATCCAGGATTAAGGGTGAAGAGTTCCATTGTTCTCTTGGCTTTTTTTTTCTTTTTTTAATGGGATTTGTGGGTAGTCAGCACTGTTCAGGATTTTGTCTCTGATGTTTCCCTTCTTTTGGTATATAATAACTTGTCTATCAGATAAAGAGCTTTAAAATAATTTTTTTTTTTAGCTCTCTATTGAAGGTATGTGCCCAGAGGGGTCAGGTTATGTGGAGGTTGCATGTCATCCCTGCTTTCTGTGCAGTGAGGTTTTTCTCAGCCAGGAGAAAAGCTGGCATTTAACCCTCAGACCACGAGTCCTCTTGGCATTCAGGCAAGCCCACATCTGACATGAGTGCCATGGGTGGTGCCTCCCCACCAGCAGCACACTGCCAGGGTTGCACATTTATTGTCAGTCAGCACAACAGAATTAAAAAAAACTCACTTAGCCAAGGCAGTAGAGGTAACGAGGTGGCATGCAGCCTGGCCTCGTATTTGTTTCACCTGTGAAACTGTTCACCATTTAAATTTAGCTGTGAATAATCTGGCAAGGATGTTGGAAAAAAAAAAAAAGAGAGCGAGCTGACAACCTCTCCATTACCTGAAATCAAATATTTCACCTCTCTGTCACACTCTTGCTCCGGGAACGGGAGGTGACGGTCTCCGAGCCTCTGCGAGAGCTGAGCTGGTGGGAGCACTGCAACGGCTGACTCAGCCCGCGGGATCGATGGGAGGCTTTCCAGACCTTACTGGGGTTTGAGCTAGGTCAGGACAGCTGCGTTTGGGTTAGGTGTAGTGCAAGACCCTGCATGTGAGAAGGGCTTGACCTGAGCACGCGGACTCTCCTGCTCCATGTCTTTTCCTTCCTCTCTTGTCACTGCTTCGTTCCCGTGGAGAAGCAGTGTCCCCTCCATCCTGCCTTGCCCTGCCGCAGCGGGGATCTCCCCGGTCCCTTCCCAGGCCATTGCATGGCCAAGGAGGGCAGAGGGGGATGCTGCGTGCCCCTCAATTCCCCAGCCCGCTTTTCCTTGCCTCCTTCCGCATTGTTGGCGGGAGGAGAAAGCCACGCAAGCTTGGGCCTTGCTCAGCTGTTCAGCAGCACGTGCTGCTCGGACACAGCATCTCACCAGTGCACCAGGGTGTTTCACTGCATCTGCAGCTGGAGTAAGGAGAGAGGTCTGTGGGTGTGAGCCGATATACACACTGCTGCAGTGTTTTGCTTCATTTTTCTCTTGCCCTCTGTGAACTCCAGTGAAAAATTTGTAATGAGATAGTTGTTGTTAAGCACCTGCTTCCTTTTGCAAAATAGTAAACAAACAATTCAAGAATGGGCACGGATGGGGTTGCCCAACAAGAAAATTGCTGCTGCAGCTAAGGCAGTGCAAGCCAGGTCTTTCTCAAATAGATGAACAGGAGTCTCCTCCAAATCTGGGTCTCCTGTGTGTGCCAGGGTTTGCTTCCTTTCTGATTAGGAACGCATTGAATAAATCAGATAGTGCTATGTTTAATGTTTTCACTGCCAGCCTGCCATTTGTTGACACAGTGTTGGCACGATGAGCAGCTGCAGGTCGAATTTGTTGCTGGGCTCCCCTAAGTCTGCAGCTGCTAAAAATAAACATTTTGTGCAGGTGGAGGCTTTGGCTGGGCTTGTGGTTTGGCTTAACTTGCAAAGTTCGGGATCTTTTCTGAGGTATGTAAATCACATTAGAAATATTTGGCAAGGCAAGTCAGTGCCTGAACATAAAGGAATTCCACCTGAGGAGCTGGAGCAGCTCTGATGGGTCTTTTGGCACGGCATCGGCTGCCTGAACTCGACAGTGTCTTCCACATTGCAGTGTTTTCCAAGGTTTCAGTCATCCTGATGAAGCACTGGCTCCTTCTAAGAAATGTCTTTTGGGGTTGTACTTGGTTGATCTCATTGATTGGTGATCAGTCTGTCAGGATAGTTACGCTGTACTCACGGCCCTGGTGTTGGAGTGCCTGGCCATTGCAATGGTATCAATACCAGCAGAGCCGCTCAACGCAGCAAACATTTCAGTGAGTCAAGGAAACGCAGAAGCTGGAGGTGGAAGGACTGTCCAGGCTGTCTCACAGGAGCAGGAGGTTCAAGAAAAAATGGCAAGTCAGAAGAGAATTCAAGTCAAGCCAAGAGAACAGATGGGGTTCATACCACCTAACTTTACCTATGTTTTAGATACCAGTGGTGTAGCCATTGTAAAATAAGCACTCAAGTTCCCTCCGCTGGAAAGGAAAAAGTGCTTTTGAATGTTTGCAGATGGAATTGCCATTAGGCAGCTAACATTTAAGCAAGAGTTAAAGGATAATGCTTGTGTGTAAAATTCCCATGCAAGAGAGTCCGTCTAAATTAGGTGGATTGGATCTCACTTGCTGTTATCTGATGGGGATATGATCCATGAGCTTGTGGAGACCAGAAACAGAAAGATGAAAAATGGTTTGCCTTGTTTGCTGTGCTCCCCACCGCTGAGCCAACAACTCCACATCCAGAGACACCTTTGCATATTGCAGCCCTGTATCCCTAGGGAGCTGGTCCGGGCCTCTGTGCTTATACTGCACTTCCATGTATTTCAGAGAGCGTCAGAGCAGGTTCGCACCATTTCAATAAAAGTGTGCTGGGTCAATATCCAAGATAAGCCTCTCGCTTACAGCTATGGCAGCCAGGGTAGATAAGGGCTGATTGAAAAAGTTCCTGAGATTTCATATATTTTTAAATAAATAAATAGAGGCACACAGAAACTTTAGCATCTTTCCAGTGCTGGGAATCCAACATATTCAGTTACAATTAAAAAAAAATAAAAGAAATCCCATTTTATCTTGTCACTATAAAATGAAATTAAGAAGCTATTCACCTTTAAAAAGGAGGCTTAAAGAAACTAGCTTCTAGGAACGTGCATTTGATTCATTTGTGTTTGTGAAACGGGACATTCAGTGTGAGATTTAATAGCTGGTTAAGAAGAAGAAAAAAATTATTGTTATAAATACGTATTATTTTATTTCCTTCTGTTATGGCTTTGTTCAGGGAGCTTTCTCTCCTCACTACCTGACTGCACACTGAATTTCATTGTTCAGTAATCCAGCCCAGCTGTTCCAGCTGTTAAATATTCAAGCAAATACTGGGTGTTTTTCTTAACAATTCATTTGTATTTAGTTACCTTCTTCCAGTGCAGATTAGCTACTGAATAACCAGGAGTTGGAATAAGAGCTTGTAATTTTAGATGCTTCCATATGTACTTGGATTAACACATTATTTTTCCTCAAAGATTGTACTCGTAGGTATTTTATATGAATATTTTTCTAAAGTCTTAACTTCTAGATGCTTTTTAGATTTTAATACTCATCTGTACTTTCAGCTAGTATCTAATTGACACCACTCGCTTTCTGTTTTCTATTGTTTGAACAGCCTCTGCTAGAATAGTATAGCTGATAAATTTAGGGAACTGTTGAAATACTGGTGGATTTAAATTTTGTATAGGAAATCATGTGAATAGTGTGTTTAAAACCTGAGGGTTGAAATTGTTTAGGTTTTTTTTAAGTTATATTACGTGCTCTCCTGAAGCTGTAAAAGATTTAGTGTTTGTTTTTCTCTATCAGTAGTAGTACAAAATATTTTATTGAGCAATTCTGATTTTTCTTTAACAGTGTTGAAGAGAGGTAATTTTTCTACAGTACAGTTATAGGAGGGCTGTGTTGTTGCATGGTATCTTCTTTCCATGGCTATTGCAGTGCCTTTGAGTGATAGTATTTCCTTGGCTAGCACTGGGAGCTGCTTCGCTTCAAGCCAAACCAGGCAGTCCAGAGAGCCGTAAGGGACTGTGCGGCATGAGTGCTTTTCTGTAAATCTTGAGTCTAAAAACTGACTAGGTTTTAACCGCATTGTATTTGATACTGTGTTGTCCAGCATATGTATCTATATGTGCAAACCAGTCCTTAGATGGCATAGTGGCATTAAGATGACTGCAAATTGCAAAGGTTTGATTCGCTGAAGAATTCAGTTTTGGTTGAAGCAAAATTACTTGGTAATTTGGGTCATATTTAGAGAATACTTTCACCTGGAGGCAGAAAAACAGCTTGGTTTTTCTGAGCTAGGAAAATTATTTTCTTCTGCAGATTAAAATTGAATGTTAGGAGGGAAGGCTACACCTCTCAGGAAGGAGGTATTTTTCACAGATTTATTGGAGGGTCAGTAGGAAAGGCACCAAAGCTTGCCATTTTCTCCTGCATTCCCCATTACTTTGTGATTGCAGCAGTAACCTGGCATGTCATTGGCCTAAGTTTAAATCGGGGATCTTTAGCAGATGTTTTCTGGCAGAGTGCTCTAGACATAAGGTATTTTCATTGGTGTTTAACTCCTATTGAAGTTGTATTAAACTTTTACATATTCATTGGCTAAAAAGCATAGGAATTGGTATAGAGCCTAAGAAGTCTGTGCTTATTGAGAGAGATGGGATATTTGACTTACCCACAGAAATTAAAAGAGAATTTATTTTTTATTATTATTATGGGGCTTTTTAACTTTTTACAAATTTCCTGTTGTTTCACACCTGGCTGCTAAAAGCAGTCCTTGCAGAGGACCTTTCTTACAATGATCTTTGTGTATGTTCATCTTTGTATGTGAACCGCACTGAGATGAAACTTTAATATCTGGATGTAACTGCCTTTTGATGTTCTCTCTAACACTGCATTCAAAGAGATCTGTATCTGTAGTGACTGCAGAAGACCTGTCCCTACTGAAAAAAGGCAACAGGGCTGTAGTCCCCAATAACATCCATTTTAATAGGGCATGTGGCAGCAAAGTGCTACAGCGGTACGATGGAAGTGCGTATCAGCTCCAACGATGTGGTGCACAAAGAAGTGTGCTTTGACTCCAACCCTGTAAGAGGTTGGCATCCCTGTTCTCCTTATGGTCCCTGGGAGTAGATCAGAGTTTGTACCACTGCCCTACATCTCCTCCTCTTTGTCCTCCTCTCCTTGTTGCCAGCACCAGCTATTTTTATACAGCAAATGGGTTACTAGGGGAATCCTGCGCCTTTTGCCCAGCACAGCTTATGGCTGGCTGGTGGTGTGGAAGCGGGAGGACAGCTCTCGAGCAGATCTGCCTGTGCTGCTGGGTACAGAAGATAGAAAAATCTGCCTTGGCGCTTTGCTTAGCAGCACTGTCTTCACTTGCTCAATGAAAGATTTGCTTTTCATTTGCTTCCATGATAGCTGGGGTTCAGGGAAGAAAGGGCTTAAAGAGAGTTGTCTTTTTTTCGGGACTGTTTTGAATCGGAGATCATGCAAAATATCCATCAGTGAGATTTACATTACTTGTATAGCAAGGCTATAGAATTATTGTCAGTCTTGAGCCTTGTCTCACATTAATAGAAAGAGGAGGGAAACATTTACTTGGTACAGTTCCTAGCATAATTACCTAAATAAAAGACTTTGTACAGCCAGAAGAAAGAGTGGGCAACTACTTTCTGCACTGCCTGCAACAGGGTAGTGTGGGAAACATACTGCAATATGAGAGTGTAAGAAAGGCTATGCCGGCTCAGACCAAGGGTCCATCTGGCCCAGCAATCTGTCTTCCACCCTGACCGCAAGCAGACACCTAGGAAAGAACAGGAAAAAGAGGAATAGGTTTGTCTGTAGTCTGAATTTAAGTCCTGGAAAATTACTACTGACATTAAACATGGGGGGGAGTATTTCAGATGCTCAGAGGAGTCCCTCTCGGAACTGGAAGGGACAGGGTGCAGGGTAGGTGTCTTCTGTTCACTCTCCTCAGGATCTTTCTAAAGTGGTTTCCTCAAATAGTTGCAATAGGATTTTTTTTTTTTTTTAATCCTGAAATCCCCGTTGATGCTTAGCAAAATGTTTTTGCAGCACTGTTGACAGTCGTGCTGGAAACACTAATGTAAACTGCTCTCTGCTTTCAGAAGCCATTTTGTTCACTGCACTGATTAAATTTGCTTGGAGCAGGTTTAATTAAGGTGGTGTTGAAAACCGTCGCTCGAGCCAGGGACTCATGTATGCTGGGTTGCCTCCATGCTAATAGCAATAGTTCAGCTGAATTAAAAGGGGAGGGCTTCTCCTGGTTTCTTATTTGGTTCACTTGTTGAGGGAGGATTACCAGGGCCTCAATATTTATGGGCCAATTTGTATTATTGGTGCCGACCCTGGCAGATTTCAAAGCGTTTTGATTTACTTCGTAACAGGCATGGCTTCCTCATTTAAGGTAGGTGTATAAATGGAGGGGAATACTGCTGGGTAAGTAGAACAACAATGAAAAAAAAGATTGCTTGGTAGCTTTTGTATCATAACAGAAGAGAAAATATTAGAAAAGTTTCCAGTGCAGATGAGCCATTTCCAGATGTGAATAAATATTTCTGCATTCCAGAGAAGTAGAGCTGTGGGTTGACCCCTGGCTCTGTGAACAGGCTGAATCAGCACCGCAGATCCCCAAAGCTTGTGCTTTCTGAATAACGTCCAACCCAACGATACTACTGGGTAAGCTCCCACCTTCCCTTTTGCCCAGTTTAATCTTTATGAATTACCTGAAAAATAGAATTACTTAAAATACCAAAATCTTTTTTTGGGGTAAAATCTGGAAGGCTATTTCTATCTGTGCTGTTAAATCCATTAAGGTTGTTAGAGCTGCGACAGCTGGAAAACAGAATGTAGCCTTCTGTGTGCTCTCAAATGGCAAAGGCGTTTGGAAATTTAGACATTTGATTTCCTCCATACTTGAAGGTGTCAGTCAGTCATGTATTTTTAAGTCAGGTGTGTATATGCAGGCACAATGGATCGCTGTGGAGAGAAAGTGCATCTCTATAGTGGAGCTGGCGGGAGGTAAAAGTGGGAATGGGCTGCAAGTCACGCATCAGATCTTTTTGATCTCTTTGCACGCTGTATGTAAAAGAGGGGGAGGCCAAGTATACTTGGCAGGTCACGGGGTGGCTGAGGAATCCCTTCCCCCAGCCTGGTTTCCAGTCCCTGCTGGTGGCAGCTGCTGGTGCTGTGGGTACCTCCTGTCAGCCAGTCCAGGTCCCTCACCCTATGGAGAACAGCCCCTGGGTTTGCTGGCTGGAGGAGTGGAGTAAGCCCACAGAGTTGTCCCAGGTGCCACAGGCCAGGACATAGTAAGCAGGACCATCGTATAGTGAGGTGAAGGTCTTGGGAGTGGAAAATGAGAAGAGCATCTCACCTTGTTCCCCAAACTGACCCATGAAGTATTTTTTTTTTTCAAAATGCACGACATGTTTAGAGTAAGCAATTTCCTTGTGCAGCTAGTTTGATAGGAAGATTGCATGTTCCTCTACGTGACTGTGGGTTACAAACCTGGGCTCAGTTGTGATTTTCCTGTGGAACTGTACCTGCTATACAAGTGGTTGTTGGAGAGACTTTGATGAAGGTTATAGTGTGTATATGTAGTTGCTAATTCAATAATGCAGGAAGTATGCTCGACTTCAAGCAGTTAGTGCTGAACTGGTGTTGAAACGCAGAATGGCAGAAGAATGCCAAGTTACTGGCCAGTTACCATGCAAACAAAAACATGTTATGAAATACAAAGCTGACATCTTGTTGGAACAGAGGCAAGCTGTGTTAGTAGCATTACTGGAAATTTGGAGACGTATATATAATTTCTTTGTTTGTGCCTGTATTGCATGGAAATGACCTGGAACCACAAGCATCACAAAAGTGACTGTGAAAAGTTGACAGTCCCAGTGCAAAAGCTTTGGTGCCCAAAAGAGTGAGGATGCAAAAAGCTAAGTCAGAAATTGATACTGTGGCTCTTGACCTTACAAGGCAACTTTAGCTAATGTTAGAAGTAAGTGCTCTCTTGTGGGCTCAGTGTTCTGTTCCATTTTTAACGTACTTTTTGTAGGATCTGAAGTCATCCAACCTGGAATATAGATTATTCCTTCTCCATACACCTCGGTTTCCTTTAACTTGAAATGGAGATTTCACTTCTTAGATGTTCTGCTTGAGGCTAAGGCAATCATTCCATTTGAAATCAAACAACCAAAGGCAAAATGGAAGTGCAAAATCATACAATGTTCTTTGTTACCGTCCTGTCATCTGATGCAAGTTGAATTCTGCCAGGAACAATAGATTTATACTTGGTAATCTCTGGTTTGCCACTAATAAAAACATTTTATTCTGAAAAGGCAGAGAGATCCAATCGCTTCTAAGAGGTTCTGCCTCTCCAAGAAGCTGAGTTTCTTTCTGCATGAAATCCTGTTGTCCCCTCCTACCTTTTTTCTTTCTAAGGTCCTGCTCTCTCTGTCATTGCAAGGAAATGACCCTGTTTCATGCAGCTCACATTCTTGAATTCACTGCTTGACTGATTAGCCAAGGACATGCTCAGCCAAAGTACTGGTTGTGAAGCTCTCTTGCCAGACAGCTTGCTCAAAAACACTTCAGAAGAAAGAGGAGAGGGGGAAGAAACCCACTTGCCAGTTTAAGGACAAAGCTTGTTTACTATTAAAACTTCTACAGTCAGCAAAAGCAATACTGACTGCAAAGCTGAATTTGCATTTATAGTACAAATATGAAAAATGAACTCTACCACGAGCATGTCCTTAAAGAGATTATAAATCCACTCTCTTGACTAGTTTGCAGTACCGTGTTTTGATTGTTATATCTAGATATGTTGCACTTGAAAGTACGGCGTATGGCGTACTTGGAAAGACACCAATATAAAGATTTTTGCAGTCAAAGTAATTTTACAGTGGAAAACTCTGTAATGAGGGCAACCCCGCTAGTACCCAAATGCTGTGTTGTTTTATTGGATATCTGTAAAGTTTGGCATGTGGTGGGTTAATAATTAGATACTCTTTGTGTATAGTTCAAGTGAAGGCCACCAGCTATGACTTCACTTTGGCTGGGGTTTCCCTGTAATCCATTTAGCAAATTAAAGAGATTACTTTGATTGGTGCCATTATCTCCTATTCTCTTGCGGTTGAACCACTTAACCTGTGCTTAATTGAAAGAGATAGAGAGGGTACAGTAACAAATACAATCAAATGAAAGGGGCAATAGGATCTGTAGGCCAAACAAATGATCAGCACTAGGCTAACAATAGCAGATTAGAGGTGAGATCAATTAATTAGAAGCTATTGTAGGCGTTGGGTGGCTGCCAAGCTTTCTAATAGCCTAAGCCATCATGCCGTTCTGTTTAGGAGGATTTTAATGACTGGGAGTTGATGTGGTTATTTCAATAATTACCTATTTTAATAATTACTTCATTAGAATATAAAATGTATTATTCTGCAGGCTCTGTGGGAAAGACAGTTTTATGAGCAGTGCACCTGGATCCAGGGGAGCGTACGTACCAGCCTGGGTCGTGCCCTGCCACCTCCCCAGGCTGGAGCTCTTGGCGTAAAGGTCACCAACCGCCTTGGCATCTCCAGCCTCATACCAAGGGCCATGGGCCACCTGCCTGGGTGTATTTTTGGAAGTGCTGCCTGCAGACCTTCGGCCGATGGCGGCTTTGAGTAACAGGTTGTGAGTTTTTTTGTTGCCTGCAGTGCCGTCGGGGTGCCCAGGTGTGTTCCCGTCCCTGCTCAGCACCCGAGGCTCCAGGTCACGGTGCTGGGCAGCCCTGGCGAGCCCAGGCTCCCCAGGCTCTATTCTGTGTCAGCCGGAATAGACATAGGGGCTGGTAGGAGCCAGCAGGGCAGTGGGCAGAGACGTCTCCCGTCTGTTGGGAGATGAGGAGTTGTTTCCTTGGCTGGTGCAGGAGCGTTAGGAGCATCCGGCTGGAAAGCCTGGGGCCCTATGGTCTAACCTTCATCCCGCCAGCTGGGATGACCTAGCTGCATGCAGGGTGTGAGTGCAAGTGATCAAAGTTGTCGAAGAGCTAGCGCTGATATCCCTGAATATTATGATTTATTAGTACTCATTGTGCATACTGGCACAGGGTAGTTGGTATGTAGTGTGCTTTTCATTTGTAGTAGCAATTCATTTTTTAAATTAACTTTCTAGGAGTCATTGAATTTGGTTTCAAAGGCACTTAAGGCTGTAAGTTTGAAAAGTTTTCGAGGGGCAAGGAAATTAAAATATTCAAGAAAGGCTTGGCTGCTAAATACTTTTAAATACATATGTGATAAATATGGTGGCAGGTAGATTTACACATTGTCCTGTGTAGTACTAAATTTATTTTTTTTTTGCCACATGCTGCAGAATGCAAATGTTGCCTCTGGAGGTGTGGAATCTCCTGAGGCAGTAACATTCAGATGTGCAGAGCAGACTTTGCCTAAAAGGTAATGCTTAAAACACACCAGCTTTACACCAAACCTATTTTGTTCCATTTTGGGGAATTTGGAAAGGGAGAATGTTTTCCAAGGCAGTGAAGTGACCTAGGGGCAAAATTCCAACAAACTTTTCTGCAGAATTTTTCAGGCTGGCATAAATGGTGGTTTTATCTGGATGAGAATTGCGCCAAGAAACTTAAATAAATGTGCAGTTTTATTATAGCTTTAATTTTTGTTGTTGATGTTTCTGCAAAATGGCAAATTGGGTTCTTGTTTTGTGTGTGTGCATGAATAGGGTTTGCTATGAACTGGGATGCCAGATTCCCGGAGGATTAGCATGTGAGGACAACCTGTAGTAGAATAACAGCAAGTGCTGCTCTGAATTTAGCCAATGATGAGTGGCAGATGCACGTGGAGATAAAGAAGAGAGTGTAGTCTCCAGGAAATATGAATTCTGGTCATATAATTACCCTGTGATAGTGAAGAAAATTAGAGAGTGTGGTTGTTTGGTAGTGCATGGAGAGGCTGCACATTCGGGTTTGTGAGTAAGCACTCAGACGTCTGGGTGTTTTCCAAACTATACAACCCTTTTGGAATGCTGCGTCATTAATTTCCAGATGTGTGAAAGGATATCATGGAAATAGCCATCCTGTGCCATTTTCCATCTCTGATCTTGATCAGAAACATGCAAAATGCAGATGCTTATGATAAAGCAAAATAGTTATTTAGTGTAGCTGAATTTATTATAACCTCAGGACAGATCAGTTTTATCCAAAGAGTGGGTGAGGTCACTGTTTAATCTGAACTGCTTGCTCCATCCTTTTAAGGGAGGAACCTAGTCCGTAAAGAACTTGGTATCACTGGAAGTCCTTGATTTGGCAGTGATGCCAGAATGGCTGACCTGATACACAAACCAGACGTACTGAAGTTAGGCTATTGAAAGTAATAAGCAACGAAACCCATTCTTAAATATTTGTGGTGCTGAAGTTTTCTTCTACATTTGGCAATGGCCATACTAATTTTTGCAGTACAAGACCACTCAGGTTTTAATACAGATATTTTTCATAACTAACATCTATGTTCAAAGCTAATATGTCTGAAAAAACACACACTGTATGAATGATTAGTTTTGGACAATAGGATCTAAACCCCTTAACTTGGATGAGGCAATTTCTTTTAAATGATTAGTAGGTTGAAGTGGCATCTGAGCTAAATATCCTCTTACTCCAAGGGATACTAAACCCTCAGGGCAGGATTCAGGTCATTAGCAGGTCAGTTTAGGAAAGCATATACTGTTGCTGCCACTGTCCATCCTGGCCTGAAGATAAACATAAGACTCCAGTTTCCATTGTTACCAGACCAGGAACCTTCACAGGCCATAACAGCAGCTTAAAAATTGTAAAAATACATTTGTGAGTTTAAAAGCCTAGAGGCTTTATCAGTGATGGAAAACGTAATGTTTTTCGTAGGTTTACAAAGGAATGCATAAATCGAATCCTTTGTGCACCATCAGAATTTTATATGCAAGTACCTACTTACATACTTGAAGAGAAGTGTATGTATGAAGAACAAATAACACACAGTGGACTGGTATGTTTCAGATTTATCAGCATTCATTTAAGATGGCTACAGTCTAAGGTTACTCACTAAAAGGACAAGTAATCTGGCCATACCAACTGTATGCCAATAAACTTGTTATACAACACCATGCTATATTCATTTATATGCCATATGGGTTGTAGGAAAGCTATTTAAGAATATTTTGGAGGGTTTTAAGTTTTATTGTAACTTTTTTTTCAAGATCCTCCTCCTGCAAAGAGGAGGTATGCTTATGAAACAGCAAAACACCTTTAGAAATGACCTAAGATCTTTTCTCTTGCAAGCATTGATGTTGAAACTTCCAAGTTTTAACTGGTGGGCACACTGAGCCCTTGGTGTTTGCTTGTGGAGCTGAAGTCAGTTGTTAAACTTTCAGGACAATGAAGAATCTAGATTCCCAAAGTTGGTCCTTTCTGCTCAGATCAGGGAGAAGATGGCCTCTTTCTCCAGCCTCATTGCTTTTTATGGAATACAATGTGCAGCCTTTGAAAGGATCTTAACTTCATTGCAACTGAAAAGGACCTGAAGTTACCAGGCAAAAGGGAGGGCATGTGTACAGTAAACTCGTTTACAATATGATGCAGCAGCTTTCCATATGGATATTACCACCTTGTTGTGATTGCATACGTACATACCATGTGTATGCATATTGAAGACCAAAATCTAAGATGCTATATCCTGTAGAAGGACAGAAGGCAGACGCCGTATCTTTCTATATAGTTAAGGGATCTGCATTAAGTGTTACTTGTTCGCACTGTTGAGGATCTTTCTGTTACTGGACATGCCCTCAGGGATTTAAGAGATTGCAGGTCTAATACTGGTGTCCTCTTAGCTGGAGTGTCAGACCTCATGTGATGCCACGTGCTCTGAGCAGCTTTTCCAGAAGATGTGGGTGTGCATGCATGTGCAGAGGGATGTTGTCTAGAACGTGATTTTAATAGTAGCATTTCTTCCTGAATTTTTTGCCTCCCTACTGACCTCTCCAGTCAAAAGGTGTACCTTGGAGAGACAGAAATTGAAGATTTTTTTGAAAAAATCTGTTAGTAATCTGGGTTGAAATCCTATCCTGTGGACATCAGTGACAAAAATCCTATTACTTCAGCGGGGACAGGATTTCAGTCTTTGTGCTTTTTGTGTTTATAAGATTCACAGAAAAGCCAAGTTCAACACTAAAACCACATGCAACGTATAAAAACAAAACGCCGACATGCAGACTTTCAATAAAACAGGGTTTAATAAGTTACTGTCCAATCTGGATGACAGATATTGTATAATACTGTTTTAACTGTCAAATCTGCCTTCATCATGATTTGGAGTTAAACCAGGAGATGGTCAAAATATTGCCACTGATTTTAATGTAAAAAATAAATAACAGGAGAAGTAAAAGAGATGTGTCAAGAGGGCCTGAGATAGGGTTCAACAGCAGAGTGTAATGGATTTGATCGTTTCTGCTTTCCTTAGGAGGAGTCACTGCATGTAAGGTATTTCGAGATAATCTGAGCAGAAGGGCCACAGCCAAAGCCCTGCGTTTCTTTTTCCAAGTCTCTGATGCAGAGCATTCTTAGTTCCTTCACTGCCCCTTGAATTCAAATCCTGGCTTTGTTAGTCCAAATAAAATATAAATCCAGGATGTATTTCAGTCCCATCTGTATGTGCTGGGTGATGTACAACAGGTGGAATCCATTTGTGGAATAATTACTAGGATGCAAACAACTGAGAGCTTTACAAGGAAGTCGTCTCTCTGCATCACAGCTCTGGTGTTAAGGCTGTATTTGTTCCTGATAAAAAGAAAAATTCCAGAAGACCCGTAATGAAATAACTCGGAGCTCTCTCCCCAAAAGCCATATGTTCAAACAGTGAAAGACTTGCTGTCCTTTCAGCAGAAATTAAAACAAATCCTTTGAAGATTACTGCAATTATCGTCCTCCTCCTCCTTTTAAATGTAAGCAAGTTTTTGCAGCTTTCTCCTCTGACAGCAGTGCAGAAAGGGAAGATCATTTCTGGAGAGGCTGAATTCTGTGTGCCTGACTTTAGACCTCCTCCTACCCATGCCTCCGTCCTGCCCTCCCAAACTTGGTGGCAAAGCTCCTCTTCAGTAATTTTAGCTGTGTAGGATCAGACCAACCTCAGCCCCTGAGCCGTCTACCTCCAGGGAGACTTCTGTATTGGCCTTAGCAAGAGAGAACCTTCTATTCTCTTACACTGTTTAATGCTGTATGTGAGTCTCACCTCTGTGTGTCCGTAAGCATTGGATTAAGCTGCCTTTGCATATGGAAGTTACACCACCTATAGCCATCTTGTGCCGTGCTGCTGCCTTCCCAGTGGTGGCTCCAGATGTTTGTCTCCCTCCAGTATCCTCTTTGTTCTGCAGACACTAAATGCATCTCAGGAACTGAAATCAGGCCTCCTTGGTAGCAACTTTGTGCAGCAGCTCCGAAGAAATTGTGGGTGTTATTTTTTTATTTTTCATTGGTGTTAAGTGCCATTTGATTTTGACTGGGTGAGCATGGTGAACGTGATGTGTTTGTGTGGGGCAGAGCAGCCAAGCTGGTCGCTTCTCCCTGCAAGAGGTGGGTGTTGATTGTGAAGGAGCATGAGCTGTGCATAGAGACATCCTAGTAAAACAGGCACATAGTGTCTACCCCTCGGCGGGGCTGTGGGACAGGCCCTTCCCAAGCCCCCCCCACCTCCTCTTACCGCTTCTGTAAAATGGGGAGGAGCTGTAATGCTGTCATTTCTTGTTTTACTTGGCCCCCACTGTCTAGTTACATAAAACTTTTAATAGTATGGTGCTGGTAATGCAGAAGATATTGATAAGTAAGGCAGCTGTAAGGCACTGCCTTCTGTCAAAATTTTTTACTTTAATCAAATGACTTCACTGGTTTACGAAATGCAGATTCCTTTCTGGTAAGGTAGACCAATGGAAATTTCTTGTTAAATCAAGGAATTGCATAGGAATAACTGATTTTTTTTTCCTTGTGTTAAATCCAGTAAGAATCATATTTCTGGTTTTGATTTTCTTTTCAAAAATCTTTTTCTGTTCTGTATATTTTATATTGTATCTGCCAATACCAGGAGCCAACTATGGAAGGGCTAGCATCCTAGAAACTATTTTGGTTTGGTTTTGTCTTGAAGCATATGCTGCCATACGGCTTTGCCGTTCTTCCCCTCCAAGCTGCTGTTGGAGCATCCCATAGGTTGCTAATTGCATTGCCTTTTCTTCTTCCAGGTTTCCAGTTTCCATTATAGCTACCTTTTGCCAGAGTTTAGGTAGAAGACTTAGTCTTATAAAACAGCATTTCTCAGTCCAGGTCTTGAACTGCCTGTGACTTACTGACACACAAAAGTTTTCCTTCTTATTCCAGTCTGACTAGTGTTCTTTCTCAGTTGCATGCTCTCTGGGGTATTTTGTGGCTCATGGCAAAGGGATTTTTTTAAAAAAAATTTTTAAATTAACACTCCCTTGCACACATTAGCATTAGTGTTGCTATTGCAGAATGAAAGTTCTTCCTCATGAACATGTGCTATGCTTTGCAAAAAAAAACCCCAAAAAACAAGTAGACGATGACCCTGCGGTGCTGTGATGCGCTGGAATCCTGCTCACCAGCAATTACCTGCTGAATAAGAAGTGGATCCGTGACAAAACTGAACAGAGCTGAAGCAGCTCGTTGCAGTAAGATTTTTTGAGGGTGTAAAATGTTTGGGGGCAAAGATTGTGTAATAACTCCACTGTATTCCTGATAAATTATTGGAAAGCCTTAAATCTGATCTTTAAGTTTGACAGATGTGGTATGTTTGTGCAGTGGATTGTACCTACTGTAGCTCCGAGTCCTCTGAGTACAGCTAAGAAAAACCTGTGAGATTGTTAAATGGGAGCTTCACCTGCCAGTCTGTACTGCAAGATCTCTATAGCAACCAAACATAAATCAAGAAAATGGCCCCTTTTGTAAGTTGGTTAATAGGCACAACATGCTTCTTTAGAAAATCCAACTATTCTTTCAATAGACTTTGATTGAAAGTCAGCCTTTTCTACAGACACATTCACATTCACATCTAGTAGCAGCTTGTATGGCTGTCCAAGGTCTAATTTATTACCCTTTAAAGATTGGGCAAAGAAAAAATGGTTCTCGGAACAATGTTTACATTCAGAGGCATAAGCACAGTGCCACAAAAGAGCATCCTTTTGTTCTGAACCCAGAATATTAATCTTTAACCTACTACTTATTTCAACTCCCCTGCTTTTATTTGGTTAGCCACATTCTTCCCTTGTAATTGAAATCTTAACGATTTAATACCTTATTTATTAGCAGTGGTGGGAGAACAGATCTCTCTGCTGTTGTTTTTCCTAAATCTTGATATGTATTGGTACATTCCTCAGGCTCTTCTGCCACTTCTGCGAGCTGACTCTTCTCCTGAAGAGGTTTCTGATGGCAAAGGCAGGCGTTTTGGCTGCTAGTGTTTCTGACGTAAAATTTTGGTGTGTTAACCAGGGCGTTCTACTAACCTTCTTCCTACTTCATTTAGGGCAGTTACGTGCTGGGAATATTTGTAACGGACACATCACGTTCAGACCCCTATAAATGCCAAAGGAAAACATGCAAGTTCTATATGCAGTAAGGGAAGGAGTTAGACGCCCGTGTTTTTATGTGAGGTCTGGAATTGACTCAATAACCAAAAGGTAGATTTTCAAAGGAGAAAGCAAGCATTGCAATTCCCCTTTTCTTTCTGGCTGTGAAAAAAAAAAAAGGTACATCTGGTTCAGATGTATTGCAACAGGAATTAACTCGTTCTCTTTCAGCTAAGACAGAAAGCGTGGGAGAAGGGAGTTGAAGCAGTTTTAAGGGAGTGGATAAATTAAACGCATTCAGCTCGGTGTGGGCAATTGCAGCAGTAGCGCTGCAGCGGGACACTCCTGGAAAGCAATGTCCCAGCAGCACGGTGCCTGTCCCCAAGCACGGGAGGCATCATCCCCACACGGAAGCGGAGATGGGTGGCGAAGGGAGCGCTTCAGGCACTTCAGCCCTGGCCAGAGCAGGAGGGATCGAGTGGTGCCTCCTTCTTCTGAAAGCAAACTGAAGAGAGTTTCGGGAGTGAGGAGGAAAAAAAGTGCTCTGCAAGAGCAAACGGAACGTTCTTCAGTAAAATCCTGAAACCATGCCTTACGATTCTGCTGGGGAAAAAAGATTTTTAAATATTCAGAAGTATACCAATGATTCATGTATGGACACCAGGGGATCTTAGGTACATATATATACCGATGCATATGCACAGCAGACATGCATGTATGTGTGTTTGCATGTCCAGAACAAGCTCACTGCTGCCTGCTTTAGATGGAGACCCAACACAGAATTTGAGTTCTCATTTTACTTTTCTTCTAAAAAGTTTGCCAAAGTGTGCAAAGTTGTGTTTGAAGCGGTTGGCTTGTCAGTGCTTTATTCAGTGCCACTGTCCCTTTGGGAGGTAGTGTGGGATGTTATTTGGGGCTTTCTGTGGCAAATGGTGGCAGCAGGCGCATCCCCGTCACTGTGCCAGCAAGTGCCAGAATAGTTTTTCTCCCTCCTGTTACTGTGCAAAAAGATAGCATACGTTTACTTCATTGCATTAAAGGAACAGTATGCAATATATGTATGCCCTGGATGTCCATACGTTATTAACGGCATCAGAAGTATCATAGCAGATGCTGTCACACACTCCTCAGACTGCAGTTGGTGAAATGCTGCAACCTGCAGTCCCTTCTCTCAAAAGCCTGTAAAAATAGAGGAACACTGCTCACGTTGTCACATTCAAAATGGGAACATACGTAGTGTGCTTCAGAGTAGTGGATGCCAGGATGTTTCCTGGCACGTTGAGGGAGCTTTCAGTTCAGTTCTGCTTTCATTTCGGCTGTGGTAGCCTACCTGGCACACACTGTGGTGGAGGAGGTGTCAGCTGTGTACTTTAAAAAAAACAAACCCCAAAAGCCCTACATTGTTCAGAAGCAGCCACAATTTTGAGAACCTGGTCAAGTGTGTCTGTCTGCATACACAGGATCACAAATGCCTTTCAAAAATTGTTGGGTTTACCTATTACACCCACCACCTCGCTATACCTACACAGCCTCCTGTGAGCACAGGTATCGCAGACCTGCACGCGTTAGGGCAACAAGCTCCTGGCGTGAAACTCCATTAAATCAGCAGTTGACACATTCTGCATTTGTTTCTGCATTTTGTTTTGCCCTGTGGAGAGTGTGTTACAGCAGTCTAATTCCAAGTTGACAAAAATACGGATAAACTGTGACAAGGTTTGCGTGGAAGGGAATAGGTCATGCCCTTTTCACCGGTCTTGAGCAGAGGGAAGCGCTCTTGGGCATGACCGCTCTGTGGGTGCCCAGGAATAGTCTCCAACCTAATACACAGATTTTTAATCTATTAGGAACTGACATCTTGTTTTATTAGTGTTAACGACGTAGTTTTCCCTAGCTTTTCTGATTGCTTTCTTCTGCGCTGCTAATGTTATCTTAGTCTCATCTAGGCACAGACGCAGAGTCCCAGAGTAAGAGGATGATGTGAAAAACGGGGTTTGAAAGCAAAGCACAACCATAAAGCATTTCTGTTTCTTTTGTACTTTTGAAGCTTCCCAGTGAAAGTAATATTTTGTACCTAATTTTTTTTTAATGTTCTAGTCTAGTCCCACATGTGGGATTAATTAGACAAGACAAATGTCTACGAGGAAACTCATCTCTTTCTGGGAGGCTGTTGTCTGATGTTGTCATCCCATTATTTCTACTTTTCAGTTGCTTGTTTGAATGACTGATGGACTCAATCGCTTCGTATGTTTGATAGGCAAATACAGGACTCTGCTTTGCTAGTGTATGTGTATGTGTGCGCCTACGATAAACATTCACTTTTAATTTACTTTGTTTACCTTGAGAGACTGCCAAGAAGTGATTCAGATATTCCAGTGCAAAGGGTTTTTCTATTGTGATACAGGACAAAGGAGTGTTGAGCATATGCTCTTTCTTCAAAGAAAAAAGAATATTATTTATTTGTGCAGCTACAAGAGGGCTGGTTTTCCTATGTAAACACTCACTTGATTTTGTTTGTCATACAGTCTACTAAATCTTTTATTCCTGTGTTTAAAAAGAAAAGTTTTGCTGTGTGGTGACAAAGGATTTCAGCACACAGTTCCAGTGCTGCTTCCCTCTGCATGCTGTTGCATAGTGAATGTTACAGGTTTCATCCATCTCATGCTGCCAGCAGTTTGCTTTGGGGTAAACGCTTTCCTAAGGGACTAATTCATGGGGAAAAAAAGCCTTTTGCAGCCCTGTTTGGTCCTGGGGACAGCTACGTGTTGTATGCATCACCATTGCTTCAAAAGGCAATGCTGTCCTTGATGGCTGCCTTTTGCGTTTGGGAAAAGGCTATCTGTGTAGCTAGTAACATGGCTCAACATTGCTGGACCTGCAGTGGCACTTGAGAAATTTCTCAAGATGCAGAGTTAGAAATGTTTGCATAGCAGAATCGGTCTGAATCCATCTTAACGGATGTGGAGAGAGCTGTCACCTGCCCTGCTGTCGACAGGAGTCCTGTGGTAATTGAACATGGAGTGTCTTTGGTGGCTCAGACCCAAGTTGTTCTTTCTGGCTGGGATTGGTTTTGAACTTTTTCCTCCAAAACTTATTTGGACTGGGTTTCTCCAGACAGTTTGGCTGTTTGGGCGTGGGGTTTTTTTGAGTGACAGGGATTTGAGGGACATGAGTTTGTGTGTCAGAAGAGCTTTTGCAGGGTGGTGCATTAAAGCCCTTGGCTGCGGAGAGCCATTTTGCTACACCCTTTTTTCAGGGGAGACTTCTCACCTGTTCTTGCTGATGGAGGGAAGTGATCTTCATTTTCGAGAGCATAGTGATTTGTATTGTAGATGTCTGATGCCAATATTTATTGAAAAGACAGCAAGTTTTCTGGCTGACGTTACATCTACTGCTTGTATGGCAGAGTGACAAAGGCATTGCATTGACTGAAGGGCCGCTCAAGATCTAACGAAGCAACAATACTTCTTTATAAAATCTTCTTAGTAAAGACTTTCCTGATGTAGAGACCTACTATCAAATGGTGGCAATCAAAATAACACACAAATGGGAAAACAAATTCAGCACCACAGCCTGTTCCGTTGAGGTTTCTGGGACTGCAGTGTTCATGGACTTTATGCAGAAATTTGAATATGGGCTGATGATGGCTTATGCTTGAGTGGTACAGGGCTGGCTTCACACTCCAGCTTGCTTTTTCTCCTT
Source organism: Elanus axillaris (assembly GCA_026212715.1). Lineage (NCBI taxonomy): Eukaryota > Metazoa > Chordata > Aves > Accipitriformes > Accipitridae > Elanus > Elanus axillaris. The sequence continues at coordinate 2,544,313 of JANZLQ010000078.1, read as the reverse complement.
TCTCTGTGCTTATCCTCCCAGGAGGTGGTATAACAGATTAGTGATGTTTAGTCAGACTGCAGAAAGGATATCTCCGTGTATGGGGTAATAGCTTTTTGAAAAAAGATTAATTTCACCTTTATCTGGTTAAGTTCTATAAAACCTTTATTTGAATGGCACATAGAGTTTTTATGAACTGTCCCTGAGCGTCTATTAAAAAATGTCATTACGATTTGTTCAGCACAATTAAGGAAGAAGCTTTCTCAGAAAATTAAAAAAAATGTACCGTTCGGTGATTGTAAGGCCACAGCAGTTACAGTTAACATGCAACAAACAAAGTGATGGATGGAGGGGGATGATGACATGTCTTTTAATTTAGATTGATTCAAGAAAATTGCTATATAAAGTCTCCATTTTGGTAGGCATTGGAACAGGGGCTGCTGTAGAGCTGACGAATGCAGGTAATTTTGAAGGGGAGATTTTAAAATGTATGTAAACTGAATATATGATAGTTATGCCTCAGCCTGAGAGAATGAGACTGAACTGCAAAAATCTGGCAGTTCACTTTTGGTTTCTTTTTGTCATATGCTGAGATATTGTAAAGTTGCAGTTTGCAGCTGTGAATTTGGAGACAGACTGCAATTCAGAGTCATGTTTAGTAAATATTCCTTGGAACATTTGCTCGGTAACAATTAGTGTTAAGCTGGGAGTTTCATACCAGATAGATATGACACGGTGCAATTTTGATTTCTTTTCTTCATGTAATCTAGGAGTGTCTAAAATAAAAATCCATGACTAAATTAACAATGGAGTGAAGACTTACATACTTACTACATTTTGGTCCTAAGGTTTCCATAGGTTATTCTTTCAGCCAAATATCAGAAAATCCGTAACACAGATTTCAAGTCTACTCTGTACTCAGCAGGCAAGTAATCCATTGCCATTGCTATTATGGTTTTCAGTACTTGAGTTAATCACCTTTCTTTTCTTTTTTTTTTTTTTTTTCAATGTAACAAATTACTGTGGATACAGGTAAAATAGAAACCTTTTTAAAAAAACACCCTATCCTGGAATATATAGTTTTTGAAGGTTGTGTATACATCTTGTTCATCTTCCTTTTTTATTGTCTTTATAATATCAAGAATTATTATCTATAATCTGTGTTACTGCAACTGGCTTTAAAATACATAAGGATTTCTAGTGATTATGTTGTTAGAGCCATGGGCATCTAAGGAAAAAGTGAGGTCAGATTTGTACAGTTTTTTAATTGTTCATGTGTGACACTATTTGCTTGGTGGTGGATGCAGAAAAGTTTAAAGTAAAGCTTGCTATTCTAAGTGTCTAAGAAAATCCCCCAAAGCGGCATGTTTTCTGCTGAAATGTATCAAGCACGCTTCTTTGGGCAAGAGTAACTCCTCTGCTTGGAAGGAAAATGGTCAAGCTTTTGTTTGTTTGCACTTGAGTAGGAAACCACTTTTTGTGCCAGTTTTAGGAGATAGCAAGTAGAAAGCCCTTCATTCATGTTGAAAAGTAAACTGGCACAACCACAGGCAGCTCAAACTATTTGCCATTTAAAGGGTTTGTGACAATAAATATGCCATAGTGATGAGCTGAATGTAACAGCCATGTTTGGGCAAGGAAAAAGAAGACAAAATATTAAAGCTGAGAATAAGACAGCAGATACTTAGAGCAGGAAAGTTCCCAGCATACAGTGTGCACATTTGCAGACTTGCATGTGTTTCTCTGCACACCTGTGGTGCAAGATGGTTGCAGCATTAGCTGCTTCAGAAACCTGGTATTTGGACACCAGTTCTGAAGTATGGCTTTGTGGGCTCCATGCACCCATGTGTTTATTTGTCCAGGGGAACAGATTATTAAGGCCTTGAAGCCAAATATAATACATGTGCTTGGCTTACATGGCAGTGGCTTGTCGGAGGTCTCTGCTACGAGCTGGCCTGACCAAGCTTCACACCTTCAGCTGCTGGCAGCTCTCCCTCGCCCACTGCTCTGGTATCTCCAGGGCTTGCAAAAGCCACCTCTTCCTTCTTGTCCCTCCAAAGTCCCCGTTGGGAGGAGGTACGGGCCTGCTGTGTTGAGCAGACATGGGAGGACCACACATTGTCCTTCCTGTGGTCCCAGAGGGCTTGGTCAGAAAACTGAGCCCATGTCAGGGTGCAGCCCCATGCAGGACATCCCTGTGGTCCTACAGCTGGTGGGCGGCTGGGGCTTCTTGGAGCCAGAGCTGGGCCGGAGCTTTGTGTGCAGCGCTACAAGTCTTGCCACATGTGCAGCAGACACAGGTAAAAGCTAAATTCTGCTCTGGCTTTAAAATAATAAAAATAATAAGAAAAATGTGCAGATAAATTGTGTCATTAGAAGTTAATTAGAGAAATGTGGGTAATATTATACCCGCAGCTCTGGATGCTAAGTGATAGTAAAGCAGCTGTTTCACTCGGGGGACACATAGAAGAGGACTAAGAACTGATTAGTTTAGGAGAAATAACAATAAGTTTAGTATAAATTGCTACCAAAAATAAATTTGTTGCAAATGTTTATTTTGCTTGATTGCCTTTGATATGTGCATACTTGTTAGGGAAGGGAGAAGGAGCTGTCTGCAAGGAATTAGGCAAGTGACATGGTGAGGGAATTAGCCTCTGTTAGATCCCAGCCCTAATGGCTCCAGCTCCCTTTTGGTAGAAGCCCTTGCTCCACATCTGGCTGCCAACTCCATCTCCTGCTTTTCATTAGTACTCCAGCCTAAGTTGCTAGAAAGAGTGAGTGCATAATGCATCCTCTGCCCTTCCTCAGGCTGGAGTGGGGTTTAATCGAAACTCAAAAACCATGTCTGCCTGAAACTCCTTCCACCCCCCACCCCCCCTTATTTTTTTCTTTTCTTTGAGCAGTCTGTCTTTTTGAGAGGTATACTGTGCAAAGGGAATACTGAAGGGTGAGCAGCTCGCAAGTGTGCAGGGGAAGTTGGTGCAAGTAGAGACACGACGTATGAGGCGCTGTGTTCTTTTTTCCCTGTTTTTGCAGTGCCTGGCTGGCCTGCCCTGGGTGAGAGACAGATTTGTTGACTCTGCAGCATGGGAAAGAGCCGACAACAGATTTACTACGGAGATGACTTAGCAGCCCCCTCTTAAGTGTTATGAAAAGAGTTTAAAATGTTTATATTGGCCCCTCCGATGTACAATAAATTGTTATCCGAAACAATTGAGAATAAAGAAGGGAAAAGTCATAATTGCCTCTCAGGAAATGCAGGGGCTGTTTCGGCGTGCAGGAGCAGGAGGGCGTTGGGTTTCATTGACTTGGTCTGGCTGGAAAGCAGCCTGCCCCACAGGAAGGCCGCGCATTCCTGTCCTCTCGGTGAACCTGCCTGAAAGGAATACAGGAGTTATTGGGTAATCAAGGCTTGTCAGCACCTTGGTTATGCAGCGTGGTTCAATCCGATAATGTGAATGGAACCTGTAATAGCGCTGATGAAAAGCACGCCAGTTTGAAAGGGGCCTTGAATGATTTTTTTGTTCATTTTCTGTTTACATGTAACGCGTTATTGATGTCGTTGCCTTCTAATGCGCCTGCTTGTTTCATAGAAAAACTGGGAATTATTCATTATTTTTAAAGAAGAGGGAGAGAGAAAGAGAGAGGGAGAGGAAGGAGGAGTGAAAGAAAGAACCCTGTTACGTGAAGAAAATTGCATTCGAATGCTGCGACTGAAACATATTGATTTTCTGGCACAGACTTTTTAGATTAAAAATGCCAATACTAAATCCTTTCATGACCTATAGTTCATATGAAGTTCACGTGTCATTTACTATTATTCTGGAAAAAGCAGAATCTTTAATGAAAACATAGTTTGAAGGAATGTCCTGCCATCTCGGCATTTGCATGCGATTGTAATAAGACTTGATTAAGAGCTAAACATGCTACTGAGGCAGAGGTTTAGGGTGGGTTTTTGTAAATTGAAGTCCATTTATCTTTTTTAATTGCTTGCTTGTCTTTACTCGCATCTCGAGCTTTAGATCTCCTTTCTTTGTTTTTCTTTATTCTGCTCATTCTTTATGTTACGATAGGAGGCCAAAGAAACTCATTTTTCCCACCACTAAGCACAAGGATCTTGCTTCAGATTTTATGGCATTCAGGGGATCAATGAGTCAAAATGCTATTTTGATCTGCAGTACAGCAAACATTTCTCGTATAAATTCCCAGAGATGACCCTGACTTCTAACTGTTTTTACCCCTTCTTAATACAGACTTTAAAGGTACTGATGTCATGCTACCATCAGATCGGAAAATTTAAGGCCAAATTCCTGGCTCAGGTGATATCAAACTGCTGGCTATTTCCTGCTGCTATCAGGGCTGAATTTCACTTCAGTTTCTTTCAAGAGGACTTTCATATTTGCAAGGGGGAGAGAGACATGGCAATAGGAAGCTGCTCTGTATCTGCTGGCTCCAGCAAGACTGTGTGAGGGACACGTTTATCTTGCTGGGCTGCCCCGGCATTTTGGCTCACGCGGGCCAGTCCGCATTATACCTAATGCTTGCTTCTGGGCGGGAAGGCTCCTTCGTAGAGGGGCTCTGTCTTTTGCATTCTATCCTGAAACCACACAACCCTGTATCGCCTGTGGCTGTAGTCACTCGAATGCGCATGGGAGCGCGTATTTATTGTCATGGCTTCAGTTCAGTATAGGCCTGACTCGGTAAGACCATCGAGCCCTTCCTTATTTAAAAAGGGGCAGAGGAAATCTGTGTGATAAACGTATTGACTTTTCCACAGGTTTGTTTGCCAGCCAGGCTGGCAGGAAATGGCTGTTGGAATTCAACCGGCCGGCCGCTTCTCTGGGGAGGGTCTCAGCGCCGCTGGGGGCATCCTCGGGGAGAACTGCCTCGCTCCCTGCCTCTCCCCACCCTCCTTCACAGGCCGGCATGGCGGCGAGGGTCCCCACGGGGGCCTGACGGGGAAGGGGAGGGCTGGCCTGTTTGCTGTGGATAATCCGTTCTAGTGGGGAAACCTTCTCCCCGTGCAGGGAAGGGGCAGCACCCGGGTGCTCTGGGTGTAGGAAGGGCTGTTCAGGTGTTGCGATTTCCAGGCCTGACTTTCAAGAGAACTTAATACCCTAAAGCTCCTGTCTTTTTTAAAAAATGCACAACATCTTATGGATAAACAAGATCAGTACTTGCCATTAGTGAGCATGCTCTCTCACTAAATAATTTGGTGTGGTTTTACGCAGTTGAAACTGGGAATGTTTTCCTGGTACCACCTGTCCCATGCTGCCTGAGGGACAGCATGGCTGCCTTCGCGACAGCATGGCTGCCTTCGCACGCCTCGCCTTGGGCAGGCTCCTCTCCGGTTTGCAGTCAGCATTATGCTGGACATCTGTGGCAGCAGCTGGGATGGTGCTTGCGTGGCATAAGGTACAGCTGGTGGGGCATGAGGCTGGCCCTTACCGGAGGGACACAAGTGCGCCCCAGCAGCGCGCTCCCATCTTGTGGGGCGCAGTGGCCGCCGATGGCTGAGCCGTCCCGTCGCCAGTCAGCGTGGGCAGCGCTCGCTCCGAGTACAACACGCACTTCGTCTGCCTTCGGTCGATGCGTGCCATACGACATGGTTTTGTTGCAGTTGCTTTCATCTCCCTCTACCATTTGTTCTCTCAGGGAGGATCGAGAAGGAGGGAAAGCCCCGCTTGATCAGCTTGCGCTCTGTGAACATAGCCAGTAACAGAGCAAGGTTTTTCTTGGCAGGATTCTTCAGTGGCTGCCATAACTCCCGAGCAATCGGAGGTCCTCGCTGTGCCCCACTTTCCATTTTGATACCATACTTAAGAAAAAAGATTCCCCTTTGAAGATGTCAGATACAGGTTACTTGGTGCCATGGCTCACTGGCTCTAGTGCTCGTGGAGGGGCAAAGCACAGCACAGGTTGTGAAGCAAGCAGGAGTTCGGGTTCATCTGCAGCTTGCCTCTGAGGCTCCGTCCTGCTTCAGACAAAAATTTACAGTGACTTGGTTAGATACACACCTCCCGTTTCTCCTTTCTGTTTCTACATCGCACGCGTGGGTGAATGTGAGAGAGTCATAGGGAGCAATGCAAGGCCAAAGCAGGCTAGGAGAGTGTCTGCCTTTCTCCGCTGCTTGTTACAGAGCTCTGCTGGACACGTGTGGCATAAGGTTATCGCAGGGGTTTGAATCCTTCTCATGATATATACAGATTTTCAGTGCTTATTTATCAAAAAGAAAGTTATTTGTCCAACAATGGATATTGTACAAAATATTTACTTTCTTTTCTAAAACACACAGAACTGGGTGCATTGTTCCCTTCTTGGTGGCACCAGAGCAGCTCTCCTCGGTCAGAGACTCTGGAACAAAAACAAAGAGGTCATGAGGAGCGTCTCTCATCTGATAGAGATTAGGAAGAACATTTAAACCAGAGCTGAGGTTTCTTGCATTTACCGCCATGGCTGTTGTGATACAAAGTAAAATATGGACACATCATAGAAGAAGCAAGCTTCTGCCTTGCCTTGGTTCAGATACCATACTTATTTGCCTGAATATATTTAATGATTTTGAGCCAAAGCAAAATTTTGATTTTGTTGTGAATAATCTGGACGTTTTCTCTTGCTTACATGAAGTCTCATGAAAGGTGCTAGGACGGCAGCTGGAGATTGAAGTCTGGGTAGGTGCAGGCCAGGCAGCAGCAGTGCATGTTGGGCAGCATTGTTTTTTTCTGTTGCCCTCCAGAAAGACCTGTGTGATTAGTTTTAGAAACTGCTGAAGGAGCTACACTCAGTGTCCAGCCTTAATATTTGGCCTCCATGGGAAAAAAAAGCACTAAGGAAGTAAAGAAAGTGATGTAAATAGATCTCTAGATAAAGTTCATAGAACAATTGGAAAAGGGAACATCCAGTGTGCGTATCTGCAGAGCCAGCTAATACACCCCTTAGGAAATTAATTAACAAGTATAAGTTAATAGTAGTTATTTTGGAAAAATCGAGGTAATAGAGAATTAATAGTAATACATAAGAGGAGCTACTCTGGTCTCACTGAGCATTTAGTTCTTAAGTGTAATTTCTGTTCCTGGGAAGAAAAAAAAAGTCAATAAGCGCAGGAAAATATCTCAGGGATAACGGAATTTATGCAGGAAACAACATGGTTTCATAAATACAAAGCAGCATGTGTGAATTTTGGGCACGACATACCTCCATTCTTCATGTAGACAATGCCTGATGGCCCTCGGTGCCCTTCCTCCTCCACACCAGGCTGGCAGCAGGCATCTTCAGGAATGCCAATGGTCTGAAATGCTAGGTCCTCCCTGTAAAAAAATCATCGCTTGCTTTAGGATGTGGTTGTTTTTAATACTTGGCAAAGCACTAATTCTGAAAAATGGTAAACTGCGTTCACAAACATTTGAGATTGCTTCTTGGTCTGGGGCCAAAAAGTTACCAATGGCCTTTAAGACTGTGCGGAGACATTGCATCTGGTGGAGACAAACAGGCTTTCTCCTTTGTCGTTGCTGAGCCTGAAGCTGAAAGAGCACCAGAAAGGTCTGGACGTGTTATGGAAAATTGTTAAAAATGGTTGGAGGGAGTCTGAAGAAATTCAAGTGATCCGAACAGGTTAACCGGACAGCTAGCAAGGGAGAGCGCTATTTCATAAGTAGGATGTAACACACCAGGAAAATACTGGAAATTTTCACATGATGGGAAGATAACATAACTAGTAATAATGGAATAATAATGTTTTAATAGACCCTGGTTTATAAGCATAACATCCCCTCCCCCATACACAGGGCATGTTAAACTACCTGAGGTACAGAGAGGAGGTTCTGATTTTCCTCTGTTGCTTGTTTATTCCAGGACAGTTATCATCCTCCCTAAATTTTATTTAAAGTTCACAGCAGTCTATGCAGCTAGTGCAGTTTTAGGTTAAGCATATTTTATCCATAATTGCTATATTTGGTTCTCAAGTTATTATTGCAGTTCCTTGGGGTACATTTAAATCCACCTTATTGTAATAGATTATGGAATATAGTGGCTAATGTGTCTAATGTAAAATAAATGACTATAATGATTTATGATCCAGCACTTCAGTTTTATTGAACATAAGGATCATTGTACTAAAATGGATGGTGTATTGCTGGTTTAGCATAAAATACTGAATAACATATTCAAGGAAATGAATGGATTGGCCAGTTCATAATATTCTGCCCCTTCAGCTGAGAGGTCTTTAATAAGCAAGAGTGTCATTACACTTGAAAATGTATGTGTAGGTAATCCATTATCTAGAACAATGACAGTGATCGGATGAAGCTCTTATTAAAGAAGGGCGCTCCTTCCAGGGAAATACAGAGCACTTCCCTGCCTGCGGGAGGCTGTGTGTGTGTCTGTGTTTCTGGTTTTGTTACAGCACTTAAAGCAGTATTTAGTGTCCTTGAATTTAAAAGTATCCATGTCTTTGAAGATAATTTTGGGGTGGGGCTTATAGGGTGGTTTTAAAGGCAGAAGGCAATGTCACTAGGCGGTGGTTTGCATAGGCTCATACTGAAGTGCATCTTTGCTGGTCCTTATTTTTGCACGTACCTATGAGTAAAAATTAAAAGCTGAAAAAATATATCTCGTTTGAAAGCCAATATAAGTTATACCTTTGCGTGCACCTTGCTTCTGTTTACATCCTGGTTTAGTAGGGTCTCCTACTACATGTTGAGAAGATTGATGACCATCATAAGAGGTGATACCACTGGGAGTATTACTGTGAGTGGGTGTTCAGCTTGCCTCAGTGTCACCAGCAGCGCTCCCTTTTGGGCAGTCACAGTAAGCAGTGTCCTGACTTAAACTCTTGACTTCCTGGGGTTTAGCCTCAACTCTTTAACTCTTTGACCTCGAAAAGGAAGAAGGTTTTACTTGTCGAGAGGGGAGATTAATAGGAGTCATAGCATGGACAGAATACTTGAAATTTTATCTGATTAAAGCATGCCCCTAAAAATAAGGAAACAAAGTTAAAAATATGAAAAAAAATTACAAAGAACAGAGATGCTGTTTTAAAATACATATTCAAAGGAAACTGTTAAAGGAGCATAGATGATTGTATATCTAAGTATTTTCACATTTTCCTATAATCAAAATAGGACAGCAGGTTATAAAAGACTAGCTTCCAGCAGTTTGCTTATAATAATTTGTAGTAAAAATCACAGTTTGTTATGTATCGGAGAGAGGGGAAAAAAAAACCAAAAAACATTTGGGGGATGTTATCCTGGAATAACTCCGCATCCATTTTCTTAATAGTGCTTGGATAAAGCTGAAAGACAGAAACTATTAAAAAGGCATATTTGCATTCATTATCCCATGGTAAAAGTGAATGAAGAACTCCTCTTGATATATTTACAGCTTAAAGTATTAATATAAACATGATCAAAGTACAGTAGTTCTGTTACAGCACTTGCAGACAAATCATCGTCTCCCCATTTAAACAAGATCTCACCAGCATTTTGAGTGGGAAGGAGTTTAATGCTATTTTGCTATCTATTAACTAGCTTTTCCTGTCAGTGAGCACATCCTTTGGCAGACACGCAGGGAGACTTTTAAAACAATTCAGAATTATTTTGGCAAAAATGTACACTTGCAAAAACACGTTTTCAAAATTTTTATGTATCCAAAAATGTTCAGGCTGGCTTTGACGTGTAATTGGATACTGTTTTATAGCTGAGCCATTTCAAGTTTCTCATTTCTTACATCTCAGTCAGTTTTATAAGTAGATCAGTCATACCAACACACTCAGAAAATCCTAAGCCAGCTGCAGCTGTACTTCTAATGGAAGCACAAATTGTATCGATAGCTGCAGTGGGCTGCTGTCCTGCTTTGGTGCAGGAGGGTTTGTTTGAAGGACCTGGCTCCCTCTCTAGTCTTTCAGACTTTTAATTATTCTTATGGGTTCGGTGGTAACAGAGCTAGAAGCGATGCTACTTTTTACTGAAGCTTGCCATCAAAGTTTCCTTGCTGCCTTGAACAGATCATAAGGTACGTGTAGAATAGTTGGAGACAAGAATACAAGAATAGTTGGAGAGCATGGTGGCTCCGAGCTTAAGGTCTTCCCAGTACCAGAGCAGTGTGGTTACACGTGGGGCTCTTTTTGTGGCCTAGGTAGGCTTGGGTAGAGGTACCTGACAGCTCTGAAGACTAAGTGTATTGGAGCAGTGTCCCACTGCCTGCTCATGCGTAGTTGTGTTGCAGCTCAGATCCTGAGCGGGGTGATGAGGTACCCCACTTGCTGGCCTCGCAGACAGTTGCAGCTGCTGTTACCACACGGTGACATCCACAACATGGTGACTGAGGTCAGATCAGCTGGATGCAGGACGCTGCCCAGAGATGCTGCCATGCTGGCTGTGCCCTTAGTTGTTCCTGGGATGAGGCTTGTGAACACAAGCAAAGCCGCAGTGCTGGGATATGGCTGACTGAAGGGAAGGTGGGGCCCGACCATGAGCTCCAGCTCCCCCCTTTTCCCCCCCACTGTGTTTGAGCACAGGCCCATCCAGTGGTGAGTGTGCTGACGTGCTTTATTGCATTTCCCCCCCCCCCCCTCGGTGCTAGTGGGGCTCCAGGTGGGCACGATGGGTTTCAGGGTACAGCCGCAGGTCCCGACTCTCTCCTGTGTCCCCCAGATCCGGAGGCGCCGACCAACTCCTGCCAACCTGGTCCTGAGCAGCGACCAGTCATCCCCAGGTGGGTCCTCGCACGCGCGTCTCACCCTGTCACCCCCCCCGGCTGCAGCCCACCCAGGGACCCCCATATATGATGCTCAGAGACCCCCATACTTGATGCTGAGGTTCACAGCACACTGGCTGCAGCGGGATTCATCCTGCACCCTGCCACAGCAGCACCCCGTGCTCCATGTCCCCCACCCTGGGACTGTCCCTGTGTGCCACCCACCCTGGCTCAGCCCCTGCCCTCCCTGCTCCAGGGCTGCGTTTCCAGAATCCAGCTCCAGGTCTCCCTCAGCCCATCCATCTCTGGGAGAAGCAGCTGCCTGTGACACTGTGCCAGGGACATTGGGGACAACAGCACGGGGCCACCCCTGCTGGCACGGGGAGCAGGGGACACCAGCTGTGACATTTAAGAGCTCCTCGGTCACTGGCCCAACCCGGCATGTGGCATTTGGGGACGGGGTCTGACCTGGCTGGCAGCTGTGTCACGGCCCCCCCCCCTGCCCCCCACC